>OX456525.1:54980213-56180213 GCA_949748255.1 Eustalomyia histrio
TATGTATAACACACTTGTTTGATAATGTGAATGGAGCTTAACTGATATAATGCTAGTATAGGGTGTTTTTTTAGTGAGATAGCAATTTGTTTTTGTTTTGCTTTTTTAATAAAATATTCAAACTATTTGATTTTTTTTTTTTTGCATTTGTAAGCTTATTGTCTGACATTTTGTATTCAACCATTCAACTGCATGGTCAAGTTTAAAAAAAAAAACCTTCCCACGTTTCATCAAAATCACAAATCATATGTAATTCATCACCACAGGCATTTTTTATAGTTACTCATAAGGCCTTATCTTAAATTTTTTATTATTGGTACCATCAAAAATTTATTCTTTAAATGATAAATTATATTCTCCTGATCAAGTTGCTGTTTATTCTTAAGTTAGTTTTAGTCTAACGCTAAAACGAAAAAAAAAAAAAATCATAAGTTTTTTTTTTTTATGTGCTTTTAAATAATGTATCATCCTACTAAAAAACCACCCTATATTAGTATACATATGTTTATGCATGTGTACTACTAATTCCCACATAGTTTAAATTAACACTGATATAAGTATTTTAATTTTTTCGATGTGTATTAAAAAGGGTGCTCGTCTTTGCACAAGACGTAATTGTCTACGGAGTTCTTACTTTTTTTTAACTCTAAGTGCCGACGCATTGCAGCATTACTGTTCAATTAACATTAGCTAGACATTGATTATTTTCAATGTTTTTGTAGTTAATGTGAGTAGTTTGATGCTCCAGTGGGGTATGGCTTTGCATATCCAGTGCATAATTTTTGTACAAATGAGAATAGGGCTGTCGGAAAAAAGTGGATTGCAATTATTTTTAAATTGCGTGCCATTTTTAAGAACGCTTTTTATTCTCATATAAATAATAAATCTCAAAAAGGTGTACTGTTTCCAATTATTCGAGCTAGGAGCGGCGGTAAGCCGGTTAAATTCAATTAAAAAAACCGCAGTTATTCATGCCGGTTAATCGACTAAATTGGCAATTGAACGCTTAATGTAAGGGTTTGTTCAATATAATTTAAAGCATACCTTAAAATATGAGAATTTTATTTGAGAAAAATCTGAAGATCTATTAAATGAAAATTATCGCCGATATGTTCATTTATGAGTTTTTCTATAAAAGAAATCTCTTAGAATCTGTCAGAGTTTCCATTTTCAAAATATACGACTTTAACTTTAGTTGGAAAAGTTTTTCTTTAATCAATAAAGAAGTAATTAACCCCAAAACGGTACACTATCACGAATAATTTAGATTGATATTAAATAAATTAAAAAAAATACCACAATTTTATATCCTTCACAGTCCCAAGGAAAAAATTTATCGTCAGAAGTCTTCAAAAATATTTTTTTATGCTTCTGAAAGAAACAATAAAAACAAATTTTGTTCAAGGCCATAATGAAAGAGTTGTGGTGTTATAAAAAACAAGTAAAAATAGGCTTAAAATCGGCTGGGACGAATCTTTGAATACTCTCCACCAAAAATGGTCTCTACCGTTTTTGATACAAATAATGTAAAGAATTTTAGAAATAAAATTATGTAGGTGAAATTTTTTGAGGTGAAAAACTTTTTTAGATGTGAAAAGAAAGTTTGTGGTGTAAAAAAAAATTTTTGAGGTGAAACAAAAATTTTGAGGTGAAAGAATTTTTTGTGGTGAAAAAAAAAATGTTTGTGGTAAAAAATTTATTTAAGGTGAACATAAAAAATTTAATTCTAAGCGACTGGTTAAAAAACAATTAAATATAAAAATCATAGGTACCTTAACATTTTCACTCATAACTTTTTATCCGCTGCTCCGATTTTGCTAAAAATGGACAAATGCACTTATAATTTTTATCTGATATTTGACACTCATGTTAAAAATAAAATTAATTTTTAACATAAGCAAGCTATCAAAATTGGCTTATGTCATTCCCATATAAATTTGACACAAGCAAACATTTAGTGTTAACGCTTTACGTTACTTATGTCAAATTTGTATGGGAATGACAGAAGCCAACGTGGATAGCTTCACGTATAAACACAGCTTGAGTGTTTTTAGTTGACACTTTCAACATAAGGTATAGGTGGTACTTCCAGATTACTAAAACAAAATACATATAGTTACCCATTCATTTTGCGATAAACGTCTTCATAATATGAAGTTTCAGAATCTGAGAATTTTTAAAAGTAAAATATTTCTAAGATCCAAAAGCAGTAATTTAATTACCTTAATGTTTGATTATTTTATTTTTTTAAAAACAGATACTCCTAGAACAACTTCTGGAACTAGTTCTAGTTTGATATATATTACATGTTGTAGAATTGATTTGGTTGGGAACAGGTATTGGAAAATATAGATTTTATTCAATTAAATTGCGAAAAAATAAATATTTTTGTAAATCAGAGTGTTGATTCAATATTTTAAAAATCAAATTTAAAATCATAATTGATTAATTAATTTTATTTGAATATTTTTTGCTTCAATTGAATCAAATCATTTCAAACATAATTATTTTTTTAATTCGCGAATTAAAAAATGATTGATTTGCTGCGAATTAAAACAAAACAAAAAAAAAACTTTGAAATTGATTTGCAATTAAAAAAATAAAATTTAAGAATATTAAATTTTACATTGACATAGCAAAGCTATGAAACCTGACCTTTAGTAATAAACAACTAATTCTCAGGAAGTATATAATGTTAACCCATGGAAATGCATTTTTAAAAAACCTAGAGTTAGAAAACTAAAATTTAAATTAATCGAGATTTTAAAAAATTACTTTAGTTCGCGAATCAAATCATATTATTTTTAATACGAAAATCAAAATAATTCTTTTTTTGATTAAAAATTGAATTATTTCGTTTGATGTATAAAAATTATTATTTAAATCAATTTTATTCTTTAAATAAGATAAATATTGAATCGTAGTAGAAAATAATTAAATCAGAAAAATTAATTCGCAAATTAATTCGTAAAAATTTAAATCGGATTTGAAAATTTATTTGAGGTATTATGATTTTAAAGGTCTGCAGGCAAACAAGATTTTAATGTAGAAAATTCACAAAATATTTTTAGCATCCCCAACAAATTCCCGAAACCCCAAAATAATTTTTTTTTACCATTTACGAAATCTTCCAAATCCTCTAAATTAGCAGCACTGGTTTTCACTTATTTTTTTTTTAAATTTCAAATTAATTTAAAATTTTAAAATTTTCCAATACAAACTTCAAATGAAACCCTAAGCGAATAATTATTAATAAAAAAAAAATATTTTGAATATAAATTTTCTAAATTTATTCTAAAAAATGTTTTGTTTAAAATTATATTTTAAGGTTAATTATATTGACAGCAGTGCCGATACGGGTAATAATGTTATTGCTCGGGTTTTAGATAATTGCACTAACTTACCGATATCTATTCCATTACCAATTGCAAACATGGGATTTCAAAATATTATACAACAACGTCAATTACAACAAACTACACAGAATTCAACAATACAACAACAGCAACAACCTATTATCAATATACAAATTCCATCACTACCATCAATATCCAATAAGACAGGACCCCTACCACCGCCACCGGCTCATTCACACGAAGAAGTCTTAGATCTCTCAGTTAAATCAGACAAATCCAACTTTACCATAATTTCTTCAGAAGTTGTCAATCTTAATAAAAATACAAATCTTACCTTTGAAACATCATTATCCATAACCGAACAAGATAATTGTTTACCTTTAGATTTGTCGGCAAAAAGTTCATCATTGAGTCATGAAAAATTATCACAATCACAATTTTCTATTATCAATAATCAAGATGATGATTTCATAAGACGTCTTATAGAAACGAGCGATTTTGATTTAAGACCAGACGAATTAACAAAAAGTTGTAACACTACCGCTGCTGCTGCTACTGCTGTTGCTGCCTATGATGATGGCGAATCATTTAAAGCTGCTTTAGATATGCCTATGTTAGAATTGAATGATGCTGATTTGGTAAAGCTGGTAGAAAATACAACAACAACAAGTGGTGATAATAGTGATGAGTCGAACAAATTGAAAGGTAATATATATTTTGGGTATACCATTTATTTTTTAGTTTTAACTGAAATTCCTTTTAAAATTCAAAGAGATAACCTTAACTATATTAACTTTAATTTAATAATATTTTTTTTTTATATATTTATAATTATTTTAGATACAAATATTTCCAATGATTCTACAAATTGTATATCCAATAATGACTCTAACTATGTCTCAATGTCTGAAAGTAATGCTAATGTTATAAGCTTTGGCGATGAAATAAATTTTTCTGATCAATCTACTAAAGAAATATTTGACAAACTACTTGATATTGGTCCTGTTAACAATATCTCTACACTGGATACAGTGGCCAAGGATAATAATTGTTCTTTTGTGGAGTTAAATGAAAGTACTTTTGATCGTAGTAAAGTAGAAAATTCTACAATGTATGAAGTGGAAAATGTATCAAATCAAAAGGTAAGTAAAACAAACTATTAAACTATCAAAATATTAACTATTATTAAAAAAAGAATTGAAAAAAGTCATGTTACTAAGAAGGGGTTCTTCATTGTCCTATGCAGTCTATATTCTATAAGCTCAGACAGTATTGCTAGAATACAATATAAAAATTCATACAAGGTGGCGAAAAAGTAATCCTCCTATCAGAAAATGCTATAAATTTTGCGATTGGCCCCTAATGTTAGTTCTGTTTTGACATTTGTGTAGTAAACACATGCGAAAAACACGTTAATAAACAATGTTACGCTACACTGCTCCAGAACGCGGAATATTGGTGACTATTTATTTGAGCAATAATGAAGATGATTTTTCATCAAAAATAATCATGAGTGATGAGGCCCATTTCCATCTTAGCGGGTACGTAAATAAGCAAAATTTACGCTTCTGGGGCTCTGAAAATCCGCGTGTAACCCACGAAGAGCAATTACACCCGCTCAAAGTATGGTGTGCTGGAGGAGTCATCGGACCTTTTTTCTTCGAAGACGTCGCGGGCCAAACGGTTACTGTGAATGGTGAGCGCTACAGAGCAATGATCAACGAGTTCTTTTTGCCGCAACTTGATGAATTGGGATTGGAAAACATGTGGTTCCAACAGGACGGTGCAACGCCACACACTGCACGTGCCACAACCGATATGCTGAAGGATGCATTTCCCGGGCGCCTAATCTCCCGTTTTGGCGATTTGCACTGGCCAGCAAGATAGCCTGGTTTGACCGCTCCAGACTTCTTTTTATGGGGCTTTTTGAAGTCGCGGGTTTATGTCAACAAGCCTCAGACTCTTGCAGCTCTTAAAGACAATATCCGTCAAGAATGTGAGGACCTATCGCCGGAAGGTTTGGCCAAAGTGATGGAAAATGCCATAAAAAGGGCTCAAATGACAATCAACTGTGGCGGCGGCCATTTACATGACATCATATTCTCGGCTTGATGTAAAAAAAATTAAAAGACCAAATAAAAATAATCCACAAGAAGAATCAAAGTTTTTAATTTTTTTTTAAATTACAGCCAAAAAACATCGGAAGGTTATTTTTGCGCCACCCTGTATATACAGTCGTCGTGGTCACACAATTAAGTCATTCGAATTCATGAAATTCCTATCAATTATATTTTTTAGCCATATTCATGTGTCTTAAATCATATAAACTAAATTAAACCAGTGATCGGCACTCATAGCACTCAGGGGCCGAACACAATCGGCAATTTACACGTACACAACACGAATGTCAACAAATCTCACAGCTAAGAGCACAAAAAATACAATTATTTCATTCAGTAGTACGCTAACATCCAACAGAGCAAGTATATGCCGCTTTGTTGAAGAAATAAAGTAAACTCTAAAAATTTGTTGTTTTTTTTATTATAGTTATTTTTTTTTTTATTGTAGGTATTTTGTTTTTCGTTTACATTTTAAATTAAAAATGTGGAACGTTTAGTGGGAAGATTATTTTTTTTATTTTTGAAATATATTAAATGAGGCAAAGTGCCTTGTACGCAATCAAAAAATTATTATTATCATTATTATGAATTATTTTTATAATAGAGAAAATAAAAACATGAACTATTTTAATTCAATGAATACGGATATTCTCTTATCGATTAATTCATTTATTAATTAATTCATTCATTTATTTATCTAGAAAGATAAAATAATTTCTTACGGTATAAAACACCAATACAAACGTATTCTCTCTTTCTGCCGACCACTGAATTAAACATAAAAACTAAAACAATTCACGATTACTTAAGTGCTTTTTTCAACTCTCTTAAATAACCTTTAACTATTTTGTGGACAAATAATAAAGTCATTTAATAAATATTATTTTAATTATTTTTATATTATTCCTTTAAATTGAGTCGTAAGATCTTTTTATAAAAAAATAATGATTATTTATTATTTTCTTCCAATATTTCGTCTCCACATTGGATGACTTCTTCAGGGAAATAATATAATTTTTTCAACAATTAAAACTTATATATATAAAATATTTTTAAAAAAGGCGGGAAATCATAAAAATATTTTTTGACAATATGAAAAATATAAATATCATATGAAACAAAAATATTTTAAATTAAAAAAAAAGATAATTAAACAAAACTGTTTTTATAAATGTTTAAAATGAAAATATTACATAGAACAAAAAACTATTATTGTTTAAAATATTTTCAATCTTTTTTATATTGTTCCCGTGAAATTCTAAATCGCTAATATTCAATACTCTCTCAATAAAAAATAAATATAAAATACAGTATATTATTGGGGAATTTTTTGCAATTAGCTTTGAAAAATGATATCCTGTAAGTGATGTCCATTTTCTGCTTCGCACATACGTGTTCTTTTTAGCAGTTAAAATGGCCTGTGCGAGAAATAACGCATTCGCCGAATATGTCCCTTAACAAAGCCATTGAGACACCTGCAGTATGTGCTGTGGCTCCATCTTGTTGAAACCACAAGTTTGGATGGTTTTACACAGCTGGCCTAACAAAATTTTCCAACAACGTCCGATATGCACCACCGCTGACAGAGATTGAGACACCACTTTAATTTTCAAAAAAATATGGGCCAATTATCCTTTCGGAGGATACACCGCACCAAACAGTACACTTAAGTGGGTGTAATTGTCGCTGATGAACTGCTCTTGGATTTTCTGTAGCCCAAATCCTGCAGTTTTACTTGTTGACATACCCATATAATAGGCAATGGGCTTCATCGCTCATTACCAAATTGTGAATAAAATCTGGATTTTCCTCTGCTTTTTCACGGAAACGAATGGCATATTCAAGCCGTTGCTGGTAGTCTGTCGTCTTCAATTCTTGCACAAGTTGAACTTTATATGGGAACAAGTTTAATGTACTCAAAATTCGCGGCAGCGACCGTCGTGATAGTCCAAGTTGTATCGAACGCTTCCTTGTTGATGTTGATTTTGACGCTCTCCCGTACACGTTCAATATTTTGAGCAGTGTGCACGGTAGGTGTTCTTCCGGCACCAGGAAGGCTTCTTACAGACCCATGTTGACGAAAATTTTCAATCAAATGATTTAATGCTGAGGCTGTGGATGCAATGCGCACATTAAAATGACGACGATATGCACGCTGTGTCAACACAATAGACTGTTGGTTTGAAAAATAAAATTCAATTATTTTTGTACGTTGTTCGATCGTGTAATGATTCGTAATTAATTCCCCAAGTTTTTTTTTAGCAAAATGCTGAAAAAAACAAAGAAAAAAATAATAATTAAAAAAGTTATAAATAATTCAAACCATATAGCTCATTCTGCGCCACCCTGTATATTTTAATGCTGCATTGTTAACAGAAAAGTCACAACCTCGTTTTTCAAGGAGGTATGCCGACTTTACTGTGCCATTGTATCTATGATGTATAGCATTATATTTGAAACTTTTCCACATATTAGACACATATAATTATATTTTTATAAAGGGTGGTTAAATTTTAAGGGCCGATGTCGATTTTGAATAAAACACAAATTATTTAGGAAATTATTGTCATTGCTTTTTATTATGATAATATGGTATGGTTCAATTATGTATGGAACAAAATATCGGAACAAATGGCCGCCGCGAATTCGGCGGCACACCTCCATCCGATGGTCCAAATTTTCGATGACGCTAAGGCATAATTGAGGTTCTATGCCGTTAATGTGCCGAATTGTCTCATCCTATAGCTCTTGAATTGTTGCTGGCTTATCGACGTACACCTTTTCTTTCAAATAACCCCAAATAAAGAAGTCTAACGGTTTCAAATCACATGATATTGGCGGCCAATTGACATCGCCACCACGTGAGATAACACGGCCATTGAATTTGTCGCGCAAAAGAGCCATTGTTTCGTTAGCTGAGTGGCATGTGGCACCGTCCTTATGAAACCACATATCGTCCAGGGTCATATCCTCAATTCCTCGCCACAATAAGTTCGTTATCATCTCGCGATAGCGAACACCATTCACGATAAATGCTTGGCCGACCTCATGATTATCGCGAACAACAGCAATGTTTTCCGTAGAACGAACTAGGCGAGCATGCACAGGTGTTTTCACAGACTCGGTTTGCTAAAATTTGCCCAGAATTCTCCCGATTGTGGACACATTTGGTCGATTATGCTGACCAAAACAAAAAAAATCATGAAGTGCACGATATGCATTTTGATTTGAACGCCCATTTTCATAATAAGCCGGAATAACTGTAACGCGTTGCTCGATTGTGTACCTTTCCATGGTTCAAATTGAGTGAGTCAGAAAAAAACTTGACGTTTATGTGTTCACATTCAACATCGGCCCTTAAAATTTAACCACCCTTTATGATGTATAGCATTATATTTGAAAATGTTCCACATATTACAGGTAGGTTGAAAAGTTCCTGCGCTCGAAATGAAAGAATACTGTTTTTGTTACGAAATATATTTTTTTTATTCAATATAATCTCCTAGAAGCTCAATACACTTGTTCCAATGATCTTCTAATAATTTTATCCCATCCTTATAATGGTTTTCCGGAAGCTCTGCAAAATAACCGTCTACGGCTGCTATGGCCTCTTCATTCGACGAAAAATGCTTTCCACGAAGGAATCGTTTGAGATTTCTGAAGAGATAGTAGTCACTGGGAGCTAAATCTGGTGAATACGGTGGATGTTCAAGCAATTCGTACTTTAATTCTTTGAATTTAGCCATCGTCAAAACACTTTTGTGAGCAGGTGCATTGTCTTGATGAAAAATGATTTTTTTCTTCTTTAAACTAGGTCTTTTCTCACGAATTTTTTCATCCAGCTGATCCAAAAGGCTGCAATAATATTCAGAGTTGATTGTTTTACCTTTCTGAAGATAATCAATCAACAAAATTCATTTTGTATCCCAAAAAACTGATGCCATAACCTTCTTTGCTGATCGTTGTGACTTCACCTGCTTTGGAGCTGAACAACCAGCTTCAGTCCACTGTAAACGTTCTTGTTTCAATTTAGGATCATAGTGGTAGATCCAAGTCTCATCCATAGTTATAAAACGACGCAATAAATCGGTTTTATTCGGCTTAAAACGCTCCAAATTACACTGAGAAATTTGTTTTCGATCCAGTTTTTATTGAAATGCGGCACTAACTTTCCGAACAGTTTTTTTATACGTAATACTTCATGTAAAATATGGAGTACTCGTTCGTCTGAGATGCCTATGGCATTAGCAATTTCACGCTTAGTCAAACTTGGATCTTCACAAACTATATTATGTACCTGCTCAATGTTTTCTGCTGTGGTTGCAGTTTTTGGTCGTCCTTCGCGTGGATCGCCTTCAAGGCTGGTACGACCACGTTTAAATTTACCAGCCCAAAATTCAACGGTGCGTTTTGTAGGTGAGGACTCCTTATACACTTCTAACAATTGTTCATAAATTTCCTTTGCTTTTAAACCCTTCAAAACAAAGAATCTAATGACTGCACGATATTCAATTTTTTCCATATAAAAAAAATCAATGACACGTCAACTTCAAATGGCTTGTAAACGAAGAAAGAATTGACAGAATGACTTGCAACTTTGCATGTGTTCTCAGGACAGTTATACCAACTTGAGAAAAAAAAGTTTGGAGCTAGCAGTGCCATCTCCTGGTGAGCGCAGGAACTTTTCAACCAACCTGTAGCCACATATATAATTATATTTATATTTATTATTATATTATTAAATTATATTAATATAATTCTTTAAAATTTTTAATAGGATCGACAAGATTGCATTATTGATGAACAAAATAAACAAAATTGTAGCAATAAAATAAAAGAAACATCCATCGATAATACTAAAACTAAGGTGGCTAACAAATTTATACCTCGTATACTAAAACGTAGAAAAAGTGTTTATCCTCAAAACCCTTCTACCAATGAACATAAATCAAATGTTACTAATGCGAAATTAAAGAAAGTCGATGCAAATACAAATGATGTTCAAACTAAAGATAATTCTATTGGAATTGAACAAACCGAAACTTATAAAGTTGCCAATAAAAAAACCAATGATAAAACTACAAACAGCAAATCGAATGTTAATGCGAACATAATGAAAGAGAATGAAATAAGTGCCGAAATTAATGTATCTTCAAAATATATTTCAACAGAGAGTGTTGAAAGTAAAAACACAATTAATCCAAAAGAAGCTGAACAAATCGAAAAACCTAAAGCTAGCAAAAATGTTGTTGAACCTGCTCAAAGTTTTACACAGAAGGCGAAAATAATTGAGTACGAGTTTAATGAACGTGTAGATGATGAAAGAAATGATTTCATAGAATCTAAAGAATCATTTAATTTAAAAATGCCTACAAGTGATACTTCTAATAAATCAAATGAAATAAAATTGATTGAAAAATCCATTAAAACTGATGTGTCATTAAATTTAAAAATTACTGATATCGCTACCACGGAATATGTAAATGAATCAGTTGATTTATCAGAAAATTTAAAAATTCCTAAAAACAACACATCTGACACATCAATTAATCTAAATAATTCATCGAATAGAGAAAATTCTAGTGAAACTAAAGTAAAAAAATTAAATAATACAAAAGAATTAATTATAGAATCTGATGTATCAGTCTGTGCAAAAAGATCTGAAAACTCTTCTTTAAAAAATTTAAATAAATCTACAAACAATTCTGTCGAGAACTCTATAGAATCTGATGAATCATTAAATTTAAAAATGTCGGATAGTTTACAAAACTCTAGTAACTCTGTTAAAATAAATTCAACCGAGAACTCTATAGAATCTGATGAATCTTTAAATTTAAAAATGTCTGATAGTTTACAAAACTCTAGTAACTCTGTTAAAATAAATTCAACCGAGAACTCTATAGAATCTGATGAATCATTAAAATTGAAAATGTCTGATAGTGATAGTAACTCTGTTATAAATTCCACCGAAAAATCTATAGAATCTGATGAATCATTAAATTTGAAAATATCGGATAGTGATAGTTTACAAAACTCTAGTAACTCTGTAACAAATTCCACCGAAAAATCTATAGAATTTGAAGAATCATTAAATTTGAAAATGTCGGTTAATGATATTTTACAAAACTCAAATAACTCTGTTAAAATAAGCTCACCCGAAAAATGCATAAAATCTGATGAATCATTAAAATTAAACTCACCCGGACAATCCATCGAATTTTCAGATGTATCATTAAATTTGAAAATGTCTCAAGTTAATTTCTATAACAATTCAAAGAATTTATACACTGATACTGCTGCAACTATTGATGAAACAACAAAAGTTATTGGCACCGAGTTTAATACTAATAAAAATATTGTGTTTTCTGTTGCAAGGATTGCACTAAGTGAAGATGGTTTCATATTTACAGATAGCGATACAAATAGCAGGAAATCTTTAGATGCTGCTATAACACCCACACAACATCAAGATATTGAAACGCTGGACACGTTGGAAACTGAGAAGGAATCTAAATATGCTGCCATATTGACAGATAGTGATATTAATAGTGCTACACCAACAACACATCGTCAAGACATTGCAACAAAGAACATGCAGAATGATGACATCCAAAATGAATCTAAGAATGTGAAAGAAACAAAAAATATTAATATTAACTCTGAGGTAGAAAATAAACCTAATGATAGAGATAAACATCAAGGTGAATATGAATCTAAATCAATTGAGAAAATAGAGGATACTGAAATGCAATCTGATTGCAATAATGTAAAAATACAACTCAATAAAGAAAATCTTGATAAATATATGCCAAAATTAACAGTATTGGAAAATGATATAAACACTTTTTATGATGATCAACCTCTTTGTTTAACTAAATCAATTCCAAAAAAATATTATTTAGACATTTCGCACAATAATATAATAGATCTAAGTGCGAGTGTTAGATCTCGTGATACTGATAGAGATGATCTTATAATCGATGAGTCTGTTCAACAGTCTCCTGCGGTAGTTACAAGTGAAAATTCTACTAACATTGGTTGTAATGCGGAAACTCTAAATTATATTTTTTCCGAACATTCAACAGCTTTAGACATTTTTGATAATCATTTACAAGATATAACTGATGCCGAAGATTGTGTTAACAACAAAATCTCAGGTTAGTATATAAACATTTATAACATTTAATTATTATTATGGATTTTATATGTTTGTTAGAATTAATAAAAACATTTTGTACATTTTTCTGAGATCTAAGTTAATGATATTTAAATCTTTAAAATATGTTTAAAAAAATATATCTTGGCAAAACTGTTTAGTTTAGCCAAAAATCTTAAAATTTCATTTTGACAAAACAGCTTAAAGCGATTTAAGTTATTCTAATCAAAGACCATACATATGCCGTTAATATTGTAATTTTTGCAAATGCATAATTTTTTAAAATGCATAATTTTTGTTTTTTTTTTTGCAGGAAATAATAAAACAGAAGAAAAAAAACAGATATCAAATTCCTGTTCTGTAAAATCGAACGATTTGACAAATTTAACACTTTTAGAATTAGAATCCAAATTGGAAGATAATTTGGATTTCGAAGATTTTGATGATGCTTTATCATTGGCAACTTCATGTTTTGAGTAAGTTATTATTTTTTCTGAAAGTTTTTAGCATATCGGTTAAACTAGATTTAGTTAAATCGAAAATGAATATTGATCAGTCATTACCAAGTTTATTCATAAAAATTTGTTGGTGTTATCGTTTTGAATATCGATCTTTATTGAAATAAAATATAAGAATCGTTTTTTTTTTCTATTTGATAAAAATTTACCCTCTTACAGTTTTTTTAAATTTTTCATATGTTTCTCCCAACTATTACAGTAGAATCTCAGAAATTAAAACCACTTTGTTTCTCGGCTTGTTATAATTTCTGAAAAGTTCTAATTTCTTGACATTTTTCTTTCTCACAGAATGAAATAATAATAAAACTAAACTAGTTACGTAAGCTTTATTTTAACATAAAACATTTTTTATTTATTAACATTTAATTAATCTACGTTTTTTATGTTTATTTGGCTTTCTTTTTTTTAAACTTTCACCCGAATGAAAAACTTTTACTTTGACCTTAAGTCATCAACTGATCCAAATTTGTTCAATAGTATCGAATTTCACATACATGTGACGACCAGAGAACTGCAAAATCAACTTTTTTCTTGATTTAATCATACACAAAAATTCTTGTTCACTTTTAATAATTCAACAAAATTCACTGTAGAATAAAATCAGTATCATGTTACTGAACGCGTAATTGGGATCAGTGTGAATCATCTGTCGATTATGTTTACTGCAAATGTAATCACTCAACAAAAAGTCAGCGTTGAAAAAATCAGAAAAAACAACAAACAACGCATATGAGTGTATTCATAATTAAAAAAAAAAAGAAACACATTTCATAAATGTACATTAGGGTGGGACTAAAATCGGCTTTTTTAGAATTTTTATTAGTAATATTTACAATACTAAAAATATTCTTCTTTGTGAAATAAAAATATTATTTTTTTTTGGAAAAAAAATTAGGTCGATATCTCAGTCTTACCTAATCCGGAAATATTTAAATATTGTCTAAATTTTTTTTCATTTATTTTGATTGGAAAATTAGGCAATACTTAACTTTAACCGGATTGGGAGAGCCTGAGATATGGATCTAAATTAAAAAAAAAATTTCACAAAAAATAATATTTTTGGTATTACTAATAAAAATTCTAAAAAAACGGATTTTAGATCCACCCTAATTTATGAAATGTGTTTCTACAAAACCACCCCCTTTTTATAGATAAGAAACTATTTTGTTTTAATTATGAATACACACATACGCGTTATTTATTGCTTGTTCTGATTTATTCTACATTAAAATAATTATTGTTGACTCGAACGAACAAGAATAAAATCAATGGTATAAAAACGACCGATGATTATAAATCAGTGACAACAATTTGCACGTCGTTTCAATGATTTAAAATCATCAACAAATATGTGTGTTGGAGTATATTCAACGTTTGAACGCAAACACATATTTATTCTTGTGTTGATTGCATATGAACGTTTTGCAATCAGCATTTGCAGTTCTCTGGTGACGACCGAATTGTATACACCACGAATAACTCGGTGATTCCCCATTTTATTATTACTTCAATGAGCAAAAACCGAAAAGGCAAATCTTTGTGGCTGCCATTGAGAATTTTTAAAAAGTGACCAAATTGCCACTTTAGTGAGCGAAAAAAAACAGTAGGTTTGAAAAAATCATACGCTCAGAAAAGTTAACTTTTTAGAGCGGTACGTGGAAACTGAAATTCAGTTAACTTAACCGAGCGGTTAACTTTTACAGGAGTTAACTTTTTCGAGATTCTACTGTATATTTTTTTTTTAATTTGAGGATTCCCCGAAAATGTAAACTTTTGCACAAAAAAAATTACATATTTTAGATATTTTTTAAAAACTTTTTTTCACTGTTAATAAATGTTAAAATTGTGTAAAAGTTCACTTGAAATTATTAAAAAATAATTTCAAATTATATGACCCAAGTGTTTTTTACTCCTCACAATATATGTTTAATAATAAAACAAGTAAAAAAGGGCTAAATTCGGCTGTGCCGAATCTTTGAATACCCTCCACCATATACGTATATACTAAATTTTGCATGAACTGTAATATGAATATGTTTTGTCAATTTATGTAACGAACTTTTGTTATTTAGTTTTAGTAATGTTATTTATTTAGTTTTAGTAATGTTATTTACAGAGGTCTGCTCTGTTAGCGAATTTAACATTGTTGCTTTTAACGTTAACTTAGTTATTAAGAGTAACACACATATAGCTCTAAAATGTTATTATTCTCATAGTATGTAAGACAGTAAATGTAATCGAACAAGAAGACGACTTAATAACATTTTTCCTTACTTAACAGAAAACAAAAATAGATACAGAAAAATTGTACAAATTTGTATGGAAAATTTAGAGGTACCTTCACATTTTCACTCATAACTTTTGAACCGCTTGACCGATTTGGCTCATTTTAAATACCAAACTGCTCGGAAGGATGTTCAATAATCTGGGTAAAAATAGGCACCCCCGCTTGCGTCTTCGCCTCGTGATCGCCATTTCAACAGACAGACAGACGGACATCGCTAAATCGACTTAAAATTGCATAAGGATCACGAATATATATACTTTATGGGGTCTTAAACCTATATTTCGACATATTACAAACGGAATGACAAACTGATATATACCCTCACCATATATGGTGGAGGGTATAAAAAAAACACATACTAATTGATTTCGACTGCTACAACAATCTGGCGAATTCAATGAGTAAAAAAAAAACAAGTAAAAGTGAGTTCAAGAACACCAAAATATTTGAATTAGTTTTTTTTGCATAATGGGATTCCAGAACTCAAACGAACAGGTCGCGTTTTTTTTTTTTGTATAATTTAACACTGTCGTTTTTCATTCTTTTTCAGTTCTCCAAATTATGATCGTTTCGAGGGATCACATGTAGATGAAACTGAATCTCAAACAACAGCAACAAATTTTACTAAAATTGAAATAACTAATATACCGATAAACACTAATTTAACTTCTCAAACAACATCTTCTGAGACTGCCTCGACAAATGGTTTAAAATGTTTTAAAATACCAAAATTAAATAAAATATCTACCACAACTGCTGATGCTGCTGCTGCTGCCAATGCAGATAAACCACAAGATTCGTCGAAAGAATTAGCTGATGTAGCAAAAATGTCGGTAAAACAACCACTTGTAAAATTGGAAAAAATAACACGAACTGTAAAGAATGAATTGGCAACTACTGGTTCGGTGTTGGTAAATATAGTACAGCAACAAGAAACACCAACATTATCAGCACCATCTTTAGCTAAACAACAGATTAAATTTAATTTTATGGATAAAACTGAAATTGCAACATATCCACAAAATACCAGAGGTATCAGCAGTACAGGCGTAAATGGTGAAGCTTTACCTTTGGCCGATAAAATTATCAAAATGTTTGGCGTTACATGTCAACCATATTTGGTTAATCAATGTTATGCCAATAATTATTGTCCACTATCCCATCAAATTAATAATCCTGATGTGGTGTTCCAAGCATTAAGTTGTTTAAGCAAAGTGGAATTAAATGAATCCTATAAATTCATGTATAATCACTCAAATTTATTTCAAATATATTTTCTAGTATTTTGTAATTATTATGCATCAGAAAAAGATCGTACAAAACTATTAAATATGGTCAATGATTGTGAACGTTATCCAGAATATTCGGAATTTATAATTGCCCTCTATGAAGGTCTGGTTAAATGTGGTTTTAGTCGTGTCAATGCCTGCCGTCAAATATTGAAACGTAGTCGTCAGCGTATAACACCAATCATAGATGTGCTGGTCGCTATAATTATGAAATCCGACTGGACCATGTTTACCGATTTTATCGACCATATAACGGACGACAAGTATAAATATAAATTTCGTATTGGCGTGTTGGAACACATGACAGCGGCTGTATTAAATAGTAAGGGACCTCAGTTGAAGCAGTTATTCGGAAAATGTGTACAAATGTTACATTGTGAAGATACCGTACTGCTGTGCAATTCACCCAATTTAATACAATGTGTGGCGCTGTTGACTAGTTCATAATATCGAAAAAAAATTCTTTGACGTATTCACACTTATATTTACAAATTATTTGTACGCTGTTAGTAGAACCAGACGGTATGCAAAAAATGAATTTATTTTATTTTTTATTAATAAAAGCTTTTTTAAGAATTTTTTTAATTTTTTTTTATTTCAGATTTACCTTTTGAAAAGGTATTTAATTATTATTATTTTATTTTACTTTTTTTTTTTATTGTTTTTATTGATTTATTTTAAAACCAATTTATTAATAACAAAATGTTTATCTAAATGAATTATCTTTTTTATGTTGAATTTGTACAACTGTGCTTACACAAAATTTTTCTTATAAATCTTTATTTTTTTTTTATTATTATTAACGATTTCGATAATAGGGATTATAAATTAAAAATAAAGTTTTAATAGATTTTGTTTTCTCTAAATTGAATTTATTATTTTAATATCCTGGAATTATTTATGTATGTTGTTTAATGGAAAATTTTGAAAATAAGGAAAAATTTATTTTACATTTCTAGTAAAAAAAAAATACTTTTAGTTTTCTTTGATCTTCTTGATTTTTATTTTTAAAAATTAATTATAAATATATATTTATCCCAATATTTCGTCACCACATTGGGTGACTTCTTCAGGGGATTTTTTTTTTTGTAAAATTAATAAACGAAAATTATTAATTGAAAAAAGTTTAAATTATAATTTTCATTTATTAATTCTACAAAAAAAAAAAAATCTTAAAGATCTTAAACTCAATTTAAACTAATATATATAAAAAAATAGTAAACTTAAAAAGTATAAAAGAATTGCCAAAAATTAATTTAATTTTTCAAGTGGAATAATAGAAAATAATATTTAAATTAGTAAATAGAAACAATTGAATTAAAAAGTTTGCAAATTTCACGCCAAAAACAAATTTAAGAGAAAAAAGTAATAAAAAGTAGAATATTAACTAACAGACATTCTGGTTTGTGATGAAAATCGATCGTTTTTGAAATATAAATCCTTAATATTTTGTATTTAGTTTTAATTTCAGAAAGATATTAAGATGACATTCGATATACGTGATTCAGCCGAAACGTTTAAACATAATTTTAAGCCCTTTGGTATTAAACAAATCAATCCAAATCAAAATCGGTCGATTTCCTCCATCACATACCAGAATGTCTGTTGGTTTGAAGAAATAAATACCAAAATGAATTCCATTTAAAACTACATTTCTTATACTATTTATCATTAGATTAATTTACATTTGGTTTGATCTTTTTTTTCAATTTGATTGTTTATAATGAAAAAAGAAAAACACCGTTTTTTCTTCATTAATCGATGGTACATCTATTACTAAGTCCATTCGTTTACTTTTCTCAGTCAAGTTCAGTAAATAATTACTCAGTAACAAACTTACAGAGAGTAAGACAAATTTACTCCCAAAATGAAAATTTTCTATAAAAAAAGTACGCAAATGGAAAATTTGCAATAATTTACAAGTTTGTTAAACAGCTGATTGTAAAACAAAATGCAAACATAAATTATAACTGGTCGATATAAAAAAAAGAGGATTCTTGTTGTAAAATCTTAAGCAGAAACATTTCAAAAGGTTTTCTTATCTTTTCTATAATTCATTTAACAATATTTATTGCTTTGCATTTGCATAAAACAACGCAGTTGTTAAACATTTTTTTTTTGTATTTTAAAAAAATGTATCACATGTTTTTCAAGCATATATTTTTTCTGTTTGTAAATTCTTGCTGGCAATAATTTGTCCAGTAAAAATTTGCAGAAAAAAAGAAGAACTCTCAACATCAAACTGTCACTTTATTCTCTCTTTTTCTTTATGTTTACTGAGTATTTGTGTAAACGAACGACATCCAGTAAGAATTTCTACAAATTATTGGGTAAACGAACGAAACTATTAATTTGTCCAGTAAAAATTTGCAGAAAAAAGAAGAACTCTCAACATTAAACTGTCACTTTATTCTCTCTTTTTTATGTTTACTAAGTATTTGTGTAAACGAACGACATCCAGTAAGAATTTCTACAAATTATTGGGTAAACGAACGAAACTATTAATTTGTCCAGTAAAAATTTGCAGAAAAAAGAAGAACTCTCAACATCAAACTGTCACTTTATTCTCTCTTTTTTTCTTTATGTTTACTGAGTATTTGTGTAAACGAACGACATCCAGTAAAACTTTGTACATATTTTTACAAATTATTGAGCAAACGAAAGGAACTATTTTTAAAAGTTTATTTTCGAATAATAAAATACAAAAGTCAGTATTTGAAAAACAAAATACAAAATCACAACTTGATTTTATACAGTATTTCCAATACAGTACAAAATTATAATAAATATAACACAAATCATCATTAACATACATCGCCTTTAAACCAATAGAAATAAACGTCAAAAAGTCGGTATCGAGAAGTACTAAGGTTTACATTAAAGCTATTGAAGAAATATCTTGTTTTGTTTATCAAATTTTCTTTTTGAATTCGCAGCAGCACATCCATACATTTTTGGGAGTATAAAAGAGGGTACGTTCGTAAATGCAGTAAATTTGTGCATCACTGCGGCAGTTATGCCAAGTTTTATTGCTGATGTTTTCATATTGCCCAACAACTGCATAATGTTTGCTTTTTAAAACGTTTGATGAAAAACATGTTCACAATAATATTATCAAATATTATTGAAAACCTTGATGATTTTTACCATCAGCTGTTTTTTAACTTATAATAAAAAAAGAATTAAAAGAAAGATGAAACGACTTATGATTATTAAAAATCAATCAAAACGAAAAGGCGGATTCCTAAAATAAAAAATTAATATTATTGAAAATCTTGACAACTTTTTAATAATTTATAGTAAAAAAGAAATAAAAGAAAGATGAAACGGCTTTTGATTATTAAAAATCAATTAAAACGAAAAACAAAACTGATTTCGCACTATTGCATCAGAAACTTTAATGATGCCATAGTTGCAAAAATTTGCGGCAGCACTGTCAATTTTTTTGCATATAAAAAACGTTTGACGCAAATCAGTGCTAACAAATGATGCTTTTTTGAACGTTTTACTTTTATTATGCTGCAGTGATGCGCAACTACAGCATTTATGAACGTACCCAGAATCATCAAAAATTTTAAATTTTCAATTTTAATGTCTCGTAAAAAAAAGAAATAATTCTCTTGTAAAGATTTATAATTCATTATTAACCTTGATTTCATCTTGAGGAAAATTTTATATATACTTTTTATGTTTCATAATTTCGAGTTTAATACTGTAATTTTGGAACTACTTAGAATTTTGTTCCGAAATTTTACTATGGTATTAATAGAAAAAAAGTACTATCAATTCCGTTTCTTGATATCTTGATGGATCCAAATTAGGCTGCCCCCTTAAATACAACAAAAAAAGTGTTAATGAAAGATTACCAAAAAAATTTCATTATGTCCGCGCTCATTAAATAATTCATAACTAAACAGTTTTGATAAAATTGTTTGTCATGTCCAAGATAGTAGAGATTATGCCAGCCATACCTTCTTGGCATGCGACTCGATAGTACTTTTTGGGGGGGGGGGGGGGGGGGGGAGTTCTAAGAAATAAACAATAATTGATACGCTAATGATAAGATTGGGGTTTCTTTTTTATTTTCAAAATATTTGTATCACTTTGTTGTAATTACAGCTTTACAGTTTATAGTAATATAAAAAAAAACAATTAGAATTATGTTGAGTAAAACTTATTATAATGAATGATAATTTTCTTTACAATTTTTTAATAAAAAACAAAATTTAATCCCAAAAACAAAATTATTAATTCTTTTTTTTTGTAACTGAAATATTAAAAATTAAAACAGTTCTGTTTTAGCTTAAAATAGATTATATTAAGTCACCATTTTCATTGACCTTAATGATTTTAATACTATCACTATTTTCGGCCAATACTTCATTAAACGTTTTACCTTTGGCATTAGCAAACCAACCCAGATTGTCAATAATTAAATGATTGACCGAACAGCCATCACACTGCAATATAACCACCCCACTGGTGTAGGCTGCCTCTGAGACTTGTTTGACGTTGCGGGTATTACATAGTTTACAGCGATATACAATATCCACTTTACGTGCCATACGACGATAATTCTTAAGGGTGGTGGGTGATATGGAACCGGTAGTATTTGAGGATTTGGTAAATTTCTTTCCCGTAAAGATGGTAGCATCCAATATGGATTTTGGTATAATTAGAGGTTCCTTAGGTCTATTATCTGACTTTGTATTTGTACCACTTGGATTGAGTGTTGTGGCGGTGGGATTCTCCACCGGTTGCGTGATGTTAATAAGTGCATTTTGTGCATTCTGCCGAAAATAGTTGAGCGTCCGCGATGTAAAGATGTTACGCAATGTATTCATGGTTTTTTAATTTAACAACAAATCATCACTTCTTAAAATTCGATGGCTTTTTATAAAATTTAATATATTTTAATGAAATGTAATAACCAAAAATATTCTTGTGTTGAACAACTTTTTTTCGCCAAACGACTATTGCATGGAATGGTGTTTACAAATTGGACAGAAGCTCACAATCACACAACAATAATAAAAACTTAATACAGCTGATAGAACAAGAGTTACCATTAGAGTTTTTCACTGGAATGCCGGGGACAGGTATTTTTGTCATTTTCACTCCCGAAATCTCGGGATATACAGCGGGAATTTTTGCTGTATTGTTACGAACTTTACACGCTAGCTGTGTTTTATGTGGCAAACTATTAACGTTGGATTATGCCATATGCATGTCCATTTCCCGTTATGCGGTAACACTAAGCGTTGGCTTATGTCAAATTTTTTATGGGAATGGCATAAGCCAACTTTGATAGGTTGCCGCATAAACACAGCTAATATTGATTTTTTTATATTTCTATAATTTTAAAACAAAAGAATTAAAATTCCTGCTTTTAAATTTAATTCATACTGAGCAACGAAATACTTATTTTCGTTATTTCAAATTTAAGATTTTAAATTTGTATGGAATTTGAAAGTTGAAAACTTGAAAAATAACGAAAATACGTATTTTGGGGTTCAGTATATATGGCGAGTATTAAATAAATTTTTACTCACCACATATTTTGTAAGCAATCAGCTGTTGATTGTAAATAAATCAAAAACCTAACCTCAATGAAATAAACTTTTTCTTTTGAACGTTTATTTGTGAAAAATGCACTTGTTAAAATTATACCGATATTTAGAATTAAATAGTGGCCATTTTAAAATTTTACCAACATATTTTACAACAAGATACTCCAGTAATTTTAAAAGGCCGCAGTTTCGAACAAGTGATCAATTGGCAGAAATAAAGTCTAAATACTTTCGCAATCATACAGAATTACCAACAGATTGGGAAAATATAACTGAATTGTTAATATCGAATTATAAACACATTAATAAAGCTAATGTAGATGCAGTCATAATGGGTATTTGCACGAGTTCCGAACAATTGCTATTAGCTAAAAGTTACATTAAACATTTAGTGCAACAGGGTAAACAACCAAATGATGCAACTTTGGGAAAACTCCTAAAAGTATATAATATGGCATATCATGATAGAGGAGCCAACGAACATTCCCTTAGCAATGAGGAACAATTGGAAATTTTAGATATTTATACAAACATGAAAAGTAAACATGAAATTTTAGATTCATTTTTATGTGAAAATCTTATATACGGATTAGTGGCTACCCATAAATGGAAAGATGGATTGGAATTGCTAGAAATGATGAAAATATCTACAAATGCTCCTAGTTTAGCAGCTTTTACAGAAATGACTATTAAAGCTTTTAACATGCATGATTTATCCCTGGGTTGGTCTCTACTCCAACAAATGTTAGAACAACGTAAACAACCAAAGTGTGAAATATTTTTAGCATATCTGGATGTTATCACAAAAGATTTATCAAAATTTTCATTAGAATTTGAAAAACTATTAATATTTTTGGAAGCGAATGATGTAGTTTTAACTGAAAAAGTTGTTGCTGCCATACAAGATGTTGCCCTTAAACATTCTGCTCTATTAAAGGTTACACAAACAAATTTAAAACGTTTTGGCAAATGTTCCTCTTGTGGTCTTCATATGAAAAGTGTCTCCTTAAGTGATGAAGATTTTCAAAAACTACAAAATTCTTTTATTGATAAAGTTCTAATACGTAATGATGTTTTTCAAAAATCTACGCCGGAAGAAGTTGAACGCTTTCGTTGGTATGTTGAGCATACTGGTCCATATGATTGTGTTATAGATGGCCTTAATGTGGCCTATTCAATGGGTAGTAAAAAACCTAAAGGGGCATTTGCTAATTTGGTAAGTTTGTTTTTTTTTTTTTAGATTTACAGCAAAAATCTTTTTTTTTTTTAACTTGTGTCTTTTACTGTAAATCTTGCCCACAGTTACTGACTACTAAAATTTTATCTGAGCCTCAGTTTATAAAATAAATTTATGGTATAACATACCATTTCTATTTTTTAATTGCCATTAATCAAAAAAAAAAAATATATTTTTAATTGTACTCTATTCTTAAAATAGTCTAAAAACAAAAAAATCATGATGATGCAAAATAAGATTTAAATGCATCACTTATGTATGTGATAATGAGAGTTATTTGATCGTTTGCGCTTTAATTATATCATTTGCTTTGACTTAGGAATACAGATTGTAACATGACGAAATATAGGTCTAAGACCCCATAAAGTATATAAAATATTCTTGACCCTTATGCGATTTTATGTCCAGCAATTTTTTTTTCTCCGTAATTTCATGTTTTTACATTATTTGTAAAAAAAAAAACTGGAGGACAGGGATTATAAAGTATTTTTTTTTTGTGGTACTATTAGAACATTTTACTACACTAACTTTCCAGTCTAAGCGTATCATTAAATTCTGCTACATAGAAAAACCTTAAGTTAACGACGTCAGTTTTACTTTATTTACCTCATTATTATTGCCAGAAATACTGCAGTTTCTATGTGCCTCCTCAAATGGCTTTGATATATTATTTAAATTTTTGTTAATTAAAAAAAAAATTAAAAAAAAAAATGTACCAAAGATCTAATTTTAAAACATTCGAGCTCAAAAAAGTACCATTTTTAATGTCTGTTATCCAATTGAAATTCTAATGTACCATCCCTGGTAGGAGGGTATATAAAAAAATTCGGTAAAACCGATTTGTTATTTAATTAATGCTTTTACTTATTTTTTACTTCAGTCTCTATTTTTTCCAAATTTTATTGGAGATTCCTAAGTCATACACTCACTAAAAAAAGTCTTTAATGTCAACTGAAAATTTTGCTGTTATTACTGGAAATTTCGCTAATTTGAGCCCAGCTGTATTTTTTTGCTAATCTTAGGTAACAGATGTCTGCTGACGTGTATACAATGAAATTAGTAGAAAAATTACTAGCCGCTACTAAATGTTAATAAACTTTTTGTGAAGTGGAATTTAAAATCTGTTAGCTAATATCACAAAAAAAAATTACTAAATATTATTAATATTAGTACAAAATTTTAAATTTTAAATTTATTTCTTTTTATCGAGCATCAAATTTCTTTATTTTATTTAAAAAAAAATTAGATAAAATTAAAAAAAAAATCAAAGGCTTAAAAATTGTAAAAACAAACGAATTTATCATTTTGTTTTATTAATTTCTGTTTTGAAAAATATTTTAGTAAATTTTTTTTTTACTTTTAAGGTAAAATTTTAATTGTTTTTAAGGCTGATTTTTGGTCGGAATTTTCACTTTCGATCCATTTTTTTTAATCTATGTAACATTTTAAGGCAATTTATGTTTGTAGGTGTAATTTTTAATTAGAAATAACATTTCCTTTAATATCCACTTTTTTAAAATTAGTATTTTTTTTTTTGCTAATTTTAGCAAATCGGGTTTAAAACATTTGTAAAATGATTTCTGAAATCAGCAACAAAATTTGTAAATATTCTGTAAAAATTCTGTTATTTGTAAAATGTAAATAGCAAAAAGTATTGCTAAATAATTTTTTTTTTACTAAAAATCAGTACAAAAATAATAAAGTGGGCTTGAAAACCGTTTACAAATTTTTCTACTAACTTTTTTTTCTGAGTGTAATTATATATTTTTAATTTTGTTTTTTTTTTTTAGTTAGCATCCGTTGTTAAATATTTTCAAAATATGAATAAACACGTCCTAGTTTTAGGACGTAAACATATGAATAATTGGCCCAAAAATACAATGCAATATATCCAAGACAATGCTGCAGTTTTTCTTGCAAATGATATGTAAGTAAAAAACCTTATCAAATTAATTCAGAATTTTAATTAATTTAAGTTTAAATCGATACAATTTGTTATGTTTTTAGTTCACAAGATGATCCGTTTCTACTTTATGCTGCATTAAAAAGTGGCCAAGAAACTGATTTCTTTTCGCGTGACTTAATGCGGCAACATGCATTTCTACTTGGACCTGAACTTAAAGTAATATTTCGCAGATGGCAACAAGAACATCAATACTCGTTGGTGACACAAACAGAAAGTGGTAAAATTATTTTAAAAGAACCCATTAAACATTTACTATGTGCCCATAAAATACAGGATACATGGCATGTACCATATAAAAAAGAATTTTCCCCACATATATCAGATAGTTTTAGAATACCAGAACACTGGTTATGCTTGAAAGTTTTGTAATAAATTGAAAGTTGAATGTTAAAAAAGAAAAGTTTTTTTAATCAAAATTTACTTTTTTGTATGCCTTGATTTTTATCGTAAAGTTTTTGTTTAATTTGCAAACCCTGTGTTTTTCTATAGAAGATTTTTATCTTAAATGATTCTAATTTTACAAAATTTTTGTAGGAAAGAATTGTAAAACTATTTTTTTGTTTTAATTTAAAACAACATTTAAAATTTTTGTGAACTGAAAATAATGGCCAGTAAAAATGTTGAAGATTGGCACCAACCCTTGCCAACTCCACTGGAAGCCGGTGAAGATATTGAATATAAATTAACCCTACAAGAACGACGTCAAGTTGAAAATATGGAAAAATTAAAAAAATATGTAGAATTGCAGGCTTATCAACCAATTAAACCACCGCTTGCTAGTGTTTATACAGAAAATTTGGCAAAACCTAAACCAAGGACAATTGTAGATAATTCTAAACTGTTTCCAGAGTTTATGGTACCCAAAGAAAGAGGTGAACGTTTAAAACGTTTAGCTGCTAAATACACAACTATAACGACAGAGTAAGAATGAAATGATGTTTTTAATTGAAAAACTGTTCGAAAATGAAATAAAAATTTTGCAAATTACGAAACAGTAAAAAACTGCTTCAATAGTACACAAATCATTTGATTTACATGAATTATGCTTATTTTTATTTCACGATTGAACGAATTTTATTCCCTTGGCTGAAATTAATTAATCAAATTTTGTTTTGTAGACAACTTGAACAAGTAATACGAACTCAAAAAGTAAAAGAACGTCAAAAAGAAGATACTCTAAAACGTAAAAACGAACTATATTATGAAATGCTTACCAAACTTGAACGTCAGAGTCGTACTCAATATTTAAATGTGTTAATCAATAAATTTGCCAATTTTATTGCAAAACTGGCCACAACAATGCGTATACCAACCACTTTGGTGGATCCTTATGCTTGCATGCAACGTGGTATATTTTGCAATATACTCCAGGCAATTGGTGTTCAACCCACAAATCAAGCTGCTGTTTATTATAATACCAAAGAGGGCAAGGAATATGAAGTATGTCATAGGTTATCGCATGCTCTTCTTAGTCTTATAATTAAAGCATTAGATACGGCTTCCACACGGATTCCCCAAGATGAACAATTTGTTGAGGATAACTTTACTATGGATAATTATATAAAAGATCGTTTAATGTGTGCGGCTGAAAAGAAAATTCAAAAGCAGTACACATAGCACAAAAAAAAAATGAAAAGCTGCCTGATTTGAATAAATTATTGGAAAAATGTGATCATATGATACATAAACCTTGTAAGCAATAATAATCGGCTAAACTCTAGTTTACGGGTATATCGTGGATTTATTTAAAATGTGAGAAACAAATCCGATTAACTCATAAAATTAATGCTGAGTTTAAAAATACATATTTTTTGTCAGCGAGCCCCGGCTTATCGAGTTATGGACCTCTAAAATTTAAATTATATTTATCTTTGCCATTTATTATCAAATCAAAAATATATATCATTTGAAATCCTATTAAAACACCTTTCATTTAAGATAGAATATACCCAATACCGGTCCTATGCTCCTTGAAATAACTATTATATATAACTAAGGCCTTAAGCTATACGTTAATCTAGTAATGGATGGTTTTATAAATAAATTAGATGCAAGAGAAAATCAATATGATGCGCCTTAAAATAAATTTACAGTAAATTTATTTGAATATAAGTTAAATATAATTCTGATTATATGTGCGTGCCGAAAAAGTTGTAAGTTTAAATACAAGTGATATGTTTAGAAAAACAATTGCAATTTATTTTAGGAGTGAGTGAGTCTTATCTAATTGGATTTTTCTGTGAATTGGTATTTTATTTCTTAGGAAAAGAGAAAAAATAACTTATTGGAAAAGATGTAATTTATACATTTTTTTTAAAATAATGTATTTATTAATTTATTACATCATAGAGTAATACAAAGAAATATAAATAATAACACACATCATAAAATTAAACTTGTGTAGAATCAAAAATGTGTCAGAGAGAAAAATAAATGCGACAAAGTTAAACAAAAGTCCGATCAACAGTAAACCAATGCAGCATAAAACCATAAATTATACAGCATCCATCACCTGAAAGGTGCTTCAGAACTTTGAGTCGAAAAATATTAGAGACCAGCAATACACATTATTTATTTATTTTTGAATTAATAATTCATCTATAATACAAAAAGCCATTATGGCCAAAAATACTGTATTACTATACTGTATTTTTAACCAATAAAGCTGCATTTTTATTGAAAAAATATTTAAGAATTTTAATTGTAAGGATAAAACATAGAGTATTCAAAAACGGTCTTCAAAAATCCAGGTTTTGGTTTATTTGGAAATCGTTTTTTTTTAACCGGTGAACGGCTGTCAAACTTTCAAAGGAAATTCATATTTCGATAAGATATTTTAATTTAGTAGCTTATTTATACTATAAAATTAAACCTTTCTACAAGATGCAACCAAATTGATGTTTTTTAAGAAATTTTATAAAACATTTTAATTTTTTTCAAATTCAAAATTTTAAAAGTTTTTCATTTAATTTCGTTCGAAAGTTGAAAAAAGTGCTTTTTAACAACTGAAACTGGTTTCGGAAAATGAAAAACCGGTTAGCCGATTTTCGGGTTTGAATACTCTTAATAAACGCTATGTTTCTACAAACTTCCGTCTAAAGATCTTAATACTATGGATAAGATTTATCAGTTGAGTGCTTTTACAAATTGAAATTTATAATGATTAAAATAATTGGTAAAGTAAAATTATTATTTTTTTTTAATAAATAAAATACTCTATACTTTTACACCACTATAATCTGTCATTGCAAAGTGAATACTACGACAGAGTAGCAAATCGTTCCGGCGCTGTAACGGCTGAACTCTTACAAATTTTTTAATGGGACTCGCCAATCGGCGGCTAACTTTCCAACCAAATCCTGTTCATTCCTTCCTTAAAGTAAAATTTTTTTTTGGTATTGCACTGTGTAGGGCAAACTGACTATAATATTGGTAAAAAAAATAAAAGTTTTAAAAAAATTGTATGTTGAAACAAACTATTCAAATGTCATCGACATAGCTGGTTAAATTTTCAACATATTCGTTTGTTGACTATTAAATTGAAAAAATACATATCTATTGTTTGTATTTACAAAATCAACTGTCCGCTGTCAACTGTACAGTATAATAAATACTTCTATAACACATTTTGTCAATAATAATTTAAAACATTTTTTTACAGTTTAAACACGGCGACCAGCCGCTGATGTCTAAAATGTTTGCATTTCAGCCGCTACTTAAAATTTAAATTCGGCTTGCTACTCTGTTCCTCAGTCAAAAAAAAAAAAGGAAATATACACATCAAGAAAAATTATTTTATTCAAAACTTTTTGATTAAATTAATTACAATGATTTGCCGCTTGTGTTTAAAGGACATTCCAAATGAATTTAACATTAGTTTATATGATAGTTTATCCACTACTTCAGAAGCTATACCCATGATCAAAATTATAAAAAAACATCTCGAAATCGATGTAAGCCTTATGAAAAAAAAATGGAGGTCAATTTACATCTTTTTTAATATATTTTCAGATTAAGCCAGATGATATAGTATCCACAGTTATATGTCAAGATTGCAATGATCATCTGGAAGAGTTTTATCGATATTCGCAACAAGTGGCGGAGAAACAACTTACACTGCGTAATGAATTTTTAGAAGTCAATCTTAAGAAGGAATATAATTTCGATGATGGTTGGAATAATGATGATGTTGACATAGGAGAATCAAAAAACATGAACATGACTGTTGAATGTGCGGTAGATATTTTTAAAGATGAGTCGGATGATGATGATGAAAAAGATGAGCAAGAAATGCCAACGGAAGATTTAATCGATACAAATGTGGATACTGATCAAAAAGATATAATAGCACCATATAGTGTGGCACCAAATGATATTGATTTAGATAATATCTCATCAGATGGTATGTTTATTTTTAGTATTTTTCCTACCTTTTTATATAAATATGCTGACGAACTTGCTCATAATTGATAATAAATATTATCACTATTGGAAAGGTAATTGAAATTCCTCTAATCAGACAAATGAAAATTAAAAAATAGTGCAATTTGTTTCTTCCCAAATATGGGTGTTTTTTTTTTTTTTGCAAAATTCTAGTCGCCCATAAAAAGCTCTCTTAAAAAGTTTCTTTTTTTTCTCCATAGGTTAAGTAATTGGTCTTAATTTTGTTCCTAGGGAAAGACATTTCTATTATATATAACTAATTTCTGAAATAAAATCCTTTAAAAATTAAACGATTCCATAATGTGTTAATTGATATGACAAACTTTAATATCAATTGTTCAAAACCAAACATAAATTGAGCAGATTTAAACAAGTCGATTTTTAAACTTTGAAGCAAATAACTCGCGATAGGTAGACCGACAACAAGAAAAGTTTTTTAAAACCCCCAATTAATTTTCAACTGTGGGAAAAATTGGACCGGATTGTAAAAAATAGACTAATTTTTTTTCTTGTTTGAATTTTTTATGTAAAACTAAGGTGACAACACTTATGAGAGAGAGAGAGAGAGAGAGCGATTTAAAAAAAAATTGCCACGGTCAAAAATTTTTTGCAACCAAAGTTTTTTTTTTAAAAAAAGTTACCAAATGAAAAAAAAATAACCTAACTTTAAATTTATAAATTTTTATGTTTTTAGTTAAATATATTAAACTATTATTTTTTTAAATTTGTAAAATTTCCGGATTCAATATTTGCATTGTATGCAGTCTTTTTCAATAAAAACCCAAAACAACTCAACGTACCAGAAAACGGATTTTAAGGAACATCGAAACTTATTCGAATTTGTTGAAAGTCCGTCAAAGAAGAAAATGTTTACGTGTTTCTGCGTGTTGTAAACACCGGAGTTGAGTCTGTTAAAAGCCAGTCACACCATGACGATGTCGCTCACGTAGTAAAAAACCTTCTCTTGGTTTTATATGGGCAGATTACAAAGGTTCGGCTTTTTTTCTAATTGTTTTTTTTTTGCAATTTATTTGCTAAATCCAATTGTATTTTCTTTGCAAATACAATTGGATTTAGCAGAGTTCACAATTGGATATGAAAAAATTTAAGAAAACGGGGAAATTTTTGCATTAAACATTAAATTTTGTTGATGCAGTGTTGCCATATAAGCAGTATAATTGTTTATCCCACTTTTTGGGATTCTTAACAGTTAACAGGGGGGGGGGGGGGGGGCGGGGGATATAAAATAATAATACAAAAATAATATAATACATAAAAGACTGCGATGTGAAATGTTGTTAACTAATTTAGTTATTTTTAATTAGAGTTTGGTTTTCGGTCTTTTCTTAACAGACCAGGTTTTGTAAAAAATTAAATATAAAAACTGTTATTGTAAAATTTTTGCAATTTTAATAAAAATTTATGCTGAGTTTCAGGGCAGGAACTGAAACCGAACCCGAACCCAAACTTGTTCAGGTTTGCTGTTTATAAAAACTTTTGAATCCGAACCTGCTGAACCCAAAAATTTAACCAGGTTCGGGTTCAAAAATATAAAAAAAAAACATTCTTGCCGTTCATGGCGTAAGAAATGATTGATAGAAAAATCATAAAAAAATTACATTTCTTGCATACCAGTTTGCAGTGCTCGACACTTTATCTATTCCTTTTAAGCAAATACTTGATCAATGCAGAGCTATTTGCAAAAAATTGCGAACATCAAAACGCATTAAACGAATCAATATCTTGTTCTTCAGAATATGATGAAAATATGCTCGAACAAGTTCTAAAAAAGAAGAAACGATTTTCTAATCAAATTCTTCAAATGAGAGGGCCTTTTCAGCCTTAAAATTCTTTTTGTCGCCACAAAGAACAATTTTAAAAGAATAAAATTTAAAAAATATATTAATTATAAAATTAAACTAAAATTCCTTTAAAAAATATATTAATTATAAAATTAAACTAAAATTCCTTTAAAAAATACAAAAATTTTATTTTGATAAAACATGTCTACTCTTCCCGAATCCGAATTTTTTATTTCGATTAACCCGAACCTGAACCCATTTTTTTCAGGGTTTCAGTCCCTGTTTCAAGATGAATCAACGTGAATTAGCCATCCCGAAAAAAACTACAGTTTTGTATGCAACTTTTGGCATTTTCAATAGTTGATCGAGTTTCAAATTTCAGTATGATATTAAGCATTATTTGTGTAACAAATTCTGAAATTTTTATAAATTTTAAATTGTAATCTTTTAAATTTTTTCCAAATTATACGAGGGTGATTTACCAAGTCTTTATAAAAACAGAAAAACACAATTTTTTGGATGATTCTTTTTTTTTATCAATATTGTCTCCTTTCATCCAGCGATTCTTAAAATAGGGTTCTGTTGCAGATATGACTTCTCATTCGAATCGAAACTTTCCGCCGAGCGATTTCCCAAAATTTGGAAACAAAAAAAAAATCGCTTGGAGCCAAATCCCGAAAACAAAAATTTGATTGTACGACCACGTTTCAATTCATTTACCCAATTGAAGATTGTCTTATATACTTGTGCAAATGTGCCATGGACTTTGTTTAACTAATCCTCGGTTTTCTTAGGTGTTTTGCCTTACAAGTAGAATCGTTTGATGATTTGATTTTTTTTTTATCTTACGAAAAAGTTGGTTCCATTTTTCAAAATAGTTGGTTCCCTTATTTTTAGTTAAGTCCTAATAAGAAGATGAATAAAAATATTTATATAATTATGGAACGCTATGGAAAGTGCATAAACGTGAATATTTTTTGTTAAGCAAACATTTTGTTATAAATTAAAAAAAAGAATTGGTTTAAAGTAGAATAAACCCAAAATAATTTGAAACTAATTTGTTTTTTATTTTGTTGATAAAAAATATATTGTTGATTGAAAAAATAGAACAATAAACATAAACAAAAACTTTGCAACATCTTACTAGTTTTTTGTTCTGCCTTCGTAAGACTGCCGCCATTATTTGAAATTATTAAAAACTTGTGCCACATGCTTACATTGTTGTTGCTGTTACTGCTGTTTAGAGCTGACTTAAAAGAAGAAAAAAAAAGAAACAAATAAATGAAACATGCCTGCAAAAACAATCAAAAAAAAGCAAGACACTTGGACTTGTTCCTGCAAAAAGAATGTCACCAAGTCGCAAAGCAGTGTTGGGTGTGCCATATGTGGGGAGTACTTCCATATAAAATGCGTTGGAGTCACAAAAGAACAACATGACATTTTTCTTAAAAATAAAATTATATTTTCATATATATGTGAAGGGTGCAAGCTGAATCGTGAGGATAATTTAGCAGATGTTGGGTCAAATGCTCAACATGAGTTGAATCAAAGTTTGCACAGTTTGACAACAGATTTGGAGAAACAATTTGAGGAGCATAGTCGTACCTTTGAGCGGCAGGTTTATGCAAGTATTGCAGCACTTGATGCGAAAATGGTTGAACTATTTGATAAGTTCCGTACGGAACAAATTAAAGTTGTGGAAAATATAAAAAATGATGTGGCTCATAACTATAATATGTTGAAGCAGGTTGATACTGAGGCTTGTAGGCGGGTGTTGAATTTGGAAAGTCAGAACAACATCCTACAGAGACGTTTAAATAGATCCAACATAGTAATTAAAGGTCTGTCCAAAAACATAAAGGACCTTAGGAAAATGTTTCTTAAAATTTCTTCATTGTGTAATATACCTTTATCAAATTCTGATATACAGCACATCACGTACTTTAGTAGCGGTAATGCAGTTTTAGTTAAACTAAATTCTGTACAAACCCGAGATGAAATTATGAGTAGTTTTTCCCAGCTTAAATTTCTGAAAAAGAAGGATATTGAGGGTGGTAGTTCGGAAGCAAAAATACGTCTTCATGACCATTTTACACGCGCCGCGGGATATCTTGTTGGCATATGTATGAAATTACGTGAAAATAAACAAATTTTAAGGTACAAATTTATAAATACCGACGTTCCTAAAGTAAGGATATCGTTTCCAAATAATGTTCAAAAAGTTCTAAATACTGAACAATGTTTGGATATGTTGGATAACTTTGTTTTTGATGATAACGTTAATGATACCCCTCCTGGTGGGTCTGCATCTCGAGTCAATCGAAGTCCTGAAAACTTGAGTGTAGGTGTGTCTAATGGTGGTTCTAATTATCCTCCCTGTAGACGGTCATTGGATGGAGCGGAATTAGATCAGATTTAATTATTTTTTTTTACATAAATCAAAATTTTGCTTAGCAAATATGATTTAATGATTATTGTCTGATTATAATTATTGTCTTTTTTGTAAACTGTAATTTTAGTCAAATTTTTTTCTGTGCAATTTTAATTGCTATTACATATTAATTTAAACTTTTTTTTATATTATTTTAAATGATTTTAAATTCCAATTTGGGTACCGTGGTTAGCGATAGTTCATATTTAGAATCTCAATTGCGTCTTTATGCCAATAATTTAAATGTTGGACATATTAATATTCAAAGTTTTAAACTTGGCAGATCATCAAGTAAATTGGATGAGTTAATTAATGCTCTTGGTAATGGGTTGTTTGACGTAGTGGGAATAACGGAAACCTGGTTAAAGGGAGATATTTCTTCAAATATACTTAATTATCCCGGGTATGTCTTATGTCGTAATGACCGTCCTAATCGTAGAGGGGGTGGTGTTGCCTTCTATGTGTCCAGTAAAATAAAGTTTAAAATTGTTTACATTGGTAATGATAATGGATTAGTTGAATCTCTTTTTATTGAGATTAATAATTTTGGTCGTAAAATTTTAATTGGTGTGGTTTACTTTCCTCGTGGAGCTAAGAAACATTTAAAAAAAGTTTGAAACGAAAGTTTCGGATATTTTAGTGAAATATAATAATGTAGTTATTGTTGGAGATTTCAACAATAATATGTTTAACACTTTCTGCGCCCATTGTATAAGGTTAATGTGCAACAGATTGAATTTAACTTGTCATCATAATTCCTTGCCCACGCATCTTTTTGTGGAATCTGGCAGAACCTCATTAATTGATTTTTTTTTAGTATCTCCGTCCATTTCTGTCCGTCAGTCTGGGCAAATGCAATTTCCTGGAATTTCGCGACATTCTTTTATTTATGCATCTTTCGATGTACAAATAAATAATGTTAATGAAGTTGTTGAATATTATGACTATAATAATGTTGATATGATTTGTTTGGAGAGAATTGCGGCATCTTGCAGCTTTGATAGCGTTCTTAATTCTGCTAGCGTTGATGAACAAGCAGAAATTTTATTTACCATTTTATGTAACATGCATAATGCTGTTCCTTTGAGGAAAAAAAAAGTAAATAAAGTTGATGATAATTCTTGGATTAATTCTAATGAGGTTAGGAATGCTTTGACACTTCGAGATGCTGCGTATCAACTTTACCTTACTGCCAAGACGCGTCCTAATTGGAGAAAGTTTTGTCGTTTCAGAAATCATGCCAAAACGGTGATGCGTAATGCAAAACGCAGGGCGCATGCGAAAATTTTTGAAAGTAAAACTTCCAAGCAGATCTGGAATACATTACGTTCAAATGGGTTTGGAGATGACATTTCTTTGGTGAATGAAATCGATGTTGAAGCTTTAAATCAGTATTTTGTATCTAATCAACAAGATGATTTTACAGATGATATTAACCTCAATGGGGTAGAAGGGTTTTCATTTCGATCGGTTGACATCAATGAATTGATTATTGCTGTGGAATCTGTAAAGACAAATGCTATTGGATGTGATGGTATTCCGATAAAATTTCTAAAATTGGTTTTTCCTTATGTGAGATATTTTTTTTTACATTTTGTCAACACGATTATTACTACTTCTACCTTCCCGTCTGGTTGGAAAATTGGTAGAATAGTTCCTATTAAAAAGACGGGTGAGTCTGTTGATATGGAAAACTTGCGTCCTATATCTATACTGCTAGCTCTCTCGAAGGTTGTTGAAATTCTGCTAAAGAATCAGCTTCTTGCGCACATAAGTGGTAATTCATTATTAAGTAATTGTCAATATGGATTTAGATGTGGTAGAAATACAACATCACTTCTCTTGGGAGTAACTGATACTATTCGTCAGTCTCTTAGTAGAAAACGTCTTAATGTACTTTTGTCTATTGATCTTACAAAAGCCTTTGACAAGGTAAATCATACAATTTTATTAACCAAGCTTATTCGCAATTTTGGACTCTCGTCTACGGCATGCAAACTTATTTCATCTTATCTCAGTGATAGAAGTCAGTATGTTTCTATTGGTAGTAGGTTTTCGGGTGTTTTACCGGTTAAAAGTGGGGTGCCTCAAGGATCAGTCCTTGCGCCTTTACTTTTTAATATGTATATCAATGATATTTTCACGGATTTTAATATGACGTCATGTTTACCATTTGCTTACGCAGATGATTTAATGTTTTTATTTAGTGGTGAGAGACAGTTTGAGGATGTTTTGCAACAAATGATAAATTTTTGCATTTCCAATTTATCAAACTGGATGGTGCGTAATCGACTTTGTATTAATGCTCTTAAAACAAAGGCTATGTTTTTTGGTTCTTCTATTCCAAACTTAGATATTATTATTCATGGTACGAGAGTTGAATTTGTGGACCAAATGTACTGTCTGGGCTTATGGTTAGATAATAAATTAAAATTTGAAAGACATATTAATTTTGTTACTTCTAGAGTTAATTATTCGTTACGTAGACTTTATAACGTCAACTTATGCTTACCAATGCATATCAAAGTTATGATTATTCATTCATTGGTTATGCCTATATTTTTATATGGTATTGAAGTATATACTGGCACACTTGGGCGTCATATGAAGAAACTTTTAATACTGTTCAATAGAGTTATGCGATATCTATACTGCTTAAGACTTCGAAATCATGTATCAACGTATGTTGCGAAGTTTTTGGGCTGTTCATTTGATAACTATGTGAAAATAAGGCTTTTGCTTTGCTTTTACAATATGTTTAAAAGGGGAACTATTGAATATTTGCTTTCATTTTTTTCATTTAGTCGATCTACACGTAATTGTCAAATTTTGATTCCTAAGCTAACATCCCTAGTGGAAAGATCTTTTCATGTAAGAGTTGCACGAATTTTCAATAAATTACCAGAAAATCTAAAATCCTTCGAGTTTTCTAGTTCTACTTACAAACATAAATTTTTGAAGCACATTCAGCGGAATGAGATGTAAGTTTATTTCTTGGACTCCTTTATTATGGCTTAGACCACATATGTTATTGAGATTGTTTATATTATTGTTCAAATTTCTACCCGGTACCCTTTAGCTTTTTATACATTTAAATCATTTAAATTATTTCAATTGCCATTTTATTTTGGATTTAAAATTATTTTTTTTTATCTACTTAATATATTTTTAGATATTTATTATATATGTATATTCTTCTAATTGTTTGTTAAGTAGTATGTTTGAGTTGTATTTTTAAACCATATATGGTCCTCTGGGCTCGGTTTTTGTGTAACATTGATTAAATAAATAAATAAATAAACAAGGAGAAAAAATAAAAATAAAGATGAAAGTGTTAAAATTTTATAGCAATGTTTTCTTAGTTTTAGTTCTAAAAATATATCTTATATAAAATTTACAATGTCTGAGATATTGTGTAGAGACTTAAAGTCTTATTTGTACGAAAATTAAATTGAAATAAATAAAATAAAAAATATAATAAAAATAAGTGACAAAACTAGGTACATACATATCAGAGAACTGCAAAATCAATTTTTTCTTGATTTAATTATACACAAAAAATATTGTTCACATTTAGTAATTCAACAAAATTCACTGTAGAATAAAATCAGCATCATGTTACTGAACGCGTAATTCGGATCAGTTTGAATCATATGTCGATTATGTTTACTGCAAATTTAATCACTCAACCTAAAGTCAGCGTTGAATAAATCAGAAAAAACAACAAACAACGCGTATGAGTGTATTCATAATTAAAACAAAATAGAAACACATTTCATAAATGATATTGTTTACATTGGGGTGGGACTTAAATCCGCTTTTTTAGAATTTTTATTAGTAATAAAAATATTCTTCTTTGTGAAATATAAATATTTTTTTGGAAAAAAATTCAGGCTTGCCTAATCCGGAAAAATTTAAATATTGTCTAATTTTTTTCATCTTTTTTGATTGGAAAATTAGGCAATATTTAACTTTAACCGGATTGGGCGAGCCTGAGATGTCGACCTAAATTAAAAAAAAAAAAATTTCACAAAGAATATTTTTGGTATTCCTAATAAAAATTCTAAAAAAACGTTTTTTTAGACCCACCCTAATATACATATAACATTTATGAAATGTGTTTCTATAAAACCACCCCCTTTTTATAGATAAGAAACTATTTTGTTTTTATTATGATTACACTCATACACGTTGTTTGTTGTTTTTTCCGATTTATTCTACATCAAAATAATTATTGTTGGCTCGAATGAACAGAATAAAATCAATGGTTTAACAACGACCGATGATTATAAATCAGTGACAAAACAATTTGCACGTCGTTTGATTGATTTAAAATCATCAACAAATATGTGTGTTGGAGTATATTCAGCGTTTGAACGCAAACACATATTTATTCTTGTGTTGAACATTTTGCAATCAGCAAATGCAGTTCTCTGATACATATGTATGTGGTTCAGCCATAAATGTTCATATATAATCAAATTTTTCTAAAAGCAATTTAGAAAGAATTTTATAATATGATCTCAAATCAAATAAAAAAAAAATCAATTAATAGGCAAAAATTATTTATTATTCGAAAATCATAATTTTCAAATTGTTCTACTAAATGCTCTTTAATAACAAATTATATCAATTCCAATTACAGATGACGATGTCCCCTTAATAAAACTTAAGTCAACTAAAAAGAAAGAACCGAAAAAGAAATCTAAGAAGGCTAACACTAAACCTCGTACTAAACCACGTGCTAAACCTAGTGAGCCCAAAGAAAAGAAACCTGTGCAAAAAAAGAAGAAAATATCTTCACAAAAATTTACTATGGAGTTAATATGTGACATTTGTCAAACTCAGGTGGATTGTTGGAAAGCCTTGCGTGAGCATTTCCTAATTGCCCATACCAAGACACCATATATAAAATGTTGTGAAATTTTATATCGTAAACCACGTGCACTTATTGAACATCTTGAATGGCATAAGAATCCAGAAATGTTCAAGTATATACAAATTTATATTGTGCACCAAATGAGTGCAAGTTTTTTTAAATTCATATATTTGTTTTATGCTTACAGATGTAAAGTTTGTGATAAGAATATGTTAAGTGCTGGAAATTTGACACAACATATAATATCAGAACATCCCAATGAAACTGATTTAATTGAATATTACGAGTGCGAACATTGTTCGAAACGTATTCGCAATTATAATATGTATAAAAGACATTTACGATCACATCTTAAGGATAAGGAAGTTGAATGTTCTATTTGTAATAAAAGGTAAGATATATTTATATTTTTATATTACCTATTTACTTACATTAGTGTCTTAAAAATGGTGTTGATGCACTCCATAAAAAACGAGAGAAAAAAAAAGCAATGGGTTTGAAAAACCTCAATTATTTTGTCAAATTAAAAAAAAAATTGTATAATTCTTAGATTGTGCATCTATTGTTTTAAATGTGATTTTTATGAAAAGTCAAATCACACCATGACGATGCCGCTCACGTAGTAAAAAACGTTCTCTTGGTTTTATATGGACAAATTACAAAGATTCGGCATCTTTTCAAATTGTTTTTTTTTTTTGCGATTTCTCTCAGTTTCCGAATCTTTGTATTGTGTATAAAATTATATTTGGCCGCTGCCGGCGTTGCAATCTCTATACTATTCTTACTCTATGGTCAAATGTTTCTCTTATTTTTATAAGTTTTTTTTATTTCAAATACAGTATTTCCGCTGTCGATTGCTGGGTTAATTTCAGTAACAAGTTAATCTTAAACTGCTTTGTGCTGTTTAATTATCGCCATCACTTGTGCAATATTAGAGTGATCAATAAAATACTTTATAGGGTTTATTTTTTTTTGTCGACATTTGTTTAGTGTTAATTATCATGCAATCAAAGCAGAAGACCAATCTTGAAAAATTGGATGAAAAGTTATTATATATAAAATATATATTATAAAATATCAAAAAAAAAAAACCATGTACATCTCATTATCTCTTGTGGGTAGACAGATTTTCATAATGTTTTGGTACAGAATCGAAGAATTCTTGAAACTTTTTTTGAATTTAAAAACAAATATTTAGTAAATGATGCCTTTAAGCCAACTTATGTGAAAAATATGAAGAGTATGAAGAGTTCAACCACATGGAAAAAATATCAATCTGTCAAATTAAAGTCGGTTAAGCCCCTATGACACTACATTTAGTTTGTATTGGATTGATATTGACAGCAATGTAAATCAAATGGGAGCGCTGCGTTACCGACATCCATTTGATAGATACTCATTAGATAGAAAGGGCAGTGTCCTTGATATGATTTGCATTGATGGCGAAAAAAATTATAACCTAGAAACTAGCAAGTGTCATATAGACTTTACTAAAGTGGGAGTAACCCTGTCAACCACAATAGACTCTGTCATCATGTTTTTATTCTGCCATTTTGTATGTACATACATACCTACATAAAATACTTTTCCTAGAACTTATTTTCATTAACCGTCCTTGGTAGTAAGCGGCTTCATTCTGTATTAATAAATATTTTAAGATTTATTACAAGTTGTCTTTAAATTAAACACCAAAGCAGCACAACAACTAATTTTTTGGAAATCGTTATAAAAGTTGATTATTTCCTGGCCGTGCATCATGCATTTGTTTTAAAAGTCTTAAAATGAGGCACTCCAATATACAATGGTGTTCGAGAAATAAAATAAAACAAAAATAAATCTTGGAATGAATACGAATATGTATAAGATTTGTTTCTTTTTCGAATTTTATATCTATATCTAAAAATACTTTGCAAAGAAAACGAGGTAAGAAGGTATTTACCTGACTTTTCTTTATTATTTTGTAAACAAATTCATTTTGATAATTTGGGGGCCGCCTTTGTACGAAAGCTGTTTTCGTATATGGACTTTACCGGAACATGAATTGAGCAATTATATTGTGCGCCTTGCTCTACGTTTACTAACAAACACATATATTATTTGTAAGTTTTTGCCAACAATTTCCTAGACTTGGCAGCATTTTTATAGATTCTTAGTTGAAAGCAGCTATATACAGTCATGTGCGGAAAAATAGGGACACCTTCATGCAACAAAATTAAAGTAAAAAAAACACATATATTTTGGGAAGAAATTAACAATATTATTTTTAGATTATAGTATAACAACAACTCTTCATTTTAACCAACAATTAAAACTTTGTTGTCGCAAAAACAAAATTTTAAAATTCCATGCAAATGACAATCTGTTCCGATTTTCTATATCCCATACCTTTTTCACCCTTGGCTCCATACTTTCTACATTTATTTACATAAATATGATACAGAAATGTTTCCATCTATTAGATACAATGAGCACTATTATATTTCCGTAAAAAAATATATAAAATACTAATAATATTTAAAAAAATTTTCTTACCGTTCCTATTTTTATTCACATTCGATTATAGGAAATTATAATACTTTTTAATGTTGTTTTTTTCAATTGCAACAACAAATTTTGAGTTGTTGCTTAAAATGAAGAGTTGCTGTTGTACTAAAATCTAAAAATAATATTTTTAGTTTTTTTGCAAAATGTATGTGTGTTTTTTTACTTTAAATTTGTTGCATGCAAGTGTCCCTATTTTTTCGCACATGACTGTATATAACTATAGTATACTTAGCAAGTCTAGATATTGGATGGAATATTTAGGTTTGCTTTTTTTCGAATTTTATATAAATATTATATTAAGTAGATATAGATATAGCTACTTAAAAATAAAGAATATATAAAAATGTTGCCAAGCCTAAGAAATTATTGGCTTTTCTCTTTTAAATGTAAACAAAAATATTTGAAATTTTTGTATTTTTAATTTGATAAAATATTAAAAATAACAAAAGGTAACAAATGAATTATGTGTTTGTACTCGTAAGAAAAGGTAGAGCGGGGCAAACAATATAATTGCTCGAACTCTCGTTTCGGCAAAGTCCATATACGAAAACAGCTTTCGTATAAAGGCGGCTCCAAATCTTTAAATTATATTTGCTTACAAAAAATAAAGAAAAGTCAGGTAAGTAGGGATAGTCGTTTTGTTTACAAGTTGTTATAGATGTACATATAAAATTCGAAAAATACAACCTTTTATATAAAATTCGGAAAAAAAAAATCGATTAATTGTAGATTATTGTACATTTTCCATACAAATTGGTTAGTACAATTTTATAGTAGCGATTGGCAAGTAAAATATTTTCTTTTGTTTTTTTTTTACCAGTCGCTTAGAATTGAAAAATATTTTATTTCATCTCAAACATTTTTTTTTACCACAAAAACTTTTTTCACCTCAAACATTTTTTTACACCCCTAAATTTTTTTTAACCACAACATTTTTTTCACAAAAAAAAAAAAAAGTTTTTCCCCTTCATAATTCCACCTCTAAAGTTAATGTAAAAACATTATTTGTATCAAAAACAGTGAGAACATTTTTGTAGGATATTTGTGGACTTGTTTTTGTTTCAATTAACTGTGGCGGCCGGCAGATGGCCGCCGTCAGCGTTGGTGTAAATTTGAGCTTTTTATTACATTTTGCATTACTGTGCACATCATTTCTAGTGTTGTTTTACTACTCCAAGGCACGGGGCTTGTTCGCGTACCCCAACGAATTCAAATATCCCAAGAGGAAGAAGTCCGGGATAGTCAAATCGGGAGATCTGGCTGGACAAGCCAAATCACCGCAACGCGAGATTACTCTCGTTGGGACGGCATTCTTCAAAATACGCATTGTGTCGCTTGCAGTATGGCAAAAGGCATAGTCATATTAAAACCACATGTCCACGAAATCTAGATCAACTTCCAGTAAGACAAATTCAGTCAGCATGTTTTAACGTCTGCTTCTTTAAAAATATAAGGTCCAATCGCCTTTTTCGAAGTATCTGCACACCACGTCTTTGAGCGGGTGTAATGGTCCTCTATGAATTATACGTGAATTTTTCATTCCCCATAACCGAGAATGTTGCTGGATCAATGGAAAATTATGCACTTCGTCTTTGAGTTCCATTGTTATTTACTATAATTTTTTGAACGTGTTTACTTATCAAGCTGACATACGATCCTACTTTTTTATGTATCAACACTCAGGGGTTGCCCCCTATGAATGCAGTGCATTGTGTTGATGTCAGGAAAATAGGTTATGAGAAGAAGGATGGAGGGAGTAGTGTTTTTGAATATTAGACTTGAATTTCTCTATATTGTAGTTGTCAGGGAAGACCTTTGCGGGGTGTTTATTTCACGTACAACTAGTCCGACTTATGAACAAATTTTGACTCTAATGTGTTCACTGGACATTCGACCACAAAGGGATGGGCTCTACTGGACAAGCGAGTATTCCGGCCAAAAACACGGGCCCGAGGGATAAGTTCACTTATCTCAGCAGAGCATATCCCATAGTAGCATCCATAGACTAGTGTTACACGATGCTCCAATGAATCAATAGAACTGGATATCCTGCTGACATTGATAAGCGCCGAAGCCCTTCTTTAAACACGGTCCAAAAGTTCCAAAACAAACCTGAAGCACCTGCCCATACATGTGAGTTATACTCCAATTTTGGCCGGATATAGGTGGTATAGAAAGTAAGGAGATCGGGTGGGGTGAAGTACTTCTTGCACAGTTTTAAAAAACCTAAACACTTGAATGCTTCTTTCGATACTTCAAAAATATGTTTATTCCAACGGATATCACACTGAATTCCCATGCCCAGAACAACAAGAGTTTCCGATTCCTCATTGGACAGATGACGCAGGAGACTCCACAACCCACCCTATTTGTACGACCCCACTCTGAAACTAACGAGAGGTCCCAATTAAGTGTAATATTCATGATTTGCCTCCTGACCCCGACCTCTAAGAGTCTTGGCTTGCGATCGAAGGAAAATTAATAACAAATGTTACTGTCAATAGCCAAAAAAAGTAGAAAGGGTTAAAAGTTAAGCCAAGAAAGTTATTAAGAAAGAGAAGAAAGAACGGAACCTTGCGGTACCCCTGAATTTAACTGAAACTCGTCGGATGAGATCCCGTCTAATACAACACGTATAGAGCGATCTCTGAGGAAGCTCGAAATAAATTGAGAGAAATCATTACCGACACTAAAAGCTTTACATTTCAATAGGGTGATACTTATTGCCCCACTTATTACAATAATTAAAAAGCAGTATTAATAACTTTTTTTCCCAAGATTTATTTTTTACTTTAAATGTGTTGTATGCGCAAGTGCTTATATTTTCTTGCACACCACTGCATATATGTATATATTTTAATATCAACACTTTTTAAAACTTGCCTTATTTACAGACCCTAATATTTCTGTAAAAACAACACAATACTCTAATTTTAATGCATTTCTAACTATGATCCATGCCTGGAGCATTTACTTTCCTATAATTTCTTTTGTTTTGTTTTTGTAAAAATGAAATAATGAAAGTAAAACGAAAACATTTTTTTTAACAAATAATATTCAATTATATATAAAAAATACAAAATTCTATTTTATATGTGGAATGTTTATTTTTACCAAAACAAAGTTAAATATTAATAATTTTAGTAAATTAGGCAACAAATAATTTTAATCTCATGGTATTTTATAATTTCATTAAGGGTTTTCACTCTTGGTAGCCTTGTAATCCTTGTAAAGGTTGTAGATATAGTTAAAGAATATGTACTACTATTTACAATACCGCAACAACAAAATGTATAAAACTAAAGTTTATTATGCTGTTAAAATCAGACCATAAAAACATAAATCTTTTTTAAATTCGCGAAAAAAAATAATTCTCTTTGTAAATCAGCAAGTTGATTCAATATTTTTTTAAATCAATTTATTAAATCATGATTGATTAATCAATTTCATTTGAATCTTTTTTGATTTAATTGAATAAAATAATTTCAAACATAAATCTTTTTTTAGTTCGCGAATTAAAAAATGATTGATTTGATTGGCGAATTAAAACAAAATAAAATAAAAAACGATACAATTGAATTGCAAATCTCGCTTAGTTAAAATATCCGGTATCTCGAAAAAATAATACATTTTTTGTTGTACTTGAGGAATCTATTTTTTATAAAACAGTCACAGAGTGACCCATTTTTAAACGAACGAAATGAAACGGAAAACGAAATTTGATTCTTCTAATAAGATAAAGATTGAATAATGGTAGTAAATAATTTAAACAGAAAAATAAATTCGCGAATTCATTCGTCAAATTTGAAAATTGATTTAAGGAATTATGTTTTTCAAGGCCTGGTTAAAATACAAGGCAAATAGGTATAGTAAAAACATGTTGTACATTTACAAGCTGACCGTTAAGCCGCCAAAACTATTGTTTCATTTTTTAATTTTGTGGTCACTATTAAAATAAAGTTGAATATTGGATCAAAATAATGAAAAACCCAACTTAAAACGAAAGCGTGAAAAAATCAGTAATAAAAGATGGACTGATAGTGAAATTCAGCAGCTATTGGTTTTTATTATTACAAGTAATACCTACCAACGTACCTTCAAACCCAGAATCTCTGCAAATCCTATTTGTTTAATTGCATTTTCACTTAAAAATTTTTAATTTTATTTTTTTTCCGTAGTTTGTAGTAGGATTTCATAACATAAGTGCATATTAACTTTGTATGCACGCAACGTTATTAGAGATCTTCATGAATATTTTAAAACAATTTGAAATTGTTTCCTTAAAAATTAGTATTTTTGTAATTAAGACTCTATGAGAGGTGGCTAAATAAATTATAAATTAAATAAAAATTAACAATAGGGTTTAAGATTTCTTTGATAAATATTTGAAGATATTTTCAAAAATCATAGAAATTTAGAAACCTGAGTTTAGCTTATATTTTATTTAGCCATTTCGCTTAGGGCCTAAATCAGTTTAAATAAAAATAGTGTTTTCTTTAGAGGTATAGAACTTTAAATTGAAAATTGAAAGATTTATTAAAAACACCATTTTGGAATTTTGTTTTTTGACAGAAAATTGACAGCCGTATGCGTTAAAGGTTGAAATATACATTCAGATTTACATTTTTGTGTTATAATATAATTGAAAACCAAATACAAAATCATACCGACCTAGGAAAACTGTAGGGTATTGTTATTTTTTTGTTTGTAAGTTTAGCAAAAAATAACGCAATTTGCTCTTTCTTTATGTCTGGCACAATTACAGTGTGGCCATATGTGAAGTCCTTCATCATTGATTTCAACTTTCCAAAGAAGGCAACACATTAATTAATGGAAAGAATTTTCTGAGTTTTGCTTTTTTTTTTTAAAAAATCTTATCATGTTCACACTCAACAGTGCCACTCAAAAAATACATCGGCAGTGCTGTTGTTATTCATAAAATAAAACGCAAAAATTCGACACTGGTTAGATAATGCAACTCTGTTCATTTAAAATTCGCCTTTTACCGTTTTTTTTTCTCTTTGTGGCGTTATATTATTCTTTATGAAACAATTTATTCGAGCAGTAATAAATTTTTCGATATTTGCAAACTCAAGTAAATTTTAAAAGTAATATTAAATTGTTTCGAAAGCTTTTACAACTTATTTGTAAAAACAAATCTTTCGATGTCAATATTCGGAAAATTTTGTACAAAAGTTTCCAGTCATTGGTGAAAATGACGGAAAACCATCAGCAGACACAGTAAAGCTACGGTTGCGAGAAACTGGACTCTTGGAAGAATTTCTCGAAATAATTCACTACTGTCTAAGCGTAACTAAAAGAAGGGACTGGAGTTCGCAGGAAAATATCGACATTGGACCGCTGTGAAGTGAGGCAGAGTATTATTTTCGGCCGAAACAGAAATTAATAGAGTCTCCCCTGATGGAAAATATATGTTCGCCGTCCAAAGCCGAAAGAGCTTGACCCAATGTGCACCCGGGCCAAGTTAAAGCATGTATGAGGTTCCATCATGATTTGGGGTGTTATGTTGTCATGTAGAGTTGGATCGCTGCACAAAATCTAAGGTATCATGGGCAAGTTTCAATATGCACAAATCCTTATTCGGATGAAAATATACCGATTACATGATAACGGATATTTCAACACGTCAGGTAATGGTTTATAAACAATTCGGTGACATCGAAATAAAAAAGGCTTGGGAAGCCATTCCAGACAGTGTGTGTAAAAATTAGGTGACCTTTTAAAATCTTGTATGGCGAAACATGTTGGTTCAATCATGATTGGGGCACAAACCTCGAATTTCGTTGTTCGTTTGAATATGCTATTGAGTTGGTTTCGAATGCTTACAAAAAACGTATTTTTCTGATTTTTTTTTAAATATATCTAATGAAATATTTTATTAAAACATTTTAGCATATCAAATATCATATTTAATAAGTACTATTTTTATTTAAAAACAATTCAGCCATTTTAACCTCATTTCCCTTGACCTCTCCAAAAAAAGTTATCTCGGTGTAGTCAGGATAAATCATGACTGGTTCATTAGAAATTAAAAAACAAATATTTGTCTGTTAGTAGATGTAAAAAGCTCGTGTTGAACGAAGGAAAAATAAAAAAAAATTTAATTAGAAATTTTGGCCGAGTTGTGAACAAAAAGTCACATTTTTTTGGTCAAATTTTCACTACGTATTGCCTCATAAAATAAGTTGCGATAAAAAAAAAAAAATAATTTGTTCATAGCCTTTTAAGAAACCATGACTACCGACTTAAAAAAATGTTTTAAACCCACATATAATCATCGATTCCGGCACCATAAAGTCAAGAACCCGCTGCAGCGACAATATCCAGGGCATTCTTTTGTTCTTGCCTGTGACGAATACAAATTTTAAAATTTGAATTTATGGGATTTTTTTTATTTTAATATTTCGTTATAATTTATATTATACGTTTGTGAATAAACCCAAAAAGCTAAAGAAGAATTTACGTTAATAATATAACATATCTGTGTATCAGTATGTTCTATAACACAGTGCAACAAGAAATGTTAGCCTCAATGACTCAAACGCGAAATTAAAGTTGTGCAATTTATCTTGCGTCTTCGTGCTGCGATCGAAGACGCAGCAAAGAGAAAATGGTCATAAACAACTTAATTAGGGTCGAAATTCCCAAACATATTTGAATTTTGTATAATCTTAAACTACTCTTTGGTAAACAATGGTTTTGTAGAAGACATCCCTTTGGAAAACTTTCATTTCGCGTTTGAACCATTGAATCAAACGGCAATGACCCAAAACATGTTACAAAGTGTAATTTAAAATTTTATGTTTTAAAACTAGTTTGTTGTTGCAACCTCAAAAACTGGAATATTAGTGTATATTTAAACAAAAAATATTAAGTATTTAAAATATTAATGTATTGTAAAATTGTCAATGTCAAAAACAGTATTTTCATTTTAAATCGTTAAGAAAATTATAAAAAAAAACACACACACACAAATATTAGCGGTTACTTTAAACAAACTTTTTAAATTAAATTTTATATAGATATGCATCAGAATACCTCTTACAAAGTCATATCAGTTCCATTCACAAGGATGCACCTTATCGTGTTTGTGATATTTGTGGTAAAAAATATAAATGTAAAGACTCTTTCAAACGACACTATGACCAGCATATGGGAATCGTTGACAAAGCCGTACAATGTTCAATATGTGGCAGATGGCAGAAAAATCAAAACAGCTTACGAATACATCGTTTTGTTCACGAGGAACATCCAGCACCGTGCGATGTTTGTGGACAAGTTTTCAAAACTAAACGTGCCCTACATAGGCATACAGTCTATTGGCATAAATCAGATTTAAATTTAAAATGTTCATTTTGTGAAAAAGTCTTCCGACAACAACGTAATTTAGATGAGCATATGGCCATACATACGGGAGCACAACTGTATAATTGTCCACATTGTGGCAAAGAATCACGTTCGAAATCAAATATGTATGTTCATATAAAACGGATACATCCAGCTGAATGGTGGAAATCAAAAATGGAACGTTTAAATCTAAAACCAAAAGATACAACTCAAGAATAAAAAATATCTTGAAGAATAGTAACTATTAACTATAAATAACATAAATGCAACAATTGACAAAATAAATTTAATTTATTGCTTAGGGATCAAATAAACACTCTTTGTAAAAACTCGTAAAATTAATTATGTCTTATTTAAAAACATGGTATTATTTTTTTGAAAATGTTCAAAAAAGTTGTATTAGAATACAATTCGTTGCACATAAAAACACAATGTCTAAAAGGGTACATACATACATACATTTTAAACTTTCATGAAGTTATCACATGTCTCAATACAATTTTGTCCTATTCACAAATAAAAAGCAACACCAAAGGCTTCGTTACTGTTGGCCTAGAGTAACAACGTGCCGTATTTTTCCATACAAATTGACAATTAAAATGCGTCGAGCATTGCAGTTGTGAAATAGAATCTATTTTATTTTTAAAACGTTTTTTCTTATTCTCTTCTTTTTTTGTTTCTAATTCTTCTTAACAGAGTTTCAGCATTTTAAAAATTTTTGTAAACACAACATAAAATTAACATACGATGTTCTCTAGGGCTTTCATGTTATCTTTGTGTACTGGCGAATGAACAACGTACTATAAACCAACTTAGTATGTTTGTTTTTAATTTTTATCAAAAAAATTTGTTAATTTTATTGTTTTTATAAAATTAAAATGTAAAAACCAAAAAAAAAAAAATTAAGTTGTTAGAAAGAAGAGGTAAGAATCAATATGGTACTCTTTACACTAAAATAAATATAACAGGTGCCGAATTACGGCATTCGTGATCGTACGAAATTGTTTGAAAACTGTTTTTTTAAAAAAGTTACCACAATAATAATAATAATGATAACACCAACTTTAACTTTTATTTCCAATCCGGGGCCAAACTACAACATCCCTGATGGAAAATATTCCGTTCTAATGTTTGATTTTTAGAAATAAAAAACTAATTTTGATCGAAAAATTACGATCACGAATGCCGTAATTCGACCCCAGTTTTTGCAGTCACCGTTGTACGTAATTTTTTTGGGCGCTTTTTCTCTCACAACAACATTAGTGGTACGTAGTGTTCTCATTATGGATCTACAATGTAGATTCTACATTTATTGACATTTATGTAACTCTATGCCAGTGCTGTTCAAAAATAATAATGTAGTTGTGTTCGTGAGAAAATGAGAATTGCACTGTAAGAATTGTTCAATGGGTTAATATCAGTGCTAGTATCTGAATGAATTTATTTTTTTTTTATTGGAAATATGAAACTGCTAATGTTTTGTGTAAAAGTGTTTTAAAGAAATAAAAATTAAACAAAAATTAAATTTTCTAAAGGAAAAAAAGAAATACATATATACATTAGGGTGTTTTTTTTATTGTATAAAAAACAAAAAGTTGAAGATTTTTTTAATCAATATTAAAATATCTTTAATATGTTAATAAAATATCTTTAATATGTTGGATTTCTTATGTTATTCTGTTAAAAAAAAATGCAATTTCGGAAGGAAACACAAATACATTTGATCGGAATAAATGAATGAACGATCGGACTCGAACTTTTCAAAACATTTCAACTTTTATTTTAAAAAAATGGGTTTTTTTATTAAGTCTATTAAAGATTTTTATAGATCTTGTAGTATCACAAAATATTTTTCGTACATTGCTATTAATTTTTTTCAGTGCATTAAAAAAAATCAGCATACATCCGCTACACATGTTCACTCGTCGCTGTTTCAGTGACGACTAAAAGCAAGACCGTAAGAATACATGTGAGTTGAGCAGGGGACAATTGTCCCACGAAATGAACAGCACTGCTCTATGCACAGGAAATATGTAGACAAAATATTAATTATGTATATGAATTAAACGTTACTTTTTTACGATAAAAAATATTAATAATTTGAATAAAAATATCTTTTATCACTTATTTGTTTTGTATGACAAATACTCAAAATATTTTGTTTTATATTATTTGAACAAACACAATAAATCCTTTCGTTAACTGGAGAATTTGTGCAAATTTTTATTGGATGGCGTTCGTTTACACAAATACTCAGTAAACTGAAAGACAAAATAGAAAATAAAGTGACAGTTTGATGTTGAGAGTTTGAAAATTTTTACTGGACAAATTTTTGCCAGCAAGAATTTTCAAGCAGAAAAAGCAAATAAATGAAAAACATATGATTCATTATTATAAATACAAATAAAAATATTCTACAACTACTTTCTTGTATGCGAATGCAGAGCAATAATTATTGTAAAATAAATTATGGAAAATATAAGAAAACCTTCGAAAAAGTTTCTACTTAATATTTTACATCAATAATCAGTCCTCTCTTTTTCCATATCGACCAGTTATAATTTTATAATTCTGGCATTTAGTGTTACAATCAACTGCTTAACAAACTTGTAAATGGTTCGCGTACTTTTTCAAAAAATTTTCTATTGACAGCAAATGTGTCTTAGTGTAAGTTTATTACTGAGTAATTCTTAGACTTGACTGGACTGGACTTGACTGAGAAAAGTAATCGAAAGGACCTATTTTCAACATAATTTTTTATTATAGTTGTGTGAACTAAATTATGTGTAAGGTCCCCTTAGTAAATAATTTTTAGTTTTATAACAATTTTTAATTTCATTTATTTTAAATCTTGTTAAGCGTTAAGTAGGTAAATTCTGGTTTCCGTGAATTTGTGAAATTTTTAAATATGTCATTAGTGTGGCAATGAAAATTCAAGTGTATTTTCGCTGATACCTGAGCGGAATATTGTATCACTTGTTCTAAAATTGATATGATGAAAATTTTAGTCAAATCAGCTAAATTAATATTTGGAATTTTGAAATAAACAAACAAAAAATGTTTACCTACGATGGGTCAAATCTGGCAACTCTAAGAAGTTCACCTCGGATAATAATATTGTATTTTAGTTATGTCCTACGACACATCGTTTCTCGCTGAACTCGCTGAAACGCTCAAAGGATTTTTGAGTTATTTAATTTTTTTATGTTAATTTTTCTGAATTTAGGAAAAAAATATTTTTTTATTTAAAAATTTTTAATTCAAAATTCCAGTACTTTGATCTTAAAGGTTTATGGCTTGGAAATTTTCACCATGTGTGTTTTGGACTATTGTGAGTAATACCTACCAGTGCTTAGATACCTACCGTGGTAGGTATCTATTGTTCGGAATTACAAGCATAAAAGTGGGTGTCGGGTATCGTCAAAAGTCTGATAAATATATTTTTCCATATATTTCATTTCCACCCTAACACACATACAGTAGTGGTCAAAACATTCGGAACTAAGATCGCATTTTAACTTTTTATTGATTAATTTTCTCCAAATCACATTTCGTTACTAAATTTTATTTTTTTTTTTCATGTCGTCATACATTGTTTTTGTTAAAAATATAAAAGAAAACAAATTCCGTTAATGTAAAAAAACAAAAAATTTATTTTAAAAGATGCATTCAAAATGCAGCTGTTCAAAACATTTGCAATTCTTATTACTCTTTTAACCATATTATTAACACTAACAAATGCTAGGAAATAACGGTAATCGCATTCCTTTTATTAATTCATGATTAAGATCTTTGCATTTTATTAAAAAACTCATGATTATTTTCGTATAAGAGTTTTAATAAGATATTGGAAGCATTAACATCGTAAGAATTACTTCTGTAAAAAAATGGCAGGAAACAAATACAATTCTGATTTCAAGGTCAAAGTTTTAAATGACATTAAAAATGGACTTTATCAAAAAGACATTTCCCTAAAATATTCCGTTCCAAATCAACAATTTGTCGCATTGTTAATAGTGGTAACATCCATACAACTCACAAAGGAGGAAGACCCCGTACTACTACTGTAAGAGAAGACAGAAAAATTTAGAATTTTTTAACGGAAAAAAGAAGAGCCTGAGAATATGGTCTTAGAAGTTTAAGAGGCACAAAAAACCCTTTGTTGCTTGCTTGGCTTGGCTTAACTTTGCCCGCACCCATTTAAATTAGACTCAACAGCAACGGAAGAACGTACTATGGTCAGATAAGTCCAAATTCAACTTCAGGGGTTCAGATGGAAGAGCCTGCATTCGATGACCTCAAGGCGAAAAGTTTAATCCCAGATACACAACCGCCACAGTGAAGCACGGAGGTGGAAACATTATGGTGTAGGGGTGTTTTTTGGGAAATGGGATTGGCCCAATTCACCGGATTACTAATACAATGACTGACCTTTTAAGCTAAGTTATGCTTTCATATGCTGAATGGGAAATGCCACTTTCATGGACATTCCAGCACGATAACGACCCTATTCATACGGCAGGGGTTGTAAAAGTATGGTTGGAGGAAAATTATGATAGTGTCATGTCATTGCTGCCACAATCTCCCAATCTCAACCCGATTGAGAACATGTGGATGAATACAAAACGGAATATTGGTAATAAAGTATTCCGAAATGGTGATGAACTTTTCGCCGAGTTGGAAAAGTAGTGGAATGAAATTCCCGAAGATTATATTATAAAGCTCATATCCTCAATGCTTAAAAGATGTTGTGAGGTTATAAAAAACAAGTAAGAGCGGCTAAATTCGGCTATGCCGAATCTTATATACCCTTCACCATGGTTGGGAAAAAACTGAAGTTTATATATGGAATGGACAGATTTATATACGGACGCCTTTAAGAGGAAATTAACAATTTAGTTTGGTGATAAAACTTGGACTCGGGAAGATTTATGGTTCCAGAAAATAGGTATTTAAAAAAAATTTATGTTTTGGGCATAACTTTTTTGTATCTGAACCGATATTTCCGAGTTTTTTAGCAAATATGTTATACTAAAGATTTTCGATCTTTTGCTATATTTTAAAAATTTGAAGGAAAATAGTTTAAGTTATGACCTAAAATAGTTGCACTCAAAGGGAAATTATGTATAAAATTTTCTTAATATATGAGAAATAAAATGGTTTAAAAATCTGTTTATGAATTCTTTTAAATCGGAGCAAAAAATTTAAATAAAACCATTTGTATTATGTTTGTATCAGAGGTTTTTCATAAAAATTTTGATGTTTTTAACCTATTTATGGATTATTTTATTATTAATTTAAAATTTTATTTAAATTAATTATTTAATCTTAAAAACCAAAAAAAAATCTTAAGAAAATATAAAAAAATTGTACAAAAAAAAAAAGTTTATTAGACGGGCAATCGAACCCGCGAACCCGCGTCTAAGAGAAAAAAAGTATTTGTGACATACCGTTTACACAACCGAGCTATTGAGGTCATGCAAAATCATCGTTAATATGATTAAATAAACATTTTTCGTTCATTAGAGATTTGTTTGGTTTTTATTTAAATGACACATCTTTGTATGTGTTTGTTGTTTGTGTATAAAAGGTGGAGAGGTGAAAGAAAAGAATTTCAACAAATGCATGTTTTGTTATGCTTAATATTCAACATACATTTAAAAACAAAGGGATTTTGCGGAAAAAATTAGAGGTAGTCCTGGTTTTTGCTAATATCTCAACCATTTATTAACCGATCTGGCTGATTTTTAATAGCAAACAGAAATGGATCACATGTAACAGAAATATATAACAATCAAGTCCTCATCATGTCTGGGGTCTTTGGAAAACCCATTTCAACACACAGACGGACAGGCGGACATCGTTAAATCAACTTCGCTCTTCATAAGGACCCAGAATATATATACTTTATAGGGTCTAAGATCAATATTGTAGAAATTACAAACGGAATGACAAACTTATTTATACCCTTCCACCTGTGGTGAAGGGTATAACAACGGCTATGCTATAAAATACTGAATATTGAAATCAATTTTTAGATTTGTATAATAATTTCTTTAAGAGTTGAAAATGCTTTGAACACTTGTATTTTGACTTATATTGATAAACTTAATTTTTTTATTGTTGTAAATTTATGAAATTTTTTTTTGTTTTTGTAAAATAATATGCAATAACTGAATTAAATAAAAAAAAAAATAAAAAGCGTATGCTGGAAGTCTTTGTTAAAAAAAAATAAAGAATTAGGCAAAATGTGATTGACCACTACTGTATGCATGAAGTCCCTGCTAGTTTGATGTTTCAACATCAAAATCCCTAACATTAGTTTGTTATTATTTTATAATTAAATATTATATGTAAATTCTATATATATTATTCGATCTCCATGTTTTAATTATATATTTTTTAATAATTAAGTTAATAGTAAACACTAATTTTTTAAATGGAAAAAATTGTGAGGATCAGCGCTAGAGTAAGTTTGCACTTTCGACCTGAGCGACCAGATCAGCCTCCTTATGAACCACCCAAACCGGTTTAAATTATATTTAAGGATATACAGAAAAAATTGTTTTAATATGGTGTTTGTTATGCATATTTGTGTATGCTTCAAATGAAGAAATCTATGCAACAAAATAATCTGTTTAACCTTATTTCGGTCTAGTTTACTACTCATGTTATTTTTTTTTTTTTTTTATATTTTTGATTGTTAAAAAATAACAAATTTTAGCCGTTACTTTAAAAATACTTTTTAAATTAAATTTCATATAGATATGCATCAAAGTACCAATTAAAAATTCATATCAATTCCATTCACAAGGATATACCTTTCCGTGTTTGTGACATTTGTGGTAAAAAATATAAATGTAAAACTACTTTCAAACGACATTATAACCAACATCTTGGAATTGTTGATAAACCCGTACAATGTTCGATATGTGGCAGATGGCAAAAAAATCAAAACAGCTTACGATTGCATCGTTTTGTTCACGAGGAACGTCCAACACCATGCGATACTTGTGGAAAAGTTTTCAAAACCAAACGTGCCCTAGATACACATACATTATATTGGCATAAATTGAATATGAATTTACAATGTAATTTTTGTGATAAAATATTTCGACAAAAACGTAATTTAGATGAGCATATGGCCATACATACGGGCACACAGTTGTATAATTGTCCACATTGTGGCAAAGAATCACGTTCGAAATCAAATATGTATGTACATATTAAACGGCAACATCCCGATGAATGGTGGAAATCAAAAATGGAACGTTTAAATCTAAAACCAAAAGATCCAACTCAAAAATGACTGTAAAAACAATGTATTTTTAATGTAAACTGTTAAATCGAGCAATTGATGAATAACTTAAATTTAATATTTTAAGATTAAATAAAACAAAAAAATCTTTTACAATTTATGATATTATTTATATATTATTTAAAGTTCGTAATTATTATTTTATTTTGACAATTATTTTTTTTTTTAAAATAGTGATATTGTCGATGAAACGCTTTGTATTTAGGCCGGGTTTTTGGGATATGAGTTAAACCGAAAACGAATTTTATCAACCATTTTTGTAAGGGTTAAACCCTTACAATTATTACACACCGGAAAAAAAGTTATTATAAAATCAAACAGAAACAACCAGTATCATAGAAACCATGTCGGTTTTGCAAATTATCGTTTTTGCAAAACAATATTGGTTTCATTTGGTGTCATGAAACCAAGTTGGTTTTGTTAATTTCGAATGTAAATAAAACCAATGTCTGAATCAGCTGTTGCTTACATATTTTTAGGTTTTAACAATTTTTAATTTTACGTTTTTGCAGAAAGTTAAAAAAAAACTATTATTATCATTGAAATATCAATAAAAGTAATTATATTTGAATTAAATAATTTAAAAAAAAGTAATAAGTGGCTATAAAAAATAAGAATGCTCAGAAAAGGTTAAGAGAAGAATTCTGAGAGATTGCAGCAATCCACTTGAGCTGCCGAAGACAGCGCAAGTACATTTTTTTGATTGTCTTCTTTTAATTAAAGCTGACTTGCAGATTTGTAGCTTGTTATAGGTCAAACAAATATGCGTTTTGTATGGTACTTGATACTAAAGGGGTTTTCAATAAGAGCCCTACAAAAGTTTTTTTAAATAAAACAAAAATGGTTTTGGATATCAATGAAATTCTTTATTCCTGTAAAAGTACGTTCGATGCCATTATATATGGAACTCGATTTCTTTTGCATGGCCACCACGGGCACGCTTGCAGAAGTCCAGACGACGAAACCCAATTTTCGACAGTTTTCAAGCATAAATCGGCCGATACTGCTGCAATTTCACGTTCGATATTCGTACGAAGTTCATCAATCGTCGCTGGCTTGTTGGCATAGACCATATACTTGAAATAGCCCCACAGGAAATAGTCTAACGGCGTCAAATCGCACGACCGAGGCGGCCAATCGACTGAACCATTTCGTGAGATAACACGTTCTCCAAACTTGGTTTCCAATCAATTGATTGTGACATTCGCTATGTGGCTTGTGGCACCGTCCTGTTGGAACCACATGTTCTCCAAGTCCATATCATCCAATTGGGGCCAAAAATATTCGGTTATCATTGAACGGTAGCGATTCCCATTCATAGTAATGTGCCGGTCTTGATAATCACGGAAGAAGTACGGCCCAATGACGCCGCTGGCCCATAAACCGCACCAAACCGTAATTTTTTCGGGATGCAATGATTACTCATGGAGTACGTGTGGATTTCTGTCTGACCAATAACGCATATTTTGTTTATTGACGAAGCCATTCAGCCAGAAATGAGCCTCATCGCTAAAGATGATTTTTCGATGAAAATCCGTATCATTTTGAAGTTGTTGCTCAGCCCAATCCACAGAGATGCCCAACGCTTGAGAACGAAGTGCGAGAGACACATTTGGGCTTTCTTCAACTGAAGCCTCAGCGGCAGCAATATTCTCGACACCACGGGCACTTCTTTGTCTCACTGGCACGGGAACATTTTGTACTGTGCCTGTGGATTCAAATTTTTCAACTAGACGCTCAATTGTTGATCTGCTAGGACGATTATGACGACCATAAATTGGACGTAGCGCTCTTAACGTTAAGGCCCCTGACTCCGAATTTCGTTGTTGGCTCGTATAGCTTTCCATCATGAAGAGAAATGTCAAAAGAGCGGCAAGAAATATGGCGTCGTTTGCTGTCCCTGTCGCTCTACTTTTGTAGCGTCCCTGTTGAAAAACCCGTTATTAAAGGGCATTTGTCGCGTTCTAAATTACTTCCAATTATGCAATTTGCTGCTTCGTTGCGGCTTTTAGCGGATCTTATCAGAGAGCAGTCGGGAACGATTTAAGTATAAGTCTGGGTAGAACCAGCAATGAAAAACGCAGAGCATTTCTACAATAAATATAAAATACCTTTTATAATTGGTTGTATTGAGTGGACACGTGTAAAAATTATAAAGCCTAGCATTGACGAGCATTGTATGAATGCCATGATCTAAGTCAAGTCTAGATATTTTTAAATAAACCGAAAGGTTATGGTATTTTAGGTCTTATTTTTATGTTTTCCCCTAAAAAATAAAAATAATGCAAAATATATCTTAAATACAGGTTGGTTGAAAAGTTCCTGCGCTCGAAATGAAAGAATACTGTTTTTGTTACGAAATATATTTTTTTATTCAATATAATCTCCTAGAAGCTCAATACACTTGTTCCAATGATCTTCCAATAATTTTATCCCATTCTTATAATGGTTTTCCGGAAGCTCTGCAAAATAACCGTCTACGAGAGATAGATAGTAGTCACTGGGAGCCAAATTTGGTGAATACGTTGGATGTTCAAGCAATTCGTACTTTAATTCTTTGAATTTAGCCATCGTCAAAACACTTTTGTGAGCAGGTGCATTGTCTTGATGAAAAATGATTTTTTTTCTTCTTTAAACCAGGTCTTTTCTCACGAATTTTTTCATCCAGCTGATCAAAAAGGCTGCAATAATAATCAGAGTTGATTGTTTTACCTTTCTGAAGATAATCAATCAACAAAATTCCTTTTGCATCCCAAAAAACTGATGCCATAACCTTCTTTGCTGACCGTTGTGACTTCACCTGCTTTGGAGCTGAACAACCAGCTTCAGTCCACTGTAAACGTTCTTGTTTCAATTTAGGGTCATGGTAGTAGATCCAAGTCTCATCCATCGTTATAAAACAACGCAAGAAGTCGGTTTTATTCGGCTTAAAAAGCTCCAAATTACGCTGAGAAATTTGTTTTCGATCCAGATTTTGTTGAATTGTTAATGGGTGCGGCCCTAACTTTCCAAACAGTTTTTTCATACGTAATTCTTCAAGTAAAATATGGAGTACTCGTTCGTCTGAGATGCCTATGGCATTAGCAATTTCACGCTTAGTCAAACTTGGATCTTCACTAACCATATTATGTACCTGCTCAATGTTTTCTGCTGTGGTTGCAGTTTTTGGTCGTCCTTCGCGTGGATCGTCTTTAAGGCTGGTACGACCAAGTTTAAATTCACCAGCCCAAAATTCAGCGGTGCGTTTTGAAGGTGAGGACTCCTTTTACACTTCTAACAATTGTTCATAAATTTCCTTTGCTTTAAACCCTTCAAAACTTCAAATGGCTTGTAAACAAACAAAGAATTGACAGAATGACTTGCAACTTTGCATGTGTTCTCAGGACAGTTATACCAACTTGAGAAAAAAAAAGTTTGGAGCTAGCAGTGCCATCTCTTGGTGAGTGCAGGAACTTTTCAACCAACCTGTATATAAAGCAAATATTAAAATAAACAAATAAAAAATAAATTTACTTACTTACATTTTTAGAAAATATTATGGTGAAAAAAATAAAAACCGACAGCTGTCACCTTCTTGCTTTATTTCCAATAAGAAAATCGATTACATTGGTTTTCATGACACCAAAGCATTTTTTTTGTCGTTTTCAAAACCAATTGTGACAACATTGGTTTCTATGACACCCCTGAATATTAAAAAAAATCGAAACCGCTTTGAAATCAAACTAAGTTTTTTTCTTTTTAATTTAAATATGTTTCTACGTATTTTTAAAACGCAAAAAGGGAATTTAAAATATTTCCATATCTTATTTACTTCAATAAGATTCATATTTAATTTAAAAATGTTTGTAAAAATATTTTGGCAAAAATAATTGTGTTTTTTCTCTCGGTAAAGTATTAAGTGTTTTAGACCTTGTACACAGAGGAAAAAATCATAGTTAAATCAATTATTTGATTTAATTTGATTTAACATCTAGCATTTTCAAATTAAGTATGAATCTTTTTAAAGTAAATATGATTCTAGTAAAAATAAACTTATTCGTATTTAAATTAATATGTCAACATTTCAGATTTTGTTGTTGCATTTTAAAAATATTTATATTAAAAAAAAAACTTAACTTTGACTTTAAAGGTGTTTCTTTTTTTAAGTTAGTGTTGTTTATGCTTAATTTTAAATATTTATTTTTCTGTGTTTAAAGCAGCGGTCGGCAGAAAGAGAGAATATGAATGTATTGGTGTTTTACACCGTAAGAAATTATTTTATCTTTCTAGATAAAAGAATGAATAAATTAATAAATGAATTAATCGATAAGAGAATATCCGTCTTCACTAAACTAAAATAGTTCATGCTTTTCCTTTCTCTAGTATAAAAAATAAAAATAATTCATAATAATAATTTTTTGATTGCATACAAGGCACGCTGCCTCATTAAAAATATTTCAAGATAATAAAATAAATCTTTCCACTCAACGTTCCACATTACCTATAATTTAAAAAAAACAAATTTTTTAGAGTGTACTCTATTTCTTTAACAAAGCGGCATATACTTGCTCTGTTGGAAGTTAGCGTACTACTGAATGAAATAATTGTATTTTTCGTGCTCTTAGCTGTGAGATTTGTTGACATTCGTGTACGTGTACGTTTAAATTGCCAATTGTGTTCGGCCCCTGAGGGCTATGAGTGCCGATCACTGGTTTAAACCAGAATATAAGTGTATTTTTTCTTTGATTATAAGACTTTTTTTTTAATATAATTAAGGATTAAAACTTAAAGTTTTTATTTAAAAAGTATGTATGAAAAGTTGGCATGAACAACAACTCTATACCGACCATTATTTTAACATGCAAACTATAAACTCTTTGCTAAAGTCATTTTAGACATGCATTTTTATTCTAAATCGTTAAGAAATTAAGAAGAAGAAGAAGAAAAAAATTAATTTTAGTCCTTACTTAAAAAACAACCTTTTTAAATTAAATTTCATATAGATATGCATCGGAATACCTCTTACAACGTCATATCGATTCCATTCACAAGGATATACCTTTTCATGTTTGTGATATTTGTGGTAAAAAATATAAATGTAAAGAATCATTCAAACGGCATTATAATCATCATCTAGGTGTTGTTGACAAGGCCGTACAATGTTCCTTATGCAAGACATGGCTAAAAAATCAAAACAGCTTACGATTACATCGTTTTATTCACGAGAAACGTCCAACACCGTGCGGTACTTGTGGAAAAGTTTTCAATACCAAACGATCCCTCGATAGACATACTGCATATTGGCATAAAATGGATATGAGTTTGCAATGTAATTTTTGCGATAAAGTATTTCGAGAAAAACGTAATTTAGATGAACACATGGCCATACATACGGGCACACAATTGTATAATTGTCCACATTGTGGCAAAGAATCACGTTCGAAATCAAATATGTATGTACATATTAAAAGGCAACATCCCGATGAGTGGTTGAAATCAAAAATGGAACGTTTTAATCTAACGCCGAAAGATATTCGTGGTGAGAACTAGCGAAAGAGCAATACTAATACCCATTGTATATAACATTAAAATAATTGTTTAATTATAAAATTATTTATATTCATTTAAAATATATTATAATTTTTTTGAAGATAAAATCTACTGTTTGTGTATGATTATTGTAAATGTGGTTTTTAGGTTTAAAATTGCATGCTTACTTATCCCAAGTCTAGACTAAAGATAAATATATTGATGTATATTTCAGCAAATGATAAAATTGTGTTATCTTTCGTGTTGTTGCAGCTTTACAAGGTTATTTATAAGTAGTCATATTTTTTGAATGATGAGAACAGAAATATGTGCATGTTCTCATACTCCTAACATAAGCTCCACAATAAGTTATTTTCTGCCGATATTATACAGGCGTATTTTACTTATTGCTAAAATATTTATCTTTATTTATATTTATTGCTAAAAACTTATATTTATTGCTAAGATATTTATCTTTACTCTAGATGGGGGAGTGAGTGGAGGGGTTTTGAGAACAATCAAAAACTAAAATTAAGACTAAAACAAAGCCCTCTGTGGGGCCATAGCATCATTGCAAATCCACCGCTAGTAGTTAAATAATTAAGCCGCATTTATTCCTGTTACTATTTGAAAGATTTAAGTTGGAAAAGAAAGTAAATATAAAAAATGTCTTAGGAGGACCGTAAAGGGAACAAAGGGCTAAAAGAACTACAATTTCTCCTTCCTCTCCGAATTGTTATCCAAACTTGATATGATAGTTGTATCTTGTATAAATAGGATATCCAGCAAAAAAAGGACCACTAGCCCCACCAGATCTCAAATAATGATGTGGTAAATTTGGAGAAAATTATAAAATTTACTAAAAACTATCCTTATATAATTCGGGGGTTTACTAACGCAACCTCGTATCTTAAAAACTACTACTTTCCAGGTAAGACAAAAAACGTTTTATAATAAACTTGTGACATTTTTTAGTTTTAAAAAGAAATGATGAATTTTAAATAAAAAAAATATATAATAATTTGTTATAATAATTTTATAAAACTGTTTCGTGCCTACTGAAAAGTAGTAGTTTTTTAGATACGAGGTTGCCTTAGTAAACCCTAGAATTGTGAATGGCTGATATCTCATATAAAAGCTACTGAAACCGCGCTTTAATCATTATAATACAAATTATTTTATCTTAAATATCAAATTATTTTATTTTTTTAAATTACAGTAAAAACAAAGATACACCTATTATTTTTTTATACCCATTTATGATGTGTACAAAAGTGGACCATTTTAGAAAACCATTATTCTTTGAAACAGTTAAAAGATGAAGTATTCCTCAATTTATATCTATATATATACAATTTTTTAAAATCATTTATAATTAACATCATTTTTTCTAAATTCAAATTTTTTTCTAAAATGTTTTTGAAGTTACTCAATAGCAAACTTACAGGAGAGTAAGACAAATTTACTCTCAATAAAAACATTTTCTAAAAAAGTTCTTGAATGCCAAATTTGCAATATTTTACCATCTTTATCATAATTAATTTTATAATATTTAGGCCCTGTACCTGGTCCATATTGACAAAAGGGTTTAAAGGGTTAAGAATTTTTATGGTAGAAAAACTGTTGTCCTCAACCGGTAGTAAAAATTAGAACTTCTTTTGATTTGTGACACATTTTTAGTGGACTTAAATTTATTTTAATAATGTTTTTAATAATTATTTTATTTTATTATTTTGTGATATATAAATATACATATTTTTGGTCAGCTGTTGCTAAAAGTCTACAAAATTAGGAAAACGCAGTGTTGTATTGTGTAAAATTCTACACATTTGCGAGATTCTTATGAAATTTCTTAGAGCCAATTTATACAATGCAATTGATTGCATGTTTTTTCTCAATTCCCTTCTTAAAGTTGCTTCAAAAGTTATACGGTGATTTTTTTGCTCTAAAACCGAATGTGTGTGCGAAAGGGAAATAAAAGAAACATGCACGAAAAACGAAAATCATGCTTTTTTTGTTATCCCTCTACACCGTTCGTCACCAAACAATAATTGCAAGCAATAATTGCATGCAACAAAGTCACCGTATAAATTGGCTTTTACAAATCTCATGAATTTGCCGGATTTCATTTGTATCGGAAATCTTTAGATTTTACACGAGATTTTAACTGAAATCCCGAGATTTGAATGCGTGGTTTTCTTATTAATTATCAAAACAAAAAAAATTTAATTAAATTATTTTTTTTTAATTATTCAAAGCCTTATTAAGAAATAGCTATAGGGTTAATGTATTAATGCGATGATACATTTGTACCACGGATGTGTACATAAGGGTTAAAATACGTATTGAAATTAATTTCTTATTCCGAAACTAATTTCTTACCCCCATTGAATCACCAAAAAGTTGCAATAAAATTTAATTTTACATAGTTATTAAAAATTAATTTATGAATGTACATAATTTTTAATTATTAACTAATTATGTACATAAATTTTAACTACATATTTATGAAATAACATTTTTTTAAAATTAAATTTCGTATAGATTTTCCTGTAAAGACAACAAAAAAAAAACATATCGAAAACATACACTTGAATTCTATTCAACATGTTTGTGACGTGTGTGGTAAACAATTTAAAAAAAAAGAATCATTAGATAAACATCTTGCCCAGCATCAAGGTATTGTTGAAGCCGCCTTACAATGTTCCCTTTGCAATAAATGGCTTAAAAATAAGCACAGTTTAAAATCGCACCGTTATGTTCACGAGAAAAATCCAACACCATGCGATATTTGTGGCAAAGTTTTTGACACCAAACATTGTTTACGTAAGCATAAATCATATTGGCATAAATTGGACTTGAATTTAAAATGTTCATTTTGTGAAAAAGTCTTTCGACAACAACGTAATCTTGAGGAACATATGGCAACGCATACGGGCATTAGTTTGTATACATGTCCACACTGTGGAAAGGAATCACGTTCCAGTGCAAGTATGTATGCACACATTAAGCAGCAACATCCCGTTGAATGGTGGAAAACAAAAATGGAACGTTTAAATATCGATCCCAATACAGCAGAAAATCCTGAGTTGTTAATACAAACATGAGCAACCACCGAAACTATTTCAGAGTCTGTGTAGTATTTCACTTTTATATAAACCAATTATACCATAATAAATACTCGTACTATAATCGGAAGTCATCAGAAATATTTTTTTGATCTTTAGGGTGAAATTCTAATGGGATTTGTTTAGAATAAGTGTATTTTTTACTATCTGCGCCTTTATGAAATCCCATATGGAATTGGATTGGATTTGAAAATTATTTTAAATTCGACTGTAAAACGGAGTCGTGAAAAGTTATTTAAAATATCTTGATAGGGAGTTCTTAAATATTTTTCTTGAAATAAATGTATTTACATCAGTGGTCGGCAGAAAGAGAGAATATGAATGTATTGGTGTTTTACACCGTAAGAAATTATTTTATCTTTCTAGATAAATGAATGAATGAATTAATAAATGAAATTATCGATAAGAGAATATCCGTATTCATTGAATTAAAATAGTTCATGTTTTTGTTTTCACTATTATAATAAATAAAAATAATTCATAATAATGATAATAATAATATTTTGATTGCATACAGGGCACTCTGCCTCATTTAATATATTTAAAGAAAAAAAAATTCTTTCCACTCAACATTACACATTTTTAATTTAAAATGTAAACGAAAAACAAAGTAAATACCTACAATATAAAAACCTATAATAAACAAAAAAAAAAAACAAATTTTTAGAGTGTACTTTATTTTTTCAACAAAGCGGCATATACTTGGTCTGTTGAGAGTTACCGTACTACTGAATGAAATAATTGTATTTTTCGTACTCTTAGCTGTGAGATTTGTTGTACGTGTACGTGTAAATTGCCGATTGTGTTCGGCCCCTGAGTGCCGATCACTGATTTACATCAAACATGAACTTAAAACAGTTTTTCTCGATAGAATCTACTGAAAATTACAATGCAAAATAACACTTGAAAAAAATAGTCGATTAAATGTACTGAAGATGACAGTTATCTTTAAAAAAATAAAAATGTAGTAATTTTTAAGCAAAATAACTCACAAATTTTGACTACACTCACCAAAAAAAGTCTGTAATGTCAACTGAAAAATTTGCTGTTATTACGGGAAATTTCGCTAATTTGAGCCCAGCGGTATTATTTGATAATCTTAGCAACACATGTCTGCCGACGTGTTGTACAATGAAATTAGTAGAAAAATTAGTAGACGCTACCAAATTCTAGTAAACTTTTTGTTAAGTGAAATTTAAAATCGGTTTGCTAAAATCAGCAAAAAAATTTACTAAATATTATAAATATTAGTACAATCAAATCAAATTGGTATTAAAAATTAGTAAGAGCTGCTAAATTTAAAAAAAATCAATGAATTGTAATTTATAAAAGAAAATTATTAAAATGCACAAGTGAAATCAATTATTTGTAGATACACTTGTTACACTTTAAAACTGCTAATATCTTCTAAAATTGCCTTACGAATATTATTTTTATTTTTTTTATTTTTTTTTAATTAAAAATTCAAAGGCTTCAAAAATAGTCAAAACATACACGAATTTATCATTTTGCTTTAATTTGCTAATTTTTGTTTAAAAAAAAATTTGTAGTAAATTTTTTGGATATTAAGGTTAAATTTTAATTGATTTTTAAAACTTAAAAAAATTATAGTGCTATTTTAAGTGGATGTCCTATTTTTGGGCATGAGTCGGTTGTGAAAACTATCTTCACTTCCGATCCATTTTTTTCAACCTATATAGCATTTTAAGGCAATTTTAGTTTGTAAGTTTAAGATTTAATTACTAAAAATAACATTTCCTTCAATATCCACTTTTTTAGAATTAGTATATTTTGTTGCTAATTTTAGCAAATCGGTTTTTAAAAATTTGTAAAATGATTTTCGAAATAAGCAACAAAAATTTGTAAATATTCTATTAAAGTTCTGTTATTTGTAAAATGTAAATAGCAAAAAAACTTTACTAAATTATAACTGATTAAAAATCAGTACAAAAATAGTAAAGTGGGATTGAAAACCGTTTACAAATTTTTCTAGAAACTTTTTTTTCTGAGTGTACAAAATACTAAAAAAACTACTGTTTTTACAGTTAATTTTTACGGTATTTTAATTTAAACAAATGCATTATTTTTTCAATAACAAAAAAATGTCTACTTGTTTTATCCTTCTAAAGTCTAAATTAAAAACCATACAGCAGTTATTCCATTTAAATTCTTTGGAGATACAATCAAAATTTTTGATTTTTTATTTGTAACAAAAATAATATTTACAATAATTTTTAAATACCCAACGAAGTTTTTAATTTTTAAATAAAAAATTAACTGCTTACTGCAAAAATACTGTTTTGGTAGTTTTTAACTTTACTGCTTAAAACAACTGTTACAATGAATATTAGTTGTTAGTTTTTTTTTAATATAAGTGAAAATAGTTGTTTTGTAGTTTTCCATAAAAAGCAACTATAATTACATTAAAAAATAACATTTGATTGCAAAACAAACAGCTGTCATGTAGTAATATAGTCAGTTTTAACTGCTCAAAACAAACTAATTTTTCAAAAAATATTTTTGTTTATAGATTTAATTATACATAAAATTCCCTTTCATTTGAGTGCCCTTGTCGAGAAATGTTTAAGGATGTTTTAATTTAAGCAACCCGATAGGATTTTGAAAATTTCCGTTTTTAAAATTGTCCTTAAGTTTTTCAAAAACTATTTTCATTCACTTTACTTTGATAAATAAATCAAGGGGTAAAATTGGCAAATCCAACCAAAAGGTTTAAATATATTTGAACATTTTTGAATTGTGCAATTTAGAGCAATCGGAGTTCTACATTTAGGAGATTTCTTAAAGTATGATGGAGATTCTCTTTAGTTTATTGTAGGTTCTTACATATCGTCGTAAGGGCGGCATTAAGTCCTTTATGCAAATTTTATGAAGGTTTTTGTTGCATTGTGGAGATAGCAACTTAGCACTTTTCACTGGCCTTACACTGATATGTTTATAGCAGGAACTGAAACCCTGGAGAAAATGGGTTCAGGTTCGGGTTAATCGAAATAATAAATTCAGGTTATAGTTCGGTTCAGGGTTCGGGTTTAACATTCAAAAAAAGTACAAATGTTTTATTAATAGAAAATTTATTTATTTTTAAGAAAAATTTTACTTTTATTTTAAGGTTTCTTCTTTAAAATTTGTTCTTTGTGGCGACAAAATGAATTTCAACACTGAAAAAGCCCTCTCATTTGAAAAATTTAATTCGTTCCTTCTTTTTTTGAACTTGTTCGAGCAGAAACACAAGACATACGAAAATCGTAACAGTATTTAAATATGTTAAATGTTTCCGGTTTATCCGCGGCAGGCAACGGGAAAAAAATTATTACTACATTGTTTTGGTGCTATTTTATTGAAATAATACTTTTTTTAAATTAAATTTTATATAGATTTACCTGTCAAATCACATTAAATCATCATATCCAAATAACACACTTGAATGATGTGTATCATGTTTGTGACGTTTGTGGTAGAAAATTTAAAAATAAAGCTGCTTTTATAAAACATCTTGACCAGCATCAAGGTATTGTTGAACAATCCGTACAATGCTCCATATGTAATACATGGCTTAAAGATAAGTGCAGTTTAAGTTTGCATCGTCTTGTGCACGAGAAAAATTCATTTTCATGTCATGTTTGCGGCAAAGAATTTACCTCTAAACCAAATTTACGTAGACATAATTCATATTGGCACAAAGCGGATTTAAATTTACCATGTACACTTTGTGAAAAAGTCTTTCGACAACAGCGTAATCTCGACGAACATATGGCCATGCATGCGGGCATCAGCCTTTATACATGTCCGCATTGTGGCAAAGAATCACGTTCCAAATCAAATATGTATGTACACATTAAACGGCAACATCCCGATGAATGGTGGAACTCAAAAATGGAACGTTTAAATTTAGATTATACTGCAGATAATCCACAAATGTTGCCACCACATTTATTCTCTTAGTAGTTATTTAATATTAAACAATGTATATTTGCTGTAATTTTTATAAAAATTAATAATAAAAAAATAAATTCATATATACATATGTAAACGAATGTGATAATAGTTTTTTTTTTTTGATAAAAATTCTAGTGGAATTAGAAGAAGTATAATAGGTACTGAAATCTTTTAAAAAAAACTTATTGCCAACTCTATTTTAAAATGGAGTTTATGAAAACTGTTTAGAAATGTCCTTTGTTTTTAGAAACACTTTGATTTTTGCTCTTATTCTATAACTTTAAAATTAACGATAACGGTTCAATAACATTATTTCAAGAAACTGGTAATCCATCTGAAGACACTTCACAAATTATGTCATACATTTCAAATGCCGTTAAAAATTCTACCATAGAAAAAACGGAAAGAAAATTAATAAAAGATGAAATTACTCCTTGGATGAACAAAAATTTACATGGTCTTATAATATATAAGAAAAAGTTGTTAAAACTGCGAAGGAAGGGTAAAGATGTCGAAAGTAGATTAAAAAGAATAAGTAATGTTATCAGAAAATCTTGTAAAGACTGTATGAATAATTATTATTACAATAATTTAAATCAAATTCAACAGGAGCCGAAGAAGTGCTGGAAATTTTTAAATGAAAATCTTGGAAGAAAGCTAAAAGACCAAATAAATGTAAAGGATGTTGATGGTGAATTAATTGTAGATAATCAAACTAAGTGTGATGCTTTTAATAATTATTTTCTTCAGATTCCGAAAACTTTAAAGCAACAAATTGATTACTCATCTGGAGATACGTGCAATGGGCTTAGAACATTAAGTCAATGTGAAAACTCATTTAACTTTTCATATACTACAAATTTGAAAGTTTCTCAAATTATTTCAAACCTGGATGTGACCAAGAGCTGTGGTTATGATGGCATCTCACCGAAAATGTTAATCAGATGCAATGATATTATTTCTCCTTATTTCTCAAGAATATTTAATAGTATGATTGACACTTCTTTATATCCTGATGTTTTGAAGGTTGCAAAAATTGTACCAGTACCGAAAGAAAGCCATGCTATATCAGTAGATAAATTTCGACCTATAGCTTTACTGCCATTAATGGATAAAGTTTTTGAAAGAATTCTACACGAACAACTGTCGTCGTACTTAGAGGAAAATAATTTATTATATAGTTGTCAATATGGTTTCAAAAAGGGGTGTGGTACTGAGGAAGCAGTAGTTAATGTAATTAATAATATATGTCAAGGATTGGAAAACGGTTTTAGAGGAGTAGCTGGCATATTTTATGATTTGTCAAAAGCCTTTGATCTTGTGGATCATGAAGTAATGATTGAAAAACTACGGTACTATGGAGTTGGTGCAAGAACGCTAAAATTATTAAAAAGCTATATAACAAATAGAAAACAATATGTTGAAATTAATGGTCATAAGAGTTATATGGGTGTTACTGAATATGGGGTCCCACAAAGAAGTGTTTTGGGTCCGTTACTGTTTACCATATATCTCAATGATATACAGAACTTACAGTTGTCTGGGAAATTAATTATGTTTGCTGATGACATTTGTATTTTGTACCCGTATAACCATGAAATTGTGTTAAAGACATATATGGAGCGTGATGCTGCCTTTATTGCAGAATATGTAAGGTTAAACAAATTAATTTTAAATTCCGATAAAACTAAGTTACTTAGATTCAGACCATATTTTAACCACGACCAAAGCTTTAGCATTTTCGTAGATGGAAAAGAAGTAAATGAAACTGTCTCAATAAAATACCTTGGTATACACCTACAGAGTAACCTCTCATGGAACATACATATTCAACGTTTGAAATCAAAAATTGGATCTGTTACTGGTTTACTTTATAAATTCAAAAATAAATTTAACGTGAAAACAAAATTCATTATTTACCAAGCGCTAATACATAGTCATTTGAATTATTTACCTATTATATATGGCTATAAAAAAAGTAACGAGTTGAAATCATTGCAAAGATATCAAAATAAAGCATTAAAAACTGTTTTTAATCTACCACTAATGTATTCAACTTTATCCCTGTATAAAGATATTTGTGTAACAGTTCTCCCTGTTTATGGGTTGTATAAAATGCAACTACTTCTTTATGTTTTCAAATCATTAAAAAATATCGGTTATCATACAATTTCTTTTTCAAGGAATCAGATGATATACAATACAAGAAATAATATGAATCTAAGAATAGCAAGATGTCGATTGGAAGTAACGAAGCAGAGAGTGGAACACATAGGTAGTTTGGAGTATAATAATCTTCCAGAATATTTAAAAAACATTGAAAGAATTTCAATTTTTAAAAAGAATATAAAAGAATATTTATTAGAAAATCTGGAAATGCTTCTATTGTAAAAATGTACATAATTTGAATTTTTTATATTAATTTTTTATATATGTATATAAATATATACAGATTTTTTTTTTCTTAATATGTATAAATCTTATGCGTTAAGTTTGTAATATTGTTTGCCAACTCGCCTCTAAAATGTCCAAGTGACGCTGAGGCACTAACTATTGTAAAAATAAATAATCGAATAAAGAATTAAAAAAAAAAAAAAATATTCTGTAAATGTTATTTTACAGAAAGAAACCCAGTTGTTGTTTAAAAACTGTTAGGTTAGGTTAGGTCGAAAAAACTGTTAAAGTGATAGAAATTTCAATTCTATAAACCTTTGCCGTGACAAGAAACAAAACCGCGAATTTTGATATTTCTAAAATAATGCGCATACCTCTGAAAATTATCATAATGTGACAGAAACCTAAATTTTGTTATGGAATAACAAATTATTTATATATTTTCCGCATTAAAAAAATTACATCATTTTTATTGTAATCATGTAATTTTTTTTAATTATATATTTATTTTTATAAATATATGTTTTAACTATTTTTTTTAACTATATATTAGTTTTCCGTCACTGTATTCCTTGGTAGTTTTTTTTTTTTTTGTTCATTAATTAAAAATATATATTTAAGACAATTTTTTCTAACAAATTAATTTATTCAAAAGTCATTTTAAAGTATTTCAACTGTTATATTTGAAAAAAAAAAAACAGAAAAGAGCTTAAAGCTTCCATAAAAAGTTTGTTTTTTTTTCGAATTTTATATAAATATTCCATAGAAATTTATGTTGATATAGACTTGCTAAGTAATTATAGATGTAGCTACTTAAAAATTAAGAATGTATAAAAATGCTGTCAAGTCTTAGAAATTATTGAATTTTCTCTTTTAAATGTAAACAAAAATATTTGGTAATTTTATAAAATATTAAAAACAACAAAAGCTAACTAATGAATTATGTGTTTGAAAGTAAAGGTAGAGCAGAGCAGGGCAAACAATATAATTGCTCTATTTCGCGTTCCCGCGAAGTCTATATTCCAAAACAGCTTTCGTACAAAGGCAGCCCCAAATGTTCAAATTGTATTTGTTTACAAAAAATAAAGAAAAGTCCCGTTTTCTTTACAAGTAGTTATAGATATAAAATTCGAAATAAAACAAACCTATAATAATTTTGAAATTTTTATATTTTTCAAATATGGTAGCTAAGAAATTTAATTATTTTAACATAACACAAAAATACATGTTATGGGTTCACGAGAGTTACAGAATTAAAAATAAAAATGCTAAGTTATTTTTTAACAGTTTAGAATAAAAATATATAAAGTACGTACAATGGAGAAAATACCATTGTTAAAAAACAATTTTAATTGATGTGAAAGTAAGTTTTATAAAATAACAAATTTTAAAAATCATGTAATGATCTCATTTTTTTTTTTCTTTCAAATAAGAAATTTGTAATTAAGATCTTACACAAGAAATTTAAGAAAGATGAAATTTAATTTAAAACTGAATTAGGTACGAAAATGAAGTTTAACTAATTTTAGGGCATTTTTGGTAACTTTAACTTGCGAAATGGGGATAGTGAGCTAAAGTTTGTCTGGCAACACTGATAGTTAAAATAAAATAAAAGTTGTCAACGAATCGGGTTACGCGGAAAGTAAAAACCTTATAAACTTAAATTTTATTTCTGAAATGCAATTAAAAAATCTAAAAACAGTTTTTAAACCATGTATTATTTATTAAGATAATAAGTGTTATTAAAATTAAGGATTAAAACAACTTGTAATAGCAAATATATGTTTAAAGAAATGTAAAATTGTAAAAAAAAAATAAATAAATACTTTTTTTTAATTAAATTTTATATAGATTTCCCTGTGAATACAATTTAACTCGTCATATGCAAAGTATACACGTGAATGCTGTCAATCATGTTTGCGACATTTGTGGTAGAAACTTTAAAAATAAAGATTCGTTTAATAAACATCATAATCAGCATAAAGGTATTGTTGATCCAGCCGTACAATGTTCCATATGCAATACATGGCTCAAAAATAAGCACAGTTTAAGATTGCATCGTTTCGTTCACGAGAAAAATCCAACGGCATGCGATGTTTGTGGCAAAATGTTTGAAACCAAACATAGTTTACGTAAACATAAACAATATTGGCATAAATCGGATTTAAATTTACAATGTTCATTTTGTGAAAAAGTCTTTCGACAACAACGCAATCTCGAAGAGCACATGGCAATACATACCGGTATTAGCCTTTATACATGTCCACATTGTGGCAAAGAATCACGTTCCAGATCAAATATGTATGTACACATTAAACGACAACATCCAGTTGAATGGTGGAAAACAAAAATGGAACGTTTAAATGTTGATCCAAATACAACGGCAAATCCTGAATTGTTGCCACCACCACATTTTTTAATAGAATAATCAATTAACTCATGGTGTAGTTTTATGTTTTTATATAAAATAAAGTATAAAACTGTAAAAAAGTAAAAATCGTAGCATAATATAAACTGTGGCAAATTTGTCAAATTGTTCTGAAAACATGTAAATGCCACCATTCAGTAATTATATAAGGCCACAGAATAAAATTGTAATTTAAAATAAAAAAGGCCAGAATTGACTTCAAATGAGAATTCGTCTACAGAACAGGAAAATATTGATGGGATTTAAAAATTAAGCTTATAAAATTGACTTTCCGATAATGTTATTAAAATTTCATAACTTTGCATATAATGATTAAATCGTTAGTATTAATGGACATGGATGTAATAAAACGAAAATTTTTATCATGGATAAATTTGCAAAATTACAAAAAATTTAAACTTAAAAGTAAACCAGTTTTTAAAATAAAATTGTGATATTTAAATGTTAAAGCCTGATAGTTTTGAATCTTGCGAGCCAGAGAAAAAGATTTCTATGCCAAAAGATATTTAATTAGATATCAAAAAGATATTTCATTAGATCTGATCAATTTTTCCTAATATGTAGACTAATTTTCACACATTATTGTCATTTTTTTTATCATATTTATCATAAATGACAAACCCACTTTAAAAGAAGGGCGGTTTGACAAAAACAAATATTATTGTAACTAATAAATGGTGATCAAATGAATTTAATCAAATTTGAGTAGTTTAAGTTTTGCTAAAAATAACACTAATTTACGGTTTTATACTGTATAAATTAATAAATAATATAATAAATACATATGTTTGTAAACAAAGTTATATAAAGTTTTGTTTTTGTTGTTCTAAGTGGGATTTGGTCGAAATAATTTTGTTGGATCAATTGCGAAATTAAATTTTCAGACAGATTTATGACAACTAGTGAAAAGTATCATGATATTGAGTTTTAAAATAACCTGCCTGATTTGTTTGTGTATTATATACAAATATTTTGGAGTAAAGTGGACAACATTTTATGTCCCTTTAAAATATTTAACTTGTATACATTTTCTTATATATCTGTAATTAGTTTTTTTAAAATAAACTATAAATACTCCGACAAATGCATGATTATAACTGAATTAAAAATTCCGGAAGAAGTTCAATTTTATTGTTTAAAGAAACATAATCCTTAAACATATCCGTGTTGTTAACATTAAAGAAAATACATATATGTATATATAATTTAATAAATCGGTAGTATAGTGTTTGTTTTCTCTTTTTTTAAATTACTACTATTTTTACAAATCTTATTTTTGCTACAATTAATTTTTCAAAACAAACCTCCTTAAATCTCATCTAGAATTCCAACAATATATCGTTTGCGTAATCATATCGAAACGGTGCATCATAATGCATTCAATCATATTTGTGATGTTTGTGGAAGAAAATTCAAATCAAAAACTGCATTTAAAAAACATTGTGACGAACATCAAGGCATTGTTGAACCGCCAGCTCAGTGTTCAATATGTGGTGCTTGGCTAAAAAATATCCACAGTCTCAAAGTACATCATCAGACGCACGAGGATCAAACATTTCCATGTGATGTTTGTGATAAAATATTTAAAACGAAAAAGAATTTAAGCCGACATAAAGGATATTGGCATCGAAGGGATCGCAATCTTCACTGTAGCTATTGTGATAAAGTATTTCGTGAAAAACGTAATCTCGATGAACATATGGCGATGCATACGGACACTCACTTGTATACATGTCCTCATTGTGGCAAAGAATCCAGATCTAAATCAAATATGTATGTTCATATTAAGAGGCAACATCCGGATGAATGGTGGAAATCAAAACAAGATCGTTATAAATTAAAACCAGAAGAAGAAGAAGTCGTTGATATAAAACCGGCGATGACAGCGATGGGGGTGACGGTAAAAGAAGATAAGTTATTGATAATTTCTACAGAACCAATGCAGCAGGAATGTTTAAATGTAGAATAACAATAATAGAATTAAAACAAAAAAAAGAAAACTGAAACTGAAACCCTAAACACATAAGAGTAGTATGTGGCAAAATAGTATTTTGTTTATAAATTGTCAATGGATCGAGAACCTAACCAAAGGTTTGCAAACACGAATTTCCGTTTTGTAAACTGTACGTGTTTGTTTTTGTTATTTACAAATATAAACTGCCGGTCAAAATAAAGTGAAAAAAAACGAGTAAAATAGTTAATATCGGGCATGCCGAATATAGAAAGCCTAAGCCCCAGTCTAGTTGAAAATCAACTAATGTTTTGGTCTGAACTTTGTATGGCTTAAATTGATCTAGTATCAATATTTATCAGTAAATGATTAAACATTAAAAAAAATCACTTAGAAATTTTGATTTTACCTGATGTCAGGTATATTTATCAAAAATTCGGGAATATCTTATCCATCCAATCCAGGGATGGAAAATTTAATTTTTTTTGGTACAAAAAAAAAATATTCAAGAGTACTATTTTCACCCTCAGAGTACTAAATTTTTAAAAAATTTGTTTTTACATAAAACTGGCATACGTTAAAATATATTTTTTTATAATAAACAAAAAAGAAAAAGAAACACATTCAATAAGAGGTCAGGTTAATGTAATTAAATTTTAGTTACCTAAGCAAAAGAAAATTATAAATTGTTTATACAATTTCTTTCGAAAAATGGGAACATCATTTTCAAAAATTATCACATAAAAACCCTTCTTAATAACTTTTTTTTTTGGCAAATTTGGTGAATAACATTATTCAATGTACAAAGAAATATTAACCGCGTTTATAGTATTTATATTTAATAAGTTAAAACGAATAAGAATAAGAAAATACGAAAAGAAAAAATCAAGTAGTTGCCATACTACATAAACATTGAATATAAATAGGGGAACTGTTGAATATCAAATTTTTATTTGGGAAAAATCTGTGAGAGTACCAAATGTGTCTCGGGAGTATCACGGTACTTTCTTAAATCAAATTGTATCAAAAAAAAAAGTCAACTGTATCAACTTTTCCATCCCTGATTCAATCCTATTCTTATGCTGCGTAATTGTAATTCAGATATTTAACATGTATAGGCCAATGAAAACTTGGCTCTAAAATATCCTACCAAGTCTTGAAAATTCTTGGTTTTTTTTCTTTTAAGTGTAAACAAAAATATTTTTCAAAAAAAATATTCAAAAGCTAGCCTTTATAAATTATGTTTTTGTTAGTAAAGATAGATTAGGGCACACAAGATCAATGTTCTATTTCGCGCTCCGTCAAAGTTGGTTTACGAAAATAATTTTCGTAGAAGGCGGTTCCAAATGTTTAAATTTACAATTAGTAATAAATATATATATATATGTACATATAAATAAAAAAATCAAAAAAATATACAAAACAATATTTGTATTATTGCAATTAGAAGTGGAACAATAAAAGATTTTATTTATCCTAGAGATATACTTTAAATAAAAAGAAAATAAAATCAAATTTATCTTTACAGAAATCAAAAAATTGTAAACCTAAAAAAATTATAAAAACACCACTTTTTGACAAAAAAACAAAAATAAGCACTATTTTTTTAATGTAACTTAAAAAAAGCTAAAATAATCTATATTAGAAAAAACAATCAAAGTTAAACAAAATAAGTTTCTAAAAAAAAAACCTCTAACACCTATTTAAACCTTGGTTGGCAACCGAAATGAATAATGGTATTTGATCGTATTTGTGTTATAAGAATCGGCGGCAATGGTATTTTATTCGCGTTTACACAATGGCTATGCAATACTCTCACCCTCTGTTAACACATTGTGCCTGCAAACAGGAAACGGGTATTTTTTTAGGGAAAACTAAAGGTGAATTGATCAATCTTATGCTTCAAAATATGACGAAAACTATCAGTAGCAACACTAAAAAGAATCAGATTGTCAAATTTAAATGTGGGAAAAAATTTCCGATTTCCTATTTGCAGTCGCATTTTATTTTTATTTTTTTCCTCAGTAACTGAAAGTATAGCATTCTCTTTTTTTTTTTTCTTTCAAAACAAATTGTTTGGTGTTGTAAAAGAATACAATACCGCCAACTCAAATTAAAAATTGTTAACCGTATGTCAAGTTAGCAATATATTGTTGTATTTCTACAGAAATTTTTATTAACAAATATCGATAACTTAACTTAATTGTTAGTTAATTGAAATTGAAAGATGTATATTTGTTTGCTAAAAATGTAGACAAATATAGAATTTGTTAAAACCCGGTTCGATACCGGTACGATAACTGACTGTATTAAGGAAAAGAAAAAGTTTTGTTATACCCCAGTATTATTGATATCAAGTTTTGGTATTAATATCGGTTATCAATTTGAATTTGTTTTGAAACTGATAAAAATCTATCGCTTGCCAACCTTGATTTAAACCATGGGGCTTGTGTAAATCAATATACAATAATTCATTGAACAATATTTATATTTGCTTTCTATAATGTGCCATCATATGGGCACAAACCCCATGTTTTTATAAAGTGAAGGGAATAATTCATCCAGAGGAATTGCATATGTTTTGTTGTTGTTTTTACAATAATTCCTCTGGTGAAATTATTTCGTTCAGGGTATAAGTCTAAACATATCCTGATTCTAACTAATATTAATGGGCTTGGTTCTTGGGCTCACATAAGCCAAAATGTACCAAATTCCATTAAAATATCTTTCTGATATTTGCGACCTGTTATATACGAACAGGGGTAAGAGGGCAGCATTTTCAGAGTTCCACATATTAAAAGCAACAAAATGCAAAAAAGTAATTAAATTAAAATATCCGTTATTCTACATCATTATCCTATTCTACATTATTCCTCGTTCTACATAAATGTTTTGAAAAAAATCATATATTTTTAACTCATATCGTCCCAGTGTTCGATTATTCGAACACTCGTATTTATATTTTTTTTTTTCTATTTTTATTTAAGACTGAACTATAAGAGGTTAGCTTTATATGTAAATACAAAAGTTCTTACCCACTTCACTCCCCCTTTTATAACAAAGATGTTTTCTTCTTCTTGTGTGGTTAAGCATAATGTATAAAAATTTAAAAAAAGTAAAAATGTAGTTAACAAACGATTAAACTTTCAACAATAGAAAAAAAAATGTTTTTGTTTTTTCATTTGTATTGTTATAATATGCCTTCAAAATACAGTGTTCGAGAAATTGAAAATCATTTTTTCAAAAATAAAAAATATGAAAAAAAAAAAATGGACTTCAGATTCGTGTTTTTTAAGCCTAAATTACCTAAACTACCAAGTTTTATAAAATTATAAAACAAATGTTTGGGACGATATGAGTTAATATTGTATGTTAATAATTTTTCAGCTAACGGGACATTGTGAAAATGAGGCTTATTAGTGTATAAAATTTCTCTAAATTATCTTTAAATTTACCATCTCTAGCGTGAGAACAATTGATATAATTGTATTAGTATTTGCAGGAGCAAAAAAGAATGCACTTTGCAAGTTGTTTCATTGCTTTAACGTACCATGGTTATCTGAAATATTCCACTTTTGGACACCAAAAAAAAATGCACTGATTCTGAGTCGATCGGTACACTAAATTGTCTAGGTCCAATATTTTTTTGTTCTTACAAACATCAGCGCTTATACAGTACACCCTGACCACGTTGTGGTGTAGGATATATGTTACCAATAAAAATGTGTGAATTTTAGCAAATTTTCCATTTACATATAAATCATAAAAGTCTACAGATTATAGCTGTACTAATATTCGTTTCAGTTTACCGCAGGCATTTAGGATAAAAACTACCGGTGTTGATTTTTTTTTTTTTTTTGAGAACTCGTCAGTAGTTTAGAAAAATATTTCTTAGATCTTAAAATGATGTATACATAAAATAAAGTTTTAGCATCAAAATTGCGTAAATTTTACATAGAATGACAAAATCATAAGTAATAATAAGTGCTCAGAAATGCATATTAATATTTAAAAATGACATCGATTTGTTAATGCATATTTTTTGATATTTTCCCGATAAAAAATGTTTATAGCATATATAACACATATATAACTTTATATAATTATATATATTAATATATGTGGCTATATTCAATAATAAATATTTATATGCCATATTTGTTTTTAGAAAATTTTCTACAATAATATAGCGTTTATATCATTATATATTATGCTATATTGATCTTTTTTATCTCATTGTATAAACTACATGATCGTATATGTATATACTTCTATGTATAATTATATATTAATATATATATATAAATATATATATAAATATATATTAGAATTTAACAAAAAAAAAACTGTTTTCTTCGGGTTGCAATAAACGCATATTTTTTGACATAATGTTTGTCAATTTTTCATAATTTTTAAAATTTTGTTTTCCTGAAGATGCTAACAAATTGTTAGCGAAATATTGAAAATAAAATAAGAATTTTTATACAAAAAGAAAAGATCTTTAGCTGAATAAATAAAATATTTATATCTATATATATAAAAAATTGTTGCAAGTGTGTTGTGACTTCATAACTCATAACCAAATTCGATTAAATTTTTGGGGTTTGTTCGTATGGTCGTGTAGATGGTTTATCGAAATCGGTCGACGCGTTTGTGAGTTTTGACTTTTCATTTCAACATGGGACGTAGGCGTCCATGAGCGTGTGCGGCATGTATACTGTGTGCTGACTTTATACTCACGGTAAATACACGTTGTAGCGCATACACGCATAAACATTGACATCCGTCAGTGAGTGATCATTTTAAGGTTCTTTTTTATCGAACTCGCGGATCGAGAAACCAATGAATTTGATTCAATGTTAATATTCATGCTAGTGTTTTATAAAAAATAATTAATTTTCAAATTTATACATTTTTTTTATCACGTAAACAAAAAATAAAAGAAAAAAAATTTCTTATTTTCTGACGGATGATTAACGGTAATTTCCAATGATTAAATACTAAGATTAAATTTACAATATCACCCTGCGCATTATTAACAGCTTGTGCCTGCAAACAGGAAATGATATATTGTTGAGGAAAACTTTCACTACTTTGGTATACTACAATGCACACTTCTTAAAAAAAAAAAAACATAAATGTATATATAAAATACGATAATGCAAAAAAATATATATATTTCTTTTAAAATATATGTTTATTGAGATCTTGATCATCAACAAAAAAAGTTTTTATCATACACTACACATAAACTGTTCACCAGGACAATAGATCACCGTAGTTGTTAAGGAAGTTTTTTTTTTCTTTTTGTGATCTGCCATCATCTCCTAGAAATACGAAACTTGCTACCAAAAGCGAAGGATTTTTGGCATTCGAATTTTTTAGTGGTAAAAACTGGCTGAGGAGTTTCAAAAATTTGATTAACAAATTTCTAAATTAAAAGTGTGTGTGCGAATAGACTTAGTTGAAAATAAACTAATATATTTTGTATATAATTGTAATAATTTTTGAAAATAAAAAATGTTTTATTTTGAAAATTGAAAGTAATTGATTTCTATAAGTATTTTGGTATCGCAAATTATTTTATAATTGTGTTTTTATAAATTCGCATAACTTTTAGTGAAGAAAGTCGCAAATTTTTAAAATTCTATATGATACACTCACCAAAAATAGTCTGTAATGGCAACTGAAAATGTTGCTGTTATTACGAGAAATTTTGCTAATTTGAGCCCAGCGGTATTTTTTGCTAATCTTACTAACACATGTCTGCTGGCGTGTTTGACAATGAAATTTGTAGAAAAAATTTGCTGCCGCTTCTAAATTTTAATAAACTTTTTGTTTTAACTGTTTCTTAAAATCAGCAAAAAAATTACTAAATACATATTATTTATATTAGTAGAAAATTAAAAATTTATTTTTTTTTATCGATCATCAAATTTTTTTATTTTATTTATTTTTTCAAAAAATATTTTAGACAAAATTGAAAAAAAAAATAAACAATTTTAAAAACAAACGAATTTATCATTTTGTTTTAATTTGATAATTTCTGTTTTGAAAAATATTTGTCAATTTTTTTTTCTTACTTTTAAGGTCAAATTTAAATTTTTTTAGGGCTGATTTTTGAAATAAAAAAACTTTTTAGTGCTATTTTAAATGTGCGATTTTTAGACATGAGTCGGTATATTAACTTTCGATCCCTTTTTTTAATATATGCAACATTTTAATGCAATTTAAGTTTGTAGGTTTAAGTTTTAATTAGAAATAACATTTCCTTCAATATCCACTTTTTTTAAAATTATTTTTTATTTTTTGCTAATTTTGGCAAATCGATTTTGAAAACTTTGTAAAATGATTTCTGAAATTTGCAACAAAAATAAAAATTCTATAATTTGTAAAATGTAAATAGCAAAAATATTTGCTAAATAATAATTTTTTACTATCAGTACAAAAATTGTAAAGTAGAATTGAAAACCTTTCACAAATTTTTCTATCAACTTTTTTTTCTGAGTGTAAACTAAATGTAATGTCAAGATGGGATTACGCCCACTTCAGGCTAAATTTTTGAGAGCTGTAGGTATGACAGAAGAATAAGTTTAGTTTAGCTTCAATTTAGCCAGTTCAGTTCGCACGCAGCCTAAATTTAAAAATTTAATTTTTGAACATATTTTAGTTTGGCCATACAAAACAAAAAAAAAAATCTTCTAATTTGGCAACTCAACAAAAATCTGAAGTGAAAATAGTATTATATTCACGGAACAAAAAGTAGGTAGCGAAAGGGTTAAATTATTATAAATATGACGAAAACTATCAGTAAAAACATTAAAAATTTAAATTTATCAGTTAAAAGATGATAAAAATTTTAATATTCTATTTGCAGCCACATTTTATATATTTTTTCCCCCAGTAACTGAGAGAATTGCATTCTCTTTATTTTCTAAACTCTTATATGAAACCCAGCGTTAGAAAATTGTTAAAAAAATGTAAAGTTAAATCAGTTTTTAAAATAACATTATTATATTTAACAATAAAATAATTAAATTTTAATGCTAAATTTAAGATTTGATAATTTTGAATCTTGCGATCCGTTGAAAACAATTTGTATGTTATTTGAAGGTTAATTTTATTCGATTTTTTCCATGGGAGTCTGTATTTAATATCTGATCAACATAACCTAATATGTAGACGAATTTCCAAAAAACAACAACATTGGCTGGATTTATTTTAAATACCAAGCCCACTGGAAAATAAGGAAGGGTATATCAAAACGAAAATTACACAGAGAGAAAAAATATAGTTTAATCAATTTTGAACATCTTAATTTTTTACAAACATTTTTAAATTAAGTATGAATCTCATTGAAGTAAATAGATTATAATTAAAATAAAATTTTTCGTATTTAAATTTTTATGGCAACATTTTCTTATATTAAAAATAAATGGAAACAGATTTAAATTAAAAAGAAAACAAACTTAATTTAATTTGAAAGATGTTTCTATTTAATATTGTTTCTGCTTGATTTTACTATATTTTTTTTGTGTGTACACTCACTTTTCATCTGTGGATTGCTATGAATAATAAATGGTAACCTTTAAGTATTTTGAAATCATCTTAAAATTTGAACAGTTTAAGATTTGGTAAGATTCATACTTTTTACAGTTTTTGCCGGTGCACAAGATCGTTCTTATTCCTTGTGTGACTTTGCATAAGTATGTACGCTATTATAAGGAATTCTTTTGGCGTGCTTATCGAAATTAATTATCAAAATTGTCCCCTATAAATTTAAATATTATTAGTGCTGCTGCTGCTCTTATGTGTTATAGAGTTTATAATTAAATTTAAATATTTAAAAACTAAGTTATTTTCATATTATTATTTTTATTATATATAAGTACACATATTTTTTTTTTTTTGTCATGTGTGTTTAATTACAACGTTAAACTAAAAAAATATTAATAAAAACTATTTTTAATTTAAGCTTTTTTTTGTTTTTTGAGCATACATATTAACGTTTACACATATATATAACTCTTTATTTACAACAATTTAATTGTATTGTACACTTTTTATTGTTGCTTTTTGTAATAAGTTTACACTTAAAAAAAAAATAAAATTAAAAATCAATTTGTTTTAAAAACTTTACAATATTTAAAAAAAGGAATTTAATTATTTAAGATGGGTAACTTATCTACAAAAAAAAAAAAATACCAGAGCTAAACACTAATCCTTGTTAACTACACACAAATTTGACATTTATAACTATTGTTAAGCTTTGGTTTTTTTTTAGATAAATTAGCCGACCTTAAAGAATATTTTTAAAAAGTTTATAATATCGAGAATATGTAGGTTTTTAAAAAAATTCTTAAACCAAGCCATTGTTGTCTTTTTTTTTTTTTGTTTGTTTTGAAAGAAAAAAACCACAAGATAAATTTTTTAAAACCTACTTTTACCCCTGACCATTGCATGTTTCCAATTTTGGTATTGAGAAAACAAATGCTAAGCAACCAAATCGTAATAGTGAACCATGTTGTAATATAGCAGTACCTTCCCAGGCTCCATTCACTATTGGCATATCGTCGTGGGGAGAGCATCTACAATAGGGTTTTGGTGGCGGCGCCATTCTAGTAGAGAGATAAAAAATAACATTTTGAATAATTATACTTAGATTTCAGTGCAAAACAAAAACAAAAAGATAATATATATGATAATTTAAGATAATTTTATTTTAATTTAGTTAAAATTTTTTCGGCTTAAAATAGCCCAGCAAAAAAATTGGGTATTAATTACTTGCCAGCCTATTTACTCGCTTGAAAACTTTTGTTGGCGATGTCCCAAAAGTTATGAGTAGTCATTATCTTCTTACTTTCAAAAAAAAAAAAAAAAACACAAAGTAATGGATGGTCATTACCCTCTCGCTTACAAACATCCAAAAAAAATAAAGAGTACCCATTGGTTTTTTGACATCGCGAACAAACGTAATAAAGCGAGTAAATAGGCTGGTAAGTAGTTAATACCATACACAGTGTTTCCAATTGTTCCAATCTAGGCATTTAACCGGATTACATATTATTCGGAAAATCTGTTAAAATGGTTAAGTCGTTTTTCGAGCCGGTTTATCGAATAAATTGGCCATTTATCGTTTAATGCAAATAAAACTGTCAATTATGGTTTTTACTAAAGATAATTTTTCCAATAATTTTATGCTCTTTAAAAAAAATATAAAAAAACATTGATAGGGTTTCTAAGAAAAATGTATTTAAAGGCTAGAGGAACTCTTTCACTCGATTTTTAAAGAATTTGCTAGTATTTTTTGGCATTACGCTAATTAGGTGGGATAAATAAAGAAAAAATACATATTTCATTTGTAATGCGGTAAATCGACCCTTTTTACCCAAGTATTATTTGAGTTTAAAATTATTTGTTTCGACATTAACCGAAATAGAGGCGATTAATCGAGGAATCAATTAACCGAATTGGAAGCACTAGTTTAAAAACATATCATAAATTTCAAATAAAGTGTGATAATTAATTTTACAACAAAAGCTCAACACACAGACAGGAAACAGCTGATTGAATCAAAATGGCGACTAGAAAATGGGTAAAGGGAAATTCCAAAATTGCGGTGATAGGGATAGATATAGAAAAAATATGTACCATACAATTTATATGTCTATCTCATTTTGCAAATCACTGCAATGACAAAATAACCATACGGTTCGAGAATTCTTGTTTGATATATGTCATTGGTAAACTGTCTGTGTGGTCTGTGGCTCAACATTAAGGCAGGTTTTTTATTTTCTTTATTTGTCATTGTCAACAAATAACAAAATTTTCTAACTAAAAACAACAGCTGCTTTCACATTACACTCAATGAAAAAAATTGTATGTAAATATTAGGTGTGTTCGACGTACGTTACCGCGGGTGCCCGCGGGAACCCAATCTTACCAGAAAGCGTTTCTTGTAAGAAAAATTGGGTAAATGAGAGCGTTCATGAGGGAATAATTGTGTTTCTCATTTTACCAGAACTTACCCGTACTTTTTGTTTAGGTAAAATGGTAAAATTGTCAAATCATTAGCTGTTGCTAATAAATTAGCTGTTTTGCATTTTTGAAAAAATTAAAGCTAAATAAAAATTAACTATAAAGGACTATTCCTTCCTAATAATAAAAAATACATTTGAAAATGTAAATAGATATTTGCCATTTCAAATATATTTATTATTTAAGCTGTTTTTAATATGAATAAATTTGACGTTTATTTTTGGGTATGAAATGTGGTTTTGTGCGTTCGCAGTATTTTGGGCATTTTTATGGTTTTGTGAGAGAATTTTTTGCTTACTCTCATTTTACCAGATTTTACCCAAAATTACCTCGTTCAGACCAATTGAATATTTTAAATTTTTGCTTATTTTTCAATTAAAATTTAAATCATCAGAAAATATACATATACAGTGCCACCTCGCTTAACGCAACTCTCGATAAACGCAACTCCTCGATTATTGCAACTCGTAAATTGTTTGCATTATTGACTCAGTAAACGCAACTTTTCAAAAAAAAACCTCAGTCATCGCAGCTTTCCTCCCAAAAAAATTAGTTTATGTTTTTTATTTATATAAAACTTTTAATTTAACAAAAAAGTGAAATTCCTAATATAGAGGCATATCTACAAAAGTGATTTGCGATGAATATAAAGTGCACAAATCAACAATAACAAGAATTAAAAAAAAGGAGGTGCGTTTCCTAAAATTAAATGTCATAATGCTATTGATTCTTTTAACGTTTGTCTTCAATGGACAGAGGAAAATAGAATAGCCTTAAAAGACATTTTGTTTCTCCAAAAACCTTCATTAAATTGCAGTGCAGAAAAATATTTCATGCAATAAAACACAGTCAAAAATTTGTGATTTTTTAATTGACATTTTTTCCATTAAGTTTACAAATTCGATTTGTACATCCGTTGCACATTAGAATGTGTATTTTTCATTGATTATTTGCGTTTTTTTATGTTATTTTTAATAAAATCAATAAATTTATATTAAAAATAAATGATTTAAACGTGTGATAATTTTTTTTTAATTTAAACCGTAAAAAAATAGACTCGGTTATCGCAACAACCCCAGTTTTCGCAACTGCCAAAATTTCTATTAGTTGCGTTAAGCGAGGTTGCACTGTATTTTTTAATCCCCAAATCCGTGATTATCATTTTTTTATTTATTTTGGGATTGATATATTTTGAGAGATATCGCAATAACTAAACAACATGGCGCACGAGTGTTATTTTTAATGTTTAAATTAATAACACTCATACGCCACATATACCAGAATAATTGAAAAATTCTGTTTTCTGTGGCGTATGAGTGTTATTAATGCAAACATTAAAAATAACACTCATACGCCATGTTGACCGATGCTTTATCTTAATATTTTACTATCAATAAAAAAAACTCAAAATAATACGTATTTTATATACAGTGCCACCTCGCTTAACGCAACTCTCGATAAACGCAACTCGTTAATTGTTTGCATTGTTGACTCAGTTAACGCAACAATACAAAAAAAGTGATATTCTTTATAAACTTCATAGAGGCATATCTGCAAAAGTCATTTGCGATAAATATAAAGTGCACAAATCAACAATAACAAGAATTAAAAAAATGAAGCTGCATTGACGAGATCGAAAATGTTGCTATTGATTCTTTTACATTTGTCTTCAATGGGCCAAGGAAAATAGAATAGCCTTAAAAGACATTAAGTTTCTTCAAAATCATCGTCAAATTGCAGTGCACAAAAATATTTCATGCAATAAAACGCAGCCAAAAATTTCTGGCTTTTTTAATTTATATTTTTACCATTAAGTTTACAAATTCAATTTGTACATCAGTTGTACATTAGAATATATTTTTTTTCTTTTTTTTTTTAATTTATTATTTGTGTTTTTTATGTTATTTTTAATTAAATCAATAAATTTATTTTAAAAATAAATGATTTAAATGTGTGATAAAATTTCTTTTTTTAAGTACAAACTTCTATTTCTCGCTATTTACAGCAATATTTTTGCATAACAATAAACGAAATTCGATAAATATTGTACATATTTTTAAAAAAGATTTGATTAAAAATATTTTATTTTTCACATGACAAAATCAAAGAATATACATACAGTACTGTTCAAAACATATGGAACTGAGACCGTATTTGAGCTTTTAATTGATAAACTTTTTTTAAATGACTCTTGGTTACTAACTATTTATTATTTTTTTACATTTATTTATTGCTTTTGTTAAACAATTAAGAAAAAAACAGATTCCGTTAAATTACAACAACAAAAAATATATATTTTAAGAGATTGTCGAAATTTAAGAGTTCAAAACATTTGCAACTGCAATTTCTTCTACTCTTAGCGAATTAATTAACACTAAAAAATGCTTGGAAATAACGGTAATTGCATTCTTTTTAAATTATTTATATTCTTGTCTTTACATTTTTACAAAAAAAAAAATTTAAAACTATTGCGCTTCAGTAGTTTTCATTACATGGTGAAAGGGTAATATTCATTATAATAATTTTTGTGGAAAATGGCTGGAAACAAATATAATTCAGTTTTTAAGAACAAAATTTTAAAAGATTATCAAAATGGACTTTCTCAAAAAGAAATTTCAATAAAATATTCTGCACCCAACTATATGCACTCAACTATATGTCGAATAGTTAAAAGTGGCAATATCCATACAATCCATAAAGGAGGAAGACCCCGTATTACAACTAAAAGAGAAGATAGAAAAATAAAGAATTTTTTTTTCAAATATCCGAAAGCAATCCCTAGAGAAGCAAAAACGGAAATTCCGATAGATGCCAGTCTTTCCACTATCAAACGAAGAACCGTAGAATGTGGTCTTAGAAGCTTTAGATGCACAAAAAACCATATGTATCAGAAAAAAACAGAAAAGCTCGACTTGAATTTGCTCGCGCCCACCTAAATTGGACTCCACATCAATGGAAAAACATTTTATGGTCGGATGAGTCTAAATTTAACCTCCGGGGGTCAGATGGAAGAACCTACGTTCGACAACCTCAAGGTGAAAAGTTTAATCCCAGGTACACAACAGCCACAGTAAAGCACGGAGGTGGAAATATTATGGTATGGGGGTGTTTTTCTGGTAATGGAATTGGTCCGATTCACCGCATAACAGATACAATGACAGCCCCAATCTATAGAGACCTACTTAGCTCAGTTATGCTTCCGTATGCTGAATGGGATATGCCACTTTCGTGGACATTCCAGCATGATAACGACCCTAAACACACGGCAAGGATAGTTAAAGCTTGGTTAGAGGAAAATAAAATTAACGTCATGTCGTGGCCCCCTCAATCTCCCGATCTCAACCCGATTGAGAACATGTGGATGATTGTTAAACGCAACATCGGCAATAAAGTATTCCGAAATGGTGATGAACTTTGCGTCGAATTGGAAATGCAGTGGAATGCAATTTCTAACGAATATATAGATAAGCTCATAGCCTCCATGCCTAAGAGATGCTCTGAAGTTATAAAACATCGTGGATATGCAACAAAATACTAAACATTTTGAGTTTTTTTTATTTTTATTTTAAATTTCGTTAAGAGTTGCAAATGTTTTGAACACCTGAATTTCGACAAATTTTGCTAAAAGTTATTTTTTTATTGTTGTAAGTTAATAAATATATTTTTTTGTTTTTGTAAGATAATATACTATAATTGAATTAAATAAAACAAAATAAGAAACTAAGTGTAGAAGTGTTTTTATTATAAAAAAACAGTATTTACTTTAAATGGAATTTCAGTTGCAAATGTTTTGACCAGCACTGTACATACATCGCACTTGTACCTATAAAGGGGGTCAAATTAAAATTTTTAAATTTTCAGTAGAGGCAAAAAAACTGTTTTTTTAATATTTATTATAAAATTTAAAAAAACTATGTCATTGTAAAGAAATACGAACAAGAAGTATGCAACGGTAGTTGTTTTTGCAATTTTTGAAGTGATTATCGAAATATAACAAGTTTTTTGAGTTGTTCCTCTTTATTTAAAATTTGTTCATTTATTTAATGTAAACTGTTATGACATAAATACAGGCACAACTTAAAATATTTTCCTTTAGTTGAAACAAAACTGATATGAATTGAGCTTCCATTTGGGGACAACTCAAAATATTTCCCTTTAGTTGATTCTAAAGAAGCTACTCTTATATCACAAAAAGGGATACAACTGTATTTTTTTGCGATAGAGTAGAGAAATGATGTAGGATTTTTACAGTGGGTAGATATGATCGATCACCGACATATCGTTTTCTTGTAAAAAGTGAAAATTGAAAAAATTTGAGTTGATCCTCTTTAGAGGTACAAGTGCGATATGTATTTTATAAAATTTACTAAAGCGGAATTTAGCAAAAATTCGACTTACAACACAAGATGTTTTTTTTTTCAAATGAAAAAAAACATTATTAGATTTCTTTCCTATTTTTCTTTGTTTATATAATTTTATTTGCAAGAACATAAATCATCTTGTGTGAAAAACTAGTTTTTTTCCCATAAAAATTCAAGAAAAAAGCAAATAAAACCATTTAAGAAAAGTCGTGCCTCCGATTTCGTTAAGGTATTACAGTGACTTAAAAAAATGAATCAACCAATAACCAATTTCAAATCTAGACAAAAAAATCCACATAAAATTATTGGTTTTAATAAAAAAAGTACATGTTGTAATTTTTAGTAAATTTGTTATCCAGAACACCCCCGATTGCTATATCGAATATAAAAGCATGCCTTTAAAAAAAAAACACAAAATTTCATACATACCTTGCACTATTATCAACTACATAATAATGACGCTGTAAACCTCGTCTTTTATCTAGAATAGATTGAACTTTTCTTTGCAGTTCTATATCTTCATTTTTTAATTTTTTAGCCGGCGTTGGTTCACGTTCGCTAAAATCACACGTATACAATTGACCATTGACCTCAGTACCATGTTCGGAATAATTTATCAATTCATAAGTTTTTGTAAAATCATCGTAGAATATGGTGGCATGTTTTGGAGAAATACGACGACAATAGCCAATCAAGGATAGATTGACATCAACACCAGCATTTGAATCACCATAACCAACATTAAGACTACGATAACGCATAAAGAATGAATTAAGCAATTCAACATTGCTAAACCAACGATTGTCTTCGAGAATATCACCAAGTGGTGTAAGTACGGCACGAGCACGTACTTTACGTCTTAGCATTTTAAGTTCCAGGCGTGCAGCAATTTCGAAAGCTTTTTCTTGATCTGTTCGCATACGTGACACATATTTTTGTTCTTCTTCATCGGCAGCTACAATGGCAGCAGCTGTAGCTAAAGCCGGATGTAGTTGCGGCAAATCATTATCGGCAGCTGAATTAGGTTGAGCCAATACAGATGAAGTTTCACCAGTAAACATTATGCATAAACGTCTAACATCATTAGGTGATAGCACGTGTGAGGGTATAATTTGAGCGGCAGATGTATCCGTTTGTTGCTGCTGCGTCAGTTCTTTAATACGTTTAGCTGCTGTACGATTTTGATATTGTACTACAATTTCCGGATGATCTTGTACCAATTGTTGCAAACGTTGGTATGCTAATTTCTTTATAAGATCTACATCTAAATATTGTAGTTCTGCATCAATTTGTGGATCATATTTAGTTTCCTCGTCGGATTCTTCAGCACTTTGGTCATGTTCAGTTTTAATTTGATCATTTAATGTTTGTTGTAATGGTTTATCATCTTTCTCCTCTGCCATAGACTCTTCTACTGGTGCTTCCATTTGATTTGTCAGATTTTGTTTTGTACGTTTAAATCTTTGTTGAGGTTTTGGCATGGATGATTTTTCTTTTGTTTCCTCATCTTTATTATCGTTTGTAGTTTCATCTTTAGACTGTGTTTCTTTGTGTGTAGTTTTATTTTTCTCCTCAACCTCCTCATCTTCACTACTGCTGCTGCTTAATTCCTCCACATGCCCCAATTCCTTTTGTATTTCCCTAAACTTAGCTTTAGCGGATTTTAAGGCTTCTAAATCTTTAACTAATGATTCAGCCACACTTTCTTTGGATATAACCTCTGGAGCGCTTGGTAAACATTTACGTCTTTTAACTATATCATAACGTAGAGTTTCTCTTAATGACGGCAACAAGGGTGGGGGATTTTCGTAGTGATATTTAACCATAGGAGGAATTTCAATAGATTCTCTTGGCCTTATGGGCACCTTAATACGAAAGGGTGGATTTTTCATGTGTACTCTACGGAAAAAATCCATTTTTACAGCTTCATGATCAAATGGTTGAGCAAATTTATCCCATAGACGTACACGTTCAGTAGCAGAGATACTAGTTAATAGATTGTCATCCTGCACACAATTTTTTTTTGTTGAAATATATTTTTTGAAATTTTTATTACAATTATTTTACTTACTATAAAATTTTCTACATGATTTGGGCACATCCATAATCCGGTTGGTAAAGCTGTCATTGGTGGATCCAAGCAATCTTGATGAAAAAATAGTGGACAATAATCGCATGCTACCAAAGGTGCTTTCTTGCACGATCGATGGCAATAATAACACGTTTTAGCTGGTAAAGGTACTAAACCTTGGGTATCCAATTCATATGGTTTAGAGTTGCGTCGAAAATTTGGCTTTTTATGATAATTATTACCATTCGTACGTATTGGTTCAACTGGAAAAATATGGTAAAAAATAATGAAGCATGTGACAGAACTGGGTTTCAATAATATTGATCAATATTTTATGCAGACTAGCAATTTATTGCCCCAATTGCTAGAATCAAATTCTTTAAATTTATATTTTTTGACAATATTTTATTGATCTTCTGAATAACATACCGAGAAAAAAATTAAAGTGAAAAAAAATTTAATAAAGCAATCTGTTCAACAAAATTGTGATGTTAAAAAGTACCTTCAGCCCGATGATGGTTCGCTGGAACAGGCGTAATATGGCACCAAAGTCATACGGAACAGGCATCCTAATTACGCCTGTCCTAAAAGAGGCGCAAATCGGTGTGCGCCTGTAATTTAAAAAAAATTTGTGAATTTACTTCTAGTGTAAAATTTTGCCCTATTTTCATTTTGTTTGAAGTGAAAAAAAATGTTGATAAGAAAAAATTTTAATGTAAAAAATAATTAACAGTGGTGAAATATATTTTAAAAGGTAAATATAAAAACATATTCCTATTTACTGATTAAATGATACTAATTGAATCTGTTGAGGGAATAAGTCATGTGACTTATTTCACATTTGACCAATTTTTATATAACCTAGCTTAACAAAATTTAATCGAAAAAGTAATAAAAGTTTTTTGTTTACGATTAGCTACGCGATCGGCTGATAGCTGTTCTGAAAAGTAACGCTTTTAACTTTACCCATTAAGCACTACAAAAAATTCAAGCAAAATAAAAATAAATTTCAAATTCTCAAGTCAAGACCTTAATTTTATTTACATTCAACTGAAACTTCAGTAGTGATTAATGAGATTGTATAAAACCTCAAAATATTATTAACAAAAAGTAGTCTTACTACAACTAATATAAATATTCAGAATTAGCATAATCGTTAACTACTATCTATAGATTCCATAAGACGATTATCATCTACTTTTTGAAATTAAATACCTATCGTTTTACCAGAGGTTTCTTACAATACACAATAGTTCAGGAAAGCAAAACAAAACCGTTTAATTTACATGTTATGAATATTTGACCAATTTAATCAGCTAAAACAAATAATTCAAAATTTATTTATTAATCCATAATTGACGTCTGTATATATCAGGGACTCAAACCTTGAAAAAATGGGTTCAGGTTCGAGTTCGAGTTAATCGAAATATAAAGTTCACGTTCGATTGAGGGTTTGTAACGTTCATATGTCGAATCACAAATTCTTGGCATAATGATTTGAGGAGAGCGTTACGATAGTGAAAAAGTAAACTTGTCGTACAGATAAGGTGGGAGTTCTGTAATTATTATCTTATAAAAATTAATAAGTAATCTTAGTCGAACATACATTGTAAAAGAAAACCCAAAAAATAAGATACTAACATGCGAACAGATGTGCTCTCTCACTCTTCAGTCATCTTAATAACGTTTTTTAAATTAGTACGATTAGTTGCTTAAAAAACTTCAATGCCATAATTCACTATTGATAAAAGAAGTGCATGTGCCACAATAATTCTGACTCTTTTAGGGAGGTTATATTTAAAACTATATAGTCTTTTGAAAACAAAACATACTTAAACAATGTTAACAAATATATTTGTCATAAAAATATTTGTAATTTTTGTATTTTCAAGTTGATAAAATATTTAAAACAACTAAAGCTTACACATAAATTATGTGTTTGTTAATAAAGATATAGTAGTTCGCACAATATAATTGCTCTATTTCGCGTTCCAGGGTAGTTCATATACGAAAACAGCTTTCATACAAAGGCGGCATCCAATAATGTATTTGGTGAATTCCATACAAAAGTACACAACAAAGTCAAATTTTCATATTATTTTTTTAATAACTGGAAAGAATATTGAAGATGACGAGGATAACTCATTTTAATGTAACTGCACATCTTCAAAAAAGAGTTGAAGCGCTAAAATAAATTTATTTGTAATTCCAAAAATTAAATTAATCAAAAACTGTATAATCTTAACTTCATAACTTTAACTTTAACTCTTCATATTATTTAGTGTCGTGTAAGTCACAATTTGTATGTCGTGTAAGTCACGCGAAAAAAACTATTTTTTGTGAAAAATAAAATAAATTTCACTAAGTTGAAGCCATTTTGTCGTTGTTTGTATTTCTCAAATACTTTTGGTGCAGTTTAAAAGGAATCGGACTACACAAATAACAGAATTTTTAAACTATATTTGATTACCCTGAAATCAATGGATTTGATGTCGTGTAAGTCACAACTAATTAATTATATTAAAATTAAAAATATGTAATCGCAAATCAAAAATCAAAGTGCATGAATTAATACGTATGTTCGTGTAGATGTTATTTCTTAAAACGAAAAAATTAAAAAAATTATGATTGTACCAGAAATTTTATCAAAAATGACAAAAGTTTTGCCTCGTGTCGTGTAAGTCACACGTGGAATTCACCATTTGTTTAAAAAAATTAGAGAAAAATTAGGTAGGTAGGGGGGTAGTCGTTTTCTTTATAGTTATAGATAGAAAAAAATTCCAAAAACAAACCTATTGTCAATTTTTTCCTTTTTGAAAAGCAGAGTTTTCTTCAAAAAAAGTTGTTTGTTACAGTTTTTCGAAAATAATATATGGCAACTCTGTGCACTACACTCTCCAGAGCGGAATTTATTGCCTTCTTCTTTGCATTTACAAATTTTTTGTATCATGTCATTTATATTTCAGTACAATTCACTCTGCATAGTAGAGTATTCAATCATTGTGAATCTAGCTTAAATCACCGAACTTTAGAAGAAATTTAGCATTAATACAATGAGAATAAGTTAAACAACTGTATTAAGAAGAAATCTCATGTTATCGCTATGCTAAATTTCACTCTCACTTTAAAGTCCCACTCACAATTATATTAATAGGATAATACATACAACACTTAGTACACCTTGTAATCTCCTTTAATGTTTTAAGGACTAATTTTTAAGAGTAAAAAGCTATTTTTATTTACATAATCAGTCATGAAGCTTTTCTTTTTAAATATTTGTTTTCGTTTTAATTACACCCAATTTAATTCATATTTTAAAAAATATTTATATTGTATGTTAAAAGTTAAACTAAAAACTTACTTTTATCATTGCCCGGAAATTGTGTATGAATCTCTAGCTCTCTTGGTAATTCAAACTGTTTGGGATTTAAAAGACTTGCTGCTTTAATTAGCTCATCCAATGGAGTTGGTTTCTTGTTGGGATCCAAAGCACGCTGTATACCAACTGGCAATTTAGAAAGGTATTTCTCGGTACTACTTAAATCGCTACAAAATGAGGCACGACTGCTGCTGCGTTTTCGTAAATGACGAATTTTTAAAGGAATTGACTCCAAGTCACCGCCAGTGGAAGGAGTATTTGGACGTGAGTTAATAGCGGCCGAGGCTGCTGAAGTACGTTCCACGGAGCTGGATTTTGAAGAAGACGAAGCAGTCTTTAAAGTCATGCGACAATTATGACACAACCATTGACCAGCGGGTATATCATCTACTGTTAATGGTGGATCACTACAGAAAGGGGAATAATGTATAATATAAGGTTATGTATTACGTGTTTGTAAATATGTGTGGAGTAATTTAGGAATTATTCTCTACTTACTGGCATTGTAAATGAAAGCTTGAGGGACAACGATCACAGCATAACAAATCACCACCCTCCTCACAGGCATCGCATAAATCATGATTATGACCACGACCAGGCCTTTTGTAATATGGATGCTTTACAACTGTAGGACGTATACCCAATTTTTCCTCTTCATTTGGTGGTGGCTTTATAAGAATTTGTATTTGCTATACATTAATAAAAACTTTATTAATACACATTATACATTATTTTGGAACTTTTAAGGAATCTATACAATGTACAATTATAGTTGGGTACACACACATTTCCCACTTTTTTGTACGCTGCATACTACAAAACTTTCCAGCAGTCAACGGCTTTCACTACAATTGCTGTCTTTTTTAGACTTACCTCCATTATGGTTAAATCTTCATTTGGATTACTGTCAGCTTTAGACATTTTTACTGATTTTTTTAGATAAACTTGTAATAAAATGTTATATTTTTTAATAAAAATAAATGTGATGAAGAACTTGTCCGTTTTCGTTGATGAATTAAATGTTTGACATTGCATACAGTGTAGCCAACTTTATGTTAATGAAAAGTATACCAAAAATTTAAGAAAGCCGTAAAATCATATTTTCCAATTTTTGCATTTTAGCAGAGTATATATTCTATACTTTTTGTTTTTTTTTTTTAACAAACATGTTTATAGAAAAAAAACCGGTCAAAAACTACAAAAAATAAATTAATAAAAGCTTTTTGGTACCAATTAATAAATTTTTGTCGTTTTGCGTTATAAAAAACACCGTTAACAAAGCCAAAATTAATGAGTTGGCATTACGGGTTATATTACTAGTAAAAAGTATATTTTTAAAATAGTACTAAATGTATGCAGAGTTGTATGCCATTGGTGGCAGTCAGCAGAAAAACCTGTTACTGGTACGGGGTGACTTAAAGCGCTCGTAGAAAAGTTTTGAATACAAATCGCCAAAAACGGTCTCTAGAAAAACACAAAAAATCATCAATAAATTCTATTTTAATTTGACTATCTGTGAGGTATATCCATTTATTTATGTGATCCTAAAAGCAGTTAAATCTTTTTGTTTTGATTTACATTCGTTGTTATGGTAATGCCACAAAACAATTGTAAAATATACTCTACAATTTGATGCATATGCCAACAGCAGCTCTTATTTATTTAGCAAATTTTTCTTATTTTTCGACAGTAACAAATAAAGAAAATAAAAATCCTGTTACACTGCGGTAAAGCACTATCGAAACTGAATTTATCTAGCAATAATTGTATTTCAATCGAAAAATTATGCAAATATTTGGAAAAATACAACTATGAAAGTATTAAGTAGTTTTTTATATTGAGTACTTTAAAACATTCAGTATTAAGTATCCGATACCCTCAATAGTTTTACAACTCTATATTAAATTGTTTTGGTTTTGTTGTTTTTGCATTACGCATTGTCTAATAAACAATTAATAATAAAAAAAGATATTTAAATTTAATTAATTATACATATTAAAGTAAAAGTGTTATTAAAGATAGATATGCTTTCCTTTTTCTCAAAGAAAAAGCACAGCCCAGATACTACACCCGAAGAGATTATTCAAGGCCCTTCAGATCCAGCTCAAAACAATGGCGCAGATGATTTTGTTTTTGTAGAAAAAAAAGGCAATGATGATCCCTCACGGCATCCACAGCCAATGTATCCACCAATGCCACCAGCATTTGGAATGGCACCATATCCCACAGTACCATATCCACCACGAGGCCCAGCTGTGACAAATGCTAGTCAAACGCCAGTTCCCTATGTGCAGGATGTACCTTTTGTATTAGCTCCTCAACTATGTTCTAAAAATAATTTTGACTTAACACAAACTCAAGTAGATGGTATATTGGCATTATTAACAAGACAAATGTCCATGGACGAACGGGATGATTATAATTTCGTTTTAGAACGTTCTATACAAAATGAATGCTATTAGGAATAGGAGAAATATTTAATGAATTATGAGAAAGTTTTCCTAATTAAGAATGCCATGGTTATCGTTAATAAAAAACATATGTATATTAAATAAAAAATGCAATTTTAATGTAACTATATATGTTGATTCTAAATACATTACATAAATAAAAAAAAATACAAATGAAGTAAAAGCAGAAATGCAGTTTAGAGGCATTGTTCCGATCACCCCAAAATTATATATACACATTTTTAATGAGAGTTTTTTGGGATAAAAAGTCCAAAATTGTTGTACAGTGTAATGAATGACTGAAAATTAAAAGTGTTGGTCCAGAACAACATACCTTTTCGTTTTTCTGTATTTACATAGTTTCTGCTCAGTCCCGTTACATAACGTCCCCTACGTTACGTATGGCTAATAGGCCCTTAACATACACAAATATTTGGTAAATTGCTGCCATACTTTTAACTAAATTAGCAAAAAGTCGGTATCGAGAAAAACGATAATGGAGGTATAAATAAAAATCCATATGATAGATATTTTTTATTTTCCCCATTGATATTGGCATGTGTTGTAAGCAAAGCAATGCATTTTTAATGCATATCAAAATTGACAGCTTTCCGTATAAACTGAGCTAATATGTGTAATCCATTTCTAACTCAATTTTTTTTAATTGTCAGTGGGTCAAACCAATATTAAGTTTATGATTATATATTTTTTGGTTTCAAAAATCGTCAAAACGTTAAGTCATCAAACCTGGCAAGACTGATGACGACTACCACAAAGTGCAGCTAACTTCACTTCGTATACAAAAAAATTTTGAATTTAGCGCATTTTCAGTGTGAAAATATTTTTTGTGTTAAAAATTGTGAAATATTTAACGATAACTATGGATTTTGATGATGCAAAAGAAAATATACAACCCTTGGCACAGGGCCGTAATGCCAGTATATTGCAGGCTTCCTTAAAATTAGAATCTCCCCAAGAATTGTTGGAACGGCGAAAGGAATTGGAGAAAGAAATACGGTCATACACGGGTGATGATCCTTTAAGTGCTTGGTATAATTATATAGAATGGATAGAACAAAGTTTTCCATCAGGTGGCAAAGAATCTGGTTTACAAGAGGTTTTATCCAAATGTTTGTCACACTTTGAAAGTGATGAAAAATATAAACAAGATTGTAGAATGATTAGACTTTATATAAAATTTGTAAGTACCAATAATTTTTATATCCTTCACCATATATGGTAAGGGTATATATCAGTTTGTCATTCCATTTGTAACATTTCGAAATAAAGGTTTAAGATACCATTAAGTGTATATATTCATGATCCTTATGAAATTTTAAGCCAATCTAGCGATCACGGCGTCTCCGCGCCGTGATCGCCATTGATGTACATCCTCCCAAGCAGTTTAGTATTGGGCATGAGCATAATCGATTAAGTGGTTAAATAGTTATGAGTGAAAATGTGAAGGTACTTTTTAAGTTTTCTATACAAATTGGTGTATTTTAATACAATTTCATAGTAGCGACTGGCAAGTAAAATGTTTTCTAAATTTTTAACCAGTCTCTTAGAAATGATTAATATTTTATATTTACCTTAAACAATTTTTTTCACTACAAAAATTTTTTTCCAACCGCAAAATTTGTTTTAACATCCAAAAAAATTTTTCACCTCAAAAAATTTTTTTCACCTCCATAATTTCTCTTCTAACTTTTTTACATTTGTATCGAATAGAGTGATTTTTTTTTTAGGACCTGGAGGTTATTCAAAGATTTGGCATAAACGAACTTAAGCCTTTGTACTTCTTTTTTAATTTTTAGCGTTTTTTTCAATCTTTATGATATTGTTATATTAGATTTTATTTATTGTTTTTCCAAAAGGTTCATAATTTTCTTGATAGATAATAGTTCCGTTCTTTTACTCAATAATAATTTGTACAAATTTACAAATGTTTACTGGAAATGCTCAGTAAACAGAAAAAAGAGAATAACAGCGAAAAGCCAGTATTCAGCCTAGCTTTTAAGCTGAAATGCCATTCCTAAACAAAAGCGACAACTCTACGTCAAAACGATAAAAACCGGTTCATAAAAAAATTAATATAACAACCATTATTATTTTAACAATAGGCCTATTCGTTTACTTTTCTCAATCAAGTCCAGTAAGAATTACTCAGTAACAAACCTTCAAAGAGTAAGGCAAATTTACCTTAAAAATTAAAAGTTTTTTAAAAAGAACGAAATCGAACATTTGAAATAATTTACAAAGGCAAAACATAGATTATAATTTGTCGATATACAAAAAGGGGATTCTAATAAAATATTAAGCACAAACATTTTAGGTTTTCCTATCTTATAAATCATTTTACAATATTTGTTGCTTTACATTTACATTATTCTCTCTTTTTTTCTATCTGTTTACTGAGTACACCTTATTCTTTCTTTACCTGAACTTAACATTACATTTTATATTCACGCGATATGATTATGATCTTTTTATTCTGCTCCAACGCTTCTGGAAATTGGATGTTAAAACCCTTACTCGTAAATTGAACCCTAATAACAAGGCTTGGTAACAACTGAGCTTTCCAGGAACGTATATATCGCATATAAACAGAATTAGGTGTATTTGTGTAAACGAACGACATCCAGTAAAAATTTGTACAAATTATTGAGTAAACAAACAGAAATATTTTTGGCAGCAAAAATTTTCAAGCAGAAAAAAACATATGATTGAAAAACATTTTATAAATTTACGTTGTTGTAAGCAAATGCAATTCAAAAAACATTGTAAAATGAATTATGGAGAAGATAGGAAAACCCTCTAAAACGTTTCTGCTTAATAAATAAAATACATCAAGAATCCTCTTTTAGATTTTTAGAAAATTTTCATTTTGAGAGTAAGGTTCAATTAGACGTGCCATAACCATATAAAACAGCTGTTCGAACCAATCCTATGGGAAACAATGCATTGGATTATTGGTAATATGCTAAAGCTTATGGCTATGGTTACGGCTATGTCGATTTTTTATGGACTTGGCGTAGAAAAGTAAACGAATGGACCTAATACAATGGACCCCATTCATTAGTTGGCTGTAATAAGAAAATGAGGCTGGGTAACTTCTAACTAAATATATGAAAATATAGAAAGTCCAAAAATTGAAATAAATTTTCAATATTTTTTATTTTTTGTTTTTTTTTTATTTCAATGGATTTCTTTTTGTCCTGATTGAAATTTTTGGCTAAGCTCATGTTTAAGGGCAAAGTTTGGATTTGTTTCAAATTTGTACCATTGATAGAACTATAAATGCTGAGTTTAACAATATATATTTTTTCTTTAATAGTTTAGCCAAAATTAGTATTAAAAAACGACTTATTCTGATTATTCTCCAAATACTCTTCCTATTTTTTTCAACGGCTTTTCATTTTTTATTTATTTCTTGTATTTAAAGATCGACAGTTTTTGTTATTGCTTTCAAAACTCATTTTAAAAATTAAATATTACAGTTTATGATACAGTATCTAGTGTTTTAAATAGAAATATCCTTTAAATTTAATTAATCACTTTCTTATTTACAATTCAGTTTGCCTTTACTTTAAAGCAAAGGGAATGAAAAATATATTTCAACCATTCAAGCTACCATTAATGTTCTAAAATATTTTTTTTTGCTTTCCACTTAAAAACAAATGGTTTAAAAGAAAACCTTTGAACAACTTTCAATAATTACAACAATATTCTTATCTTTTTGATTCTTTTTACAACAATAGAGTCGATAACTACAATAATTTTTGATTTTCGTTTCAATTGGAATAACAAAATGTTACATGTTAAGAGAGTAACAAATAAATAGTTATCAGGGTTTAAATTTCTAAATTTTAAGGTAACTTTGAGTGAGTGGAATATTTAAATTTATTAATTGGTCTAAAGGGTTTCAAATTACAAAATGTTGAATAATAAAAAAAAAAAAAAAAGAAGACTGAAGACGAACTGACTAACAGACTTAAAATTATTCCAACGAAATAATAACAAAAATTGTAGAATTAATCATGAAAATATTTAATTCAGCCATTTATTTATTTTATTTATTTATTTGCCGTAAAATATTGAATTAAATAATTTTACTTTTTCGTTTCCTTTATTTCATCAGATTGACAGCCACAAGGATCCTGCAGAATGTTATCAACAATTATTTAATGCCGGTATTGGCACCATGGTGGCAGATTTTTATATTGCCTGGGCTTATTGTTACGATTTAGTGGGAAATCACCGCAAAGCCGATGAAATATTTCGTCGTGGTATTGCTTGTCGCGCTCAGCCTTTGGATGACCTTATAAGTGCTCATCAACATTTCGGTTTTACTGTCGCTCAACGTTTCTTATATAAAGATGATGACAACGTCAAAGAAGAAACAAATCGTCAATTACACGAAAGACGTTTAGCATTAACTTCATTGAGGGGTCATCGCCGCAAACAACAGGTTGGCAGTATAAGAACAGGAGCGGCAGTAAAAAATTATATGCCTGGAACAATTAAGGTAATTAGAATACTAAATATTATAAGCGATTTTGAACACATCAATATAAACATAATATTTTAGAAATCAAATTTTAAGTCAAAAATAGAATTATAATATTTAAATTGTACAAATATCTGCTGCATAATTTTGTACTGGTATATATGAGTTTGAGAAATACTATGCCAATTGTTTGAAAATAAGGAAAACAAAACCATATAAAAATTAAAATAACACTTGGAACTTTAAAATTGTTATCAAGTTTCCTTGACAGTGAAGAATGTTTGGTTTAAGTTTACCACCTCTCGGATCGATTTTTATACTACAATTGGAGTCTCTTTGTGTTGTGAGTAGGGAATACAAAATAACGCACTTTTAAAATTCCCTTGAAAACGGAACATTTTTTCCAAGATCCTGCTAGTATTTTTTATATTATTTTGTTTTTATTTTTATAAAGAAATTGCATTAAAAACTTTTCCAGGTCGTGAAAAGCTCAGGCCGTGAAAGAGTTTTCTTGGAATTTTAAGGTGTCTCCATAGTCGAAAAAAAAATTATGTGCGGGCAGATTTATTTTGTTTATTATTTTTGCGAAAAAATGTTTTTTATGTGTAATTTAAGTTCTGATACCAGTGATGAAGAAAATAAAGAAAATCTAGTATTGGAAAGAAGACTTCTCATACAGAAATCCAATATCTTTAATCTGCCTGATAACGTGTGAGTAGCAAAATCAAAGTCTGTTACTTTAAAGAATGTTAATCTTCTAATTTTTTTAAAAGGTTTGAAAGTTACTTTCGGCTGAATAAAACATCCTTCAAAGATGTGCTGGAAACAAAAGCACCTAATTTGAAAACCGGAATTAAGTCCACATTTATTTCCAAAACATTAAGATTTTTAGCCCAGGGGTCGTACCAGCTGTGTTGGAAACGACTTTAACTTAGGGTTCAGCTGTTTCTGAAACTGTAGAAAATTTGCCACAGCTTCCTCCAGCGGGCTCAATATAAATTGCTTGAATCTTCCACCACCTGTAGCATTACACTCGGCTTTGTTGGCTACCATTTTCTTTTTAACTTTAAATTTTAAGTCTCGCCAAACCTATAAATAAATTTTGTTATTTTTTATAATGCACTTTATATGATCATGCTTTCTTTACCTTCTGCCATCCATTATTCTCGGTGGGCCAAGTGCATTTAATAAATCTGATATTTCTTCCCATTTTTCCCGTTTTTTTTCAGTCATTACTTTTCCTCAAGTCGTTACTTAAAATTGTGTCGACAAAATCAGAGTCGTTTCAAGACAATATCGGCGTCACATTTTTTTACAGAATACCAAATACTTGTCGACAGTTATTAATTATTTTCGATAACGACAACGGGAATACCAATTTCAAAAAAAAAAATCCCAAGACGACATTGTCTTGTGTCGATGACGACAACTAGAATAAGGGTGATTGTGTCGACAAAATCAGAGTCGTTTTAAGACAATATCGGCGTCACATTTTCTTACAGAATACCAAATACTTGTCGACAGTTATCAATTATTTTCGATAACGACAACGGGAATACCAATTTCAAAAAAAAAATCCCAAGACGACATTGTCTTGTGTCGATGACGACAACTAGAATAAGGGTGATTGTGTCGACAAAATCAGAGTCGTTTTAAGACAATATCGGCGTCACATTTTCTTACAGAATACCAAATACTTGTCGACAGTTATCAATTATTTTCGATAACGACAACGGGAATACCAATTTCAAAAAAAAAATCCCAAGACGACATTGTCTTGTGTCGATGACGACAACTAGAATAAGGGTGATTGTATTTGGGTTATTATAATTCAGTATTCGTATGAAATCAAGAAATTAATGACTGAAACTAACACATAAACAAAATAAAATATCTAATATAAATTGCATTTTTGTTGTTAAAAAAATAAAGTTTCGGTCAAGTTTTTCATATTGTCTTTAAGAACTTGATAGAAACTTTGTTCTACGCATTGACGGGTGTTTCCGTCAACACTACCAGTCAAATGACCGGTCATATAACCGGTCTTATTCTTGTAGGGAAGTCAGAGAACACAATTAATTCGTTTGAAGAGAGCAATCAACGAAAAAAGACCAGAATATTCGAACATAATCTTCGTGCATAATCTTCCATCATAACAACGCTCGGCCACATGATGGAAGACCGGTCAAAAACTATTTGGAAAACAATAGATTGAAAGTTTTGGCTCACCCGCCTTATAGCCCAGACCTTGCCCCTTCTGACTACCATTTGTTTCGATCGATGCAGAACGCCCTTACTAGAATTCACTTCAGAACAGGGTATCAGAAATTTTGATTCATTCTTTACCTCAAAACCGGAGCAGTTCCATATGCTACCAGAAAGATGGGAAAAAGTAATGGCTAACGATGGACAATACTTTAAACAAAATCGACATTATTAACTTGTATACAAAATACAATGTGTAAAATTGAAAAAATTTAAAGGTTAATAAAAATGTTTTTACAGTGGGTTAAAAAAAAAATTAAAATTAATTATTTATATTTCACTTTTAAACTTGTTTTTACAGTTTTTTTTTGTACTTTACTTTTGTACTTTTTCAAATGTTTCCAAAATTAACTTTTATATGGTTTTATGGACTATAAGCCTTCAAAACCATGTTAATTTATTTTGATAAGATCACAGATGTAGAATAGTTTTTCAATTAAAGTGAAAACTTCTCGTATTTTTGTAAATTACCGATCGTATAACATTCTTTATATCAGAATTCTCAGAAAATTCAATTTGATATACAAACTTATTAAAATTTTTGTTTTAAATTAGTTTTGTATGAATTTACTGTGGTGGAAAGAAATAAAGTAAGACTTTAACAGGCATATTTTTAAATTATTATTTTTTATAAGGATTTTGCATTTTAATTAATAAAATCTTTGCTGGTATTGAAATTTTACATAGAAAACACCAGTTGTGTCAGTTAAAGTCCTAGTTAGTTGTTAACGGCTAAACTGTTTTAAATATAATTTTGTATGATAAATAAAGATTTCCTAAATCATTAAAGATATACATATTTTTATAATTCTTAACTTAAAATATTTTAATCAAATTTTAATATAACTTTATATGATTTAAAATCAATATTAATTAAATTCCAAATTGAAAAATAAATATTTTTTAAGTCAATTTTACACCAAATCAAAAAAAGAATATACACTTTTTGCATATTTTTTTGAAAGATCATATATGTTTATAATAACATTTTCCTTGATATCCAAAAGCAAAAAAGAAATGTACACCAAGCGTTAAATTCTAACAAAGCCATCAAAATAAGATCCTTTGTCAGAAGGATGCAAATTAAATGTTTGTCTAAGTGTATGAATAAATTTTTATAACTTTATTTTATTTTTATACAAAATTATATACAATTAACTTTTATTTATTTTAAAGTCCGATGCTCCATCAACATCATCGCATCATAGTAATGTTCGCGTTCAGGTTTTTAAAGATGAAAATGACCATCCTAATATTCTACTAAAAACTCCACCAAGTGGATCCACTGAGAATACAAAACCAGAAGAATCCATATCTGTAGTACGTTCTATTATAGATGCAGCTAGAAATCAAGAAAATCAAAAAGAACCCGGTCCCTGGAATAGAGCACATCTTGGAAAAAGAGGAAAGTTATTTGGCAAAAAGACAAAAACCACAAATGAACTAGGCTTTGAAATCCATGTAGATGAGCTGGCCAACGACAAAGAAAATGTTAAAAAACCTTGTTTGCCACCCATACTCATAGCAGAAAGTGATATTAAATTTGATAAACCATTTGTATACCCAGCAAATTTCTGTGCTCGTTCACTTCCAATAAAAGGCTGGTATACACCAGTTACCACAGAAGAAAACCTCGATAAAAATACACTTGTACAATATAGTAAATGTAAATTATACCCAAGACCCAATGTGGAATTTTCACCAGAAGAATTAAAGGCTTTTAATATCATGAAGAAACTTGGCATAGAAAATAATTTTACTAAAGAACGCGAGACATATTGGGGTTGTGGTCCTGATTATCAAATACGTTTATATCCTCACTTTGCCACACAATCCAAAACACAAATTTTGGATGCTATGGATGTACCATACATACCCGATTATAAACCAGCAAACTTAAAATTCGCTTTCAATGAAATTTATAATGAAACTGAAAAGGTTGAACGATCATTTGAAGAAATTTTAGCTTTGAAAATAAAACGCAATGAAACTACCATTAATCCCACCGATATGGAAGAGACTATGTGTGTTACAAGCGAAAGGCAAAAGAGACGTAAAAGTTTCTTTCCCATGCGTAAATCTTTGGCTCCTTCGGCCATCAGATCTGTAGGCAAAGTTTCTGTATTGCCTGAATGTATAGAAAAAACTGAAAATCAAATAAATGAATGTGAGGAAAAGTTTATTGCTGAAGATATAAGCAAATCAGCAATTAAAATCACTGAGGATGTTATCAATAAAACTACTCCTGACATTGTTAGAAATATGCTAAGTGAAACTAAAGCAATTAGTCCAAAAACTAAAATATCAACTGTAGCTGCCGATGAACCCTTAAAATCAACTGAAACTACAGTGGCTGAGAATTGTGCTAAACCATTTGAAATTTATCATGATGAAAGTGTAGTTGAGATAACAAACAATTTACCGACAACATCATCATCGTCATCGATTAAACCAGCAGAGACAGAAGATTATTTTAAATTCAAAACTCCTGCTTTGCCATTGATGACTAATCCACCGCCTATGTCTACATCTTTAACTAAATCCAATAAAGTGCATTTTGAAATATTTGAGGATGAAAACACTAACACAAACAAAATAAGTCCAAATAATATACCAAAACCATTATTAGGTTGTGGTTCCGGTGTCTTTTTTGATCCTGAGGAAACTTGTTCAACGCAAACATTCAATACTTTCCTTAAAGCCCAAAGTGTGAGCACACCAAAAGCTATTGCAAAAACACAACCCCAAAGGCTATTTGGTAATATTTTAAAAGAAGTTCCAGCAACGACAACTCCGGAGCCACAAGAGAAACAGCAACAGGAGAAAGAAGAAGAACAACAGCAATTCGTTACCGTAGCAAGTGTAAATGATCATATTGCTACGGAAAATTCTCCAGCTTCAGCTGCTGGCTATTCTCCGCCCCGACAGCAATTGTCAACAATTTTAGAAATGTCTGAACATGGCACTACACAGGGTACTCACACAACTGGTGCCACAACAAAATCAACCTTTAGCTCACCCGAATTTGAAATTGAATCTCGAGTTCAATCTACAACTGCAGCTCGCCAAACACAAGTAACTGCTGCTGTTGCCTTAGAAACGGTTAAAGAATCAAGTTCTGAGACCACCACCATAAAATCACCCACTGAAAATCTACAAGATCTAATGAGTAGTCTAGAAATTCAAAATATATCAAGCATTAACAGTTCAAAACAAAATCAACAACAATCGTTTGCTGCTACACCGGCAGCAGTAAGATTACAGCAAAAATCACAAGGTGGTGGCTTAGATTTTTCAATATTTGAAGATGACAACGAAAAGAGTGTTAAACATGTGGGTAACTTTACACGCCTACAAGAAAAGGAAGAAACAGCATCTGATTCTGTATTTAAAACACTAGCACCCATACGTTTCCAAGATGATAAAACTGAAACTATATCAAAAATGTTAATGGCTCCCTTACAGGCAGTACAATATCCCGAAGACAAAACAGAAACAATATCGAAAATGTTAATGGCTCCCATAGAGACGGTACAATTTCCTGAAGATAAAACCGAAACAATATCAAAAATGTTGTTGGCACCACCACAACCGATTAAATTTCCCGATGAAGAAACCGAAACCATATCAAAATTTATATTGGCTCCTGCATCACAGCCCATTATATTTCAAGATGATGAAAATGACAGATCAGTTAATAAATTAAGCAGCACTGCAGCGGAGCCTATGCAACAAGATGATTCTTTTCAGTTTTTTGGTGAATCACCACCAAAAATAGCTAAACCAATGGGTAAACAATTTGAAAAGATAGCTGGTCCTTTGGCTCAAATTCGTATTGCCGCAGATGCTCGAACACCATTGACATTTGAGACTAAACGTTTTTGTAATAAGCTTACACCAGATATACAAAAGTCAAACAAGTCAAAACAAGCAGCTCTGTTTGAAGATGAATTATCTCCTCATAATGCTGTCACATATAAAAAAGAATTGAAAAAATTAAATACTAATTCAAAAGATGTTGTAAAAGATGTCTACATGCCAGAATTCTCATTAATTGAAGGTAGCCAACAAGCAAAGGAACAACAAACTAAAATTTTACCAACCACTAACAAGACAAGCAAATCAGTGTTAAGGGATTCGTTTATGCCGGAATTCTCATTAATTGAAGGTAGCCAACAAACAAAGGAACAACAAACTAAAATTCTACCAATTACTAACAAGACAAGCAAATCAGTGTTAAGGGATTCGTTTATGCCAGAATTTTCTTTTATCGAAAACTCTCAGCCACCATCAACATCCGCCGCCATTCAAACACAACAACAAATTAAACCCATAAATAATTCATGTTTAACAAATTTTTCAATCATGGAAACTTCCAAAACCCAACAGCAACAACAGAATGCCAACTCAATAAAAACCACAAATAAATCATTTTTACCAGATTTTTCTTATATACCCGAAACACAAAACAATGATTCTATAATCGTACAATCACAACCCTTGGAAACAAGACATTTAAAACAAAACTCCATTAAATCTTCTCTACAATCATCATTTTTAAATTCATTCACAAGATCAATAGCCGATCAACAACTTAAAGATAATGCTTCTAACCAATGGAAGCAAGATGGTAAAAATTCGAAAAATCTTATGGATACATATATGAAAGATTTTTCTGAAATAATTGAACCCCCACCAGCCATACCAAAAGATATAAAAGAAATATCTAGAGTACAGCCAAGTAAAAATAATTCCTCCTTAAGATTTCTTAATGAATCCTTGAATCAAAAATCACAAATTTCAAGTAAGCCAGTAGTTAATACATCAATAGAATTTTCCACTACCCTTAACAACGATACAAAATTAAGATTTCTGGAACCAACGACTGCTGTTAAAAAATCACCAGCTAAAGAAAATAAGGGGTCAATTGGTGGCAACAAAAGTAATGATAAATATTTTGAACTTAATTGTGAAACAGAAATGTTTGCAGACAACATGAGTATGATTAAAAATTCTACATGGTTACCCAATCATGGCCCAGCAGTGCCAAAAATTACAACAACTAAACAATTATCACAACTACATGAAGATTCTCTACATATTAAACATGAAGAAAAAACACCAAACACTACAACAGCATCCATATCTAACTTGGCACAAGTATCCAACACTTACTCGGACTCTGCAGTAAGGTCCAAATTAAATTTTATGGAACAATCACAAAACTTTAGTATTGACATTAGTTGCTCGGAATTGGCTGCTATTAATGCAAAAAACCAACGACCAGCAATTCAATCTAAACAAATTTCTATAGTGGAATCTCCCGAACAGGATGAGGAAGATGATTGTGAAATGAGTATTTATTATAAAAAAACACCAAAAACACCCAAACCTCAAATACACATTTGGGATGATGCTGATGCTTTTAAAACTCCTGCCAACAATAATTACCACAATCATTTTGAAACAGATTTAAATCAAACCAATCAGGTCATCGAAACTATATGCATTGATCCAAATGTTAATCCATTTAATGTCAATTTAATAAAAGCATTTTTGGAACAAGTCAGTTTTACAACTTACATTGAAAGCCTCTCGAATTGTATGCTGGCTGGTTGTATTCAGCGTCTAAAACAACATAGTAAAATTTGTATAAAAGGTGTATCGTTCGAAGTTTTAAAATTAATTGGTGAAGGTTCATATGGTGCAGTATTTTGGTAAGTTATTATAAAAATTGTTTTTTTTTCTTTTTTAATCATATTTTACATAAATTTAAAATTATTCGAATAATATTATTTGCCACACTAACGGTTATTAGTTTCCCGCATATAAACAATGCCTAAGCTGACGTTTTTCTAAAGTTGACACAAAAAAAAATGTTTAGAAATAAAACGTTTACATTTTTTTAGTTTTTTATATGTTAACATTAAGGGAGTTAAAAAAAAAAAGTTAGAATTCAAAAATTTAACAAAATAAGTTTTATTTAGAGGTAGCCCATCGCTATTGTAGTTTCAAAGTTGTAATTGTTCTATTAACTATAATTATTAATATAAATTCAAAAATACCACAAAAATCGCGGATAATTTAAAAAACACAAATTGGTTTTTTATTAGATTGCAGATTCGTAATTAAGATCAGATTTGATCTATTTGTTAATATAAAGCGTTTAGGGTCGGTCCAGATTAAGAACGTGGCATGCAACGATTGTTGCTATGAGAGAAAACACGCCCAAAATAACGACGTACGACGGTGACTGCACAAACGATCATATTAATTTTAGTGTAAAGAGTACCGTAGATATTCATTACTTTCCAGAGTCTCCTTTCCTTATTAACGACCCAATTTTTTTTTTGTTTATAAAAACAATAAAAATTAATAATTTTTTTAATAAAAATTTAGAGACAAACATACTAAGATGGTTTATAGTACGTTAATCATTCGCGAGTATACAAAGAGAACATATGTAAGAGTCATAGCATATCGTATGCTAATTTAACTCATGTTTTTTCGTTTACAAAACACTTAAAATGCAGAGGCACTGCAGCCTGTTTCTGTATCTGATGCGAGAAGTTTTCGCATCGAGATGGTGACTTAATAGATAATAAAGTTGATTGCATTTCTACTGCATTTTTTTTTCGAACTTTTAATTTTGGAAAATTTCTTATTCGATAGAGAAATAACAAGAGAATACAGCGCCGTATTATCTTCTTTAGATTAATATAAATTTAATTGCCTGTGACTCACCCTTTAGAAGGCAGAACAAGATTGAGTTTCAAGTTTTTTTTTGCGAAAACTTTATCGATGCGAGAAATACAGAAACGAGGTGCTGTGAAGAGAATTAGAAACAAAGATAATAAGAAAAAACGTTTTGAAAATAAAATAGATTCTATTTCACAACTGCAACACTCGGCGCGTTTTAAATATCAATTTGTATGAGCCAAAACACACGAGAACAATTGTGCTGGCATAACTGTCAGTGAGGCGAAGAGAATGTTATAATAGTATAATAGGCTGTAAATCCCTAACAGAGAGTTCTATAAATAACTGTACTCAGCCAAAAATTGCCGATGGTAAAAAATATTAAGTACTGGCAGATCACTGATTGCCAATGGTACAACATAGTGGTGACTGAAAGGGCACTTATTTAGAATGCTCGGCCAACGTTAGCTTTTTTTATTTATTTTTGCCAGTGCTTTGCCAGTAGTTTATTTACAATCTTAAAAATAATAAAAGCACTGTCAAACGCCTGGTTTAGAACGTCTTCCCAACGTCAGCAAAAAGTCCTTTGCCACTACTGGGTTAACAAAATTTATAATTTACAAGTGCACTGACAAAGCAATTGTTTGCGAAACTTTCCCAATGCAAACAAAAAGTGCTTGTCCAGTAGCCGATTAACAAAAAGTCTGTACGATGTAATTTTGGGTAGTCTGGAAAAATGAGAGTAAGCAAAAAATTTTTTCGCAAAACAAAAACGCCCAAAATACTGCCAACGCACAAAACCACCCAAAAATAAAAGTCAAATTAATTCATGAATTATTAAATATATTTGAAATAGAAAATAACTATTTACATTTTCAAATGTATTTTTCATTATTAAGAAAAACAAGAGTTCTTTATAGTAAATTTTTTATTTAAATTTGATTTTTTTTTACAAATGCAACAGCTGATTTATTAGCAGTATGTGATGATTTGACAGTTTTACCATTTTAAAAAAGTTCTGGTAAAAGGCTAAACACAATTACTCTCTCATGAACGCTCTCATTTACCCAATTTTTGTTACAAGAAACGCCTTCTGGTAAGATTGGGTTTACACCTAAAATCTACGACCATTTACTTATGAGTTTGTAACGTTTTCATTAGAGGATTTGACAGGAATTGCTCTTCAAATCTAAATAAAATTCTCGTGCCACGATTTTGATGTTCGTATTCCTCCGAAATGGCTTGACCGATTTTATGAAATTTTGTTTGGTAGGTATGAGAATATGTTGTAAAGTATATTTCATACCGCTAGGTTATTAAGGTGTCCCTATCCAGAATTTTTTTATCTTTTTTTTTTTTGGCAAAAATTTTTCGTATTTTTTTTATTTGGCATCAAAAAATACCCCTACAACCCCAAATTTTCAACACACTACCCTCACCTCTAGGTGATTAAGGTGTCCTCATCCATGTCGGGTCAGCTAGTTTTTATATAAGAAGTTTAACATTTAAAACTGCCCAACCAGAAATTGACAAATGTAGAAGTATATAAATTATTCTGTTTAATTTCTTCCCCGTTTTTAATATTAGTTCTGGTTAATAATTATTCAAACCCAAGGTCAATTTTATAAAAGAAAATATTTATTTTTAATCCAATATTTCGCTATCTCAATGGATAGCATGTTCAGGGATTTTTTCTTATTTTAATTTTAAACAAATTTAATAAAACAACAAAATTGTCTATTATGAAAAATAATAAAAATTTTACACAGGAAACAAAAATTATTCTATTACATTTTTATAAAAATTATTCTATAACATTTTTATAAAAATGTAATAGAATAAAATTTATTTAATTAATTAAAGATTATTCTATTAGATTTTTATAAAAATGTAATAGAATAATTTTTGTTTCCTGTGTATAATTTTTATTATTTTTCATAATAGACAATTTTGTTGTTTTATTAAATTTTGTTTTTAAAAATTTGTTTAAAATTAAAATAAGAAAAAATCCCTATCCATTGAGATAGCGAAATATTGGATTAAAAATAAATATTTTCTTTTATAAAATTGACCTTGGGCTTGAATAGTAGAAGTTTATATTTAGAAAGCAATTGGTAAGGTGGTTCAAAACATTGGAATAATCTGAAATAAAATTAATTTTAAAGTTTATTAAATACGGAAATTGAGTGTCTTCCGAGAATTTTAAAAACGGATAGAAGAGTAATTTCTTGGTACTCTGAAAACAACGCTGACACCACCGTTTAAATCACTGGGCCAACACTTTCCCATTCGTGTTTTTTCCATCCTCCGTTTATGTGCAAGTAGATCTCAAAATTGTTAAATGTCCGTAGGCAATGGTGAAGTTAAAAGGGCTAATATAAAGTTAAAAGGTTAATATATCATTTTACATATTTTGTACTTTTATCTAAGCCAAATAGTTATGTGGAAACAACACTTAAAATTAATATTTACTTATTAAAAAAAATATATATATAAATATTGTAAATTTACTTCAAAACATTACAGCGGCAAAGAAATCAGCACAGGCAGATTGGTTGCCATGAAACAAGAGAAACCCACAAATTATTGGGAATATTATATATGTTTGGAAATCGCTGCTCGGATACATGTTGATGAAATGGTATAAGATACAAGTAAAATTCTTTGACAAATAAGACACATTATAATTTATTTCACTTATTTTAGCTGCCTGCATATATGAGTATTGATCATGCACTTATTGGTAATAATTCAAGCATATTAATATCAGATTTCTCCCAATATGGTTCCCTAATAAGTGTATGTAATAAAATTAAAAAACATACTTTAAAAAATGTGGATGAATTAGTCGTAATGTTGTTGGCTTGTGAGCTACTAGAACTGATGGATCATTTGCATGCAGTTCATATAATTCATGCGGACATAAAAGCCGATAATATTTTACTTATGAACAAGTAAGTTAACCTGGTCTACTCTTAATGAACACAACTGGCGGCTCAACAAATAATATAATTTATCTTTTATATTCTCCAGATTAACATATCCACCGACACAACGTTGTTTACAATTAATTGATTTTGGTGTTTCAATTGATATGCAACTTTTTAAACCTGGTCAAACATTTTCCTTTGTTCACACGGACAATGCCTTCAAGTGTCCCGAAATGCGTGAAAACCGACCATGGACATATCAATTGGATTTATATGGTTTAGCTAGTGTTTTTCATGTTTTACTCTTTGGCAAATATATGGATGTTGAACAGAAACCTAACGGCATTTGGATGCATAAAACTCATGTGCCACGTTATTTTAATAAAAGTCTTTGGGAAACCATTTTTAAAACTTTATTAAATATACGTGATTGTACTTCGATGCCCAATCTACAAGAATTGCGTGCATTACTAAAAGAAGAAATCGAAGAAAGGGAAAAATATGTTGCTAAAATGGTTATGGAATTTAATAAAGCATTAAACTAATTAAGAAATTGTAAACTCTAGAGTAGCATTTTAAAAACATTTGCACTTTTGTAAATTATTAAGATTTTCTTTTTTTTTATAAAAATTTAAGTTCGGACATTATAAATTGTTTTGTGTATTATTGTATTGAAGGGCTAAATTTGTGGCTTAACTTACAGAGAGCTGCACCGTATTAATTGGTTTTTATAAATGTAAATCATTAATATTTTAAAAATTTGTTGCTATCTACAATTTATCTTTTAACAACAACAATGGAAATATAAGTTATTTTTACTTTTTTTTTAATAAATACAAAATGTATAAAAAAAAAATTAAAAAAGTTTTTGAAATTATACATACTTAAAATCAGTGGTGAGAGGTTTGGAAAATTGCACTTTTCTTAAGATCTAAAGGTTATTGAATGTCAACATAACACATTTATCTGAGAGGAACTGAGGTGTACAAAAAGTTTAAAAAGTATTGGGAAGGGTGCTTTCAAATAGCTTAAAATAAAAAAGTTTTTTTTTTGTACTTTATGTCTTAATATTTATATGGAGGCAAAGTCGGTTAATTTGCATCAAGAATTGGAAAACCCAAAGGGATATAAAAAAGTTAATAGTGCGTTTTTTTGTTAAATTTTTTCTTTCATTTGCGTGAATTGTTCTGATTGGAAATTTATGCAATTCAAAATCTAAACGACAGATACCCCCTGATTTAATAGAGTAAAATCCTGTAGAAACATTTTAGTTTTAGAGAAATTTCCAACTCTTTAATTATTGTAAAAGACATGTTTTTCTCAAATACGGCTTGATCGAAGATTTTAATATATGTATATAGCAAAATTTAAATAATAAAGAAATACATTTGTAGTATTTGCGCTTATGGGTTAAATTTCCTTCCGACGAGACTTGGTTAATTTGTTTAAAGGATAATTTTAAAAAGTACCCCTAAACCTTTCTCGTTATGATTACACTCAATACTCAAATAAAAAGTAATTTTATGTAAAATTCAATTATATAAAATTCAATTATATACATAGCTTGCCAAGAAATTTACGCTCGTTCCTTTTTTCTTTAAACTCATTTAAACGTAAGATTCTTGAGTATTTAACACTGATAGTTGGATTTAAAAATTTTTTTTTACATAAAATTGTCATTCTTAGGGGAGTCGTAGGGATTAATTTTTTTTTATTATTTGATTTAAGTTTTTTAATCTCATAGTATTAAAATTTCATGTAATATAATTTTATTGGCCAATTAGGCTACGTGTATTACAAATGAATAAATAAATGAAATGAAAAACACATATAATACTTTTAAGTGTGAACTTTTTTTCCTTAGTGAATGTTTAAACAAAGGTTTATAACTCGGAAAGGCGATTTGATGAAACTTTTTCATTTTAAATTCGTGCACACTAAAAAATCTATACGTTATATAAACCTTTTAAAATTGTTCTTAGTTTTGCACTATGAAAATCCTTCGTAAATTAAATGAAATTTTTGTTGGGTAATGGTGCAGATTGATTATTTCGGTAACCCTATTTTAAGGATAATGTTATTTCATTTATTTATGTATCAGTATATTGAGGATAACGGTATTGCGGGTATTACGGTAACGGCATTTTAACCTAATCGGTATGATCATTAGTTATTTCGGTAAGGCTATTTTATGCAGTTGTTTCGGTAACGGTATTTAAAGATTAACGGTAGTCAGTTGTTTTAACGCATTCCGCAAATTTTTTGACAAAAAACGAAATAAAAAAACAAACAAATTTATGAACGTAATGTACAGGGTGGCACAAAAATATTCACCCGTTGTTGTTTTCCTATATCATTAAAATGAAACGACATATTTTTTCAAACTGTTTATTTGGACCTTTAATTTTTGAAGATTTCAATTGGTCAATTGGGCACGATAAGTTCTTGCGCTCTTCACGGATATTCTCTTTGAGTGCATTCAAAGTCTGTGGTTGTCAGTGTTGCCATAAATTTTTTTGAAAAATCTGTTAATTTCAAAAAAAAATCTTTTTTCGACAATTTTTTTTTTTTTTTTTAACGAAACCAAATTTAAAGAAATAAAAATAAAGAAACAAATTATTTTTTTAATTTATTTTTATTGGAAAAACGTAAAAAACATATTCAAATTTATAAAAACTAAATGTAAAAAAAAACAAAAAATACCCCTGTTCCCAAAAACGAATCAGAATAAAATTATTGGTTTTCTTACAACAACAACATGAATTTGATATAAAAATGAAGAATTTTATTCTGAATCGGTTTTTGGAAAAAGGGGTGAAAATATATGATTCATTTAATAACATTTTGTGATCATATTTCTTAAATTTGTGAGGTCATAGTAGAATTGAAGAAAAATTCGTTGTACATATGTTTACTGTATTTATTTGACATTTCTTTTGTCATTATAAAATTCGTACTATTAGAGTTATTTTTTTAAGAAAATCTTAAGTTCTTAAAATACCACAAAGAGAAGGAGTTTCTAATTTATTTCTTTAATTACTATTAATTTGAGGAAATATTCTCTCTACATTGGCTGTTGGCTGTTTTAGTTTCGATTAAATTTAATCTAATTTTGTTATAGTAATTTGTACTCGCAGTAATCGATTAAAATCAAAAAATATGCTTTAATTTTAAAAATCTTGAAATCTGTCCAGTACTCAAAAAACCTGTTAAAAGCAGATAAATCTGTCCATTTGGCAACACTGGTGGTTGTTCACAAAGACCCGTGACTTAAAAAAACATTTAAAGAAAAAAAATTCTAGTGCTGTTACATCGCAAAAACGAGACATTGGCACGAGCTGTGTGTGTCTTTCTGTTGGAACCACATGTCCTCCGGTTCCAATTTATCAATATGCTGCAATAAAAACTCGATTATGATTCTATATCGCTCAACAGTCTAAGTAACCGTCCTTGAAAAAAAAATGCCCCATGACACCTTATCCTTGGTCTGTAAAAAAAACGATTTTTGCAAAAGACCAGTTTGTGCAACTCTGTTCTGATAGGATAACCTATTCAAGTAAAAATATAGCCACGATTTGACAAAAAAGACAGCGCCGGGGGACAAAATTAAAATACACCTAATCCTGTTTTTACACCGTCATTTTTTACGTGATTTTGAAATAACACAGACAGAAATTAATTTATACTGCTCACACGATTTTTTTTTTAATTTATTTTATTTATTTATATGCAAATAAATCAAAAAAAAGTTTTATTTTGATTACTTAACTATATTATTCCTTAAAATCGAGTTCAAGATCCTTTTATAAAAAATAATAATAATGATTATTTATTATTTCTTTCCTTCCAATATTTCGTCACCACATTGGGTGACTTCTTCAGGGAAATTATATAATTTTTTTCAACAATAAAAACTTATATATATAAAATTTTTAAAAAAGGCGGGAAATCATAAAAATACTTTTTGACAACATGAAAAATATAAATATCATATGAAACAAAAATATTTTAAGTTTAAAAAAGATAAGGAAACAAAAATGTTTTTACAAATATTTAAAATGAAAATATAACACAGAACAAAAAACTATTTTGAATTTCATATATTATTTAAAATTAAAATAATTAGCTCAGTTCTTATTCACTAAATATCTATATTCGCTATATCTGTTTTATAGTTAATGCGTCGTGTAGATGGTATTTTCATTATCTGTAACATTTCTAACATATATCTACGTCTGTAATTATTTTCTATGTTCAAAATTGTCGTATTATCAAAATCAGGATAATGATTAGAGTTATTGCAGTGTAATGATAATGCTGTTTTTTGTGTAGGAATGGTGTTCTTGTATTTTTGATCTGGTTTATGTCCTGCAATTCTGGTTTTAAGTTTATTTTTTGTTGTACCTATGTATACCTTATTACAGTTTTCACTATTATTACCATTACACGGTATTTTATAAACTAAATTTGACATTTCCAATTTATCTATTCTGTCTTTTGTGTTGCTAAATAGTCTACTTAATGTGTTATATGTTTTATGTGCTACTATATATTTCTTATTATCATAAATTTTAAGGAAAGAAATAATAAATAATCATTATTATTATTTTTTATAAAAGGATCTTGAACTCGATTTTAAGGAATAATATAGTATAATATTGAAGATCGAATAAAGGAAGATAAATATTGATTACTTAACAATAAAAAAAATCTATTAAATATCTGGAATGTTTGTGTAGACATCTTCGTATTCTTGAAAGGTTGTCATCTACGGCACAATTAAGAATCTTATCCAATGGTTTATCTTTCAAATTGATAAACGATACCGACACTCTTTGATTTTAAAAATACCACTATTCCACAATCGTTTCCATTAATGTCAGCATTGGACGGGTAATGAATTGGTTTTTAACGAAATCTGTTGTTTTATATATTTTTTTTTATATACAAATATTTAAAATTGTAAATTTATCGATTTTTGTTAATATTCGTATTGCTAATTAACTTGACGTTGGGTTACCAGTTTATAATTTGAGTTAGCAACACTGTATTGATGTTTCAGTAACGGTTATACTGATAGGAATAAAATGCATGCACATTTCTTAAGGGATAACAAATATACAGTAAAAACAACTTTTAATTTTAAATAATTTGTACTAAATTTTATTAATTATATTTAGTTTTACTCAATAAACTAAAAATCTACAGAATGAAATACCTTAATTATGTACACGAGTAAAACGAAATTAATCTATTTGGATCCAAAAAATGAAAAAATCAAATTGTATAGAATACGACCTAATTGCATACTATTTTATCTGATCAGATAAAATTAGAGAAAAAAAATTATCAGATTTTTCACCAGATCTTATTCTATTAAATTGGATTCACCATTTTATGGGTGCAAATGGATATTTTTGAATGAATTTCGTTTTACTCGGTTATATATAGCCTACATATAATAACTTATAGAACTTAAAGTACTTGTAGTTTTCTGTTTAATTTCTTAAACAATGCCTATTTAAGTGGCATATCTTTTATATCCAGTATATCATTGTGAAATTTATTTGATTTTTTTATTGCTCTAGCGCAATCTTCTACAGATATTGATGAAATGATTTGATCAATATATTTCTCAGCTGTTACCAAACGCTGTTCTTTGACATCATTCAGATTGGACGAGGAAAGGCTGGGATTACTCTTAACATTTGTTATAATATTACTCCAAACAGATTCCATTGGATTTAGCATAAACGAGTATGGACTTAATAGGAGTAATGTGACTTCGGAATTATTAAAATATTCATCCAATTCGGAAAAACAGTAATCACTATCACATACAATAACTAAATTTGTAAGGTTCTCACTGTTGGCGGGAGGCCAATTTTTAAAGATATCCTCTGGTTTTATTCTATCACGACTGCGTTGTATACCTACAACACCCTCCAGCGATATAGCGCCCATTATAAATATGGTTGGATCAAATGTAGCAAAGGTTGAATTAGTATTAAAACGTCCCTTGGAACGACGACAAAACATTTTGAAACTTGTTTCACCCAACCAGACTATGGTCTTTTTCAAGTTTATATAATAGTTTAGTGTATTTATATATTCGGACCGTTTTGTTTTATTCTCACGTGTATTTATCAATTGTGAATGATAGTCGAGTGAACGTTTATGACGATATAGTCGACCTTCTAGACTGCCTTCGACAAAATACACACATACTTCTTTACCCATTATCATTTTGACTTTGGCCACTATTTCCTTTAGTGTTATTTGACGATTATCTTCAATCCATTGGATAATGGTGTCAATTTCTCTATCAGTAAATGTGGTATTATTTTTGCCATTCTTTAAAAACATCTCTTTGCGACTGGTCGATACCCAGGTGTAAGCCGTTTTATATTTTACACCCAATTCAGTAGCCAAAGCTGACCAATCGTCACCCCGATTAGCAGCTTCTACAATTCTGGCACGATCTTCCGGCGTATGGGTTTTATAAGGAGTTTTACGTGGTGGTTTGGGAGGAGTTTTAGACCTAAAAAAATAAAAAATTTAAATAAACTTGTATATTTTATTAGAGGTTACGATCCTTCGTCTTGCTTGTGTTTTATATAAATTAATATAAACTAAAAAAACTTTTAAATTGCCATCTACATCTTATAATTGGCATCTCAAGTTGCAAATAAGCAGTAATAAAAATTACCAGTAGTACATAGTATGAGCAATTCTGCTTTCCCTTGGCTTGGCTCAGACATAAGCAACTTAAATACGTTCGTGTTCTTCAATTTTACACGAGGGCCTCAAAAGTTATAGTCATTGAAAGTTGAACATTTTTAAAAAAATTTCAAATTTACAATCAAAATTTGTTGGGCATACATGGTTTAACATCAATTCCTTTACGAAAACTACATTTAAATTTATGATTTATCTATTATGTGTAAAAAGGATATATGGATTTAAAGCAACTAATGTATCGCAGACATATATGGGACTTATTAATTGAGTGAAATATTTAATTGATGATATCATTGATGAAATTATTTGATTTCATTGATAAATTGCATTGCAATTAATCGAATTAAAACCAAATAATTGCAGTTGACAGATAAGCTTTTTAAAAATCGTTAAAAAGGAGATAAATATCTGAAATTAAGAAAAAGCTCGCTCGGGCTCGTGATCATTTGAAAAAAATAAGAAAAAAAGGGAACAAGTTAAATTGGAACACAAAGCACTGCGGAACGAAATTTGTATTATCATATAAACTTAAAAAATAGTCATACTGAGGCTTTTATAAAAGTTCTACGGGACTCCTCGCAAACCTTCCTAATCTGTATTATCGAAAGGTACTTTTTATCGAGCTGTGCAAAATTCGGCCAAACAAATCAGAATTTTTAAACTGAAATCTCCAATTTCTAAGTTTGAATATTGGAAAATTTGCTGTTACTTAAGCTTAGTGAAAATTACTTTCGAGGTTTTATGATTTTAAAGAGCTTTAAGTATCTTGAAAGCTTAAAAAGTTCACTTAAGTGGACTATTATATAGTAAACATAAGTTTCCACTATAAAACTGGTCATAAGTCCAAAGAAAAAAATATTTCCATCTTCAAATTGTGTTTTTCCTAAAGTAAAGGAACTGTATTTTTGAGCATTGCATTGATAATACCAAAGCACAGAAAGCATCAAATTTATGGTGAATTGTTTTTAAACCCAAAATGAACAAAAAACGTGACGGAAGACATCATCTCATCTTGTTATTATAAAATTCAAGGTAGAACATGTAATTATTTTGTCAATTATCATCTGACAATGGAACTGTGTTGGAAGGTTCCTCCACATTTCGATGATAATTGAATACAAGATATAGGAGACAAAACTAATAAAAGTTTTTATATTAGAAATATATTCTTACTATCCCATTGAAAAAAAAAAAACACATCAAAATATCCTTTATTTGGTACCAAATTTCTTATATACGTTACTTTGAAACGAACCTAAAAAAAGCTTCAAATACCAAAATTGGGTAATAAACGGTGCCCTCTTGTATTTTTTAGGCAAATTGTATGTAGCTTTTTATAGGAAAAGTTCAGAGAATTCTAAAACATTTTTTAAATAACTTAAAGGATTTTCTAAATAAATTTAAATGAAAAACTTACTTAGACACAATATCACGTACTCCCAGCCATGGCATTTGATCAAAACTTGACATAGATATACTGGTGTCGGTATATAAACTGCTATTATTATGAAAATCATTCATTGTTTCACTGACCATTAATAAATCATCTTGGGGAAAATTCATCTCGTTACTTTCCATCAATAGATCTGTGTCAGTCTTGAATTCCACTAAAACATCAGTATCCCTAATGTAACTAACATCATGCTCTTCATCGGAATCTTCAACTTTGATCGTAGGTATATCGGCTGTCAATGATTCTTGTTTTTCCTTTACCAATAATGCAAATTTATGAAAATCATCCAAATGTGTATAGCATGATTGACATATTAAAGATGATTGAGACTCTGTTGTTTTCACCTTGTTTTTGTTGTTGGGGAGAAATTAGATTGCCATCAATACAAAAGTTGTTATTCTATTCACATTTCCTCCTCTATTTCTACTCCACTACTATCTACTCACCACCATTTGTAAATATTTTTCTATTATATCTACTAGACGATTGTTACTATCAAAAGCCTCTTCATAGATACTGTAGGATTTAGTCCATCTTAAAGGACTAAAACACAAATCACAATTCATTATTTAATTATAATGAATTTTTATCTAAAAATTGTATATCAAATTTTTTGCAATTAAAAAATGCACACAATACAGACAATTATTACTACAAACACTTTACGGTTTTTCTATCGCTTGGTAATTCACTATGAACTGATGATTTGCCAGGGATTGACATATGACAATAATACCATTCTAAGTTTTACTGGATGCAGTGCTGCCACAGGTAAAACAAAAAATTACACATATTTAGGTCAAAAATTATTCAAAACCATATGAAATTACACAAAACAATTATTAAAATAGGCAAAAGTTTATTTTTTTGGGCACTCCTCAAAAAAATATATCACCATCTTGGGATTTCAAAAACTGAAACACACCCAAAATGGTGTGATGACTTAAATTAAAGAAAATTTTCTCACGATTTCAAATATGCATCTAATTTCCGGGAAACAGTATTTCCATTACGACGTTTATTCTTATTTTTTGTTTTTATTTCACACAACAGAGTTGTGTCTTTTATGTAAACAAAAAAATATGACGAGTTCGTATATGCCCTTAGTCTGCTAATATGATAAGAATATTGGGGGGAAAGATAACTATAATCTCGCTGTATTTGTGCTTGAGAATAACGTCAAATTTATATGGGATTTTCTAACTTTTAGACACAACGCCAGTCGTTGTGCGTGAACTTTATTCTGGGATATTGCTTACGTGGCTATGACGGATTTTAGGTTTCTATGTGTTCTGTCGTAAAAAAATTAAAATGCATTAATCTTAATTGAAACACTGTCATGTTATCATATCAATGTGATTATAGTTTTGCAAATTTCTTAAGAAGAAGCATTAGTAAAAAAGTGCTGCTGCGGGATAGAAAAACTTATTTTAGTTAATTATTAAATTTTCATAGTATTTCGGTAAAAAAAACCCATAAAATCGTAATGGCTGATCTAGACAAATGGATTGAAATTGTTAAGGAATGTAAATACTTGCCAGAAAATGATTTGAAAAAACTTTGTGATCTTATATGCGAAATACTATTGGAAGAATCGAACATACAACCAGTAAGCACCCCTGTTACAGTCTGTGGAGATATACATGGTCAGGTAAGATGTGTTTCAATCAAATAAACGTAGGGCACTTAATTAACAATATTTTCATAAAATGTAGTTTTATGATTTGGAAGAACTATTTCGTACTGGTGGTCCCATACCGGATACAAATTACATATTTATGGGAGATTTTGTAGACCGTGGTTATTATAGTTTAGAAACATTAACACGCTTACTGACATTAAAGGTAAATACAATAATTGGCTTAAATACAGTTTAAACGAAGTGGATAAAAAATTAATAAAACTGTTCATCAACTAAAATGCCCATGCTTAGTTGAATGGTATAATAATTTTTCTCGGCATTGCTAGTAAAAACCTCTAAGCCCGGCCACGCGAAAAAGTAGTCTTCTGGCCAAAAAAAAATGCACCCTTCAACTCAGCGTGGGCACTTTAGTCGATGCACAAAGTTTCATCAATTTTGGAATCATTTCAGTAAAACATGTATTGCCAAAGATTTTGTTCTCAAATGTATAGTATGTTGATTCTATTTTAAGGCCCGTTATCCCGATCGTATTACTTTGCTAAGAGGCAACCATGAATCACGACAAATCACTAAGGTCTATGGTTTCTATGATGAATGTTTTAGCAAATATGGTAATGCTAATGCCTGGAAGTATTGTTGTAAAGTATTTGATTTATTAACTATAGCAGCTGTAAGTAAAGATAACCACAATTGCCATGGATTTTTTAGCTTTAAATTTCTGCTTTCATTTTTTGTTTTCCTTTACTTAGATAATTGATGAAGAAGTTTTGTGTGTTCATGGTGGCTTAAGTCCTGAAATTATTACACTTGATCAAATTCGTACCATTGAACGTAATGGTGAAATTCCCTATAAGGGCGCCTTCTGTGATTTAGTTTGGTCTGATCCCGAGGATATGGATTATTGGTAAGTTGATAAATATTAAAGGGAAATATTTTTACATATTGTAAAAAGTGGAGTTTCGAAATATGAAACAATATTAATAACTATTTACCGCATATCTGATAGATATGTAGCTTCAAATAAAACGATTGGGAATTTTATTCATTTTATAAGCCTACAGGCATTCAAATTAGGTGATGTGTGCATTGAAGATCTAAGTCACATTTATTTATTTCTGTATTACATACAACAACCCGATAACTAATTGCTCGTGTCTAAACATTTTGTTTTGAAAATTTAATAATAAAAAGTTCGAATAAACTACATATTTTCGAATTTGATATAATCGAGTATTAAAAATGAAATTGCGGTCGATAAAAAAATCGCTAAATTAGCAACAGTTATTCCCAGGCTGCATTGCTGTTGCAGATATCACATAACAAGTAAAAGTAATCATTTTTTGAATCAATTTGCATACATACAAATTATTTTTATGGATCAGTGAATAATTAAGAATCACTTTAAATCATAGTTTCTAAAGAATTGATTTCTTTATTCGATTTTCAATTCAGATTGACTATGGAATGGTTGGATCTCAATTGATTTTATTTTTAAAGACTTCATTCGTTTTATTTTCTATATAGAGGGTCCTTGGTTTTATGAAGTAAAGACTGTTTTTTCAAGAAACATAAGCGTAGTTTTCATTTTATTTATTTATTAATTTTTAATATGAGTAGCCTAATTGGCCAATAAAATTATATTACATTTACTTTTAATACTATTTTGTAAAACAATTTTTTTTTTAGGGGTCAAAGTTCTAGAGGAGCTGGTTGGCTTTTTGGTCAGTTGGTTACCAAAGATTTTATGCAAATTAATAATTTAGAATTAATTTGTCGAGCTCATCAATTGGTCAACGAAGGCATTAAATATATGTTTGATAGTAAATTAGTAACTGTTTGGTCAGCCCCAAATTATTGTTATCGTTGTGGTAATGTGGCAGCCATATTAAGTTTTCAAACCGCAAAAGAGCGTACAACAAAAATATTTGTAGCGGTACCAGAAACAGATCGTGTTATACCACCACATAATACAACGCCGTATTTCCTCTAAAAATTGTATAGTTGAACAAAAGCATAAGAAACAAATACAAGAAGACATTTATAAATCTGACAGAAAATGCTTATGATCTTGTAAGTAATAATTTGAAAACACAACCTCCATATCTAATTAATAATTTAGTGTCAACGAAAAAATATTTTTTTTAGCTACTAGCTTATTGCTTTTTTTTTAACAAAGAACAATTAAAAAAGTTTTAAAGTCCAACTACAATTGGCTTAAGCTAGTTATCGATATGAAACAAAAATTCAAAATTTTTTTTAAATTAAAAATTTGTATTCCTGAAATATCGTTTCATACCAAAACAAAGCTTAAGTCACTTAAGCCAATTCTAGTTGAACCTTTAGTTAAGTGACTTTGGTATTATAACGACAATTGCGTTTTATTTTTTAATTTCTTTTTAAAACTTGTGTTCAGTTTAGTTTGATATTTTATATTCCTAATAAAATAATGAAAAAAATATTTAAAAAATGTTAAATATACAAAAAGTATTTGTATATAATTTGTTTTTATTTTTTCGATCATTATACATTTACATACGTATAAATAAAAAATACATAAAAGTCATACATTTTATATAATTGTTGTGTATAATAGTAAATAGAATAGTATAAATGCTCTATGAGTTTAAAGTGGGGATTTTATGAATGGAGTGTTTATGTTAGTGTATGAAATAAAAAAAGACTCTAGTAAATACTTTGGTGCAAGTTTTGTGTTTATATAATATAAATAATAAAAAAAGATATATTTAGTTTATACTAAAAGAAAAAATATTTGTTTTAAATTCGCTTAGACATACACATATTTTTGTTTTAAATTATAATATTTTATAATTTACCATTTTATCAATATCTTATTTAAAGATAAGTGAACAATTAGATATTAAGGAAGACAGCATAAATATTTCTTCTGTTAAATTAGTTAAATGTTGTGGTGTGGCTATCAATGTTGGCGCAAACACGGTGGCTAAATTATGTTCATTCATTTTGTTGACAGCATAATGTGATGCCACTCTGTAAGAAATAGACAATTTTTATTTGATTAAAAAATTAATTTTTTCTGTGCACACTAAAGGCAAAAACAAAATTATATTGAGTGATTTAAGCTAGGCATTGGTATGAAAAGAAATTTCAATTTAATTTGTTTCATACCAAAACAAAGATTAGGGCACTTAAACCAGAAGAGGAAACAAAAATAATTTTTACTATAATTAAAATTTAACATAGCGTTGATACTGTTCTTAAACTCATTCCAGTATTGTTGCCAAATTCCGTTCAGAGTTTAAACGTCAAAAAAAAAATCATTCAATATAAAAAAAATTTAGATTTTGAATTAAGAAATCCTTATGAATAAACTGTATTGTAACAAGCTGATAGGTTTAAAATACATTGTTGTTAAAAGCTCGTTAAGTGCGATGAATAAAAAGATACTAACTTTTCATTATGAATACCACTGCAAATTTAAGAAATGGCGTCTTTAAAATTAATTATTTTTTCCTATTCACCCAACTGTATATAGTTAAATTTGCAATAAAAACTTCAAATGTAAAACTTTACCTTTGCAAATGCTCCATCATAAATTTAAGGCAATTATAATGAGCTAATGGGAGTTTTTTAACAGCTAAACTCATTTGTTTGATTTGTTCTTCTTGATTAATGATTCCTTAAAGACATATTAAAGGTTAAATAATTATATTAATTAAAAACTGTTTTAATTGATCTATCAAGAAAAAAATATATTATTTTCAGTAAATTTGAATAAAAGGGGACAGCCCGATTTAGAGCCTTCAGAAGATATCGATATATATATATTTTTTTTTTTGTATAAATCGAAAGTGTTTTGCACAAAAATATAATAAAATTTCAGAATTAAAATTATAGCATTTGAACTCAAAAACTTCAGTCATATTGCATGAGCTTTAAAATTTCAATAGCATTTTTAGTTAAATTACTTGGAATTTTTTTTTCTCTAAATTTAGAAATATATTTTTGTGGAAAAATGTTAGATTTCAACTATATCTTGAAGCTTTTAAATTAGATTGTCCCTGAAAATAAATATTGTAATATATTTCGAATATTTACAAATAATTGAAGTGAAATACATATTTACTTGTCGCTTCCATAAAGCTGGGGTATGCTTGAAAAGTTATCAAAGGTACAGGCAATAAACGTAAATACAATTTCAAAGTACCAGCTATGACATTAATATTACCATACGCCGTTTCCGACATATTTGTTTTTTCACCATCACTATCAAGAGCCAACTTGAGAGCATCGATTTCATCAGCAAATCCTGATACACGATATATACCCTCCTGTAGCATACCACGAGCCTCTACCTCTTCCACACAACGACGTACAACAAATGGAATGGAACATTGATATAATTGCACTACGGTAGTTAGATCGGTGCCAAAAACACCGCGTATACGTTTCAAATCGGGCACACATTTGGCTGGTACCAACTCGGAACATTTCTGATGAGCTACAATACCACAATCTTCACATTTAACACCTTGAGCGGTGAAACCCCATAGAAAATTAGCACATACTTCACACCAATTAAGACCTTTGAAGGTGTGCACCTTAAAGGCATGATATTTTTCATAAACCAAAGGTAGACAAGTATCTACATCATTTGTATCTTTAGCTTTTACGGAACTTTGACAACATCCGTCCAATTCATTTGTTGTAGAAGTATTGGTTGTGTTGGCTAACGTCGTTGCTGGAATTCCTTCATCTTTTGTGCCATTGCTTTGTTTGACCAAAGATTTTCTCAAGTCATTGGAAAGTGCACGCAATTTTCTACGATTCAATGTCATATAGGGACTTTGCTGATAACAATTACCCGTCTGCTGATTAATCTCTTGTATAATGGGTGCTGCATGTAGTTTCATGTAAAAATTGACCAAACCATCAGCGACTAGATCATATACGGTTTCAAAATGTTTTGCCTGCTCTTGCAGATAATGGCCTTTACCAACCTTAAAATATATTTTAAAATGCTTTGTCTCATTGTTAAAACGCAAGCTTAATGTATAATAATCCTTGGCCGTTGGACTGCGTCTGAGTAGAAATGTTCCATCTGTTTTATTATTCAACAAGTCCTCAGCTTCAGAATGACCCATACGTCCATGATATTCGGTACCATAGAAATTTGGTATTTTCTCCTCCTTTCCGTAGGCATTGGTTAAAAACTTTTTACACTGCAGCGGATTAGGTGTTGGTGATTCTAGTTGTATTTTATACAGCTCAGGTTTCCATACTTTTTGCACTGGCGAACTAGGTTCGTTCATTTTATTCATTGACATGATTGTTGTTACACTCTTTGTGTGGTTTATTTAAATTAATATTTTTGCTATTTATCTAGAGATTCATTTTCTATATTTTTAATATAATGATTGTGTGGTTAATTTTAATAATAACATAATTCCCTTGTTCCAATTTGTCTTATTCACAAATTTTATAGAAATGTAAAAATTGAAATTTGGTTTGACTTTTCTTTATGGGGTATGTTCAGTCTGTTTTACACTTTAACCCTCAAAAGACTAGAAAAAATTCTTTCTGAGATAAATTTAGGGCTTGAACACATTTATTGGATTCTATAAGACGAGTGGCGATTATAGTCCAATTTCGAAGTTAAAATTCTATCGTTTTAAAGATGTAACTTATCAAACTGTTGAACTATAAGATTGAAATAAGTTTCTTTTACCAAACAACAGTTTACAATTTTCATATAATATGGTAAATATTTAAATGCGAGAGTGGACATATCGTTAAAAATAATTGCCTATTTGTAATTTTTAAATGAAAATTCAAGGTAATTTAGTTTAAATCCGGAATTTGTTTGAGTTTTTAACTTTTAAAGCTATGGACACATTCACTTTAATAAAATACCTTATTAGATAGAGCAATAACATGAATACAGCGTATTATTATCTTTTTTAGATTAATAAATATATGTTTTTTTTTTGTCCGTGACTAACCCTTTAGAAAGCAGAACAAGGTAGCATTTTACATGTTTTTTGCGAAAACTTTTTCTATGCGAGAAATATAGAAACAAGGTGCTGTTAAACATATTTAATTAATCATACAATATTTTTTGGGTATAGTTAATTTTGTCAAAAAACCAAGTACTTTTATCCCACTTTGCTAAAACTGTTTTTTTTTTAAGTTGGGATTTTTGGGGATATCTGGCAAGCTAGTTTCTAGATAATTTTTTTAATTTACTCGTTCGTCATTTTAGTTCTTTTGTAAATTTATAACTAAAATTGTTCGTAATTGGTTAAAACTGCTTTGAAAATTGTATAAGCCGGTAGGTATGACACCACATTTATTTTGCATAAGCCTTCACTCACGAGAACAATTGTGCTGGCATACCATGACAGCTTGTTGGCAAGCGGGGCGAAGAGAATGGTTTTTGTTGGCGTAAAGTTTCAACCCGTTTCTACCCCGCATTAGCAGCACAACACATGCACATTTAAAAAAACGCCAAACGTTATATAAATAAAAAAAAAACACTAACACACACAGAGCCCTTCCATTTGATTTACATTGCAAAATAAATATATTATCATTTGGGCCTAAACGACAGGAATTGACAATTACGCTTGTTAAAAATATGTTTAGACCATTTTTGTAGTACTTAAAACAGGACTTAATTAAAAAGAAATAGTTAATAGTAATAGTTTCACCGACCAAAAATATATGAGCGATTACGTTTGGAGGTAAACAAGGTATTTCCGTCGATTTAATGAATAGTTCAATTGAACGAGTTTGTTCACGGACGACACAACTCCAGTAGCTGATAATATTTGTAATAATTGTTATAATAATTTATAATTAAAAACACAAAATTTATAAACATCGAGAAAATCAGATATTCATACATATAACACAAAAAGTATTTAAAAACTAAAGTGCAACAATTTAAACGTAGAATCTCAAGGAAAAAAAACGGACACGCAACCAAAAGACGTACAACGATTAGATGGTATAAAAAGTGATTATAAGATGAAAGGTGGTGGTGGTAAAGCAGATAAATAATTATTGGTTTGCCAGCCGACAGGAGGGAGACGGCGGCGAGAAAAAAAAACAAGGAAGACCTTGAAAAATAATAAACAACAAGAATAAAAATATAGAATATAAATTTTCAGCAAACAAAACGATGAGAAATTAAAAGAATAAACGAAAAAAAGTTATTTAAAGTGAAAATGAGAGAAAATTAAATATAATAATAATTGTTTTAATTAAAAAGAAAGTTAATAATAATAATAAATAATACAAACCTAAAACATCAAAGGGAATAATAAAGTGAACTCATATTGCCTGTAAGTTATATACAAATTATCTAAACGACTATTATGTCCACTCGGACATTAGTTCAATCTATAATTGCACATGCAAATATGTCTAATGCGCCGCAAAATACTACAAACTCGTCCCCCACCGCAATTATGGTTGCAACACCCATATTATCACCACCCTCTGATGCAGATATGTCGTCTGGTTCACCGGTGATTATTAATGGACGGGAAGCTCGAAATTTAGCGGAAAAACAACGCCGGGATAAATTAAATGCCAGCATTGGCGAACTGGCCAAAAGGGTACCACACGTTGCTGATTCACCCAGACGTCTGGACAAAACTGCAGTCTTAAGACTTGCCACACATGGTCTAAGACTACAACACGTATTTGGCAAATCAGCCTCGGCCAGACGAAGATCTTCATCTCCCCAAAACGATAATAGAGCAATGACAAATGCACTGCTTCAATTGCTAGATAGTTTTTTCATAACACTTACCTGCCATGGTCAAATTGTATTGATTTCACCAAGTGTTGAACATCTATTGGGCCATTGTCAATCAGATTTGTATGGTCAAAATCTATTACAAATAACTCATCCCGAAGATCAAGATATGTTAAGACAACAATTAATACCTAGTGATATTGAATCGTTATTTACAGATTTTCATAATTCCAAAACTACAACATCCTTTCCTAATTGTAATCAAGCACAACGTTCCTATACAATACCCCAGCCACAACAACAACAAAATGATCAAGATGACGAAGATTATAATCACCAGCAACAACATCATGGGGAAAATGATGAAAATTATTTAGCTGAAATTGATGAAAAACTTCGAAAGGATAAACGTTGTTTTACTGTTCGTTTAGCACGTGCTTCTACACGTTCCGAATCCAAGAAAATCTTTGAAATTGTTAAAATTGATGGTTGTTTCCGTCGCAGTGATTTTTCAGCATTTGCTACCGGTGCTGGTAGTTATCCCATAGTTTCTCAGCTTATTCGACGTTCCCGTAACAATACTGCTGTCACCATGACTGGTGGTATGAGTGGCTCTCATGGTATGCCAAGCTCGGCGGGTGTATTCATACCATATCTTTTGCAGCATGATGCCATTGCTCAGGCGGCTTTGCATGGTGTCAGCGGTAATGATATTGTTTTGGTAGCTATGGCTCGTATTATTCGTCCACCTAAAATCATTCATTATTCTTTGGAATCAAATCGTTTGGAATATAAAACTCGTCATTTAATCGATGGTCGTATTGTTGATTGTGATCATCGCATTGGTTTGGTGGCTGGTTATTTAAAAGATGAGGTACGTTCATTTATTAAAGCCCATAGGACACTTGCTGGTTTCTAGATTCTAGTTTTTAGGGCTATCAATGCATATTACATATTAAGAACACTGCCTTACCGACTTTAATTTGACAGGTTGCTTTAAGCCCGTATGGCACTACATTTATTTTACATTGGATTGATGTTGACAGCAATGTAAATCAAATGGGAGCACTGCGTTACCGACATCCATTTGTCAGATACTCATTTATTCCCTATAGTTGAACTCATCACACTCGTTACTTTCTTATAAGAAAATTCATCAATTTTTTGTCAATTCAAAATCGAACAAGTGTCTACGGGCTTTGGAGATCTAGACGTGACAGATTGCTGTTTATATAGCGGAAATCTTCGTACTTCGTGATATTTTTCACATAAGTTTGTTTGACCTCTCCTCTAATTTGGATTATTAATACTGAAACTAGCAAGTGTCATATACAGGCTTGTGATAAAAATCAAAAACGATAGGAAATTTCAATGCTCAAAATTTTTTGATCTATATTTTAAAAATTATTTTTTTTTACCAAAATTAAAAGTTCTGAGTAAGCAATATATAATAATTTTAAATTTATTTTATTTTCACGAAACTAAATATTCTAGATTAAAAAACTGTTCGTTTTTGTTAAGTGACTTAAGCTTTGTTTTAGTATAAAACAAAATTTTAGAAACACAAATTTTTTATTTAAAAAAAATTTTAATTTTCATTTCATACCGATACCTTAAAACTCTAGCAAACAAAAATAAAACTATTGTATTTTATTTTGATAGAGCTTCATTTTCTTTATATTCTTCAACAAAATATAAAACTTAAAAGATTTTATCCCATAATCGGCTGATGCTGGTAAATTAAGGGTAATTACACGAATCGCTTCATGAGTAATGTGTAGTTTTTGGGTAATTAGATATTTTTATTATAAAATATGTTAACATAAATTTTTAAAAAAAGCCAATATAAAATCGATTAAATTCTCAAGTTTGTTAGATATGATATCGGATTAACTCTAGGGTTGAGGAATTATTTAAAATGCATGGATCATTAAAAAAATAATATATTATCCTGCCAAAATCATTTATCTGTTTTAGAATGGCTTTTTCATAGCTTTCCTCTTCCTGTTGTAAAAACTAATAGTAAATTTCTATTTAGAATTTTGTGATAAAATTAACAATTTAAGGCTAATTTTCACAATGCCCACTTAGCTACTAACATACATATCGCACTTGTACCTCTTAAGGGGGTCAACTCAAAATTTTTAAATTTTCACTTTTTACAAGAAAACGATATACAGTGATCGATCATATCTACCCACTGTAAAAATCCTACATCATTTCTCTACTCTATCGCAAAAAAAATACAGTTATATCCCTTTTTGTGATATAAAAGTAGCTTCTTTAGAATCAACTAAAGGGAAATATTTTGAGTTGTCCCCAAATGGAAGCTTAATTCATATCAGTTTTGTTTCAACTAAAGGGAAATATTTTAAGTTGTGCCTGTAAAGGTTTACATTAAATAAATGAACAAATTTCAGATAAAGAGTAACAACATAAAAAACTTGTTAAATGTATTTCGATAATCACTTCAAAAATTGCAAAAACAACTACCGTTGTATACTTCTTGTTCGTATTTCTTTACAATGACATAATTGTTTTAAAATTTTACAATAAATATTAAAAAAAAAAAAAACAGTTTTTTGCCTCTACTGAAAATTGAAAAATTTTAAGTTGATCCCCTTTACAGGTACAAGTGCAATATGTTGTTTAAATTTATAAAAAGTTTGTTGATTTTTAAAAACAAACCCGTCATGACAATTATATAGATTTTTTTTAAGCATAAATAGATGAAATTTTAAATATGATTTTTTGTTGTTGCAGGTTTGTAATTTAAGTCCATTTTCATTTATGCATCAGGACGATGTACGTTGGGTAATTGTTGCTCTTCGTCAAATGTACGATTGTAATAGTGACTATGGTGAAAGTTGTTATCGTTTACTCTCGCGTAATGGTGATTTTATATATTTAAATACCAAAGGATATTTAGAAATCGATAAAGGTACTAATAAAGTGCATTCGTTTGTCTGTGTTAATACATTGCTAAACGAAGAAGAAGGAAAACGTAAAGTTCAAGAAATGAAAAATAAGTTTTCAATTATTATAAATGCTAAAGTACCAACAAATACAATGCAAGATGTTACGGCATCACAAAACCCCCAACAATTGGAAAGAATCGTATTGTATTTGATAGAGAACCTACAAAAGCGTCCAAAAACAAATACTTGTGTTGTGGATGAGATACATACAGAGGATGATGTCAAGCGACATACAAATACACCGCCTTTGGCATTAGTCCCACCAGAAACGGCTTCCGTAAAGAATTCTATATCAAAATCTGTGAGTGTTGTTATTTCAACTGCGGCCAAAAGTTTTGTCGAAAAAAATAATTGCAAAAATAATAAGGAATCTGAGAAGTTAAAAGCAAATAATGAAAAACAACAACAAAAGGTCAATGCAACGACACAAACGACAAATATAAGAGGATTATCAAGGCCAAGTGTACTACAAATGCGAACTAAATCTAGCCAAGAAATTGAAATAAATTCCTCTTTACCATCGCCATCATCAAATCCTAATTCACCTGATAACTCGCAATCTGCTGCTCAACAAGTTTCAGTTTTGAAACGATTACATGTGGATACATCAAATGCAACTATAACATCATTATCCTCTCCCATCTTAAGAGAGGCTGTTAATGAGGATGACGATAATTTTCATACACCAAAACCAGCCAAACGTACCTCAACAAGTTCATTATCTTCACCTATCAACAATTCCTCCTCTTCCTTATCTATAACTTCATTATGTTTATCACCACCAGCACCACAACCACTACCACCTTTACCATCCAGCAACCTTAACAATGATAATAATACTGATATTCATGATTTAATATCATCGTCATTACGTCATGTTGGAGAATCATTACATTGTATTGATGCTCAGACGTCAACATTACGTCAACAATGTTCAAGTCGTAGTCTACCAGCTTGTCTGGATAACAAACTGGGTGCCATTTTAATAGAACAACAAAAACAAAATGAGTTTTTGGTTAATATTAAAAATGAATACGATGGATTTAAAGTACAATATCATCCGCAGAAGCGGCAGCAGCAGTAGCAACAGCTTTCCTTGGCAGGTATACTTTATTAAGGGTTTGTTTTTTTTATGTTTTTCTATGTAAGTAAATATGTAACTTGTTATTGTTATATTTTTTTTTGTTTATAAGTATAAGTAAATTATATGCTTTCTTCAAAGCTCTGCTTTACTCTTTCCTTCTCCATTATTTCCCTTATATATAATGGTAACCAATTTTATATGTATGCAAGAACAAATAATTGTAATTATTTTTAATACTACATGTATAAGTTTTTATTTACATCCATAAATATGTTAACATAAGTAGATATATTTTTTATTTTCTTTTGGTAATACATACTTTGTTTTTGTTTTTATATGTTAATTCCTTTAATTGTTGTTATGAAAATTGTGTAAAATATCTAAGGGCACATAAACCATTTGAATAAAATTTTTGTTCAAAAACATAACTGAATTTTTATAAAAAAATACATATATTTGTTCCCAATTCCAGTGTCTATAGTCGAATCGGTTGAATATTTAACAAGATAGTGCAAAATATATATTATAGAGATACTGAATAGGAAGGTCTCATTGTCCGCACCCTCAGATCTTGATGAAACTTGAATATGTGGTAGAGAATAAAAACATAAAATACACGTGTGTTTTAGGTGCGCAATCTCACTTTTATAGTTAAAAAGTAGGGTCAAATGTATCCGTTTTTGCATGGTAACATATCTGATTTAATTTACGCGATTTATATTTATTTGTACTTAAGTCTAAAGTACTTGAGGAAATAAAGAAAAATTATACCCACCCATATTGCCTATTATTTTGGACCCAGGCAAAGTGGGTGAAATTGTACATTTTTGACAAAATTTAACAAATTTTAAATTTTATTTTGAAAATTAGTTAACTTTAATTTCTGCCCAAATTATTATGGCCGATTTTTAAAAATCGTTCATTTCTTATTTCTAAAAATAGGGTGTGTAGTCTAAAAATAATGACGTTTTAGAAAGTGCACTCTCTCCATTAGAACTATTTTGCCGTGGAGCTAGTCGCAATTAACACTTTTGCGCTACATTATGTAATAGAGAAATATTAATTTTATATTTGATTTGTAACGTAAAGGAATATTTGCCAAAAAAATATATATATATATGCAAAACTATATGTTTTATGTGCATATTATACTTTTATATTTTAAACCAACAGTCATTAAGTATGTTCGTTTACCCAATAGTTTGCACAAATTTTTACTGGATGTCGTTCGTTTACACAAATAGTAAACATAAAGCAAAAAGAAAGAATAAAGTGACAGTTTGATGTTGAGAGTTCTTCTTCTTTCATCAAATTTTTACTGGACAAATTTTTGCCAGCAAGAATTTACAAGCAGAAAAAACATATGATTGAAAAAAATTTGTTTAAATTTTTGTAAATACAAAAAAAAATATTTTACAACTACGTTGTTTTATGCAAATGCAAAGCAACAAATATTGTTAAACGAATTATAGAAAAGATAAGAAAACCTTCTAAAATGTTTCTGCTTAAGATTTTACAACAATAATACTTTTTTTTCATATTGACCAGTTATATTTATTTTTGCATTTGGTTTTACAATCAGCTGTTTAACAAACTTGTAAATTATTGCAAATTTTCTATTCGCGTACCTTTTCAGAAAATTTTTATTTTGAGAGTAAATTTGTTTTACTCTGTAAATTTGTTACTGAGTAATTCTTACTGGACTTGACTGAAAAAAGTAAACGAATGAACCTATTTGCATATTAAGAAGCACGTTATTGCAATTTTTTTCATTTGCATTTATTTTTTGTGAATGAAAGATTGAATGTGGATGTACATAACGGTATATAAAATGTTTTTGAAAGGCAATTTCCAAAAAATATATATATATATATTTTTTTGCCGAACGTAGTGGTCGCCTTTTTTAATTTTTCGTTTTATCTTCCGTATTTACAGTCCGATCTTAAAGCGTGATATGTCTTGGGGAGAACAATATTTGCTCTAAAGTCCATTGACCTCAAGTGTTCCGTTCTAGTACTTACCCTTCAAATCTCATTTTCTACCACCCCAATGTGCGACCCTATTGTCAGATTAATTAAAGCTCATGTACATTGTCCTATACCTCAATTCTCAAAACTAATACAAATTAAATAAACTGTTCTTTAAAATGTTGTTTTTGACATAAAAATGTCAAATAAATGTTTTTTTTTTTTAGTCCAATATAAAAAATAAACTTTAAAACTATGAAATAAATTTGGTGTTGACAAGCTTTTGCAATAAAGGTTTAAATATGTGTTTAATTTTATATTTTTGGTTAATAAAATAATTGAAAGTCAAATACTGTACCGACCTAGGAATAGTGTTTTATATTCTTGTTTATTTGTTGGGCGCCACCTATGAGATAAAGCGACACTAATGAAATTGTGCATTTTGCTACTTCTTTATTTATAAATGGCTTTGTCTCTAAGACCGAGTTTTTTTTTCAGCCATTTCCAAAGTTATTAACATAAGTTTGTCTTTTCTTTGCATAGAATTATGGCCTTCATTGAAATAAAACAAAATAAACCAAATTTCAAAAGCAGTAATCCAGTTATTAATTACGATAAACTGGATTTAAAGATCATCTACGTCCTAAAAACTCAGCCTTAAAGGTAATTAATTAATTTTCAAATCTTACTTTTTTATTTTGTTGTATTTAAAAGAATTTCGAAATTGAGACTTAATTTTAAGTACAACATCTTGAAAACTTTACCAATCGTAGTGCTCTTTTATCAAGGTAAAAGTCTAAATTCTGCTGCATCGATATGCATCATTTCAATAACTAAAGTGCTGGTCATTCAGAGAACAACCCATGTTTCGTCAACTTGAAGGCCAGCAGAACGCAAGTGACTTTTAAACTTTATTTTTTTTTTTGTTTTTAAAAAGTAATGTGGAGTTATTCAAACTTTCTGATTAATCAGTTAATCGCTTAAACCATTAATCGACATTTTTGACGGTTCAAAATTATGATTGACTAAGCAGGATTACGATTAATGAAATTTGTGAATAGTTGAACAATTTTGTGGTTTTTCTCTGTTGGATAAAATTTAGTAATTGATATTTGTCCAACATAACTGACCAATGGTAATTTGTGAATACCGGTCACGAATGAAGGCACATTTACACAAGAGAGAGAACATGCGAAACTACAAAAATGCAGCTCTGTGTACGTCTACAAAATGAATTCCCTAGATCAATGACAGGTGCTGTTAAATACATTTCTTTAATTGGTAAAAACTTTTAAAATGTTTATTGATGGCATCTTTTGGTATTTGTAGAACAAATTTTTGTGTGTAACAAAAAATCAATAAAAACAAAAAATTGGAACAAAAAAGTTGGCGTGCATTTTTTTTCCATATAAGGGAGAATGATTCATGTTCTGATTAATCAAATTTAATCGGAAATAACATTTCCGATTAATTAATTAATTACAGTTCAGTTCATCATTTTACTCAGTAAAAAAAATAAATTTGTTCTTTTATTTTTTTTAGTACACCAAGCCAACATATTCTATTTAACTAAAATTAGTTTTCCACTAATTTTAAAGACTAATACTGCCCAAATTAAAATTGTTTACACTTAAATTATTATTTTTCCTATGCCTTGAAAAAATATTAATAATAATTGTGTTTTTTATGTCTAGTTAAAATTTAAGAACTAACTTTTAGGCCAAATTTATGTTTTTTGTTCAAATTTTATGATTGTTTTTTTTTTGTTTCAGTTTTGAAATTTTGTTTTTATTTAATAGTTTATTAACTTATTTATTTCTTAAAACTAATAAAAAGAATTGTTTAAAAATACATTGTTGTATGTATTTTTATAACTTAAAAAAAAAAACTTGTTAATAACGTATTGAATATTAAAAATATTAATTTATTACATTGTGTTAGAATTGAAAATTTTTCGAACAAGCTGGGCACCTAACTGGTAAATATATAAACTGCATTTACGTTACATTACGAATAAAGTTCGTGTATATTAGCATACAGTACCATGTGATCGAAATCTTGTTTAAACTAGATTTCGAGCACAATGTAAATGCGAATTTTACATGTTTTCGTCAATGAAAACTAATTTGAAAACTTATTCAAAAACTATGACATAAAAATAAACCACTGAATTTATCACTTTTAAAAAGAAAGATAAAAATAATATTTATTTTATTCCTATTATTATTATTAAATGAATTTCTTTTTTGAAATTTTCTAAATAATTGAAAGTAATTAAATTACCATTTTTTTCATTCTTGACATCTTTACCGGGTAGAAAACAAGCAGTATTAGAAATTTGAAGTTTTGGATTGTGTTTTCATCGAAGATGATATTACAATACAACATTTGTATTCATATTTAAAAAAATAACTCTGTTTTTTTTTAATATAGCGATACAACACTTGGTACACCTTATGAACGCCTTTAATATTTTGATATTTCCACTTATAAGGCGAACGGAATAATTCCGCCATTGTAACAAAAACAAAACATATACAATTCCTGCGGAGGAATTATTTCATTATCTTTATAAAAAAAAACAGTAGGTTAATGTAGTTTCTGCTTCTTTTCTGCGTTTGTTTTCGCAATATTTAAAATTCTATCATAAAAATAATGAATTAAGATCAATTAAGGGCTAATATGTTTTGAATTATGCTAAAAAATTAATTATTCTAGCAATGCCGCACATATCAAGAAGTACACAATAGTTTTTTAAATGACGTTATAATTTAATTAATTTTTAAATTTTCCACGTATCTATCGGTCAACAATTTTACGATTTGAAGCTGATTTTATAAGATTATATTAAAAAAAAAAATACTTTGTCAAGCATTGATCTTTAAAAAAAATTCTACGTACTTTTTAAAAATTACAAAATTTTTTATAGAAAAATATTTTCAAAAGTACATACATAGTTTTCATGCAATGAAATACATAGTTTTCATGCAATGAAATAAATACGACGATATTAAAAATCGCGTTTCTGCCTTAAATTTAAAATCGTAAAAAACGGGCGCTAGCTATGAGAAACGGCTAACACCATTGATATTTAATATACTTGAAATAGATTTAACAGCTATGTGCCAAGCTTATTAAAATTTTTTCGACTAGCACAGTAGTAATAATAACATGGTAATATGTTTGTACTGTGTATAATAATAATAATAATAATATATTTTTTATATTTTTATTCATATATAAATATTTTTATAAAAATATTACTTGCATAATATTAATATAATTAATAACGCAAATAAATGTTTGTAAAACATATAAAATTTTACATATTTAGTTATTGTTAAAACGGAGTATGTTTGTATTTAAGGAAACATATATTAGTACCTATGTAGTTAATAGTTTTTTTTTATTATTTCAAATACATATAAACAATTTTTACTCTAAAATAATTAATAAATTGTATGTCTATATTTATATTTTGACTCTAAATAATTAAAAAATAATAATATTGTAAATAAAAATTATTTGCTTATATTTATTAAAAAAAAAAAAATAAAGATATTTATTAAATACATAAACATGTTAAATTTGTGAATGACAGAAAAGAGATAATACATACTAATATGTATGTAATATATGAGTATAATTACAAAATAAAACGAAATTTAATCTTAAATCGTGACAAAAGCAAAACAAACATAAATGCATTGGAAAACTGAGAAAATATTGTACCCAACAAACCAAACGATATTGTTCGGAGAATGATATCATTAACGTTACATATGTAAAAAATCTGATATTATTTGTAAATATCGTAAACGATATAACTAAATATGATATCGTAAACGATACTGTATCGTTTCTAAGTTTATTGGGAAATTTTTAAAGTTAACATTTTTTTTTTAAAAATTTGTATTTCATCAAATACTTTAATTACCTTTTCTTATTTTTTCCTCTCGAAACAATTTTATTTTTATTTGTTTTATACAATTTCATATTTTTAAATTTCACAATAAAAATTCTTAAAGATATGTTTACAAAATTGCAATGCTTTTGTAAAAATGTGGCAACATTAGTAAGAAAAAAGTAAGAGAATAAAGAAATTCCAAGGAGAGAATAAACCAAGTTCTATATCTCAGGGAAACTGGAACACGATTTTTATTGTCAAATTTTATAGAAACAAGTAAAAATGCTTAAACTCGGCTGTGCCGAATCTTTAAATACCCTCCACCAATATTTAAAAAAAATGTTCTACACTGTTGTTACAAACAATGTAAAAAACTTAAGAACTAAAATTATGCAGGTGAAAAAAATTTTTTGGATGTGGAAACAAATTTTGTGGTGGAAAAAAATTTTGAGATAAAAAAACTTTGAGGTAAAAAACATGTTAGTGATGAAAATTTTTTTGAGGTGAATATAAAATATTATTATTTCTACGCGACTGGTGAAAAAAACAAGTGAAACATTACATGAAACATTATGAAATTGTACTAAAATACACACATTTAGAGGTACCTACACGTTTTCACTCATTACTTTTTAACCACTGGACCGACTTTGCTCATTTTTAATAGGAAAATAAGCACCCTCGCTTGCATCTTCGCGTCGTGATCTCAATTTCAACAGACAGATGGGCAAAGCTTTAAAGGGTTTTAGATCTATATTTCGACATGTTTAAAACTGAATGACAAACTAATATATATATTCCCTCACCATAATAAGAAACAAAAGACCTTTGCCAAAAACTGGCTCATCATTTGTATATAATTTTTGAAAATCTAATCGATTGAAGCATGAATTTCACAAATACACAAAAACGATAATATACTGAAATATATTTCGTTTTTTGCTCAAAACATAAAAAGTGGCTAGTTTTAATTGAAATATTACTACACTTATAAATATTATATCAGGATTGCTATATGACACACGTAGATACATAGCAAAATTTTGGCCATTCTTACAAAACTCAATATCGCATAATAGAAGGTTTATTTATTTACTGTAATATCTGGTATCATTCCTCTTAAATTTAAGAAAATCGAACCATATTTGGACCTATTTGTTTAAAATACACTTTTTGAGATCAAATGCACCTTTTTGGTCATTTCAATTAAATTTTTCTGCATATTTTGTGGCTTGCCCAAAAAAGAATTAAGCGCCTTTCCAAATTTGAAAGGCTTCCCGGAATATTATTCAAATTTTACTATATATGCACGTCTTTAATTTTTTTTTACTAGTTTTAATCTGGAAGATAAAAAGTACGGCGATTCTTTATGTCAATAATTGCATAGTCTTTATCCAGATTTTTATTATTTTATTATTTTTTAAAACACTGGCTACACGAACTTAAAAATTAAAGAAAAAAGTAAAAAAATCAACTTTACTTGCGGTTTTAATTTTTTTTTACAAAAATAATAAAGGGGCCAAGACAAGGCCTAGAGTTTTTAGTTGCATTCAAAAGAAATAAAATCGCATCGAAATCTGTTAACTAGTTTTGACTTTACAGTCAAAGCCGAATTTGAAAGCTTGGTTGTGAAGTTTATATTTTGTTCTACCCTGCATCTGTATTTCTCGCATCGATAAAGTTTTTAGCAAAAAACATGTGAAACGCAACCTTGTTCTGCTTTCAATAGGGTGAGTCACAGGTAATTAAATATATATTAATTTAAAAAAGTTAATAATAATAAATTATACAAAATTAAATGTATCCTCAGCTTTAAAAGTTAAAACCTCGAAAAAATTACCAGTAAAAATCATATCAACTTGACATCTCTTAAGTCACCCTTTATAAGGTAGGTTGACCATCAATTTCTTGATGCGAAAACTTCTCGCATCAGATGCAGAAAAGGGGTGCTGGTTAGAATACATTTAAAAAATAATGCAACTCTTTGTTTTACGAATTTTTAATTGATCGAAATGAAATCCATATAAAAAATTTGGATTTTTTTTTTGCAAGAGTATAAACCCTTCGTAAATAATTCTCGTTTGTGAGTATATCGTAAAAATGTGATTTCTCTTACACCACATTAATCCTGAACCAAAAAATGTCAGTTTTCAAATTAGTTTGGTTTTCGACTTTCAAATTCCATACAACTTTAAATTTGTATAGAAAACTTGACATACAAAAAAAAAAAAGAAGAAGAATCAGTATATTATGTTTGATTTTGTTGATTTATTTTGTTATTTATTTATTTATTTGTCATAAATTCTAATCTATCTACTGAAACTATATTATTTTATAGGTTTTGTCAAAAATTTTGATAAATTATAGTAATTTTAAGTTTACCTTAATGCGTACACCCAAAAAATTTATTGGTTGATTGCTAAGAAAATTTGAACTATCATAAAAGTAAAATACCTCTAATATATAGTGGAATTGATTTCGTTAGTTTCAACTAAGTAGGAATATAAAAGTTATACGCAACGATAGGCTTGGTAAAATTAAAAATATTTAAAATTATTGATTATTAAATAAAGAGAAAAATATTTGATTTTTAACACTTAAATATAAACAATTAATTTTTTATTTAAATTTGACCCTATTCCTTTCCTTTGGTTTTTATTTTAGGGATTTTTTACCGAAATCGGTAAAAAAAAAATATTGAAACAATTATAAATACACATAGATATTATTCCCAGTAGCAAGAAATACTAGTACAGAACCAGTAATGTATTGTAATGAATTTAACATGGAGATGCCATAGGGATGGGGGCAATTGTCTCTAAACTACCACTTTGGAATAGTTAAAGAATTAGTTTAACATTACTAGTTGCAGTATTAGTTGAGAATTACCATCAGCAGGACGAAAAATTCGGTGGGACAAAGGATATGGTACTTAACTGTTTTTTTTTTTAGTTTTAATTACTTCTGACAATTTTAAATTATTAATAGTATTCACATCACCCAAAATCTTTAGTTGTTTATGTTATTTTTTTTTTTGGTTTGAAATAATCTAGAAATTCTTTAACAATTGCGGTGTTTGAGCGGCAAAATGTTAACAGGAAGATTTACTAATATCACTTGTTATTCTACGCGTTTACTCTTAACGTGAAGGAATGTCAAATTTATAGGGATTTTTGAACTTAATTTAATTCTTTTTAATATAACTACAAAATTTTTTGGGTGTAAGTGATTGTTTTAGTATTGTTGTTTGTTTTCATTCATATATTTTAAATGTTAAACATATATCTGCATAATTATTAGTAAACTCCTACATAAATAAAATGTTTATTTAAAATTATTATATCTATTTATAAGCTTTTATATCACTTCTCATTAACGAACATCATACAAATATCAAAAGTTTATAATCACATTAAGAAGTCGATTAATTGTTTTTTCCTATATGTACATACATACAATATACATTAGGGTGTTCTGAGTTTAAAATCACGTTAGCTACTAGCACTCAAACAATGCGTAACTTTTAGTTTTTATGGGTAGAATATCCAAAAATTCTTTGAAGTGTACTTATAATCGGTTTTACGTTTTAAACTTGCGGAATTTTGTAATAGATCTCAATTGTTTTGTAACATATAGTTTATTAATAATATGTTTATACTAAATCCTTAAATACATATTATCGTAAATTTCAAGTTATCGACTTTCGAATTCCATACAAATTTTAAAACAAAAATTAAAAAAGAATAAAAAATCGAAAATATGTATTTTGGGTTTCGGTATGAACCCCAAATGAAATGTCTAATATGTATGTGTTTTTTTATTAACTTTCTTCCCAATAAACATTTGGGTGATATATCGTCGAGAGGATATTACAGCAATATCTTCTTTTTATCGTCATCAAAAAATTATCAAAGTAGCATTTTAAACATATCTTCTAGGTGATAGAAGAACTACAAGATAATTCGGCTATCATCTTCATATCTTCTGAAATAAAAGCAAATAATTCGTAACAATCAAACGTCATTTGAAATAAATTATAAAATTTTTTCAAGCTAATTTTCAACATATTGCGGATAATGAGGCAAAGTTAATAGCATTTACCATCGGACACCAAAACAAGAATGTACATTTGAGCAAAGGTACACTGACAATATTATTTCGTTAAAAACAACTTAAAATACATATTAAATTAATCGAAAATACAGTCAAAAAGAGGAATACTGATTTTTCATTATATTCAACCTATTTTGTTGTTTATTTTCAATCATTGTTTAATAACCAACAAAAGTAGTAAAAATAATAGAAAGTCGTTTAAAATAACCATAATTTTTTTTTACTGACAAAAAGTTAGAAAAAACTACTTTATGGTTTGTTTTTCAAATTGAACGTTTTTTTTATTTGTATGTTATTACATAACACAACACACACAGATGTATACATTTTTATTGAAATAATTTTATATATATACAAACTATTTTGGTAAAAAAACAAAAAAGAATTATATGAATTTCAATTTTTAGAAACAGAAAACATAAAATTTTACATTTAACTGAAAATATCAACTCCTACTGAATGTCTGTAAATTTTCATAGTTTGTTTTTTTGAATGACTAATTCAAATTGTTAAAAAATATATTTCTATGAATTTTAATTGATTCTTCATTTAAAAACTAACTTTACGTATTACTTTTTAAATAAACTACAGTCGGTAACGGAAAATATATTGTGAGTGTAAGTAAACATTGATTGCATTAATTTAAGTTAATTAAGTGCAAATTAAATTCAATAATTTGTATTTTTCAGGAGTGCTACAAATTAAATACTAAGTCGCGGAGGTCTAAAATGGCATCGAGTAAATAAAATAAGAATCACTTTGTTGTGTAATTAAATAATTTCAATGTAAATATTTTGTTTAAAATCAAATTTTGTCGGATTATACAAAATCTATTATATTGCCGGTGGTTATTTGGCGATATCAGTTATTTGTCTTCCATATAAGATTGCCGCAATAATGATAGCATTGCCAATTCTTCAAAAATTCTAAGTTAACTTTTTTTTTCTTCGAGCATTATACATGTACTAATAGAAAAAATTGGTTTTACAATTTCTGATGAACCAGTCATGAGTTATCCTGACTACACCAAAAAAATTATTTTTGAGAGGTTAGGGGAATAAAATTGAATAAAAATTTTACAAAATACTTGATACCCTTGATATGCCGCAATAAAGATTTTGTTCCGATTTATACACAGCAACTTTAATTGCAGCACTTCTGAGTTTATAAGAGTGGGAAGAAAGGAGAACTGAAAGAGGTACAGACTTGCTTGTGCTCGCAGTTTCCTTGTGTTTTTTGTTTCTTGCTTTTTTTATATGTAAATTGCAATAAGAAACTTTCACAGTTTGGACACGAATGCAATCTCAAAAGAGATTTGAAGAAAATTGCTGCAAGAAAAATTGCTGTATGTAAACCGACATTTTTTCTACGCAATATGCTTTCGTATTGCCATGTTTACTGGGTTATACGATTATTATATTTATGTACATACATATGTAAATATTTATTTTTTTTTTCAAATTAAAACTTTAAATGTTAAATTATTAATTTTGTAGTTATATTTTATAAGCTTTTTAAATCCTTTATAACACTAACACATTATTTATGTACGTTAAGGTGTCCCTTATATTAAGAATTGTCGAATTCCGATGCTTATACCCCATTGTTCCATTACATCTCAAATCTACAAATTTGATAAAAAAACTAACAAATTTTTTTTTTAAATTTCAAAGTATTTAAATAATCTTTATGTATAATTCTACACTCACAATATATTTTCCGTTACCGACAGTAGTTTATTTAAAAAGTAATACGTAAAGTTTGTTTTTAAATGAAGAATCAATTGAAGTTCATAAAAATATATTTTTTAAATATTTGAATCAGTTATTAAAAAAAAAAAAAACCAACTATAAAAATTTACACTCATTCAGTAGCAGTTGATATTTTCTGTTAAATGTAAAATTTTATGTTTTCTGTTTTTAAAAATTGAAATTGATATAATTCTTTTTTGTTTTTTTACCAAAATAGTTTGTATATATACAAAATTATTTCAATAAAAAACGCGTAATTGGAATCAGTGTGAATCATCTGTCGTTTATGTTTTATGCAAATGTAATCACTTAACAGTGTTCAGTAACATGATGCTGATTTTATTCTACAGTGAATTTTGTTGAATTATTAAAAGTGAACAAGAATTTTTGTGTATGATTAAATCAAGAAAAAAGTTGATTTTGCAGTTCTCTGATATACATCTGTGTGTGTTGTGTTTTGTAAAATTACATACAAATAAAAAAAATTCAATTTGAAAAACAAACGACAAACATCGTTTTGTTCTACTTTTTGTCAGTTAAAAATTGATGGTTATTTTAAACAACTTTCGATTGCTTTTACTACCTTTGTCGATTATTAAACAATGATTGAAAATAAACAACAAAATGGGCTGAAAATAATGAAAAAATCAGTAGTCCTCCTTTTGATTGTATTTTCGATTAATTTAATAAAATACATATTAAATTTTTAACAAAATAATATTGTGAGTGTACATACCTTTTCTACTAAATTTTGGTGTGCTGATCACGACTATATTAATATTAGACGGTGACTTTGTTGCATGCAATTATTGCGTGCATTTGTGCTCTCTATGATTAATCTCAGATGTATTCAACACGTTTTTATCTCCTTCACTGACAATGTTTTGTACTCCTCCTCTCATAATTCGGATCTGCCAATTGTATTTATTCTCAAATTGGAAAAGCCAGGGCATTTGACAGGTATAGTATGCTCCATTGATTCTTCATCCTCCAAGCAATACCTGCATGACTATTATCGTCAGCAATTTGCATTTATGCAACTAGAATTTACAAAGGTAATGTCCCGTGAGTGCTCCACACTGGTGTCTTAGATTAGGTTTTATTCAATTGAAGTGCATCTCGACTTCTATTATTTGAATGTCTGAGTTCCTCCTGTTCTTTCCAATTTTTAAATATAGAAACGATTTATAGATATAAAAAAAAATTATTAAAAATTCTGGAACTTTAGATGCGACTCGTCACGAGTCAACATTTTCCATTTCTTTTTTTAACTTCGTACATTTGACAACAAGTGGAAAAAAAGCTGGAGGTGTCAGCATTGAAATTCGACAATTCGTAATTAAGGGACACCTTGATGTGTACATTGATCACAATTCTGCGTATTGTTTATTTTAGACCAATGACTTTTTTTACTTTTTTAAAATACATTATTAGCTTAAGGGCAATTAGTGAAATATCTTGTATCTCTGCCTGAAGGCAGTCTTAACTTTTATAGAATTTTAGCTAGGGCAAGTTTTTTTGGGTCTTCCCCAAAAAATTACCTTTTTGTGATTCTTTTTAGAATTTCTGTTCAAACAACCTAAAAAAAACAGTAAAAATCCAACTTTTGTATTTAGAAAAAAAAAACAAACAATATATTATTTTTATGCTTGCAAAATTAAATTTCGGAGTATTTCTTTTACGGCAACGAAAATATGAATTTCTTCATTATAAGCTGTGTTTATTCGGTATGCCCACAAACGTTATCTTAAACAATTTTGACAGTAGAAAGCCGAAGTTCGCAAAAAAAAAAAACTGTCAAATTCGTTCTAGAAAATACTTATAGTAAGTTATGAAGTCATAATTTCTCACAAGATTATGAACAGATCTTGTTAAAAATTTGGACATTTATTCAAAATTATCTAGTGCTTTAACGAAGAATTTTTTCTTTTTATCCCAATTTATTTTATGAGGCAATACGTGGTGAAAATTTGACCAAAAATGGTACTTTTTGTTCACAACTCCGCCAAAAATTCTAATTTTTTTTTATTTTTTTTTCCTTTGTTTTAACACGAGCTTGAACAGAAGCTGAAGCTACTAACAGAAACAATTGTTGTTTTTTATTTCTGATGAACCAGTCATGAGTTATCCTGACCACGCCGAGAAAACTTTTTTTAAAAGGTCAAGGGAAATGAGGTTCCAATGACTGAATTTTTAAAATTTCACAAAATACTTGTTAAATATGTATTATCAAAGATAATAAACTGTTTGAATAAAATATTTCATTTGATATATTTAAAATACGATTTTTTTGAGCCTTTGAAAACCCATTTAAACCCTTAAATGTTTCTACCTACATGAAGTTTATTTTAATTAAAAACATATTAACTTTTATAAGATTCATGCTTAATCCAAAAATGTTTGTAAAAGAGAGTTGTTAATTCCAATATTATATCATAATTGATTTAACTACGATTTTTTTATCCGTATATTTAATATAATTTTTTACTCATACTTAAAAATTTCAAACATATGGCAACCCTGGGACGAAAATATAGGCAATATGGGTATTAAAACTTTTGAGTACTATAACGGTGAAAACAAAGTAATCTAGATTTCATAAATTTAAGACATGTTCCATACATTATTTCATCAAGATCAAAGGGAATACATCGATATACCTTTTTTGTAAGGCAAAGTAAAAACTAACAATTTGTAACATAAGTATTTTATCAAAAGGAAACTCTTATATTATTTTTTATCAGAAACTGTCATAGAAGGGGCACAAGGGGAAGTGTCTTAAATCTCCCAGGAAGTTGTTTTAATTACGTATTACATGTGTAATATTTCTTGTAAACATAAACAATATATATAAAAGACATCAACACCTTTGCAAAAAACAATGTAATTGCCACCTAAAGTTCTATAAAAAATACAATATCTAGATCAAATTAAACACTCATGCATTGTTTAAGAAAAAAGTAGAAAACTAACATTTCAACTCTCTACAATTTTGAAATAATACGTTTAATAAAATTTAAATAAAATTATTAATTCCAAGTAAGAACAAAAAAAAGTTATAATTATGAAAAGATTGTGAATTTTTTTAATATGCAAAACCCACGCATCTTAACAAATTCACCCAAATTCACTGATGATATTTATTGATTGTTGTTTTAACTTTATATTAATTTTTATTGTACTTCTCTTGACGATGATGATGTACTGGTAGAGTATCTAGTGCGACAAGTTAAATAAAAAAAATCTACAAGTTTTCGTACTCTTCCCAAATAAAACCTGAATGGAACAAATAATACAATTTACTTATTGGTTTTTTTAATTTTTTTTTTTGCTAAGCCGCCTTCTATGCTCTGCTGTTTGTAGCGATATTGCTATTTTTGAGTTGCTGCCGTTTCCAATAAGATTGTTGACTGCTACTACTTATAAGTCATTAAAAACGCTTATAAAAGCCAGTACTCAACTCGAGAACTGATCAGTTATCTAAACGCGCTTATCGTTAAACGGCTATTCTCATTAAAACAAAAAAAAATCTCCGGAAATAATATTTCATTTAAATAATAGAACAAAATATATTAATATAAAATGGTAAGTATTTGTTTTTCTCGGTGACTTAACATCAAAGTGCAAACGCATCATTGGTTATATGTGCGCAAAGTTAACCGATTTAAATAATAAAAAAAAATCGTGACTGGAAAGTACAAATTATGTCATACAAAAATTACAAAAACTGTATTGTTAAGAACTTTGCTCAACTGAAAGTGAATTAACTTAAACAAAACTGTTTTATTAGTGTTTGGTAAACAAATGATGATTACAAAAGTAGAAATTTACAACACAAATTTGCGTTTGTTTGGACAATAAGTTAAAAGTTAAATACATAAAAAAAACTAAAAATTAAATACTTAAAAACATTATAAATGGCAACAATCAAAAATTATGTACTCATAACTGAGTTAACAAATGTCAACTTTTGCTGCAACTTGGAAACTTTTGCTTTCACCCATGAAAAATCGATATACCCTAAAATGTCCTTTTTAAGGGACTTTAAAATAATAAAATATACTATAATAATGGTAACATATTTTTGAAACTTTTGTTTAAAATTTTTATCAAATAAGAGGGAAGGAGTCCCACAGTTCAATGATAATGCAAAAGACAAAAAAGGATGAAAAAAAAATAAATTTTAAAAATTTTAGTCTTGATATGGTTTTTTCTTTTTTAAATATGTAAACACATCAATGAAAATTTATGCCATAATTTTGTCTTGGCAGAAAAAATAAACAAAAGCTTTCATTAAAATGTGCCCTATCAAAAAAAAAAAAAAAAATGATCTGGCGCAATTTTTAATCATGTCTAATTTGATATTCTTTAATATCTGCTGTAATGTCTAGCTGAACTTATTTGATACGAAAAATGGCAGATTATATTAGATCCAGAAATATACTTGGGGATTTAAAAAATCTAAATTGATTAGAAAAATGGAAGATCAAATAAGATCCAACAATATATTTGGGGATTTAGAAAGACCTAAATTGATCCGAAAATTGACAGATCAAATTAGATCCAGCAATATATGACAGATCGATTTGTATCAGATTAGATCAAACAATATAATGTATACCGAATCTAGTTTATTATAAAACGTCCTGGCCTTCGCCAGGATTTGAACTCGGTCGGCAGTGTGTGGCTGATAATGGACCATATATTATTATATCTAAAATATTAAATATATATAATTATGGTTCTGTATATGGTTCAGTATAAGTCATTAATTCAGAACTGCAAGCAGTAGTGTTTTGTAAAAGTTTTTTTGTCATAAATTTTTTATATTTTTTATAATTTTCAAATACTCGTATATAAAAACTTTATAAATATGATAGCACATTATTTATTAAATTGTTTCATCAATATGATGAAACTTTTTTTTCTGACCTTTTTATATACATACATACATGTCCTTATAAAGAAAACAAGATACGAAATTTAAAACAATTTTATGTTAACAAAATAAAATTAGATACAGATTTATGTTAATTGAACGCGCAATATAGTTTTTGTTACCCTGGGCTTTATCTTTTTTTTTATTATATGTATTTTATATATTAATATATAAAATATACGTTTAATAAATAAAATTAGATACAATGGGGCAATCCCGTAAGTAATCTGACTGGTCCACAAATTGAGACAAAATTACTCTCCCCGTAATCAAGATAATTAAGATATATAGACTTGGCTGGCATTCCTGAATCCAAATCATTTTTTATTGACTTGAGGTATTTATTTATAAAAGGAAATTCAGTTTTATTTGTTTTAAAGTTTGAATGGGAATGAAAATATTTGACAGAATATTTTTATAATCAAAAACAATTATTGAAACGATTGCTATACATAAAAATAACTTTGTATTTCTACATTTTTTCAAAATTATTTCAAGCGTACCAATATTGAGAAATTCTTAATGGAAAATTGGACAACTTCTTAAAACTCATTTTGACCCTGGAGCAGAGTAAATTTGTTTTTTTCGTGGAAAATTTTCACTCGAACTTTAATGGTCTCTAATTGTAAAACTAATTTATTTTTTTTTTATAAGAAAGACAACCACAATAACACAAAAAGTCAATTTTTTACTAGAAAAATAATTGTCTTGTATTTTCACGAGAAATTCTCTTTTTTTTTAATTTGAAGTATAACAGTTTTCTCACATGAAATCATAGTAAATAAGTTTTCCCGTGAAAAAATTCACTCAAATTATAATAGCTTTAAAATGTAATTTAAATTGTAAAAATTTATAATTGTTTAATTTCATTTCACTTAGGCCAAGTTTTTGGGATGTTAGTTAAACCGAAAGCGAAAATTGTCCGCTATTTCCATGTTTGTTGACATAAATTTGTCGAAACAACTCTTTGTTACATACAATTTTGGTCTTCATTGAAATAAAATAGATTAAAATTTATTTTTAAATTAATTTTTTAAAAAATTTAATTTGTTTAAATGTTAAATATTTTTATGACAAAATGTTTGTCAACTTTTCATAATTTTAAAAAAAAATTTTGTTTTCCTGAAGATGCTAACAAATTGTTAGCGAAATATTGAAAATAAAATAAGAATTTTTATACAAAAAGAAAAGATCTTTAGCTGAATAAATAAAATATTAATAGATTAAAACAAATTTCAAATTAGTATTCAAGTTACAAACTGCGATTAACTGAGTTAAAGATAATCTGCATCCTAAAAACTTGGCCTTAGAAGAAATAAACAATTACAATATACTTAAAATATTATTTTTTCACTAGAAAAATAATAGATTTGCATTTTAAATTTGCGTGAAAACAAATTGCACTAAATTTTCACGTGAAATACAGTATCGTGAAAAATCAAGCCTTTTTTCATATAATGTTTCTTTCCGCGTGAACGCCGAAAAACTTAATTTGCGCTAAACGGGTAAAAAAGGGATTGATTTTAAGAAAACATTTTTTTAATCAGGAATTCCATTGGCAAGAAAAGTTTTACCTTTTAACGGCTTTAAATTTTACGATCTCTGACCTAATAATAGTTATGCCTTTTCATGCCCCTCATTTCGAAGAAATTTTGATTTTTTTTTATTATTTTAATATGCGACTTAATGAAAGTTGTGCTATAAACAAATGGGTCTATAGATTTCCTTGACTCTCATTTTGCTTATCAAATAATGTTCTTTGGGACTCTAAATCAATAATTGTTTTTGACCGAATTTGGGGACTCTTAAGGGGAAAGTACAACCAGATAAGAGATATACAGCTCATTTCCAAAAATCCTGACGGGACACAATAACGCCATCTTCCAAACAAAAAATTCTGAAAAACTTAACGAATGGGTTCGTAAAAATAAATTATACATAATTTTTAAAATTAACGCTCAATATTAGTTAAGGCATTGAAAATTTTTTGTATTGTGTGAAATGAAGATAACTTTTTAGTCTTTGTTTAAATTAGTCAAATCGATTTGAAATACGTTTTGACCAGGGACATAACTGTTATAGCCAATATTTGAAAAAATCCTGAAATAATAATTTATCACGAATTTTTAAAACCTGATCTCTTAATAATAGTTATAAATAACCAATATTTTTTTGGTTATTGATAACCATTATAGTTTGTTTATGTTTTTTTTTTTTGGCTTCCATAACCATTACAAAAGATTTTAATTTTTTTTTTGGTCTTCCATAACCATTACAAAAGAGATTTATTTTTTTGGTCTTCTATAACCATTATAAGAAATTTTAATTTTTTTGTGGTCTTCTGTAACCATTATGAAAGATTTTTATTTTTTCGGTCTTTCTGTATTCAAAGAAATTTTCATTATAAGTAACGAACTGTAGCGCGGTTATTGAAGACAGAAAAAATAAAAATCTTTTATAATTAGAAGACCAATAAGAATAAAAATCTTTCATAATGGTTATCAAAGTAAAAAAATATTAATCTTTCATAATGTTTATAGCAGGACTTAAATTTTCTGTTTAATTTATAATTATTATTACAGGACTAATTTTATTCAGTTATTTTTTCTCACATAAAATCATTGCATATTTAAACAAGTAAAAAAGGCTTAAATTCGGCTGTGCCGAATCTTTGAATACCCTCCACCAATGTTCTCTATTGTTTTTGATACAAACAATGTAAAAAACTTTTGAAGTAAAATTATGGAGGTGAAAACAATTTTTTTAAAGTGAAAAACTTTTTTGGATGCGGAAACGAATTTTTTTACGTGAAAAAAAATTTTTGTGGTGAAAAAATTTTTTGAGGTGAAAAATATTTTTTTAAGGTGAAAAATATTTGAGGTGTACAAAATATTATTAATTTCTAAGCGATTGGTGAAAAAATATGAGAAAATATATTTTATATCAGTTGCTACTATGAAATTGTACTAAGATACACCAATTTGTATGGAAAATTTAGAGGTATCTTCACATTTTCACTCATAACTTTTGAACCGCTGGACCGATTTTGCTCATTTTCAATACCAAACTGCTCAGAAGGATGTACAATAATCTGGGTAAAAATAGGCACCCCCACTGGCGTCTTCGCGTCGTGATTGCCATTTCAACAGACAGACAGACGGACATCGCTAAATCGACTTAAAATTGCATAAGGATCACGAATATATATACTTTATGGGGTCTTAGACCTATATTTCGACATGTTACAAACGGAATGACAAACTGATATATACCCTCACCATATATGGTGGAGAGTAAAAAAATAATAACAGTTATTTTGGGTCCCTGGTTTTGACACATTTTTTTAAATCAAGACTAAATTTCATACTGCAACGCCAGTAAAGTTCCTCGCCGAAAAATAATATTTTTGTTTTGATTAGAAACTGATAAAACTGCTCGACAAATTCAGATAAAATTGCGATGCCTAAAGTGAATTTATATTTATATGTGTCGATTTTTAGCTACTGAATTCAAATATTTTATGTGAAAGCGAAAAATTTTATGTGGATTAGAATTTTACACAAAAAAATAAAAAAAAAATAAATTTATGCTCGTAATCGTAATCCCTCAAAAAGTGGAAAGTTGTCGATGCCCGACTACATATACATTCATTTACACCACAACTGAATTCAAAGTTTTATATTCTCAATTTGAATTTAAAATATTTTTGTAGAACAAGGAGAAACTCAAAAGAACCCATCAGACTATTTTGCATTTACAAACTATTTGTAATTTTACTATAAAAAAAAGCTGGATCTTAAATTCTTTTTGAATTCTCAATTTCAAACTTAATATATTAGTAGATTGAATTTTATGAATTCAATAAGGGTCTACTATACCGATGACAGTATTTAAAGAATGATGAAAAAAATTTCGAACAAGGGAGCTACTTCGAATCTTTGTAGACTGGGCTTTGTAAAAAATATTTTTTTTTAAAAACTTTTATAGAAATAATTAACAAATAAGTTGAGAGTCATATCAAGGCAATTTCGTCAAAATGTTTGATCTTAACTATTACTTTCATTTTAATTCACACAAAATTTCCAAAATATCTATAAAAACAGTAAACAAACTTGAAATGATTAAATTAATCGTATCATATTATGTGTCATATAAGTGGTTCCGATAAATCAAGGTGTGAAATGGCATTAATGAAACATCAATAAACAAATACCTGAAATATTGGCGTGGGCGAATCTAAACATTATATGTTAACTTGAAATCATTGTATGTATTTAGTGTCGGACATTAAGCATTAAGCAAAATAATAATAATAAAAAAAAAAACAAATAACTAAAATTTGCATAAAAACGATACAAATTAAGCTGAAAAAGATTAGTCATTTATGATAATTAATATAATTTTTTTTTGTTCGACAAATTATCATTTTAGAACTCCAAACGCTATATGCTTGGAGTACTTTTTGTACTCGCAGCAATCTCTTATGCTCATGCAGCTGAAACTGAGTCTGAAAAGGAGAAAAAGGTGGATAAACGTGCAACATGCTCGACATGTTCATACAGTGGACGTACGTATTACACATATGCCGATGGTACAACTGTGGAGAGACTTATTCATCGGGATCAGATACAATCACGTGGTATTCAAAGTTTTGTTTAAATGTTGTTTTGGACTCTGTTTCTAAATTGTAGTAGCACTATTTATGCACTTTTGTTGTACCTGTACAATAACTCTTTGGCACTTTTTCAAAAATTTCAAACACGTAGATTAAAAAAAAGAAAAAAGGAAACTGATCTTATTTTTAACATTTTTTTGTTTGTCTCTCTATTCGTTAACTAATCTTTACTATGTTTTATTCTATCATCTTGTCAATTTCATGTTTTATGTTTAATATTCTTACTGGTTTTACATATTAGTGATTTGCTAACTATCATTGACATATTCCTTTGGTGGCATGTCCCCTCTTTTTGCACTTTATCTTTTTAAAACTTTAGCTGATACATCGCATGGTTGTCATGGTAATCCTTGTGGTGTGAATGCTGTTTGCCAGGAGACTGCAGGCGGCCGACCTGTATGCTCCTGCCCACCCGGTTACAGTGGCAATCCTTTGACACACTGCAATCGTGGTGAATGTTTGGACAATGTTGATTGTCGTGGTGATTTACAATGTCAAAATGGTCGCTGTGTTAATCCATGTGTTGGTGCTTGTGGTAATAATGCCAATTGTGAGGTACGTCTGGAGAAATATTCAAAATTATGATATATACTCATAACTTAATGTATATTTCTATTTAATTGCAGCCTAGAAATCATGTTGCCGTATGCAGTTGTCCATCTGGTTTTAATGGTGATCCCTTTACTTCTTGCCGGCTTTCAGATCCTGGTAAGTTTTCTTTACAACATAAAATGTTAAAACAAAATCAAAATCTAACAAGCAAAAAAAGTCTTAAATTCGTCAGTGCCAAATTTTGGAATATCCTCCACCAATATCCCAAAAAAAATGTACCCTCTGTTTTTGATACAAATAATGTAAAAAACTTTAGAAGTAAAATTATAGAGGTGAAAAAAATATTTTGAAGTAAAAAACTTTTTTGGATGTGAAAACAAATTTTGTGGTAGAAAAAAAATTTTGAGGTTAAAAAAATTTGTTGTGGTTAAACAAATTTTTTGTGGTTAAAAAAAATTTAGTGGTTCAATTTCAAGTCTCTAAATCGAGTTAAAATTTCATTTCGATCACGTATATATATACTTTATGGGGTCTGATATATACCCTCACCATATATGGTGCAGGTTATAATAACATTTTATTTTATTAGTAAGTAACACAGTGCGCATGAATATTATTTAATTGCACATTTTCATATTACGTATACGTTAAAGTGGACCTAAAATTATTTCGGGGTAGAAAATTTAATTTGGATACGTTATAAGGAGAAAAAACTAACGAAAACGTGTTTTTTTATCTCAAATTAAAAGGGTATCATGAAAAGCATATTTTAGATTTCGACTCTATGTGGCAAATATCTGACTGAAAAAAATAATGAAGAAATTCAAATTTATGAAAAATGCTTACTTCAAAGTTAGCATTAGGTCCATTACACTCCCATTTGGATTAAACTCGGATATGTAATAAAAAATTTATATCATATAATTTTTAAGGTCATCTCCGATCTTTAGGCGAGAAAACCAGCAGTAGAAAAGGGACATTTTTGGTACATGTCCTAATTATTTAGAAATGATGGTCAGAACTCTAATAATTTTTAAATATTTTGTCCTTGTTATTTTCAATAAAAAAAAATTGGTAATTATAGTTAATGGGGTATTTAAGTTTTTACAAATTCAGAAATTTCTAGATCCGAACTGTTAGTTTTACCAAAAAAAAATATATATAAATGTAATTAGCCAAACCAGCGAACTTCTTCTTTCTACATTTAAATAATTTTTTAAAATAGTACTGTAAAAATGTAAAAAATTCATTTTTGAAAATCTTTATATGACAACCCTAAAACCAAGGACCCTATAAACCAGGATGAACAAACTAACAAATTTTTAGCCACCAATGATGCCAAATGGTGCGACTACAAAAAAATTCTTAGTCGAGACCAAAAAATTCTTCGCCGATTCACAAAAAAACTTAGCCTCTAGCAAGGATTGTACCAATTCAAACATGTATACATTCACATCACAATCACTGTACTTGCGCTACAACCCTTGCTAGAGGCTAATTTTTTCTGTAAATCGGCTAAGAATTTCGTAGTCTGGACTAAGAATTTTTTTGTAGTCGCATCATGGCATTAAGGGTGACATCATGGCATTAAGGGTGGCTAAAAATTTGGTAGCTTGTTCATCCTGGTCTATAGGGTTCTTGCTAAAACAATAACTTTCATAATTGTTGATTTATTAGTATACCTAATACTTCAAATTATCGTATTCGGTCCAACGAAGCAGATTGATGTTGCTTTACTTCATAACTTAGGTACACTGATAATATTTAACAATGACATTAATACACAAATGTTTTGTGTAACATCACCAGTGCATACTCATTTTAAGAATTTTCTCTTTTTGGTCAGCCACACCTAGCATTTGGAAGAATACTTTTTAGAAAATTACCTAAAAGTCTTTTTTTAACTCATCTTACGATCAAAAAATTAGCACTCTCTTGCACGATTAAAATTAGGCTCGACCCTGGCGGTAAATCGGTTAGGTCATTATTCGAAAAATGAGGAAAATTGATTAAATTGAAATCGTTTAATACAAAATAAATGTATGTCTTTCATCAATAAGAACACAATGTGCTGATTTTTGCAGCGAAATTCACACAGTTTAATAGAGCTGCTACTGTTCTCTGACTTTTTAACTACCTGCTTTAGAGTTACAGAGCTAGATAACCTCTTAGAAAAGATATAAAAATAACGCATATTCCTGACAAGTCCTCACCGATTTTTATGTGTTTGTGCAATTAAGAATTCAAATATGCCAATTCATAAATATTTTTGAGTAAACAACTTTATTATTCTGAAGTTTCTACTTCATCAAAATTTCTTGATATCTCGAATAAGAAACAAAATTCCATATTATTTTTTCGATTTTATAAATTATTCATAGAATTTTATATGAAACTGTTCTTTTAGAAAATACAATTTAACATAAGAAACGTCATAGTGCTTGTTGGAAATATACCTAGTCACGTGTTTCATTGCTAAGGAGAAAAATATATATTTTAATAGGTTTTTTGTTAAAGCTCTGCTAATAGGTTTTAGCTTTTCTAAAACTTCGCGTTCTGATAAAATCTTTTGTGAACCCTAGTTAAATTTTTTGAACATGAAAATATAATTTCATATTATTTAAAATTTATTTTTAAAAGGAATTGAAACAAAAACAAAAGTTTTCTATCATATTTTCTAAAGCCTTTATAACATTTGCTTTGATTCAGACTATTTGAAAATAATTTGAACGTATTTTAGTTTGATTTTTGTTTGCCAAATTTAAGAAAATTAGGAAGTATTAGGAAAAAATAACAGAAAAATTCATATTAAAAATTTAACCGGTTAATCGACCTATTTTAATCTATTATTCGCATCGAATAATTATTCGAGTTTTAAATTATTTGTTTCGACATTAACCGAAATAGAGGCGATTAATCGAGGAATCGGGTTATCGATTAACCGAATTGGAAACACTAGTTCCCGGTATGCTGAAAAGGTGATTTATTGAAAATAAAAAAAAATATGTAAAAAAATATCAATCATTTGTGCGACAAAAGGAGACTCGAAAATGAGTCTTGTACTTTAAAAGTAATCTATTAAAAAACAAGTAAAAAAGGGCTAAATTCGGCTGTGCCGAATCTTTGAATACCCTCCACCAAAGGGGATGAAGATGATATACGGATATACTAAATTTTGCATGAACTGTAATATGAATATGTTTTGTCAATTTATGTAACGAACTTTTGTTATTTAGTTTTAGCAATGTTATTTACAGAGGTCTGCTCTGTTAGCGACTTTAACATTGTTCATTTTTACGTTAACTTAGTTATCAGAGTAACACACATATAGCTCTAAGAATGTTATCATTCTCTATGTAAGACAATAAATGTAATCGAACAATAAGAAGACTTAATAACATTTTTACTTACTTAACAGAAAAAAAAAAAATAGATACAGAAAAATTGTACAAATTTGTATGGAAAATTTAGAGGTACCTTCACATTTTCACTCATAACTTTTGAACCGCTTGACCGATTTTGCTCATTTTAAATACCAAACTGCTCGGGAGGATGTTCAATAATCTGGGTAAAAATAGGCACCCCCGCTTGCGTCTTCGCGTCGTGATCGTGATTTCAACAGACAGACGGACATCGCTAAATCGACTTAAAATTGCATAAGGATCACGAATATATATACTTTATGGGGTCTTAAACCTATATTTCGACATATTACAAACGGAATGACAAACTGATATATACCCTCACCATATATGGTGGAGGGTATAAAAATCAAAAAATGTTAATTGCTCTACTTGTCCATTCGGAAAAGAATTTAGATTGGCTAGATTTGAATAAAAAGTCTAAAACGTTTCTAAAATAATAGGAAAAAATTCTATAAAATGATTGCAAAAAATATTTTAAAATAACTCTAGAAAGATTAAAAATGAAACTTAACTACAAAAAAGATTAAAAAATTACTCGTAAATGCGCAAAAATCTGATCAAAAACATGACTAAGACTCTCCATTCGGACTCAAAAAAGTATCTTTGATCGCATTTTTAATCGTATTTATCACGCACAGAAGTCAAATATAACTCAAATTTGTGCAGAAATTTCATAAAATGTTATTTGGGGCACGGATTGAAAGCTACGCCGGTGTAGGATGGGTTAAACGAAATACAACTTATCGTTCAGAATATTCTTTGCAGCACTGTTTAAATTACCATTTTAAGCATCACAAATTATTAGGAATTATTTATTAATAAATTTTAGAATAACCTTGATCTTGAATGCGGTAATAATTTGTTAAAAAAAAAAACAAAATGTATATAAAATATTTACAAACAATTGGGTGGTAACGTGTATTGGCCCCATAACATCAACCTACATTTGTTGATAAATTAATGCAATTGTGCATATTGAACTAAAACAACTACGTGTAAATGTACTTTTAAGGAAATGCTTTTAATGTAAATACAATACACTTAAGGAAATAAATATACTAAAATGTCATTTAAATTGCGAAGAATTTATGAAAAAAAAAATATTACTATTATTTCATGCAAATTTAATTTTTCATTGCAAAAGATGATACAAATATTCGCATTATATTTTGAAGGAAAAAAGTATATACTGCCAACAAGATAAATTAAAAATTGTAAACAAGTAGGACGTTTCTTGCGGATACCTTTGTATTTATACCCTTCACCACAGGTGGAAGGGTATATATAAGTTTGTCATTCCGTTTGTAATTTCTACAATATTGATCTTAGACCCTATAAAGTATATATATTCTGGGTCCTTATGAAGAGCGAAGATGATTTAACGATGTCCGTCTGTCCGTCTGGGTGTTGAAATGGGTTTTCCGAAGAACCCAGACATGATGAGGACTTGATTGTTTTTTATTTCTGTTAAATGTGATCCATTTCTGCTTGCTATTAAAAATCAGCCAGATCGGTTGATAAATGGCTGAGATATTAGCAAAAAACCAGGACTACCTCTAATTTTTTCCGTAAAATGCCCTTGTTATATGTATGTTGAATATTATACATAACAAACACATCAATTTCTTTTCTTTCACCTCTTTACCTTTGATACACAAACAACAAACACATACAAAGATTTCTCATTTAAATAAAAAACCAAACAAATCCCTATTGAACGAAAACTGTTCATTTAACTCTATAAACGATGATTCCATATAGCCTTCATAGCCGAGTCGTCTAAACGCTATGTCATAAATGCTTTTTTTCTCTAAGAACGCGAGTTCGAATCTTGCTCAAGACACAATTCAACTTTTTTTTTTTTTTATTTTTTTTTTATTTATTTTCTTGTGACTTTTTTATTTTTTTGTTATTTTTTTAACATTAAATAATTAATTTAAATAAAATTTTATATTAATAATTAAATAATCCATAAATAGGCTAAAAACATCAAAATTTGTATAAAAACCCTCTGATACAAACAAAATACAAACGGTTTTATTTCTATTTTTTGCTCCGATTTAAAAGAATTTATAAACAGATTTTTAAACCATTTTCTCGTATATTAAGAAAATTTTATACATAATTTCCCTTTGAAAGCAACTATTTTAGGTCATAACTTATAATAATTTATAAAAAAAAAAATTATAAAATATTTTCCTTCAAATTTTTAAAATTAAGCTAAATAAATTAAAAATATTTTGTAATAAAAAAGCGAAATAAAATCCCAAATACAAGTTTGCCAGCTAAATCAAACTTTTTTGTAGAAATAAAACACATGCAGTTCTAGTGATTTCTTTAAACGATTTGTAAAAAAATATTTTTTTGGTCGAAAAAAGCTTTTTTTAGAACTAAAAAATATCCAAAGGTCGAAAATCTTTAGTAGAACATATTTGCTGAAAGTAGTTATGACCAAAACCTAAAAAAATACATATTTCGGGAACCATAAATCTTTCAGAGTCCAAGTTTTATCACTAAACTAAATGGTAAATTTCCACTTAAAGATGTCCCTATATAAATCTGTCCATTCCATATATGTCCATATATAAACTTCACTATTTTCCCAACCATGGTGAAGGGTATATAAGATTCGGAATATCCGAATTTAGCCGCTCTTACTTGTTTTTTTTTCGAAATGTCCTTTACTAGTTTATGAAATCCAAAAAAGGAAAAAAAAGAATCTGGCTGGATATTAAATCCTCTAATATTTTTTCTTTTGATATTGATAATATTAATAATATAAATTTGGCATTTAAAACTTATTATGGCAAAAATCTTAAAATTTTGATTTATTGCTTTATTTAAGCGATATAACACAATAATCAAATAGTTTCGTTTTTTGCTTTAAATAACACTAACAGTTATATTCCGAAAATTGTCTATCTAACATAGTGTTATTATTTTAAAAGTTGTGGCGATTTTCGCTTTTTAAAAATTGCAAAGTTTACACCAAACATTAATTAGTTTTAGGGAAATTACATATTTACTACAAAGACTGATTGTATTAACTGTGCTTAGTTTAAAATAAAAACTCTACCCTGGTTTTTAGTTAGGTGAATATTTTTAAAATGTTTCCTCACAATATCCTGTGAGTCCTGGAGCAAAAATAGTAACTCATTTTACAAGTAGAGACTTCGATCTTCCGAGCGTAAATATATTTTTCGACGATTATTCAAATATTTTTTTTTCTATTTAAAATTGTTAATTTATTCAAATTTACAAAATTTTGTCTGTGAATCTTTCTCGTTCGTTGAACAAAAAACAGTTCGACGCCCGAAAAGGTAGTAAAGTATGTTTCCTATCGATATAATATAATTAGAGGGTTAAATTCCGGAAATTTTAATAGGGTCATACCATTTTATAATAAACATTAGGCTTGTAAAAGTCGGGTTGCGCGTTTTCCCCAAATAATAAACATTGAAAGATTATGCACGCATGTAGAAAAAAAAATTACATCATCCGAGTTTTTTTTTAATTTTGAATAATTTTAATACACTGTGGTGCAATAATATAGCCGCACCCAAATTTTCGGCATTTTTTATCTTTAACGGTGTATTTAAAAAAACTTAATAATATCAAATTGTCGGCAATAATAACGCTATAAATATTCAATATAGTTTTTTAAAATAAGTTAATTTTATTTACAGTTATAACACAAAGTTTGTTTTTTTCTTGGTGCAAAATTATAGCCGCACTTATAAATATTAATAGAAAATATTAAAAAAAATAAAAAGCAATGAATTATTTTAAAATTTTTTATACATTAGTAGTGTGTTGGGCCTCCCTTGTTAGAGATGAGCTCAAAAATTCGTTGTGGCATACTGTTGACTAGATTTAAACGAACTTCACTTGTGATGGATTCCCAAGCTTCAATTACCGCGGCTTTAAGATCCCCAATCGTGTCATATTGCTTGTTGCCACCATATATTTTGTGTACAATTATTCCCCAGATGTTTTCAATGGGGTTCTGATCAGGGGAACAGGCTGGCCATTGCAATTGAGGGATGTTGTGGGACTCTAACCACATGCGAGTATGGTTACTCTTGTGAACAGCTGCATTATCCTGCTGGAAAATCATATTTTTGTCACGATTTCGATCAAAAAATGGTTTTAGGTTTGTCTGGAGAAGAGTTGTGTACTCTGCCGAATTCATTTTGGTACTTGGGAAAGCCAACTCTAGCATGTCATCGGCACAAAACGCTCCCCAAACCATCAATGATCCACCACCAATATTTCTTTTGGAAAAATATAGCGGTTCCTTACGTAAATCTCTCCAATATGAATTGTACCCATCCGGACCGTCTAAGTTAAACTTTTTCTCATTCGAAAAAATTATCTGTAAAAATAAATTCAAATAAATGCTGACTAGAGATAGCTAAATGTGACTTACCTTATTCCAGTCCGTATTCATGTTATTTTTTGCAAAATCCAAGCGTGCACTTTTGTGCCGTGGCAGTAATCGTGGTGCATTCTTCATTTTTTGGCGGCAGATAACTGAAGGCTGCTTTAGCACACGATTTACAGTCCAACGGGACACATTTAAATCACATTCGTGTGCAATTTGTTTGGCATTTTTCGTGGAGTTGCTAGCGCTTCTGATAATCTTGCGTTTATTACGACCTGAAAGTTTGGGTTTTCGTCCAGCATTTTTTTTCTTTTGTTCGTAATTTGAAGGATTTTTTAAAAAATTGCGTACCACCTTTTCAGATCGCTTTATTCTCCGAGCAATTCCTCGAAAACTAACGCCTTCTTCTTGAAAAGCAGAAATTTTGCCTTTTTCAATATCGGACAAATAACAACCGCGTGGCATTTCGAAAATTATCAAATTATTTATTATTTGCAAATTAGCGAATAATAAATAATCAAAGCAAATAAGAATAAAAGAAAAAAAAACTAAAACTGGCTTAACCGTTAGCTGAGTAAATTGTTTTTATAATCTGCGGCTATAATTATGCACCAACAAAAAAACTAAGAATTTGTTGTAACTGTTTTTTTATATACAAAAACAAATATTTGTTTGTTGTTTTTGTTATTATTTTTCAAGGTCTTTCAGATGTCATACACAGATTTCTGCAATTTTTTATGCAAATGCACAAAATTGGTAAAAAGTACATGCGGCTATAATTTTGCACCACAGTGTATTAGAGTATTTTCTATATCATTAAAGATTTTGTATTTCATTAGACAGGATTAGAGACAATTGAAAAATTTAGTTTTAGAAATAAACATATCCTTTTTCTACAGGATTATATGTTTTGTCGTTAGTTTAGAAATTTTTTCGTCACTAATTCAAATTTGTTCTTGTAAAGGCCTAACTACAATTAGCATAAGTGACTTAAGCTTTGTTTTGGTATGAAACGAAATTTTAAAATTGCAATTTTTTTACTTAAAATCAGTGAAGGGCTATTCAAATACTATCCCATTTACATTGTGTTACAAGCAGCAAAAAACGAAATTCAGCTTGACGTTCACTAGTTCAAGAAAACAACAGCCGAACTTCCATTACACTGTAAGTAAAATTTGAACTTTTGAAATGACACGCAAACATCCCAAAAAAACGTAAACTTAATTATAGGCTGTGGAATTCAGTGGCGAACCGCGCTTTGAAGTGTCAGGTCATTTTAACAATATATTTAGATTTTAAGTTTGTATTAACTCAATTTTTTCATTAAATTTTACTGAAAAGACTTCGAAAACTCTTTTGCACTGACTTTATTGATTTTTTTTTACTTATTTACTATTTGTTAATATTTTTTTTTAGTTTGCAATCAAAAAAATCAAAATTTTGTTCAGAAAATAAAACGGCATAAGAGTCATTAAAATCTGTTACAATAATATTATGTATACGTATTGGTGTACTTTAACTCGAATTAAACACATCCCAGTGTAGAATTAATATTGGGGCATCATTATTTTTTGAAATACAAATAAGTATAACTCCTTACCTTCTAGATATTTTTAAAAATAAATGAAAAAAAAAACAATAAATTAAGTCGTTGGGAAACAATTTTCGGAGTCTTTTCGTTAAAATATAATCAAAAAATTGTTTGAGTTAATACAAGCTTAAAATCTAGATATCTTGTTAAGATGACCTGACTCTTCAAAACAGAGTTCGCCATCAAATTCTGCGACTCAAAATTAAATTTATGTATCCCAGGGTTTTCGTGTGTCATGTTGACGTAATTACTGTGTAATCATCAGCCACACGAAGTAGCTTATAGTGAACGTGTGTCGACGTCACGCTAGTAGCATTTTGGAACCCTTAACTGCTTTAATGTTGGCCAGAATAAGAACGTGACATGCAGCGATTGTAACTATAAGAGAAAACGCGCCCAAAATAACGACGTGCGACGGAGACTGCAAAAACTGTCATATTTATTTGAGTGTAAAGAGTACCGTAGAGTTTCTTTAATCTCCAGGGTCTCCTTTCCTTATTAACGATTTTTTTTTTTTGGTTTTTGCATTTCAGCTTAAAAAAAAAACAATAAGTAAATAATTATTTTAATAAAAATTAAGAAACGAACATACTTTGTTTTTTGTTTACAAAAGTCTCTTAAAATGCGGGAACTTTGTTAAGAGAATTAAAAACAAAAAACAAGAGAATAAGAAAATCGTTTTGTAAAAAATAGATTTTATTTCACAACTGCAACGCTTGGCGGATTTTAATTGTCAATTTGTATGGAAAAATACATCAAGTTATTATTCTGAGCCGAAACTTTAATCAATTTTTAACACATCTGGACGATACATATTAATGGCAAAATATTCAAAATTAGGATATTTAAAAATAAATTCAAATATTACATCCAGAAGCAGCCTACTTGTCTTAAGTAATTCTATTTGTCTGACTGTAGAAATATTTCTTTCGAGGTAAAAACATAAATTGTGAAGCACTGCAAAATAGTAGTGGCATTATATTAATTTTGTTGAGTGTATTTTTTAGTTTATTCGCAATTTTGTACACGTCACTTTTTTGTATTAAATATTTATTTTGATTGTTTTAAAACCTGTTTACCTTCATTGATACGCATGTAGCATATTGATAAGTGTAATATTTGTCTTTAGAAGAAATAATTGTTTAAATTCCATTAATAAAAACACAATTATTTATGGTTTAATCTTGGTTAAGAAAACCCATAACATAAATCTGTTGGCGCTTAATTGTTTAATTATGTCTCAGTCGATGGATTTTATACAAATGGCTAAATTCTGGTTTCTATTAAATAAAAAAAATAAAAAAAATATCAAACTTTTCATAGATATTTAAACCGTTTTTTGTCGTTTTACATAGAATAAAGTTAATGCTCATGTTAACCATCGCTGTTTATGCATATTTACTATTTTCCAGTATTGGGGATAAAAATGTCATTTCCAAAAGAAAATTGAGAAAAATTTTGACAAATTCTTATCAGCAATACTGGAAAATAGTAGATAATAATCAATGTGTGAATATCCAACTCCTCGGGGACTAAACAAATTAGGACCTCGGGGACTAAACAATTATAGTCACTGGGTTTTGTAATAAATACTTCAAATCCAAGGCTAACCTCATATATTTTTAGTGCCATTTCCAATGTTTAAGGGGTAATAGTAGCAAAAAAGGAAAGTTGTCTAAAACTACGTCTATATTACGTTCGAAATCTAGTTTAAACTGAATTTCGAACATATGGTACTATAAATTATTATACACAAACTAAATTTCGAGCATAATGTTGCATTAACATTGCACTCGAAATCAAAATCAAACCATCACACGACAATACCTGGTATAAACATTATAAAACATGTTCTTTTGATTACAACAAAAACTTCCAAAAAATTCGTACAAAAAATAAACAAAAATAAAACCCCTTCACTGTCATATAAAAACCTAAAATTCTACCTAATGACTTTACCAGGTATTGTTTTGCTAGGGTTTAAATAAGATGTGTCCAGATTCAATTCCACTCTCGAAGTTAAAATTCCATCCTTTTAAAAATGTTGAAATATAAGATTGAAAATTATTGCCTCTTACCAAATTTGTAACAGGAGTTTAAAATTTTTATTTAAGACGATAGATATTTAACCTCGAAAGTGTACGAAAAACGATAATCGTCTTATAGAATCTGTGCCCTGTTAAAAAATTTACCAAAAAAAAAAAAAAATCGTTATAAAATTTAATCAGAAAAAATTTTTGCGAAACTAAAATTTATATTTTTCATTTAACGTTTTCATTTTTTTGGACAAATTTTTAAATTAATTTAATAAAAAAAATGTTATTTCTATTTTTTAGAGGAACAATGTCATCCCAGTCCATGTGGTGTTAATACAAAATGTGAAATTATCAATGGTGTACCTACCTGCTCTTGCTTGAACGGTTACGTTGGTAATCCATTGAGTGGTTGTCGTCACGAATGTGACCACGATGGCGATTGTACTTCCAGAGATATGTGCAGCAACTTTAAATGTGTACCAGCTTGTCAGCAATGTGGTACTGGTGCTACTTGTAATACAGTATCCGGTCATCGTGCTGTCTGTGAATGTCCCAAAGGTTACATTGGTAGCCCATACACCGAATGTCGTCCAGAATGTTATGGGGACTCTGATTGCCCAGCCGGTAGACCAGCTTGTTTCTATGGTATTTGCAAGAATACTTGTGATGGTGCCTGCGGTGTGGGTGCTGATTGTAATTTGCGTGGGTTGACTCCAGTGTGCAGCTGTCCACGTGATATGACTGGTGATCCTTTTGTACGTTGCCGTCCATTCACTAAAGGTTGGTTGGAGTATTAAACTTTGTACATTTCTGAAAATAGTTTTGTGGACTTTTTGACAAAAGCATAAATTTTAAAACACATACATTTTACGGGAGACCTAATAACCACTTTACAGTTGCATAAAACAATTTTTATTAATTTTTGCAACAAATTTAAAAATAAGTTTTTAAATTAAGAACTTAAAAGAAACAAGTTATCTTTTCAAAAAAGTTGCGTTCGTTTACCAATTTGTACAGATTTTTACCACACCATGACGATGTCTCTCACGTCGTAAAAAACGTTCTCTTAGTTTTGTATGTGCAGATTTCAAAGTTTCAGCATCTTTTTAAATTGGATTATTTGCGATTCCAATTGAATTTCTTTGCAAATCCAATTAGTTTTTAGCAGCTTTCCCAATTGGATTTGGAAAAAAGGTTTAAAAACAGGGAAATTTACTCAAATTTTTGCAGAAATCAGGGAAATTTGCTCAATTTTCCCCTGTTTTCTCAAAGTTTCCGAACCTTTGTATTCTGTATAAAATTTTATTTGGTGCTGACGGCGTTGCATCCTCTATACTATTCTTCCTCTATGTTTTTACTGAATGGCGTTTGTTTATACACAAATTCTTAGTAAACAGAAAGAAAAAAAGAGAGAATAAAGCACACCATGACGATGTCTCTCACGTCGTAAAAAACGTTCTCTTAGTTTTGTATGTGCAGATTTCAAAGTTTCAGCATCTTTTTAAATTGGATTATTTGCGATTCCAATTGAATTTCTTTGCAAATCCAATTAGTTTTTAGCAGCTTTCCCAATTGGATTTGGAAAAAAGGTTTAAAAACAGGGAAATTTACTCAAATTTTTGCAGAAATCAGGGAAATTTGCTCAATTTTCCCCTGTTTTCTCAAAGTTTCCGAACCTTTGTATTCTGTATAAAATTTTATTTGGTGCTGACGGCGTTGCATCCTCTATACTATTCTTCCTCTATGGAATAAAGTGACAGTTCGATATTGAGAGTTTGCAAATTTTTACTGGGCAAATTTTTGCCAGCAAGAAGAATTTTCAAGCTATAAAAAAAACGTGTGATTGAAAAACACATAATAAATTTCTTTAATACAAATAAAAATGTTTTACAACTACAATGTTGTATGCAAATGCAAAGCAACAAATATTGTAAAATGAATTATGGAAAATATAAGAAAACCTTCTAAAACGTTTCTGCGTAATATTTTACAACAAAAATCCATATCGACCAGTTATAATTTGTTTTTGTGTTTGGTTTTACAATCAAATGTTTATACAAACTTTTAAATTATTGCAAATTTTTCGTTCGCCTACTTTTTTAGAAAATTTTAATTTTGAGAGTAAATTTGTCTTTATTTGTACTGTAAGTTTGTTGCTGAGTAGTTCTTTACTGGGCTTTACTGAGAAAAGTAAACGAATAGACCTAATATTTAAGCATTTGCTTTACTCTACAGCAGGGGTGCCCAAAAATTCCTTATGGAAGAGCAAACACCAATACATTTAAAGAATAACTTATTTTTATTCAATATTTTTTATTGTAAAAACCAATACATACAAAGAAAAAAGAAAAAAAGTATTTCATATCATACGTTAAACAAAAACAAAATCTACATTGATGATCGCTATCGTCAATGTTAACCAGCAAAGCATACGAAAGTGTTGTTGCTTTGCACTTGCGTGCATACAGTGAAGAACGACAAAAAAAAAACTAATAAGGCAAAATTGTTTGTGTATTTCGTATTGCTATTGCTGAGTGCTCTATGTGTATTAAAACACACAGCCTATAGCTAAGAGCATTTACAAAAACAAATGAGCATAAAGTGTATAGGCCTTGGACACCCTTGCTCTACAGTTTTATTACACAAACACAAAAAAAACGTTACAATTTATTTTCTTTTTAAAATTTAGTTTTTTTAGCATGAAAAAAAATGGAAATTTAAATAAGCTAATTTAGAATAGAAATATTAGGACCAGACTGAAATATGCGCATTTAAAAATTTTATTGACTATAAAAACCTTGGACAATTTTCTTAAGTCGACTTAAGTACTTTTGTTAAAATTTTATTGAATTTTCACCCGTGTATTATTAATATTTTGCTGTAATATTATTCTTGTCCCAATTTAGCTGATCTTTGCGAACCAAATCCTTGCGGTACAAATGCCATCTGTATTCCTGGTCATGATAATACTGGACGTGAACGCCCTGTGTGCAATTGTTTACCTGGGCATACTGGTAATCCTTTGACTCACTGTTCCAGGGTAAGTTTTTTCTGTTAATTTAAACTTTTACTTTAAATAAAAAAATCGTATTTATTTCTTTGAAGGGTGAATGTTTAAGTAATAGTGAATGTGCCGACAATAAGGCTTGCATTAATTATCAATGTGTCAATCCCTGCATTGGCAAATGCGGTTCTGGTGCCGATTGTGAACCTAAAGCCCATTTAGCTGTCTGTAAATGTCCACCCGGTACTTCAGGTGATGCTTTAGTTTCCTGCCGTCAGTCTCGTACATATCCAGTTGCTAAATATCATAGTTTTCCATCTTCCTCTGGATCATGTTCTGTGTGTAACTAACAAAACTTCCGTTAAAACTGCCAAATTTTTTTTTTTAGCGAAACTTGAGAAAATTATTTTTTTTTTTTGTAAATTTTTAGTTTTTTTACCGTCTAAACTTTTTGTTATTCAGTTATCATGTATTGTTTTTAAAAATGTAACAAACATTTGTTTTTATTAATTTATTGCTAGTTATGCTTATAAATGTAATAAACTGAATATTTTTTTAATTAAACTTAAGAAGTTTTTTAATTTTATTTTATGCATACATTTATTTTAAAAAAATTCTATCTAAAATACAGAAAATAAATATCGTATTGATAAAAATGTTGGTTCTTACAAACTTGAACACAAAATCTGTGCATATAAATTATTCAAAAACATTTAAAAAATTGATCTTTATTACCCAAAATACTTTAGGCTATAGTCATGTGATTCACGCGTGATCGTGAGTAATAATTATTTTACTCACGTGAATATTATGTGCCTTTAGTTTTTTCAACCTAGGTTTTAGTAATTTTTACTATTTTTTGTAAAAATTTTGTGATCGTGAGCATTTTTTTACTTTACCCATGTGAGAGAGAGAAAGAGTCGTAAGTACAAAAGCGTGTGATTACTTTTTTATTTTTGAGTGTGCTTGAATTGAATTTCAATCATTAAATTTTATTATTATGTGTTTCTTTGCACAATCTGAGGTGTAGTAAATCTAAGGGCCAGTTTTATAGTCATTATCAGAATGCTGTAAAAACCCGTTTTTTACCCATAAAAAATGTCATATAAAACGGAAAATATGCTTTTAAAAATTAAAAAATAAAATCTTTACACACATTTTAAAACCTACTTTTCAGTACAATTATAAAATACTTTGTCAAATTTATTTCAATTTCTGAAAAAGGTGATAAAAGATTAAAACTGCAAAGAGTATATATGTGCATTTAAGTTTTGCAAAAATTACTCGAATTTCCGAAATCGATTCTACAATCCGAAAAAAAACATAAAAAATTTAAAATAATTTAATATAATTTTTTAATTGAAAAAATGCTTAAGATAAGAAAAACGAAAAAAGTATGGGTCAGAGATGTTGCAACAGCAAAAATTTAACTTTTTTTAATAAAGTGTTTGATAGTGAATATTATTCAATAGATTATAAGCTCAATGTGAATAGAACTTTTTTTAAGTTATTCCAAATTTTGCTACACAGGCCTTATATAAATCCATTTTGTCCCAAAATATTGGTGATTCAATATTAATTTTACAGTATTTGTACAATTTAAATATACACTTTTTATTAAGCTTATGAATATTTGGTAAACTTTAAAAATTTAATCTACATTAGTTATTTTTGTATTGGATTTACCTTTATCATATGCTGCTGATTCATGATTCCAAAACATTAGGTTTTTCATTATTTTCCACATATGTGGTGGAATCATAAACATCATAGTTTCTTTCATGAGTTTGCATATGGGTTCTTAAAGATGTTTGTCGTTTAAATTGTTTTCCACAAAATTCACAACGAAATGGTTTATTATCCGAATGAACCAATGAATGGCGTTTTAACTGATCGGCTGTGCTGTAGGCTTTATCACATTCCACACACTGAAACTTTCGATCATTTGTATGGCAACGACGATGTGCCAACATATTTGATGAAATTCGAAAAGCTTTGCCACATATATCACAAGTATGAGGCTTTTCACCGGTATGAGTAAGCAAATGTTTTTTATATCCGGACTTTTGTGTTAATTTTTTTCCGCAAATATTGCAAGGGAAAGGTTTCTCGCCGGTATGCGTCAACATATGTATGCGCAGAGAAGATGGTTGACGATAGGATTTGCCACAAATCTCACAAGTATTAGGATTATATGGATCATGTATGGAAATGTGACCATCATAGGCATTACGAGTTTTAAAAGCCGCATTACAAACCGTACATTTAAAGGGAGTTTCGTCTGAATGCAATTGCATGTGGTATTTAAAGGAACTGAGATTACTTAACTGTTTACCACATACCTGGAATAGGGTAAAAAAAAATAAGCTTTGATTTTTATCATTGGGGGTGAATTACTTACTTTACATTGAAAGTCTGGATTTGGAGCCTTAATAGCTGGCGCTGATCTCTTAAATTTTTTGGAAAGGTGAATTCTATATTCGGGCTGTATTTTATCTGTGGCACGTTTTAAACTTTGTTGGGATATGTCATCTTGACCATCGGTTATCAATTCCTGATAATCTTCTTCTACATCATTTACGTGTATCTCATATTGTACCTCCTCCTCCTCCTCTCCCTCTACTTCTTGTTCACATTCTACTTGTTCACATCCTTCTTCTTCACATTCTTCTTGTTCGCATTCTTCTTGTTCGCACTCTTCTTGTTCACATTCTTCTTGTTCATATTCATCCTGCTGTTGTTGTACATCCTGTTCCATTTCCACGTGATCTTCGTGTTGGATTTGTACTGTTTCTTCTTGTGTTATAATTGTAGTGTGATAAATTTCTGTCGTTTCGGCAACATCATGTACAACATATTCCATTTCAATTTCCTCCTCGTCTTGGTATTGCTCTTCTTCCTGTTTTTGTTGTTGCTGCTCCTCTGATTCTTCATCTTCGGTTAAATGTATATACTGTTCAGAGTTATATTGTTGATTTTCCAATTCTCTTTTTATCTGGGCTGCCTCAGCCAAGTCCTGTAAATCTGTTATGCATTCCTCTTCCATTGTGGGGATTTCGTTGGTTTGAGCTAAACTAACCTCCTCCTCTGCCACCCGCTCATGATCTATATGGCTGTTTAATATTTGATTAGCTTCCAAAACTTTCTTTTTGAATATATAAGATCTCGCCAAGTCCTGTACACATTTTGTACATATACAACCAGGCAACGTTTTGTCTTCATCCATGAAATCCAAATTCGTAAAAAATGACAGTAATGACGCCAAATTAGTTTCTTCGCCCATTATTAAACCTTGTTTGTATAAGGATTTGTATTCATTGCATTCGCCAAGGCAAGCACGACAAATGACAACCTCTCCAGAATTTGAATTCATATTTGGAATAATTTCCTTATCATTTACAATAATTCACAATTTTTTGTAAACAAAATTTTATAATTGAGAATATTATTTTTGTCGCAGCGTTGTATTTTAACAGGGGTGCTTTGTTACGGAAAATGTGATTTTTCGGCTAATATATGCAAAAGCTGAATGTTAAGAAAATTGAACAGTTTTGTCAACTGTTCAAGGTTACAAAAGAATAAATTCTTTTAATTTCTAAATTTTTTTTTTTTTGCAAAAAATTTTTATTATTACATGATTATAGCATGATTTTAAAAAACGTTTTTTTTATGAAAAAACTGAAAACTGTTTAGAATCACAAAAAATGGTTTAAACAATTAAACTGCTTATATGGCAACACTGCATCAACCAAACTAATGTTTTCAAAACTTGAGCCAATTTAGATGGTGACGGTTTTCATGCATGTTTCTGTTATCTCTCACTCATATGTATTCTTTTTTTGTTGCTTCATTCACATTTAGTTTTCGTGCAATGAAAGTCACCGTATAAATAGACATAACTTTGGAAGCAACTTTGCAAATTGAATTAAGAAAATTGCACGCAATCAATTTCATCGTATAAATGGCTAAGAGAACTTTAAAAATGTTGCCCAATTTAATAAACATGGTGCAGCTGAACTCTGAATACTTTTTCAGAAAAGTTACCATACAAATACGTCGGAAGTTCTGTTGATTTACTTTCATTATAAGTTCCCTTAATTAAACTTAGAAAGTCCAAGAAATATTTCGTGTGTTGACTTCTATGTAAAACTTAAATAAAGGCTTAATTTATACATTCTTGCAATTGTCCATTAACTCGTTAACTTAAATGATTGAATTTGTCCATTAACTCGCTAATTAACTTAAATGATTACAGTCTACCAGAGTTTTACTCTTAATTAACTCCTGGTTTCAATAGGGGCTATATATGTTGTTTCTAGTTTTAGTCTTAGCTTTAAGTTTGTACATAGGATCTCTCTCTTGACAAATCTAGTCTTTGTAAACTTTTATTATATTTTGAGCAATATAATCTTTTAAATGTTTATCGTTAGTTGTAAAACCTCATATCCGTCTTTTAAAATTATAATGCATTAAATGTTTATTAAAACAATACAAAATAGTTTTAATTTTATATACGCTTTATGTTTGCTATTTTACTGCTGCTTTTGTGATTTAATTTTTAAAAGTTTCAATAAATCCTAATTTAATAATTTAAATTCAATTTGTCCAATATTTGTATTTTTTAAATAAATAAATAATTGAATAATTATAATTTCCTTCATACATGAAATTATAAACTCCCTGGACGTATTTTAAGCCTATCGCTACAAGTTTTTTATTTTTGCATTTATAATATTGATGAATCAAAAAAGCTTAAATAAACTAGAAAGTAATAAAATTTTTAAATGAGTTGTTTTAAGGAAGTCATATATTTTTTTAATGTATAAGTTATAGAAAATTGTCAGTTGTATGCGTATTCAAGCTTTATTGACGATACAAATCTTGGACAATTTTCTTAGTCTAAAGTCCGTTTTGTCAAAAGTCCGCAGATAAAGATTGAAATTTAGAATAGTTGAATCTATGTTCTTTGCCAAATTCTAACAATAACATAATGGAAAGTAATAGCTTGGTTAAAGACATGTGACTTTCATTTTAAACAAAATAACTGGAAAACGTTTAAATAAAAAAAACTTAATTCTACAATTAAGACAGGGGACAATGGTTTAATTGTCAGCCATAAATTTCAATTTTTCCTCTATCTACACTCACTGAAAAAACTAATAGTCAGGTGGATGCAGCTTCATATGGTCTTTTAAAGTTTTTGATGTGCTGAATATTTGAAAACATAAAACACATTTAAACATTTCACAATGTTTGCGACGGTGATAGTTTAGGTTAGCTTCAATAGAATATGCTCTACCACAATATTCACATTTATATGGTGTTTCTTCTTCCCCGCAATTGCGTAGCATACGCTTTTGATGGGTTAACATATGCTGTTGAAAATTCCACTTTTTATTAAAACTTTTAGTACAAAGCTGACAATTGATTATCTCTATCTCACCGGTGTGCGTCTTCATGTGACTACGTAGGGATGACGCATGGCGGTATGATTTACCACAAGTTTTACATTCATTTGGTACATGGGTGGAGATGTGCCCCAAATACTCATTATAGGTTTTTAAGATTTCGTTGCAAATATGACATTTTCTTTCATCAAAATGAAATTGCATGTGATATTTGTAGGAACTCTTATAAACAAAACGTTTACCGCAAATCTAAAATAGAGAATTATAAATATAAAGATACATTTGTCGGCAATCTTAAATAAACTTACATTACATTGACTATGGGATTTGTTTTCCTTTACGTATGCTCTTACTTTATCACCATACGAGTTAATTTCCAAGGGATTTTCAATGTTTTGTTTCGAATTTTGCAAGCGAATTTCGCGTTCAGACTCAAAAAGCATTTGAGCATTTCTAGCTTTTCTTCTTTCCTCAATTTTATTAGTTTCCGTATCCGCACCCGCATCCTCATCTAAATCTGATTCAAATTCTATTCGACTTTCATCTTCCTCATATTCATCATCTACTGCCGTTTCTGGGACCTCTGAAGTAGTATTTTCATCTTCCTTATAATGGCTTAAGGGATCATCAGTTTTATCGTAAATGTGATATTGTTCTATTTCTATAGCTGTTGTTATATTTACATCAGAATGTGGTTGACTATCCTCGCTTATGTTACTATAACTCGAAAAATTTGAATTCGAAGCTTCTTCATCCAATACATCTTCATTTTTGACATCTGTTTTCTTTTGATCCGTATTTCTATCAATTCCATCTTCTTCCAGTTCAAATTTTAGTAATTCATCTGCGTCTAGAACTTTTTTTCTAAAGATACATGCTTCCTTCAATTGTTGTATACAATTGTTACAAATGTATTGCGGAAGAGATGGACTTTCATATTCCGAGAGCTCTATATCGGCGATAAAATTCAACAACTCTGCGTATGTTTTTTGTTTGCCATTAAACTTAAACTTATAATTATATAGTGATTTAAATTGTGTGCATTCTACAACACACGCCCGGCACAATACAACATGTTCTTGAATTATGTCCATTTTCTCTTAATATATTTAAGTTGGTCAGATCACAAAATTTGGAATAATTCAGAATTTTTTGTATAAATAAGTCAAATTATTGTTGTTGATTATGAACGAACTAGTTCAACTGAACTATTCACTAATTTAAAAAGTAAACAAAGTTTAGAGAGGTTTCCTCCCGCCAACTTTTTGAAACCCTCTTAAGCGGCTATTAGACGGTCATACTTGATATGTTGAGAGAGTACTTTGGTAATAAGCGACCCATAGACTATAAGTATGCTCTATACAACATACATTTTAAAAACAAATACACGAAGTCGTTAAGCCATGCTGTACATCATGCTTTATAGTCTATTGGACGCTTTACATTATCAATGCTTAAAAAAACATTTTCAAAGTTGCTAAAGTATTGAAAAACATTAAATTTGGCTGATGCAGTGTAGCCATATATGTAGTTTAATTGTTTATCCCACTTTTTGGGATTCTGAACAGTTTTGTCATGAAAACAACTTATTTTCAAATTCATGCAATTTTTATTTTATTTTTTGTTGCAACATGTAATAGCACATTTTTTTTATAATATATTTTTACCATGTAAATGGGAAATAATAGATATAGACAGACAGAGATGGTCAATATGTGTTTTGAGCAAATCATGTTGTTTTGAAGAAAAAAAAATTTATGGGAAACATGTACAAAACAGTGTTTTTTTTCAAAACAAATGCAAAACACGTTCAGTGAAAACGTAGCATAGGTTTGAATTCGTATCTATTTTTTAACACAATAGAAACGTTTTGTTGTATTTTTTACTTATACTTTAAATATGACTAATTTGACTAAAAATAAATAATATATATTGAACAAATATCCTGTTTTAATATGAAAGATCGGATTTAAATAAAAAAAAAACAGTATTTTATGAAAAAATCTGAAAAACCTTAAGAATCCCGAAAACGGGGGAAAACAGCTAAAAATGACTATATGGTAGCACTGCTACACACTACTTAACCCTTTGACTGTCACGAAACAAAAAATTTTTTATACCGTACGTCTACGTACATAATCTAGTAAAAATGACTTGCATCACATATGATATATATATGTTCCCGTCGTTCCTATAAGGAGCATAGGGCCTCACATATGATACACGGACCAATATTTCAATTATTTATTATTAAAGCGTTCTATGCATCGCACGATTCATGCTATTTATATTCTTTACTATTTGATTTTCGGTATTGTTTTAACTATATTATCTAAGGTATAATGAAATTATCTTAAAAGGAAATAAGACAAATTGTGTATCACATATGATGCGCAAGCGTATCAATCATGACGCCTGTGAATCATAAAGTTGCCGGCCAAAACTCACCTTTGTTATAGACCATCTATGAGTGTGTTCTAAAGACAGTACATACTAAAAAATTCGTGAACTAAAGGCCAAATTACTCTGACGTAAACGTGCCGAATCAGCTCATCCGTTAGCCTTATAGCTAACGGATGAGCTGAAGGAAATTCAAATGAGTTAAATAAGAATAGACGTTTATTGTTGATATACAACACATGCATAAAACGTAAAAATACAACGAAAATCCGTTTTGATTAAGTTTTCGTTGTGCATTTACTTTGATTAGGTTTTCGTTGTGCATTTACGTTTTCTGTATGTATTGTATATCTTCAATGCATGAGAATGACACGAAAAATACAACACAACATCTTCTATTATAAACTCATTGAATTTGCTGTACAGAGATATGTTTACGTCTGGCTAGTCCAGCCATTAAGCTAGAATTAGCCATATCTAACGAGACGTATCTCCATATGATATTTTTTTAACTCATTCCTTTAGATTGAATCTAGTGATTCTTCACGTTAGGTTACGTATGGCTACATGAGCCTTTAAGCTAAAACTAGTTAAAACGAGACAACCATATGAAGATGCGTCACGTTACGTATGGCTAACTCTAGCCTTACCAATACATAATCGGCGTACAAAGTAAAGACAACATAAAAAAAGGAAAAAAAAAAACCGACAATTTTTTCATAATTGCCAATGTAAGCGATCAAGGTTTAACTTATGATCTGTTATATTTAAATTGCTTTGTTTAAAATTTTCGTTTTTTTTTTATAAAGCTAAGACACTTGAGCCAACGATGGATCTGCTTCTACAGCTTCTTTATGAAAGCGTAAATGTAAAAGTAGGGATGTTTCACGTGTAAAGGTTTGAGAACATATATGACAAAGTAAAGATTGTTTATGTATCCGCATATGACGTTTCAATATTTCTGAATTCGAAAATCTCTGATAACATTTGTTACATTTAAATTTCCTAAGACCTCCATGATTTTCACAATGATTAAACATTTTTTTGTAATTGTAGAAGCTTTTACCACAAATATCACATGCATAAGGTTTAGCTCGGGAATGTTTTTCTCCAGTATGTATTAACATATGCATTTTGTAACCCCATTTTCGCATGAATGTTTTGGCACAAATTTCGCAAGTAAATGTCTTCATTTCGCCAGTGTGTATCTTCATGTGAGCTTTGAGACTAAATAATTGTTGATAGGATTTACCACATATTTTGCAGATATTTGGTTCATGCGTAGATTTATGTCCTTCAAAAGCACTAATAGTTTTAAATGATTCATCGCAAACTTTGCACTTATAAAGTACATTATGGGAATGTAGTTGCATGTGACGTGTAAAAAAGTTTCTATCTCTGAATTGTTTACCGCATACCTAATAAAGAAATACAATATTAATTAAAAACATAATAAATTTTAACTTTTTAATAACTAAAAATTAACAACATATTCAAAATTTCAAATTTAACAGTTAAATTCAAATTTTATATGGAATACACCAAACAACAGGTGTGTTCGAGGTACGTTACCGCGGGTGCCCGCGGGAACTCAATCTTACCAGAAAGCGTTTCTTGTAACATAAATTGGGTAAATGAGAGCGTTCATGAGAGAGTAATTGTATTTATCTTTTTACCAGAACTTTACCCGTACTTTTTGTTTAGGTAAAATGGTAAAACTAATTATCAGCTGTTTTGCATTTGTGAAAAAAATTACACTTAAATAAAAAATTTACTATATAAAACTTTTTCTTCTTAATAGTGAAAAATACTTTAAAAAATGTAAATAGTTTTTTTTTTAATACGAATAAATTTGACGTTTATTTTTGGGCATAAAATGTGGTTTTGTGCGTTCGCAGTATTTTGGGCATTTTTATGGTTTTGTAAGAGGATTTTTTGCTTACTCTCATTTTACCAGACTTTACCGAAAATTACATATCGTATGTTATATGTAATTTTGGTAACTACCGGGGCATTGTGAAATTTGTTACATTTACGATCATGTCATAAGAATACTAGCAGCCCATTTCTGAATCTGATTTTTTTTTTTTTTTCTTACAAATTCTTACTGGCAAAAATTTATCTGGTAAAAACCAGTAAGTTCTCTTGTATCAAACTGTCACTTTCCTCTGTATTTTTGCTCTCTCCTTACTGAATATTAGTGTAAACAAACATCTTCCAGTAAAAACTTTTAAAAATTTGTTCGAATTTGTAAAAATTTTTCAGTTCCCAAATACACTTTTTGAATACAGGTATTGATACCCAAACAGTATTAAATTTAAATTATTTTACCTTGCATATATCGGCATGCTCTTCATTCGAATTTCTTTGCATTAAAGGATCTCCGACACAGTGTTTAGATTCAATATTTAATTCAACATTAAGTTGCATCTCCGAATTTAATTCTGATAAATTTTTATTATCTTGTCCCTCTATTTTTACTGCAATATTATCTGCTTCATCAGTTATTATATCATCTTTCTCCAACTCATCTTGTAAAATATATTCTATAAGATCATCTGGTTTTTGATGGTGATTTTGAAACTGTTCATCGTCGTATGAAAATTCTGATTTGATATCAATTGTATCCTCTAAATCCGTTATTTTTTCAATTTTAATATCGCATTCATCTTGGATTTCATTTATAATATAACTATCGTTTATCCCAGACTTTAATAAATTGTCAGAATCTAAAACCTTCTTTTTGAAAAAATAAGACTTGGTTAATTCCCCTATACATTTTGTACAAATATGGCTTGGTAGATTAGGACTTTCTTGTTCCGAAAGCTGCAAATTAGTACAAAATGTTAACAATGTACCTAAAGTTGTTTTCTCTCCTTCTATTATACCAATATTGTAAAGAGATTTATAATTTCTGCATTCACTGAGACATGTTCTACATATAACAATGTTTTCGGAACTGTTTTTTGAATCAAATGAAGATTTGGAAATATCATTATCATAATCTGCTTCGTTATTTGTACACTTTCCAAGAATTTCACCTACTTTAGAATATGAATGCCATTTTGACGGGGTTTTTGTTTGTCTCATCATAGATTTCTCTTTTCTAAAACAAAATAAAAAAATATATAATATTTAATTTATAAACATAATTAACAAAAAGGATCAGAAATTTGAATAAGAGTATGTGTATAAATCATAAGAGTAAAGTGTATAAATCATAAGGTCATATATTTTTTCAATGTTTTAGGTATCATATATTTTTTCAAAATACGCGCAATTTATTTTTGATAAAAGGGAACAGGTAAAAATCGTTGGTTACCAGGTCTACGCTATATGGTTTTTTGTTTAATTAATTGTTAAAGCAGCCTAGAATAAACTAAATTTCGATCATATGGTACTGAATACTATTAAAAACTAACCAGATTTCGAGCATAATGTAAATGCAACCATGCGAAAAATATAAGCAAACGTTAAAAGCTTTCCTCTATGTTTACTTTTACTTTGGGTATGATAATATTTAAGTTAATTTATAGTTAATGTTAAATATTCAATATGAGACCCAGCATTTACGCAAACAAAACGATTATGGAAAAAAAGTTAAACATACGCATATCTTGTTGTTAGATTGTGGATTTTGTTTTTTACTTCAATCATGGAAACATTGCAATTATATTCTTGAAGTTCAAGTGCCATATCTTCAAGCAAAGGTCTATTTTTCCTAGCTTTACGCAGTTCATGAATTCGATCTGCCCAAACTTTTAATAAGATTTCCTCCTCCTTTGCCAACCAAATTCTTTTCTTTTTCTTTATCCTTTTTCCGTTATCCATTTTTTAAAATAATGTATTTTCAAATATATATTTTTTTCTTTCAATGCAATCACAATTTATGTATCTTATTATTAAAACGAGCCAATAATCTATATAAAATCACGTCGAAAACATGTGTTTTTATCATTGACGCTGTTGTAAAAACCAGTCTGTGAAAATCAATGTAGTGAAAGCTTCGTGTTTTTAAAACCATCAAAATTTCAGCAATTACAAGCAGACATGTAGTTTTATAAGGAAAACGTTTAGTTTTCTAATTATTTTATGGCATATACGCAGATATAGTAGTTTTGATAACTCAAAACACCTCAAAATATTTAAAGAGGTTTTGTAAATCACAATTCTTTATAAACAATTTGTTCTTGAGTGATTATGTTAATACTGTAATTATATACAAAAGCTTTACGTTGTGAAAATAAATTAATTGCTAGAGGTCGGAGCCAGTCGTCGTAGCAGTTATTTACTCGCCGTTTTTTATGATTTTTAAAGAGCACCCCCTTTCTTTATTTCTCGTATAGATAAAGTTTTCGCAAAACACATGTAAAACAAAAAAGGCAATTAAATATATATAAACCTAAAGAAGATAACATTGTGCTGTATTTTTTTAATTTCTCTATCTAATAAGAAATTTTACAAAATAAAATGTGCCATTGCTTTAAAAGTTAGAAGCTCGAAGAAAATTTCCAGTTAAAATACAATTAACTTTATTACATATTAAGCCACCCTGAATAAAATAGGGTGACTATAAATTTCTCGAAATGATGAGCGTTCGTCGTAACACACGGTATGATATTTATCTGACATGAAATGTATCAGTGCACACAGCTCTGTGTGGGTAGTGTATTTTGTATTCATTTGACGTTTGGCATTTTTTAGAAATGTGCATGTATTCGTTTTCTGCTGCTAATGCGGGGTAGAAACTGATTGAAACTTTAAGCCAACAAAAAACCATTCTCTTCGCCTCGCTTGAATACAAACATGAACACTACATGTAGTGTTGCCGTCCGTTTCTATCTATTCTGTGATAAGTACGTTAATTTACAACAGTTCGGCTTCCATTTGTTCTGTGACAAATGTCAAAACATATGTTAAAAAATACTAACCAGAAATTATCCAACAAAAATTATACACCGCTTTTATCTTGCGAGCAAAATTTTTAGAATTTTCAGTGAAAAATCACTTTAATATTTAAAAAAGTTAAATGGCTCAAACTGGCGTAGCAAAGCTGGTTCGTTGTGCCTTTAAAGATGTTGGCAAACGAAACTATTTTGCAAGTGGTTTAGGTAAACAACAGCAACGTGCCCACAGCTATGCTGTGCCAATAGCAATGGCTACATCTACATGCAACAACCATGCGGCCAAGGCATTATTGTGGAATGGCGGACACAAAAAATATCTTTATAGCACAGACACAACAAGTAAGTAGAGGAATAGAAAGTCTCAAAAATATATATTAATTTTCAATTGATTCCAGAAAGCCCAGCTAGTCCGGAAATTTTGTCCAAACTATTTCCGCAGACAGCCGCTAATGTGGATGAGGAAACAGAACGTGAACGTAAACGGAAGGAAGAGGAAGAAGCTAAAGAAAATGAAAAAGCCTGGAAACGAATGAAATTGGGGTATGATAATTATTACAGTAAATTGCGTAATACACCGGTAAAATAACTATTATTCCATTTTACAGTTTTGCGGTGTTTGGTGGTTCTGGTATTGCTTTGGCCATCTGGGCTGTCTATGAATTTGGTAAACCCGAGGTAGATGCTGAAGGTCAAATTATTGAAGATGAATTCAGTAAGAGTCCCGTAGTTCAACAATATCTACAACGAATGTGGAAATCAATGAATTATTATCAGAAAATGATTCAGGAACCCTCAAGAGATAAACTTTTACCAGATCCTGTTAAACCACCTTATATACAACCTCCTTATACTTTGGTTCTGGAAATGAAAGATGTTTTAGTACATCCCGATTGGACTTATCAAACTGGTTGGCGTTTTAAAAAACGTCCAGGTGTTGATGTATTCTTGCAAGAATGTTCAAAATACTTTGAAATTGTTGTTTTCACCGCTGAGCAGGGTATGACCGTATTTCCCATTTTGGATGCTTTAGATCCCAATGGTTATATTATGTATCGTTTGGTGCGAGATGCAACACACTTTATTGATGGTCATCATGTCAAAAATTTGGATAATTTAAATCGGGATTTGAGAAAGGTAAGCTTTTTTTTATACACCATCCTAACTACGGTGCAGAGGTTAATATATCAGTATGTTACGAATTATAGGACTACGAAACCATAAAGTATATATTTTATATAGCAATAATAGTCTACGATTACGACCGTAACAACTGCTGATTTTTAAGCATTTTATCGATAATTTAGTTTGAATAAGATTACGGCTGCCATGGATATAGTCTAATACTAATTTTTTTTAATTATCTCCGTGACCATTTCCATTGGCAAGGTCATCCATTGGTATGGAATTTTACTTGCATTTTTTTTAATTCGAATTAAAGTAGAGTGTCTGCTTTTAAAATGTAAACTCATATTGCCTAATGTGACAACATTCTAAACAAAAATTTCATAATACCCGAAAAAAGATTTTTTCTTCGGGTTTTGTTGTAAAATCTAAAATTTTTTCATTTGCAAGTTATTGTACAATAATAGTACTTATAATGCACAAATATGAATAGTAACAAATTTACCTTTTTGATAGTCTTTGTAGTGTTCTTTGCATGCGGGAAAAATCTAATCTTTTTGTACTCTCCTGATTGCTGCAAAGAAAAAAAGTTATATGTTTATAAATATAAAAAGTTATCATGCATGTGATGAAAATCAAAAACGAAAACAATCGGATTTTCAATGCTAAATATTTTAAAAATTATTTTTATATTCTAGATTGAAAAACTATTTGTTTTTGTTTTTAATTTTCATACCCCTTTCATTTTTCCAAAACATGTATGAAACTCTTTGAGCATCATTACTTGCCTATCACAAACGCTTTTAAAAACTTCTCTTGCCGTTTTCGAAGCATTGTCATCGCTAGAATACATTGCATGGATCCTGCATTGTTCTTTTATTGATTGAATGGATATTAATTCATTGTATAATTCTTCTTGATCTGCATGATAGTGAACATGTTCACTATTTTTACACTTTACACAAATTTGGTTTGGTAAAATTTCAACACGTGCTTTGCAACCATCTTTATAACACATATAAAAGGATTTGCCTTTATAACTGGATTTCTTTTTGTATAATTGTTTTTGATTAATTAAATAAATCAATTGAGAAGTACATCTTTTGCCGGCAAGGTATACAAAACTCTCAGATTCCATATTGTCCCTTTCATCATTACTAGACATTTCATTAATTTTTTTTTGTTTGCCGATTTATTTTATGTGTTGATGTATACTCTAGTCCTTGAGTTTTATTAACTCCATCCACCACCAAGTAATTGTAAAGAAAATTACTTTTGTTGAGTACTTAGATTATTTTGTTATACAAATATATGTTTTAAAACAAAAAAAAAAAATTTGGACTTTATGACAAATATTTGGGAAATATATCGATTTTCGGTGTAATGAGATTTTTTGTTTTGGGCCAGGGATGAAAAATGAGAATTTAAATTTTCATTAAAATAGTACTTTTTCGACCTTTATTGTACCAATCATAGATTTTTTTGTACATTTGCCACATTTAAGCAAAAATCTTAAAATCTAGATTTCAAGTATGAAACTCATTTTAGGATGTAACTACTGCATTACTCCTACTCTTTATAAGAAATTTAATACAATTTCTTAACCCTTTTCTTAGGTTTATATAGAGATTGATAGCTCTTCACTTATTTTTAAGGTTTTAATTGTATTATAAAAAGTACTACAGTTTTAACCATATCATCCCTGTATAAAGTATCTATCTTCTATCAAAACAGCATTCATAAAGAAATAGTATCCCAGATAGTTTTCATATCGTCAGCATATTATTATCTTGCCACATGCTCCAAAAAGTCAGTATCCTAGAAGCACTTGGTTCTTTTTATAGTGTTCTTTATATATAGTTCAACTCCTCCTATGACCTAGTTCGCTCTTCTAGTTAAATCGGTGTTTCAGTTTAATAGCTCTTAATTTAACTTTACGAAAAGTGTGTTTATTTTATGCCAAAAAATGTATGGCTGTATTAAAAATTTAATGCGAATGTATAATTTAATTTTTTAAAGCTTTCTTAAAAGCATTTTATCATTTTGCTAAATGCCCACTATCTTCAGTGAAAATTAAGACATTTTTTAAAATTATAATTGACTTTTTATAAATATTGAAAAATATTTATTTTTTCAAGGAACTATGTAGGTAAAAGAGAAGAAACGAATAACGTCTTCATTTCGAATAAATCAGGATGTCAAAAAAATCCAGCCTGGCAATTGTAAACAAGAACGATTATAGTTAAATGATTGAACATTAAAACTTGAGCTAGCTAGCAACATTAAAAAACAGCTGATTTTGAGAATAAAAAGAAATGACAAAAAGAACGAAAAGAGCGAAAGGGCTGAAGAACTAAAATAGCTGTAGATTGCGAACTATATCACTGGTTTAAAGTAAAGAGTTGTTCAATTAAACTAGTTCGTTAACAAACGACACGATACTTTTTAATCCCCATCTATATGAAACCAATACATGTACGTTTTTAAAAAACACCAAACGTTAAAGGGGCACTTCTTGTTTATTGGCAAACTACCCCGTTCTGGTAAAAAGAGAAAGACAATTCCTCTCTCACGAACGCTCTCATTTACACAATTTTCGTTACAAGAAACGCTTTTTAGCAAGATTAGGTTCCCGCGGGCACCCCCAGGTAACGTACCTCGAACACACCTAAAATTTCCATCATGCTATTTTTTTAAACAAAACAAATTAAAAAAATAATTCTGGTCTTCACACTAAGTTAAATATTGGTTAACACAAAAAAAATAGTTTTGTATGTAAATTTTTGACATTTCTTTTAGGTAAAGGTAACCCTGTAGTATGAGACGTACCGTTAAAAGACAAAAGTAATGATAATAGGTCCGTTCGAGTACTTAGTCAAGTCCAGTAAAAATAACTCAGTAACAAACTTACAGAGAATAGGAAAAATATACTCTCACCAAGAAGATTTTCTAAAAATGTATGCGAACGGAGTAGGGTATTCAAAAAACCGGCCTTTTGGAAAAACCGGTTTCGGTTTTCTTCGAAAAATCGAATTTTAAAAAAACCGGTTTCTATTTTTGCAGAAAAACCCGGTCAACCGGTTTTTTCGGTTTTTTTTAATTTGAATAAAAAGCTTATATAATTTGTTAATTGTTTTAATTACAAACAAAAAAAAAAGAAATTTAATATATAAAGTAATAAAAATAAAAAATACATTCTTTGAAAAAAAAAAAATATTTTATAATATTTTTTTATTGTATTTCATTTCAACATTTTATTTATTGGTTTTAATATTTTTTAATATAATATCTTAAAAATTAATATTATAAAAATTAATATTATATTCATATCAAATGAATAAAGATCATTAAGTTTGTAAATTGGTAAAATTAGGTACGTTAATAATTTGAACGTTTAAAACGTTTGGCATTAAATAAGTTTTTTTAATATTACATTTTAAATATGTAAAAAGAAAATCTATTTTTCACTTCTAAAATAATATTTTAGAAATAATATGCAATTTAAATGTTTCGTTTTAGTGGAAAATACTCTTTCACTAATGGTACACTCACAATATATTTTCCGTTACCGACTGTAGTTTATTTAAAAAGTAATACGTAAAGTTTGTTTTTAAATGAAGAATCAATTGAAATTCATAGAAATTTATTGTTTAACTATTTGTATTAGTCATTCAAAAAACAAACTATAAAAATTTACAGACATTCAGTAGGAGTTGATATTTTCAGTTAAATGTAAAATTTTATGTTTTCTGCTTCAAAAATTAGAAATTCATATAATTCCTTTTTGTTTTTTTTTACCAAAATAGTTTGTGTATATATACAAAATTATTTCAATAAAAATTACAAGAAATTATTCAAATATACATACACACAAAGCCAATAAAAATATATACATCTGCGTGTGTTGTGTTCTGTTTTGTAATTCCATACAAATAAAAAAACTTTCAATTTTAAAAACAAACCACAAAAGTAGTTTTTTCTAACTTTTTGCCAGTAAAAATTTGATGGTTATTTTAAACGACTTTTTATTGTTTTTACTACTTTTGTCGATTATTAAACAATGATTAAAAGTAAACAACAAAATGGTTTGAATATAATGGAAAATCAGTAGTTCTCTTTTTAATTGTATTTTCGATTAATTTAATATGTATTTTAAGTTTTTTTTAACGAAATAATATTGTGAGTGTAGCTGTTGGACAAATAGTCAAAAAACAATTAAATAAATTTTCCAACTTTTCAGTTATTTGGTCGCATTTATCAAGATATATGAAACCATCATATAATGATGAATGATTTTGTACAGTCTCTTTTTTAGGATTTTGAATACTGTTTATTGTGTTATTTAGATCAGAAATTAAACAATTTGAATTTGGAATATCCAAAGTTAGGTCTTCATCGGAATCTAACAGACTTACATCTAAATCTTCATAACTAAACAAATGATTATAAACGTGTTCGGAAAAAATAAAAGAGACCAAGTAACCCAGTTGGTGATGTAATTAAAAAATCGGTTAACCGAACAAAAAATAACGGTTTTCGGTTTTCTTCGAATTTACAAAATATTCGAAACCGATCGGCTTAAAAAAAAAGTAACCGGTTGACCGGTTTTCGGTTTCGGTTTTTGAATACTCTAGAACGGAGAATGTGCAACAATTTACTAGTTTGTAAACAGCTGATTGTACACCAAATGCAAAAATAAATTATAACTGGTGGATATTTTTTATTTATTACAAAATTAATGCGTTAATTTAAAATCGATCATATTAATTATTTTTTAAAAAAATCATCTAACAGGTTATTGTTATTGACTGGGATCCAAATGCAACACAAATTCACCCAGATAATACATTCAATATTGCACGTTGGATGGGTAATGATGATGATTCACAACTTTTTGATTTAATCAATTTCTTAAAAGGTACACAACATCCATTTGCTTTCGTAGTTTCAAAATAAATATATTTCAATTTTATTTTAGCTATTGCCACCACTGATGTAGATGATGTACGTGAAGTTTTACATTATTATCGTCAATTTGAGGATCCCATTTTAAAATTCCGTGAAAATCAAGCTAAATTAGCCGAGCAAATGCAAGAACGCGAGCGAGAAGAACAAACTAAAGCTAAACCAATTGTAAAAAATTGGACAAGAAATTTTTTGGGACGCTAAGCCATTTGAAAGAAGTTAATGACTTATTTAACACCACCCAGTTCGCTTATAAGTAGCTTTAATATTGTTTTAATCAATGGACGCAAATTTTCAAGCCATACATTTTTTGTTTATTATTTTTAATACCTATTTTGTTCAAATGGTAAAATGAAAAAGTTTTTTTTTTGCATTAATTTTTTACTTCATTTTTTTTTTGCAAAACTTCAGTTTGTTAAATTTTACTTATTTACAATATTAAAATAAAAAATAATCTTGTAGATAATTTAGTTTCACTTTATTGATGACATTTCTTTCACATATTTATCATATTGGTGGTCATAATGCTCTACATTTTTCTACATATTTTTTTTTTAATCATAAAAATGTTTTAACTTTATTATTTTGTTTATTTATAAGCTAATTTTAAATAATCAATAAAATATAAATAAATTCTTAAAAGAATTAAAATATAAGAATTTCCAAGTGTTGTTTTAATCTTCAGGACAAAAAGGATTTTCAGAATCATCAAATCAAACAAATGTGGCGCAACATTTGTCGATAAATAAAACACATTTTTTTTTATATTTCGCATATTATTTATTATCGATAATTGGTTTTCTTTGGAATACATAGGAAAAAAATTATTTGCATTTTTTTTGTTTTAATTTTACAATTATTAAACCTTGTTCAATTTTCATTTCATTTGTAATAAATATTTTTTACTATTAAAAAAAAGAAACATTATTTAACGTTGGGCTGGATTAAATGGACAGGTTTTTACAAATAATGTCATGAAATTTAAATTTTTATTTGGTTTAAGGAGTTTTTTTTAATAACAATTTTATATATATATATATATATATATAAACTGTTGTACATAGCAAATACATAGTTCTACTTACATGTTACTGGGATTTTTCTTTTATATTAGTACCTACTTTTTGTTTCGTACTAAATCTAAAAATGAAATAAATTTGAAATTCGATTTCTGGTTGGAGAGACTAATTTTTTTTGAACTAACTTGATTTTTTTTTAATGAGAGTTTTTCAAATCCCAGCTTTTATTAAAGAACTATTTCCTATAGTTTTATTTATGTATTATTTTTACAAACTTATTAAAAATTATATATTTTTGGCTTTAAATGTTTATTTTATTTTTAGTTATATATTGTTTTATTATTTTTTTTTTGTCATTTTATAAATGCATTCATCTATTTTGTTCTTTTTTTAAATTTATTTTTGTCTACTTTTATTATTTTTTTATTCAAGCGTTACAAAAATAGTAATTTTTTATTTTCAAATTGTTTTTATTCCAAAATGTTTATTTTCTAACCCTTTTTTATTCGTACTATATGTATTGCAATTTTGTTTTAAATTAATGTATTTATATATTTATGTATATACCAAATTACAAAAATGTTAGAGTTCAGGGCTCGACAGGGTTGCCTCTATTCGAGTAGTGCTGAGTAATACTTATATTTGTTTTTTTTTTTTCAAAATTTCAACTTTTAAATTCCATACAAATTTTAAATCGAAAACTTGAAAATAGCGAAAATACGTATTTTGGGATTCAGTATGAATGGAGAATAAATTCAAATCAGTCAATATTAAGAGGTCACAATACATTACACATGATTTATCGTTTACGTGGAATTGTTGCGAAATTGCTGTAGAATTTTTTTCACAGGAATTTAATAGACAAAACCATGAGAAAACTGAGTTATTTAAATTTATTTTAATTTCTTTATTTGTTATGAAGGCTATAATATTCACAAATTTTACAATTTTTTTATTGATTTTGAAAACATAGAGTGTAATTTTTGCTAAACTTAATAACCATTAAGGAATATATTCATTTTTCTATTAAAATAAACTTGTTTCAAAATTTTAAGCTATTTTTCCAGATACAAATTACACAAAAACTGTGAAAAACTACCGGAAGCACAAAATACGATCTGTTTATATAAAAAGAAATGGAAACTTCTATACAAACTATCGCGTAAGATATTTTATTATTTGTATTACTAGCAAGTTTTAATAATCCTGTTTACTAATTGGGAATATTAATATTGAAACTAGCAAGTGTCATAAAGGTTTAATTAGAAGAGGGGTTTTTACCAACTTATGTGAAAAATAATAAGTATGTACAGTTCAATCTGTCATATTAAAGTCGGTAACGCAGTATCCTTACTATGTTTTGCATCAGGGATGGAAAATGGAATTTTTTTTTGGTATCAAAAAAAATTCAATAGTACTTTTTTGACCCTCAGAGTACAAATTTTTTTTTATTTTTATCTAAAAATAGCTTAAAATATAAATTTGTTTTTACATAAAATTAAGATACGTAAAAAACTTTTTTTTTATATACATATTAAACAAAAAAGAGTAACACATTAAATTAGAGACCAAGTTAATATAAACTTTAGTAACCCAGCAAAAAAAAAAAAAAATTAATCTAATCACATTTTGTTGAATCTAATTGTATATACCCAGCATAATGGTAGTCATTCTGTGGTTATAACTTCTTTTATTGCTTCCTTAAGTTCAGTTATAATTCTTTTATGATTTTTTTGGTGTTATTCTAAGGAAATTTCAAAATAATTCATATGTTCATATTTCAAATGTAGTGAGTTAGATATAAAGCCGATGAATATCTTAAAAAAATCACTCTTCTTATTGAAAATATTGTTTTCTGATTATTCCAGTCAAAACTTTCAATGTGAAAATATTTCTGAATGCCTTTTATAATTTTTTTTTTTTTAAATCATTTTTATATTTTTGTTTAATGCATTTTTTCAGCTTTTATTAGTTATGGCGATCTGTGCATTTTTGCACTATGTATTTTATATAACACTACACCATTTACAGCTTTAATTCAGAATCTTCCAAAATAATTATTTTAAATTATTCAATTTCAGACAATTTTAAATTATTTTTATTATTTATTATTTAAAATTGTCTGAAAATGCTTCAAAATTGTATAACCAGTTTTTTAATTATCCAAAAAAAATGTAAATTTGTCCAAAAATTCGTTAAAATTTTTAAACATATTTTAAAGTTGCCCAAAACAGCTTTTTCATTAATGCAGAATTATGTATTTGTTTTAATAAAGAGTATTTCTATATCAGTGCATAAAGTTCTATTCTTTAAACTTATTTTTCTGCATTCTTAAGATAATTGAATATCAAAGTTTTATTTGGGAAAAGGGTGTGAGAGTATCAAATATGTCTCGGAAGTATATCGGTATTTTTTTAAATCAAATAGTATCAAAAAAAGTACAATTGTATCAACTTTTCCATTACTGTTTTGGATATTGATGGCACAAAAAACTAAAATATAGAAACTAACAAGTGTAATATACACAGAAAAAAGTATCACAAAATTTTAAGTAATTAAAAATATTTGTTAAAATTCAAATTCGATTTCTAACAATTTTTTGTTTGAAATATTTGTAAATTGTTACTTTTCATATAAAAATTATTTGAAAATAAAAATTGAAGTTACAAAAAAATAACAAACAATTTTTTGTATTTACAAATTCCATTGTTGGTGCCTTTTTAAAAAATATTTTTTTTGTATTTACAAAAATGTTCTATGGACGATGTTCAATATTACAAACAGAATTTTGTAATTTTATTCTGTGTAGGCTTTACATATAAGGTCTATTTTTTTTCGAATTTTATAAAAATATTCCATGCAAATTTAAGTAGATATAGACAGACTTGTTAAGTAGTTATAGATATAGCTACTTAAAAATGTTGCCAAGCCTAAGAAATTATTGGCTTTTTTGTGTCTTTTAAATGTAAACAAAATTTTTTGTATTTTTAATTTAATAAAATATTAAAAACAACAAAAGCTAACAAATGTTCAAATTATATTTGTTTACAAAAAATAAAGGAAAGTAGGGATAGTCGTTTCCTTTACAAGTAGTTATAGATATAAAATTCGAAAAAACAAACCTATTATTTGTCATTTGCTGTATTTAAATAAACGGATTATCATTAAACTATTTTTAAAATTATCCAAAGTTTTCCTGAAAATGCTGTTTAAAAAAAACACTGGCAACCCTTTTTTATTGTCTTGACAAATCTTCTTTAATAAAGATGTGTACAGTAATAAATTAGAAAATAAAATTAATTTATACTAAAAAATATTTGAAAAGTGAAAGCAAAATGCATAAATCAAGAAAAATAACAAAGTGCGCGTGTGAAAGTAATAATTCTGTGTTAAAAACAGTAAACTTAAAAAAAACGAAATTTAAACCTTCCATGCTGTGTTTGAAAAAGAATATTTTGGTTTTTGTTCGGTAAGTGTTTTAGCATAGAGTAAAAAGAATATGAAGAATGATAAAAATTGTTTATAAGCAACACAAATGGAAAACAATTACACTTGTTAATAATTTTTCCCAAATTACACTTTAATCAGCGTAGGTAAATAATATAACCACTTCAATAAAAAAAGGGCAAAGGAGTGGGAGCTACACTTCAGCATCATAAAACAAAATGCATTTTTGAAATCGTGACACAAATTTCCTCTAATTTGAGTGTTTCGGTTTTTTGAACTTAGCAGGTCCCAGGGGACCCGGCCCACCTATACATATAAAAAAAATTCTTTTTAATTCCAGAGGAGGTGTAATATTTTTTTGAGGGGGAAAGAGTGCACTTTAACCAATAAAGAAAAAATCACTTCTTTTGTATGCGAAAATAGCACTCAGGTTTTAAAAATTATTTTATTTCTCTGATCGATAGTAAGTTGTCCTAATAAAATTCATGATAGTACATTTTAGACCTTTAAGTAAAATTTAGAAAAAATCCCGCAATTTATTTTTTGTAAAAGTTTGAACCGCGGGAATCTAATTTTGTGTTGATTAGTGGGATTTTCATTATATTATCCAAAAATCTCATCCATTGGCGAGATTTATTTATTTACTTCCATTTGTATCAGAAATCTGAAAATTTTTAAGAGATTTGTACCGAAATCTCATTTCTACAAGATTTGAGTGCAGATGTTAAAGCAACTTTAAATATAAAAATTTTATAATATACAATTTTTTCTTCTTCAAAATGAAAAATACATTTAAAAATGTAAATAGTTATTTGCAATTTCAAATATATTTATTTAATAAGCTGTTTTTTAATAAGAATAATTTTGACGTTTAATTTTGTGTGTGAAATGTGGTTTTGTGCATTTGCAGTATTTCGGGAAATTGTATGCCCTTGTAAGAGCATTTTTTACTTACTCTAATTTTATCAAGCTTTACGCAAAATTACCTCGTACAGACCTATTCATTATACACTTTTTATGATAGGTTTGTTTTTTTTTCGAATTTTATATACATATCTATAACTTCTTGTAGAGAAAACGACTATCCATACTTAACTGACTTTTCTTAATTTTTTGTAAACAAATACAATTTGAACATTTGGGGCCGCCTTTGTACGAAAGCTGTTTGCGTATATGGACTTCGCGGGAACGCGAAATAGAGCAATTATATTGTTTGCCCTACTTTACCTTCACTTGCAAACACATAATTCATTTGTTTTTAATGTTTTATCTAATTAAAAATACAAAAAAAAAGATTATTGTTTACATTTAAAAGAGAAAAGACAATAATTTCTAAGACTTGGCAGCATTTTTATACATTTTTAATTTTTAAGTAGCTATATCTATAACTACTTAGCAAGTCTATATCTACTTAAATTTTGTATGGAATATTTATATAAAATTCGAAAAAAACAAACCTGATATTTGTGTATAAACATACACGTTTACCATCTGTAAACAATTAAAAAATATTAAAATCAACTTGATTTTCCCTGAAAAAAGTAGAAATCACTAAAAGAACATTAAAATTTTCTTTTTTTTTCCTCTTTTGCTCTAGAAAATTTTCAATAAGTAATCTGACAATTTGAATTATTTGTAATTCACAGGCTTACATAGAACTGATCCAAAATTTTAGTTCCTCAGGCAATTTTTTATTTATTTTAAATCAGCTGAAGGTTTCTCTGAGAAACTAAGATATTATTTTCGCAATCAGAAGAAAGAGCAAAAGAGGGTTAAATTAAAATATTTCTTTTTAAATTATTCAATATTCAACACAACACACTTATCACGCCGATTTCGCGGTGGGGGTAAAAAAATTTTAAAGTTTGACAACAACTAAAGATAATTTTATTATTACGATTTGTTAATCATTTTGAGATGCTTAGGTATTATACTTGATTCAAGGCTATCCTTTGATATACACATAAATGTTCTTAGTTCAAAAATTTTTTATATTTTACGTATAATATATACTCTCTGAATTTGTATATTCCTCCTCATATCAAATGTAGACTAGCTCAATCTTAACTTTTGTCTTTGATTCTCTACGGGACAACTACTAACTTTTTGGAAAGAGTAAAGCGTTTAATTAACGAGATTGTTCGATTTGTATTTAATATTAGGCGCAGAGAGCACACATCGCAATTCGTTGGTAATTTCCTCGGTTGCTCTTTTTACAACTTTTTAAAATTTCGCTGCCTATTTCTTTTTTATAAAATGGTTAAAAACAACGTACCGCAGCCTTTGCTAAGCTTGCTCACATACACAAGATCTACCAGGAACCCTAATATTATTATTCCCAAAACTGCAACGTCTGCTTTTGAGAGATCTTTTACTATAAGAATTGCTCGATGGTGGAATTCTCTTCCACTGGAATTACGTCTTTTCTCACACTCACAAAATGTGTTTCGACTAAAACTGTTTAGATATTTTTCAGATCAATTAACGTCATAAAAATTAACTCATAAATTAACATTAAAATTAATAAACACTTTTGCCACTGTCTGGGACCATTCTTTTATTTATCTCTTGTTTTTTTTTCTATCGTCTGGCTGGCGAGCCTGTTAGCAAAACTATAAAGTAAATCTTATAACAAATTTTATACATTTTATTTTTTTACTTATGTACGAATGCACATAATACAAATACAGTGTTTATTATATTAGTAGATATATTATATAATTTTAGTTTCATTTTAATCTCATGTAAATAACTATGTAATATTATTAAATGAGCCATGAAGGCCTTATATTACAAATTAAGCAAATAAATAAATAAATAAAACTTAATATAAAAAAATAATCAAAACAAGTACACATACCGATACTGTGTAAAAATTCCCCCATAAAGATTTTTGGAATTTCAATCGTGATTTGTCAAAATAAATGCAAAAGTGACGGTTGCATATTTGAATTCAGAAGCTAAAAATCATTTTTAATTTTTTGAGAACAAATTTTGAGCGATCTTTCTTTTTATCACCGATGTCGTAGAATTATATATACATATATGTATATTTTTAACCACTTTTTAATTTTAATAATTTTTTTTATTTTTTATATTTTGGAATGATCTTTTTCGATAAACCTATAGAATTTCGAGCGCCCACTTCACAACTCCAAAAATATGGTCTACCAAAAAATTTCAAAAAAGTTTTATTTAGAGATACAATATCGCCGTTATTTTAAATTAATTAAAAAATTGAATATAATTATGTTCGTGACACATCAAATCTAGTACATATATTTTTTGGTATTCATTACGAATGTGAAATCCAAATTAAAATCAGAGTCGGAGATTTTGTTAAATTCGAAAATTTATACAAAAAATTTTCATATATGGACATGTATGCAGTTACATATATGAGGTTTTATATTTGCATATATGAAGGTTGGAATATAGAGTTTTGTATCTGCAAAAAGGACTCATACACTCATAATACTTTTTCGTAAAAAACAATCTTAAATACATATTAAATTAATCGAAAATACAATCAAAAAGAGTACCTCTGATTTTTCATTATATTCAGCCTATTTTGTTATTTATTTTCAATCGTTGTTTAATAATCGACAAAATCAGTAGATATAATCGAGTCGTTTAAAATAACCATCAATTTTTAACTGGCAAAACAGAAAACAAAAAATTTTACATTTAACAGAAAATATAAACTCCTTCTGAAAGTCTGAATTTTTTATAATTTGTTTTTTTTTTGGATGACTGATTCAAATAGTTAAAAAATATATTTCTATGAATTTCAATTGCTTCTTCATTTAAAACAAACTCTACGTATTACTTTTTTAATAAACTACAGTCGGTAACGGAAAATACATTGTGAGTGCAATAAACATTAGACCGTACCAGAAAAAAAAGTTCACCGTACACTAGCGAATATAGTGTTTTTGAAAGGCGATTTAAAAAAATATTTTTTTTTGCCGAACGTAGGGGTCGCCTTTATAAATTTTTCGTTATAACATCCGTGATATGTCAATTTTTGCTCTAAGGTCGATTGACCTCAAGTGTTCCGTCCTAATACTTAACCCCCAAATCTCAGTTCCTACCACCCTAATGTGCCACCCTAATGTCAGAAAATTAAAGTTCGCAAAAGACCATAAACTTTTTTATTAGGAAGTATTTGGATAACTCCAGCATCAATATATTATACTTTAATATCCGATTTTAAAAACTGAAGATATTAGGAAACATTTAAAAAATTTACCCTACATTCCGCAATAAAAAAATTATAAAAAACATTTTTAAAGTAATTGTGGTGGAATTTTCGAAATACTTTCTTAGCAAACGTTTTATGATTTTTTTGTTTAATTTTATGACATTAGGATGGTAGGAAATGAGATTTGGGGCGTAAGTATAATTTTTTTCTTTTTTTTAATGGCCTTTCAACAATACTTTATATATGAAGGTGTACGGTGCACTTTTTTTTGCCTGTAAGGTGGTACGCTCTAATGATCATATATGGTAATCAATATACTATACATATGGACAGGGTGGTCCAAATACAGCTATTTTGACATTTTTCCTATTCGTAATATTTTGAATATTAGTCGGTATTATTCCTCAGTGTACCAAAATGAGTCGCTTGAACAATGTTGGGAAATATTGCATTATTGTGTTGGGGAATATTGCAAACTGTGCGTTTGTTGAAAAGGTTTGGCCGAAATGAAGCACCCACCACCGTGCCTGCTGTATGCAAATTTGTGGAAAAAGTTTGTAAGACTGGCTTGCTAGTGGACAATACTCATGGTCCCCGTTGTTTTACGGTGCGTATCGATGAAAACGTCGCTGCTGTGGCGGAAAGGGTGCAAGTGAACATTTTGAAGAAAAATATCGGATTATTCGCTTACAAGGTCCAATTGCATCAGCACGGTAATATTTGTTACTTCTAATAGAGCCATAATTTACCAAAATAAATTAAGTTTATTTTAGATTTTTTTCGGGTTCACTTGCGTTTTTAGAACATTGGTGCTTATTGAGTTTATAGTTGTAAAAAAAATACTAAAGGTTTTAAAATAAACAAAAAAGATTAATTATTCAGATTCATATCATTAATTTTTATCATATATACAAATTGAATCAAACGTCAATTTTAAAATCCCAAATAGTTCAGTAGTTGTATCAATTTTTTAAAAAAGTGAAAAATATTTTGTTTCAATAATTATGGTTACCTTATTACAGAATGCATATTAAAAAGCTTTCTGTTTACAATATTTTGCCTAATATATATATTTTTGTCTATGATCTCCTACATAAAAAACCTCTGATCTTAACTCTGCCTTAATATAATATTTTAAAGGCATTTTAAATATACATTGTTATCGTCATATATTTCGTTCTGATACGATAAAGAATATTAGAGATTGTAAGAAATATAATGTTTGAACTGATATAAATAGATTAATACAAATATTCTATCATTTGAAGAAACTTTTTAATCCCAATCCCTTTTTTCAAAATAAGAAATTTTTTTAACAAATAGATACATAACATATATGATCAATTAGATAATTCAATTCAATTGATTTATTTGCAATATATAGAACATATATGACCATCGCCTTGTTTCTGTATTTCTCGCATCGATAAAGTTTTCGCAAAATACTTGTAAAATGCACCTTAATCTGCTTTCAATAGGGTGAGTCACAGGCAATTAAATATATATTAGTCTAAAGAACATAAACAATGAGCTTTATTCACATGATTTCTCTATTTAATAAGAAATTTTACAAAACTAAATATGTCCACAGTTTTGAAGTTTAATATTCCAAAAAAAATTTCCAGTTAACAGCACGTATTTTGAGCAATATTGACTAGGGGCAACAGTGGAGCTGTGAGGGTTAAATTTTTTACCTGTAACAACAACATGTTACTTTATGTGAAAAGTAATTTTATGTTGATTTGTTTTTAAGCCTCATTTTCATAATATTTAGTTAGCTCCTAACTGGGACTTTAACTGTGATATTTGCTGTGATGTTGCTTCCCATCAGAAATTGGGCACAGACCTTGAAAAAGATAAATCTTGATTGAATTAATTTGCGAAAAAAATAATTCCGTTTGTAAATCAGAAAGTTGATTCAATATTTTTTTCTAAATCAGATTAAAAATCATAATTGATAAAACAATTTGATTTGAATCTTTTTTGATTCAATCAAATCAAATCATTTCAAACATAATTCATTTTTTAATTCGCGAATTAAAAAAATATTGAATTGATTTTCGAATTAAAACAAATTAAAAAACATTAAAATTGACTTTCAAATCTCTAGATATTCGCCATTTTGTAAATGGTAATTTTTTAAAATGACCGGTATTTCGAAAACTAGGCGAGATAGAGCAAAACTTACAAAATTTTCGGGAGCGTACACACAAGAAAATTACAAAATTCTGTTTGTTATATTGAACACTAAAAAATACAAATAAATACAAATAAAAAGTTTTTTTAAAAAGGCACCAACAACGGAATTTGTAAATACAAAAAACTTTTTGTTATTTTTTGTAACTAAAATTTTTATTTTCAAAGAATTTTTATATGAAAAATAACAAATTTACAAACATATCAAACAAAAAATTGTTAGAAATCGAATTTGAATTTTAACAAATATTTTTAATTACTAAGAATTTTGTGATTTTTTCTGGGTACCTATGATATCGAAGTGTGACCTTTGTTGAGCCTTGCAAAATTTTTGTCCGTTTTGCGCTATCTCGCTTAGTTTCTGAGATACTTGCCGAGAAGGTGTTTTATAAAAATTCCATGGGTTTAGAATTAAATTAATCGTGATTTAAAATTATTATTTTTTTGATTCGCGAATCAAATAAAAATTAATTTGATTATTTGATTTAAAATTGAATTGCTTAAATTGCATTTTTTCGTTTGATTTATAAAAAGAAATATTTAAATCAACTTGATTCTTTTAATAAGATAAAGATTGAATTATGGTAGTAAATAATTCAATCAGAAAAATGAATTCGCGAATTCGTAAAAATTTAAATGAGATTTGAAAATTGGGCATTGGTAAAGCACATTGTTTAAAAAAATTAACGAAAAAAGGGAACTATTTAAAAGGATGCAAGGACATTTTTGCCAATCTAAAAAATTAAGTAAATAACTTTGTAAAACAGAGTAGGTTCGTAAATGCAGTAGTTGCGCATCACTGCAGCATAATAAAAGTAAAACGTTTAAAAAAACATTACTTGGCAGCACTGATTTACGTCAAACGTTTTTTTTTTATGCAAACAATTGATCATTAAAGTTTCTGATGCAATAGTGCAAAATCAGTCTTCTTTTTCGTTTTAATTGATTTTTAATAATCAAAAGTCGTTTCATCTTTTAATTCTTTTTTTGTTGTTATAAGTTAACAATAAGTTGTCATTATTGTACCATCAAGATTTTTAATAATACGAATTTGTTAAAGTTGTTGGGGTGAACATATTTTTATCTTTTGCAAAATGTTCTAAAAAGCAAACTGTGCAGTTGTTGAGCATTAGCCAATCATTTGTAAAAGATAATTACACATCAGAAACAAAAATTGTCATAACTGCCGCAGTGATGCACAAATTATCTGCATTTACGAACGTACCCACCACTCTCAGGTGAAGTGTTGCGGCGCTACTTTCATATAAATGGTTTCCGTGACAAAAACAATTTACATAGAAAGTTTACTTCCACTTGACCGAAATATTTTACAAAATAGCGGGGTAAAACAAAAATAAACGCATACAGTTTGATTTTTTTTTTTTGCAATTTTTTGTAATGATTTACATTTTTTTTATTTATTTTTATTTTTATTAAATTAAAATTTCCTTTTATTTCATTTAACTATGAATTGTTTTAAATATTTTTTTATGTAGTATAATTATTATTATTATTTTTTAAATTAAATGTTAAGTTTTTGTTTCCTTCTCTCTCTTTATCTGTATATAATTATAATTATTTCTTTTTGTTTAAATTTAATATTAGCATTATAATTAACATTTATACTTTTTGTTTTGCATTAATTAGAATATATTGTTTTCATTAAAATAATAAAACAAAAAAATTAAAACGATAATTAACATAAATTTTACTTTCAATTAAGATGCATCTTCAACTAATAAATCAATGATCTAAAAAACAAAAAAATACTACATGACGACAACGACGATAACTTTTATATGATTTTCTATATATAAAATAAATAAATAGATTAAAATATAAATGTATCATCATATTTTCATTTCTATTTTTTGTTTTGTTATTTGACAATTATTTACGGTTTGTTCTCTATGATATAAAAAGGATATTTGTATTATTTTTTTCACAAATGTAGTATTTTTTTTCAAATAAAAAACTGATTGGTTTTTGTTATTATTATTATTTGTTTTGCAAAAACTGCATTGAAATATTCAATGACTTTAGGTATATAAACAACAAAATATTTAAAGTTAATTAGTTTTACTATTTCTTAATTAAAAAAAAATTTGGATTTTAATGTTTTGTATTAAGAAATTGATTATATTTATAAAGAATTGGTGGTGTTGGTAGTGTTGGCTTTTTTTATATCTTGTTGTTGTTGTTTTTGTTGCTGCTTAAATATTTGATAGTATAAATTAGACTGACTGACTTTTGTGTGTTTATGTGTGTGGGTGTGGTGTGTGGTGTGTGATGTGTATTGTATGTGGTGTGTAATTAATCGGATTCATCTTCCCGATCATCAAACCCCGTCAAATCGACCGCCTTTAACATGCCCCTTGATATCGCATATTCAATCAAGGCTAAATGACAAAATACATATTGGTCGGGCATTTGTATTGAATAAGCACGTTGAGAACGTATTCTTTCTACAGTTCCTCGTATATCAGCTGTACCCACATCTTCCAGACGCGATATACAAATATCCAAAGTAATAAATGTACCTTAATGAAATGGAAAAAAAAATAAAAAGAATTTCACCAGATTAGTTTTAATTGCAAATCTGCACTACTATTGGATATACAAGTTAATAATGTCGATTTGGACAACAGATGGCATAACTATTACATATGATTATTGTGTAGATAATACCAAATATGGTTTTTGGAGGGTAAACATTTGTCATTATAATTCAGTAATTGATAGACGCCAAAGTGTAAATACACATTTTTTTCAATCGCTATAATAATGTCGAATTTTGTGCCTAAAAAAGATGTTTTGTGGGGAAGTCTAATAACCTTCTTTCATTTGAAAAAAACTACTGCTGAAAGTTATCGATTGTTGGTAGAAGCTTACGGTCAACATGCACCAACTCAAAAGACTTTGCGCGATTCAAAAGTGGTGATTCGACACAGAAGACAAGGAGAGGCCTGGTCAGCCGAACAAGTTTGAAGATGAGGAATTGAAAGCATTGCTCGATGAAGATTGTTGTCAAACGCAAGAAGAACTTGCATTATCATTGGGAGGCACGCAACAAGCTATTTCCCTACGTTTTAAAGCATTGGGATTCATTCAAAAGCAAGGAAATCGGGTCCCATATGAATTAAAGCCGGGAGACGTTGAAAGGCGATTTTGCATATCGAAAATGCTGCTGCTTGAACGCTATAAAAAGAAGTAATTTTTGCATCGTATTGTTAGGTTAAGAAGGATTATGCGCCCAAGGGACGCATTTCCCTTCAGCATAGAGGAAGAAAGAGAGAAAGAGAAGTAAAGAAGGAACAAGTTGAGAGGTCCGAAGAAATAAAGAAACTACGTAGGACAAGACTCCCCCTACAGTCCCCTCATCAGAAACAGCCGTCCTATTTCCCTGACAAACCCTAGTAGATCGGCTGGATTACATCCCCAGTCGATCTGCCTGAGACCCTGCATCCTAGGACAGTGGCACAGTACATGCTCTACCGTCTCTAGCTCCTCAACATCCCCGCACAGTCTGCAGAAGTCCGGTATGGCATTATCCCATTTACTCGTAAAAGCCATAACAGAACAATGCCCCGTTAAGAACACTATAAGGGTCCTGAGACTACCCCTATCCAATCCTAGTAGAACCCTGGTTGCCCCTGCGTCCAGTCCGGGCCATAACCTTTCCCGTATTACCCCATAGTAGTGACACAAGGGGGGTTTACCCCCTGTCCCTTACCCCTAAGTCCAGATTGCCATCCACCTTGCAGTGTCCGGGTACCCAAACCAGCCTTACTGTGAATGCAACCATGAGCTCCCTCAGAGCATTCCTACACCGTGCGACCACGCTCGATCGCACCGTATAATTTGTCAATGCCCTTAGCGCAGCCTGACTGTCGACGTAAATTGTCACCACAGACCCCCCTACGATGTTATCCAGTATCACCTCGTGTTGTTACTGGTCATGAAAAATGGAAACCCCAAGCGCAAAAAGTCATATGTAAAGTCCGGCCGACCAACCAGCCAAATCAACGCCGAAGCCGAATATCCATGGCGCCAAGGTAATGCTCTGTATTTGGTAAGATCAGAAGGGTGTTTTGTTTTATGAGCTGCTGAAATCGGGTCAGACGATCATAGCGAACATGTACCAATCACAATTGATTCGTTTGAAGAGAGCAATCAACGAATATTCGACCAGACACGAGGCTATAATCTTCCATCATTTCCAACTATTTGAAAAACAGTGGATGGGAAGTTTTGGCTCACTCGCCTTATAGCCCAGACCTTGCCCCTTCTGACTCCCATTTGTTTCGATCGATGCAGAACGCCCTTACTGGAATACGCTTCACTTCATAACTGGATTGATTCATTATTTACCTCAAAACCGGAGCAGTTCTTTTGGTGCGGAGTCCATATGCTACCAGAAAGATGGGAAAAAGTGGTGTCCAACGATGGACAATACTTTGAAAAATGTATCAATTCATTCTGTTATAATAAATGAATTTTTTAAGCAAAAAAATCGACATTATTAACTTGTATACCCAATACAAAAAGTGTTTTTATTATAATAATAAATGGAAAAATCAATGAAATTTAATTAGAATTCAATCAATTAAACTTTTCATCAAATTAATTATTTTTTTCTATAACATTTTTAAAGTTACAAATAGTTTTATACATACAATTTATGAACATTTTCATTAATGTCTGTTATGAAAAAATCTAATTTATTTGATAAAGTTTCTTCAAACTTTTCTTTCAGTAAATTAATATTTTGATAAAACTTATGTAAAGATCAATAAATTAAATATAAAAATATGGTTTATAAAATTGATGTAACTTTTCATTGATTTAAACAGTTTCATTGGTTGAAATGTTACTTCAGTGTAACAATTTATATATTTACCTGTTCTTCCTATACCCGCACTACAATGTACCACAATAGGTGGCCCTCTTGGATGTCCAGCCCATGTATCACCTAATGTTTGTACCATTTGAGCTTGTTTCTCGCGCACCTTTTGCAAAAAGGTTATCATGGCCATAGCTGAACTGGGTACACCATAATCGGGCCAACTGGTAAATTGCCAATGTGACACATTTCTTACTTCATCAGTCTAAAGAAATATAAATAAAGAATAAAATAACGGTTTAAATTTGGTTTAGGAATACCCTCTAATTTTAAAAATATTTAAATCTATCTTCTTTCTTACCTTTGTATTTCTCAGTTCTAATGAGGCTACTGTATAATCTTCATTAGTTTCTATACTAAGTGTTCGCACATGGAAGTTACCAAATTCTAAGGAACTATTATCTTGTGGTTCCCAATATTGACCGCATTTAACCCGTCCACGTTCCATAACACGTGTTGTCATAACTATAACTAAACAGTGTTGTTCCCAGATCATACGCCAAAAATCTTGGGATGTCTTTGGTAATGGCCCTATAAATATACAAAAAAAAATGGGATAAGAGAAATTAATGATACGAATTTAAAATCAAACAAATTTGCAAAAAAAAAATAAAAAATTTAAGTTGAAGGAAATTTTATCAAATTCATGCAATCAATGGAAGTTTAATTAAATTAGTTGAACTTGTTAAATTAATGAAAGTTTTTTTTTTTTTTTAATGAACGAATAATTTCTTTAATTATTTAAAAAAGGTTATTATAGTAATTGTAAGCTTTTTTATCGATTTTTTAAAACAATTCATTAAAACATTAAGTAAAAATTCATCAAAATTAAATACAATTAAATGGGAAACAGTAGATATGGATGGACAGCGATAGTTAGCGTGTAACTTCGAGTCCAAAAAAATCTATTATATTACACCTTATACACTTTGCCTTTGCTTTTTTTTTTTGAAAAACCATATAGATATTTTTGTGAAGCAAGTATTGGGAAAGAACCTATTCCAAACGCTGCCACCATTGATTTGTACGTATAGTAGATTTCCAAACTTAAAATAGTTTGTAAGTTAAAGTAACAGAAATGGTGATTTACAAAAAATGATATTTCATTTAAAAACCGGTGAAATTATTTTGATTTAAATCAAATGGCTTTTGTTATTTATTTTTTAAATATTATTTAAACAACTGACACATACGTAAGAAATAAATGATTAATTAGTTAAAATAAATGTTAAAATTTAACCAACCAATTCTTAAAAAAATAATAATCATTATGAAGTTCTTATAATTTAACTTTAAATAATTTTGTATATAAACAATTTAAATAAAAATCAAATTGGAATTTTTTGAATATTTTTTTTTGAAACAGCGCAAATTTAAAATTTTAATTTTTGAGCACCCCGGTAGGCTAGTTAGTAGCGTGCTAGCTTATCAGTGCGGGGGTCGTGGGTTCGATTCCCACCAGAGGCTTTGGTCTGTTTTCGCTACAACGAATTTAATAAAATAATTATATATTTAATAAAATAAATAAATTTGTAATAACCACAAATTTCAGTTTTGTGGATAAATTTTTATTAATTTTCAAACAAATGAAAAAAAATAAATGAAACTGAAAAAAATCAGTAAATCATTTCGAATATTATTTATTGAAATTCGTATAATTTATTATTGATTAAGCTTTATTGTAATCTAGTGTTTCCAATTCGGTTAATCTATCAACCGATTCTTCGATAAATCGCCTCTATTTCGGTTAATGTCGAAACAATTTAAAACTCACATAATTATTTGACCCGAAAAATCGATTAAAATAGGTCGATAAATTTTTAATTTTCTTAACTTTGGCAAGAAATACAATCAAATTCTTTTCAAATCGACTGAATCAAAGCAAATGTATATATCCTTTAGAAAATATGATAGACAATTTTTATTTTTGTTCCAATCACTTTAAAAAATAAAAAATAGTAAAATAATATAAAATTATATTTTCATGTCCAAAAAATTAAAATAGAGCTTTCAACCTCCGTATACATGTATTTCGAGCTGACAAAAGATCTCATCAGAACACGAAGTTTTAGAAAAGCTAGAGCCTCTAAGCAGAACTTTAACAAAAAATTTATTGAAATATATTTTTTTCTTCTTAGCAATGAAACACTTGACAAGGTATATTTCTAACAAGCACTATGACGTTACTTCCCAGCAAAAGAAAAAAATTGTAGTCATTCTGTGACTATAACTTCCAAAAGCATTCATATGTTCATATTTCAAATGTAGTGATTTGGATATAAACCCGATCCATATGTTAAAAAATCACTTCATTACTTCTAAAGCATAAGTTATAGTATATCGTATATTTTTTAAATCTAAAGCATTTATTCAAATTTAGAAAATAGTTCTGATGAACTTTTTTAATTTTTGTATTAATCATTTTTTATATTTTAGTTTTAAATTTCATGAGGGTTAGAATTTTTGCAGTTTTGCAATTTTTAAAAAAAGTTTTAAAAAATCAAGTATAATAGATTTTTTTTTAGCCTTTAATTGAAACTAGCTGTCCTGTCATTTGCATTTTTTCAGCCTTCTGCAAGCTGTGCATTTTTGCACAATCTATTTTATTTAACACTACAACATTTCCAGTTATAATTTAGAATTTACCAAAATAATTTTAAAATCGTATAAAAATTATTTCAAAAATTATTTAAAATTGTTCAAAAATATTTTAAAATTGTTTAAATATGTTTCAAAATTGTCCAACCAGTTTTTAAATTATCCAAAAATATTTTAAAATTTGTCCAAAAATTCATCAACAGTTTTGAAAAATGTTTTAAAGTTTCAAAGAGTATTTGTATATCAATGAATAAATTTCGCTTATTTAAACTTATTTTTCTACATTCTTATGAATTAAATTTTTATCAAAGCTTAAATACTACAAAGTATATGAACATTTTCCACTTATGCATCAGAATATCTAATCATTGTATATTAGCATTGCTTCCTTAGAGTAAAGTATGAGTAATGCTAGTAGCCACATTTGAATACTTCCCCCCTATGACACGCCAATGTTAAATTCATCGATGAAACCATCAAAAAAGAAGTGATGCCTTTGCCATATTAGTGATGCTTTTATTGCTTCTTTGGCAGCTTCAGGCAGATGAAGATACTTAAGATTCGAAAACTGTATTTTCTAAAACAGTTTCATTTAAAATTATATGAAAAAATTAAAAAAGCAAAAGGCAGCTTTTTGGGTTCTTATTGATGAAAGAAATGCATTTATTTTGCATTAAACGATTAATCGCAAATTTGTCCGATTACTCGACCCGAATAACCGATTAATCAATTTACTTCATTTATCGAATAATGACCTAACCGATTAACCAGCAGGTTTGAATAACTGAAAACATTAGTAAAAATACATAAATGATTAATTCAAAGTTAATTAAGGTTATGAATTCTTTTGAAATTTTGATTAGTAAGGATGGGCCTATAAATAATAAAATCATCATAAAACCAATAAGATTATTTACAATGGCCTTTTATAGAAAAATTTATCATTAAGAAAATATCATATATCCTTTCTTTTACAATATATTTAGTTTTTTTTTTCTAATAATAAAACTTATAAAAAAGTTTTCATAATAAAACCATTTATTAAATGACTCAACTCAGCACAGGTCAAGGTCAAAATATATAAATAATACTACAACAAGAAGAAAAAAAGAGTTCATAATGCGGAGAAACATAAAAGAAATATACAGACATAATATACAATAATTTAATTCTACACACAAAAAAATTAAAAAGAAAAAATTCAATTCAATTCAAACAAAATGTTATATTAAATTTAATAGAAAACAATTTTTAAATCAAACTTAGTTTTTTAATTAATTTAAATATGTCGTCTACTTATTTGTAAAAGGAGTAAAATAAAATTTAAAATTTTTTCCATAAACTTTTTGTTTGAGCTTTACCTATTTAGGAGGCTCTAGGATCTTTTGCCATGTACTATTATTGAATAATTAATTAAAATACGAAAATGTTCATCTCAACTCGAATCATATTTCTTTTAATATAATTCATACTTACGCATTGCGCAAAATGGCCCGAAGAATATGACCCCAATCTTTCGAATCGGATTTAAGCCCCATTTTTTGGAACAAAATTTTAGCTTCAAAATTCATTTTGGGGCATATTTTCTTTTATTACATTGAGGCTTTTTTTTTATTCATTGTGCAAAATAATCCCAATTTGAAAAAATTAAAAATGACCCCATTGTAAAGGGCTGCCATACACCACCAGTGATCGGCACTCATAGCACTCAGGGGCCGAACACAATCGGCAATTTACACGTACACTACACGAATATCAGCTAATTTTCAACAGAGCAAGTATATGCCGCTTTGTTGAAGAAATAAAGTACACTCTAAAAATTTGTTTTTTTTTATTGTAGGTATTTATTTTGTTTTTCGATTACATTTTAAATTTAAAATGTGGAACGTTGAGTGGAAAGAATTTTTTATTTTCTTTAAATATATTAAATGAGGCAGAGTGCCTTGTATGCTTTCAAAAAATAATTATTATCATTATTATGAATTATTTTTATAATAGAGAAAACAACAACATGAACTATTTTAATTCAATGAAAACGGATATTCTCTTATCGATTAATTCATTTATTAATTTATTCATTCATTTATCTCGAAAGATAAAATAATTTCTAACGGTGTAAAACACCAATACATTCATATTCTCTCTTTCTGCCGACCACTGCCATACACTTCGTTCTTTTTTTTTGACAGTTTTAACCGTACGTCGGTGTGGCCAAAAATCGTCCTCCTTGCAGGCGTTCAAAAATATCTAATGCAACAGTTGCAGTTAAAGTCCGTTTTCAAACATGTTTGCTCAAAACTATTCGTTTGTGTGATTACGCAGTTAAAAAATACGAGTTTTTCAGTGTCGAATACCAGGTAATATTAGAACACCAACTGATAAATTCTTTTTGAATTTAACTGTGTATGGATATGGTCGTATGCCAAAAAAGAACGAAGTGTATTGCGACCTTAATTAATATGACTCCAAAATATTCAAAGCAAAAAGAAATATATATATACATATTTTTTATGACCAGCATTATAAATAAATATTTATTGAATAATAAATTTTGAATAAGGTGAAAATTTGTGTCTTAAAAATTGACAATAATGAAATCTGTTAAGAATTATATTATATGCGTCTAAAGAGGCAATGTCATGAAAAACAGCATATCGGAAATTGATGGCTCTCCACTCTTGCCAGGAAATTGGGTCCATTTATCATTTTTAAAAATTAGGGCTAAATTTCATAATACAATTCAACTCCACATACAAAAATGCATTTTGGCCCCAAAATTTCTGGGCTCTTTCTGGGGGCAATTCAACTCCACATACAAAAATGAATTTTGGCTTCATAATTTCTGGGGTCTTTCTACATTTTTTTTTCCTTTTCCGAAAATGAAAAGAAGGCTGACTTTGGGTCCAAAATTCTTGGGGCCTAATTTCAAAGCGCCTCATAAAAATAACATTTTGAATCTAATATGAAAATATTTAGGATTTATCAATGCTTTTTTTCGCTGTGTGAGGTTTTCTGCCGCGCTAGAAATTCTTAGACCTTTGAAATATTTTATTTGAACTAATTCTATATTTAAGGTAGATTATTTAGTAATAGAATAACATTGCGTGTTTGCTAATAAAAAAAAAACACTGCTACATTGAAATCATTTATAAGACTTCATTTAATAACATGTATATTACAATTTTGTTGGATATTGTAAATTTACAACAAATAAGTGTACGGTGCATGAAATAGTTTTTACAATCCAACAAGAATTGTTAACACAAAAAGGGGTTTAAATGTCTAGCCGAGTAAAAAAAGTTAAGATATAATAATATGTGGCTTCAGCTAATAATATATTATCATATATATTTACATATGTCATTATGCATTACCCATATATAAGTATATATTATATTCATTTTTAAAAAATTACCATATATTATGTCATATATAACCACATCTAGTTATGTATTTATCTTTATAAAATTATATATGATTTATGATAAGATATAAAATTATTTAAAACATTGTAAATTATTAAATATGGCTTACATGGGACCATATTAACTTATACAGAACCATATATAATTATAAATGCTATCAAATATTTGAGATAAAATGATATATATTCTATTATCAAAAATATTTTTCAATATGAGTATGAGATATAATTGTATATGATTCAATATATGTTCCAATATAAGAAATATTTTTGATAAAATATGTAAGATTTAATTATATATGGTACAATATTTGCAAAAAAAAATTAAGATATTGTTATATATATTTACATATCCAGAGTATTTTTGATTTTTTTAATTATATGTGGTTCCGTTTCAATGGTTTCGAATCCCAGCCAGGGAGATAAAATTTGTTGTTTTTTTTTTATTTTTTTACATTAATATGTTTTACAAAACTTTCAAATTATAACTCATTTCGGAACAACCGTTAGAAATTTTTGATATGAGATATAATTAGTTTATAACAATCTATGTACATATAAAATTATATATGATCTTTGTTTCCAAAACTCATATACATATGTAAAAATATATAGTGGTAAAAATACATAGTGGTAAAAATATATATATTTTTTTGTTTTAAATATATTTATCTACTAGTACATTTTTTCTCAGTCCATAAGATATTTATAATAATATATAATATTATATACATATATATATATTCAAAAGTCCCTATAATATGCGCTGTATCCAGTAAAATGTCTTCAGTGTAAACAGTAGAATAACGAAAAGTTTAAGGACAGTCCCCAAAGTAACAAAATGTCTTCATAGTAACTTGTGGAACGAAAAATCGTCCCCGCAACATGCGCCGTGCACATACATAGTTATATATAATTGTATAAAATCAAAAAAGTACAGAACCAATTTAGTCTTATTAATTCCGCCATGATATGTAGAACTTTTTTCCACATTTCCGAATATATAATTATATATATGTAAGTCCCGAAGATATAATTATATATAACACAATTATAGGCAAAATGTAGTCTAATAAAGTCAGCCACACACTGCTGAGTGCATAACTCACCTCAACTCTGTCACACCGAGTTCAAATCCTGGCGAAGGCATTGTTAGAATTTTAATATTTTTTTATTAATTTTTTTTTATACGTTTTTTAATAAACTAGATTCGGAATATACATATATTATATTTTTCGGATCAATCTTTCCCTAAATATATTGTTGGATCGAATTTGATCTGCCATCCTCGGATCAATTTTAATCCTTCTAAATTCTCAAATATATTGCTGGATTGAAATTGATCTGCAATTTTTCGGATCAATTTCGATCCTCTCCAAATGTATTACTGGATCTAATATGATCTGCCATTTTTTGGATTAATTTAGATCAGCTAGATATTAAAGAATATCAAATTGGATAAGATAAAATATTGTTTTTACTTAGGATGTAACAACAAAAGTTAGAAAGCGAGTGAAAATAATATTTCAAATAAAATAATTTAATTTAAATTTCAAAGTAAACAAAATATTCATGTTGATTATGGAAAGTGTTTTTAAGTTTAGCTATTTTTCAGTTTATTGTCAAGGATTTTCGTGTTTGGCAATTTGTGAAAGAATTATAAAAAAACTCTATAAAATCTGCTGTACATTGATCAAGCACTCCGCTTTAGGGGGGATTATCACACTTTTTTATACTTTTACCGCTTTTTCATAGGTCTTTTAAACATTTTTTTTTGTAAAAAATAATTCAAAAGTTTAAAAATCTTGTGATTAAATTTTAAAAATTTTGAAGTTTTTAATATAAATAAAGTTATCAAAATATGATCGTTTCGATAGAAAAAGGTTCTTCCGAATAAAATTATATTTTGATATTTATTATTTGAAAACACGACCACCGCAGTACGCTATACCAACCAGTACGCTATACCAACCAGCCCCAATTACTTTGAATAGAATTTCTGTTTTACAAAAAAAAAGTTTCTGAATAAACTTTTTTAAAGGAATCTGTAACTTTTCTCTAACACAAATGTTTAATATGTCACAATTCTCCTACAAAAACTGCAATTCCTCAGATTTTTTTTTAAAGTAAATATTTTCGATAGGCAAGCATCCTTAGGTCGCGTTTACATCTCCATAGAAATCTCGAGATTTTTGTATTTTCCACTGTGAAAAAACAATGAAGAATAGGTTATGAATATTACATTTTTGGAGAAATATATTTAATAGAACTATGTTCTATGCAAAATTGAACGTCAAAACTCGGCATTTTGATGCAAATGTAAACGAGGGGTTAGTGTTATAGAGTAATACTCTGAAAAAGAAATCTTTAGGATCAAATGAATTCATTTCTAATAATATGCTTAATTTGAAAACTCTTTTTCAACAATGATTCATCTAAATTTTAATCTATATTTTATTAAAGCAAATTGTTGTTAATTTGCCAGTACAAAATTGTCTTAAGAGCTTTTTGGAGCGACTTTAACTAAAGAGAATATCTTGCATACAATCCAGATTTTTACTAAAAAATTTTAAATATACGGCACTTAAATTGCACTTCTTCATCTTCCGAATCCCACTTCTTTATCAAATATAGTTGATTACATTACCTAAACCATTACGTGGTCAAGCATTAAACCTTGACCGATGTTTGTAACTGCCAAAGACTGAGAATCACTTTCTGTGTCGATTTAACGATATAAAGATAGTTGGATAAGTTTTTATTGGACCTATTGAAGTAGATTGGAATTGACCTATATTTAATGTTATTTAAAAATCTGTTTAAAATCGGGCTTTTGAATGTTATTTGGCACAAAAAATCATGTCTCCAAATTTAAAGAAAATCGAATCATATATAAACCCATTTTTCCGGTATTTGCTCAAGCGAACTTTTTCGTTAATTTAAATTTGTTTCCATATTTTCTATCCTGTCCATAATATAAGAATCAGGAACCTACTTGGAAGTGGGATCGCTTTCCGAATTATGACTACTATCGGGTATCATACAGATGTCGACTTTAGTATTTTATTTTTTAATTGTTAACTCTAAATTTCAGATTGGATAAATATTTTCGATGAAATTGCATTTTTATGACGGCCGTATTTTTAATAAAACATTTTTTGCATTTTAAAGATTGACCCAATAAATTTGTAAAATCTAATTTACAACAGTCTTTACTACATCAAAAAAACAGTCAAGCACCACATACATATAAACCAACGAAGTGTTGGATTGGAGAAAAGAATAAAATCAATATAAAACCACCGCATTAAAATAAATAATAAAATAAGCTACAAGGACGTTCATTTACTTGGAAAAATATTCAAACATACTAAAATATACGGGTATAAATTGTGTATGTGTTTTTTTTTTATTTTAATTTTAGGTGCATGTACGCATAGCAGAATTATACCATTTAGGCGACAACCCAGTTGGTACTTTGTACTCGTATTATTGATACTAATACAAAAAAACGTTACTAATCGCATAAAGAATGTTTTGCTCTTTATAAATATTTTAAAGAAAACTTGCAATAATTCTTAAAAAACCTTCATTCAGTCATATTATAAAATTAAGTATGTTTTGTTTTTTCATTTTTAACTAGGTAATGTAAACGGTGTACTTGTTTTTTTTTCTAGTAGTATTTTTTCTATTTTCCCCCATTTTGACCATCATCCATTTATCCTATTGAGTGCAAAAGTTGATAATGTTAGAGAATTGTGTTCAGCAAATGGTGACATCTTGGTGAAAGAAAAATATAAGTATGTCCTTGTTTTTGATGTTGATTTTTTGCTGTCATTATTTGTGTTTAATGAAATATTAGGGTCAACTGTAGTTGTATAGAGATGCATATAAAAAAAGGAGAATAAATTATCCTCTCTTTAAGATTATGTACTAAATATGGCTACAGTTAGTACCGGTTTACACGCATCAATTTTAATCAATGTTGTCAGTTTTTTAAAGGCTTTTATGCTAATATTGATTTTCGTTCTGAAAAATCTCTAAAATTATATTTTCTGGGACCCAAAAATTCCCAAACATTCCAAAATTCGATAATAAAACATTTTTTTGTAATGCAATTCATTTGCAGCGGTAGTCAGTAATTTTAAATTTATTTTATTTGATAAAGAGAACGAATTATTTTAATCCAATACCAGTCATGACATTGTTTTTGACTCTGATACTGAATTTTGGTGGAGATTTTGATGGTTGATGGGGAAACAATTTTTTAAAATTTTTTTTTGGTTGTGGCAAGCATTCTTATATGTATTCACAATATGGACCTACAATTGAATCCGAACATCTGCGTATTTTTATAGCACGAGGTCGAAATAAAAAATTTTCGGAATACACGTGATGCCTTACGGCATCATCAAATGGGTTACTGTCGAGGGTTTACTAACGCAAAATGGGTTACTGTCGAGGGTTTACTAACGCAACCTCGTATCTCAAAAACTACTACTTTTCAGGAGAGTCAAAAAACCGTTTTATGATTAACTCGTGACATTTTCTAATCATTTTTTTTTAATTTAAAAAGTAATGATGAATTTAAAGTTAAAAATGTTTTTTGTTTCTTCTGAAAAGTAGTAATTTTTGAGATACCAGGTTGCGATAGTAAACCCTCGATTTGTATAACACAAATTTATCTATCTTGAAACTATTCACAGCTCGGGCATTGAGTAGTCAATACTTCAAAAATAATAAATCAATACTTCCAGAGTTGTATTTTTCTGTATATAAGTGTAATTTGGGCTAAAAACCTTATAAAAATGCACTGTTATCATCAATTCTTTTTTCAGAGTTGAAAAAATAATAAAAATTAAAAGCAGAAAATATTGCAAATATTTTATCCCCAAAAATCCCCAAAAATCAATAATCAATACTTCCAGAGTTGTATTTTTCTGTATATAAGTGTAATTTGGGCTAAAAACCTTATAAAAATGCACTGTTATCATCAATTCTTTTTTCAGAGTTGAAAAAATAATAAAAATTAAAAGGAGAAAATATTGCAAATATTTTATCCCCAAAAATCCCCTTACATTTTGTTGGCATCCACAACGAATCCCCAAAAGGAAATTTTTGTCCCCATTCAAGAAATAAAATCCCCAATTTGCAGCAATTCTGAGTTTATAGGAGAGGCAGGAAAGAAAATAAAAGAAAAGAGTGAATTTCTCTATGCTCGAAATCCTAATAAAATGGGTGTTGTACAAATTTTTAAATTTTAAGGAAAAGTAGTTTTGGAACTGATTAAATTAAAGTTTTTTTCAAATGCAAAACCACTTTTTTTACATTCCGCGACTTAAACCGCCGGGTCTCAAAATCGCATAAGAATACTATGGTTTATTAAAAAAAAATCGTTAAAAAGATAATTTTTTTTTGTTAAAATAGTTAAAATTTCTTAAAAAAATTTACATTTCGAATAATAACTCTCGTATATCAAGTTGATTTTTGGCAATAGCTTAGATAGAAAATTATGAATGAATAAAAAAAAATATTTTATAGCAAAGAAGCTGCTTCTTAAACTGCAAATGTAAAAAAAAAAATAGTCTGAGCATTTCAAAACCTAAAAACAATTATAGAGACGCACTTTATATTTAAATAATTTTTAAATTTTTTATCGATAAATCAGCATCATATTGAAAATAGGAGACAGAATAGAGGGAAGGTTGAGAAACAACTAATATTTTTACAAAAATTAAAAGTTTTAAATCGGCGGCTTAAATCGTGGATTTTGAAAACAGGTTTATATGAAAATTGTTTCCACTACGACGGTACTCTCAAATTAGTTCGTATTAAACTAGAATTCGCCTTATTCGAGTTCGTCTTTAACGAGTTTTACAGTATATCTATGTATTCGTTTCATTTAATGACGCAATTGTTTATGATTTATAATTTAAATGAATTTCGATCTTCACAATTAAATAATATGCTTTTTATAAGAATCTTAAATATGGTTATTTTTTAAGATTAGTTTGTTTACAAAAATTTTAAATAGTAAACTCTAATACGTATTTTGGACTTTGAGAAGCAAATTAGGTCCAAATATGGTCTTATTTTATTTAAAATTTCAATCAGATATTAACGGTTTTGTGTGTCTATATAATATTTAAGCATAATTAAGATAGTAGGACCCTTCTACACAGAAAAAAGTATCAACAATTAAAGCAGAGCCGCGAATAACGTTTTAAGCGACAATTTTTACAAAACCTGTTATTTTCTAAATTACCGTTAGAATAATTCTCTTTTATGACTTGAAAATGAAATAAGGCAAAATTATGCAGGATTTCGTCATTAAAATGCAATCTAAAGAAGTCAGTCAGTGGGATACACCTACAAGTTCTAAAACGTTTTTTCGATTTCTCAACAATTTCAATTTTGTCGCTTACAACGTTATTCGCGGCTCTGCTTCAATTTTTCGAACCATTTAAAATATTTTTTTTTCAATCAAATTCGATTTCTAACATTTTTGTTTGGTTAAAATATTTGTATGTTGTCATTTTTCAAACAAACAATCAAAAAAAACTTGAAAATAAATATAAGTTATATAAAAAAATTATCGTTCTACAAAATTTCATAACCTAACAAAACTGAAAAAATGAGACGTGTCAAAAAAATGTATTTTATCCTCGATAAATATTATTGAAAACACTCACCTTGTGTTGAAATATATGCATTTTTTTGTTTGTAACCATCTACAAAATTGGCATTTATATAATCTGATAACTCATCGCCATCGATGCGAGAAAGCACCACCCGACTGTGATCGTAACAAAGGACATCTGTATAACGATTTTTGGTCAAATTATTGCGCATTCTAAAAGAAACGGAGGAAAAAAAATACAATAACAAAAATTATAGCAAACAAATTAAAAGTCAGTAAAAACAAATATTTGGAGTCCGATTGAAAAGTTAGAAGCATTAAGCGCTCCAAAGATGACAAAGCAAGCTGCAATGGCTATGAATTGTGATAATATGAATTTGACTTCTTGGCAAGCATGTTGGATGAAAAATAATTTTATTTTATTTTTCGCAAATTTGACAAACAGAGCAATTTTACCATTTTTTATTTTTTTTTTTAACAAAAAATATTTAACGTTAATAAATAATGTAAAAAAATGCATAATCTAAAGAAAAAAATGAACTCAAAGGAAAAAATAAAGAAATTTCGTAATTTTTATCCACCGCGTTATTTTGTTTTGTTTCGGTAAAGTTGATGGCATGCATGACAATTTTTAGTTTGGCAAACAAGCTTGACCGTCTGTAGGCCGCTTTGTAAAAAAATTTTGCTAATGAGAAAATTGTTACAGAAGCGAGTAAATGCGATTTTCAGTAAAGAAAAAGCGAAAGCTTATAGCCAATTTATATGATGCAATTGCTGGCATGCAATTTTCTTAATTCCCTGTTATGTCTATTTCCCAAGTTATATCTATTTATACGGTGACTTTTGTTGCACTTAAACCGAATGTAAATGAAGCAACAAAAGAAGAATACATATGATTGCGAAAGAGAAATAACAAAAACATGCACAAAAACAAAATCCGTGCTTTTTTTTGTTACCCCGCTTGCTTCTCTACCCCTTTCGCCGCCAAACAACAATTGCATGCAACAAAGTCACCGTATAAATTGGCTCTTAGCCACGATTTCAATGTTTGGGTAAAGCGGCAAAATAACAAAGGGCGAACTGTAAGCTTTAGCACTTAAATTCGGCACTTAAAGTAGCATTTATTCGCTGGTATCAAAATTTTACAGTAGCAAAATTTATTAATAGTAGGTAGATGTGTTATCTAGAACTATTTTGACAGTTTTTATAATCTATTTCAGTTTTCTACTCTCAAAATTGTTCCAGATAACATTGATAGGCAAGCCTCAAATATTTAGCCAAAAGCTTCAAAAATTTCTTGGCGCATGCATTCTAACGGTCTCTAACAAATAATTACCTGGCATGTAAAAATGTGCCATCAGGGGCTCGACTACGTATTTCAGCATATTCTTTTACGAGCCCCTGCCGCCCCAGTGTTTTTACCATTTGAACAATTTGTTCAATTGTTTTCGGATCACCCTCTTGACCAGCCAGACTGTCGTCATCACTAAACCCAGACGAGGCACTACTTGGTGGGTTCTCTGTCCAAAAATCACCGAGACCCGTTTGACCACCACCACCAACTACGACTGCCGCACTGCTACTGCTACCGTTAATTATTGGAGACGTTTGTTGTGTATTGACTAAATCGTCACCGTTTATTACCGTAGTACCACCGTTGCTTAAATTAATTATTTTATTATTGTGTGTGGGTGATGTGTTGTTGGTGACGGCAACGATGTTGTTTAATGTACTGGCGGCGGAAATTGGCACTATTGTATGATGACCGTTTGTTAGTGGTGATGTTGCTGTTGTTGTGATATTTTCGTTTTGCTCCGCCAGAAATCGTTGACAGTCACCGTTTGTCACTACTACTCCGGCGGTTGGTGTGATGTGCTGATTGGTCACTGTTGTTGGGGACACGTTTAAATTTTGATTTGTTGTTGCTGTTGTAGTTGCTGCTGCCGCGGACAAACCACCAATATTGGCGAGTAATTCGTCTTCACGATTCGTCATCGATTTGCGGCAATGCAGCAACCATAAGTTGTGTTCAATTTCCAGTGTACCACCGAGATGTATGGGTAATGCTTTGCGAGGCACGTGCAAACTCAGCGTAGGCACTGATACAGTAAAAACGCGTTCGCGTAACTTTTCTCTAACAAATAAACGCAGTATTTTGAATGGAGCTTTAAACCACAATGGAGCCGTAACAATAAGAACTTTTTTCAGTCGAGCCGGATAGCCACCCTAAAAATGATATAAAAGAGAATAATAAGAGGGAATTAGTGTAAAGGAAATTGATTAAATTTTATCTATTTCAACTAAGCTAAATTCGCATGTTAACCATTCCTTATAATTCCATATATACTATTTCCCAGTATTAAGGATATAAAATGTTATTTACAAAAGAAAATATATATAAAAAATAAGTTACAAATTGAATCAGCAAAACTGGGAAATAGATAATAGATGTGGATTGCCCCCTTTATGCATAATTTTCAAATGCTGGGAATACGATTGTTTAATTCTCCTTTTAAGGCCATAATTATCTTTTGTCATTTTATTTAAAATTTCCTAGAATTTAAATCTTATTCATAAGCTTTTAATTATAACGAAATCATCACGCAATCATTGTTTAAGGTTTAATTTCTATGATTATATCGAAAATGTATTAAATACATGTGCATGTAGATATTTTTAACCCAATAATGGTTATTTTTTTCTGTTAGTGATTACACAAAAAAAAATTACAAAATTCTGTTTATATTATTAAACATCTAGAGTCAATAAATCAATTTGGAAAATTCTCATATGGCTTTTTTCGTTTACTTTGTAAGTTAAATTACTGAACCACAAAATGCGTAGTTTTGTTATTTTAAGTTTTTGATTAAAAATTAAAAAAAAAAAAATTAAAAAGGAAACTAAAAAAAAATACGTAATATAACATTATATTACGCGGTGAATAATATTATTACAAATATTCTTTTTCTTTTTAAAAGGCCAACAATGGAATTTGTAAATACAAAACACTTTTTGTTATTTTTTTGTAACTTCCTTTTTTTTAAAAAAAAACTTTTATATGAAAAATAAAAAATTACAAAAATTTTAAACAAAAAATTGTGACTCCGGCAATTTTTTTTGTTTAATTATATATACATACATATATATTAATTTTCGTGGTTCCTATAAGAAGCATAGGGCTATAAAATTATTTTTTCATTTCTCCTATAGAAAAGGTTCGAAAAAAATCGTCATATTTGGTTTAAGAATCAATTTTTCCTATTAAAAAATCACAGATACTTAGACGGTCTTTTATAGAAAACCTTGAGTTTTAAGACTTTCTAGAGTAATTTAATTGAGAGATTCTTCCAAAATTTTATCTGGTAAATTCTATTAATTCTACAATAATATAAACATTTTTCCATCTTTTGTATTTTTTACTACTATTTTTTTTCTGAAAATCTTCGGATTTAATAGTGAAGTTTGTATTCTCCATGATTAAAAAATAAGAAAAATTTTTTATTTGGAAAAAAATTTTCTATGATCTCGAACCAGATCAAATATACATTTTCATACATATCAGGATTTAAATATTTTTATTTAAATATAAAAAATTTGGGGATCTGTCAGCCAGTAAAAATATTTCAAGAGATTCGTGAAGTAAAAATTAGTGGGAACCGCTTTAGAAGATACGGCAAATTTCTCAATTCAAAAATGGCGATTATTAAACACATTTTGACAAAATTATGTTTGCTGTAGTGTAATCCAAATAAATATACACCAAACGTTTTTTGTTTTATAAATTATATAAGCTTTAAATTTTTTTAGCCAAAACTTTGGAAAATTTACCAAGTTTTTGTTTGTAAAATTTGATATTACTTACATAAGATTTGATTTGCGAAATTTCGACTTTAAGAGTCCTCGCTTTTATAATTATTCACGTATATGAAAATTGTGTAAGCAAAAATGTTGTAAATTAAGTTTTCAAACGAAGTTTCAAACATTTTCTTTTTTTTTTTATTATTAAATTTTACAATAAAAATTTAAAAATAGTTGTTGTCATTCTTGTGCATTTAAGGGTTAATTATAACCTCAATTAAAATTGTAAATTTAAATCTTTGTCACGATTTGCATTTAATTTGACTGAACTTTTCCATTTATTTGTTATTTTACAAAGTTATTTAAATTTTTTGTTGTAATCTTGTTTGAAATTACATGGATGTTTATTTTTAAACAATTATTTAATACTAAGTTAACAAGAACTAAGTTAATCAAAATAAATTTATTTATTTATATTTTAATAATTCTTTGAAGACAAGTTTTCCAATTTTTGTAAAATTTCTATACAGCAATTTAGGATATTAGAAATATTTTTATAAAAAAAATTCTCAGAATATAAAGCTTTTTTTTTTGAGAAATATGTTTTATTAGTCTGAGAATTGAAAAAAAAATTATACCTGATCTTAAATTTTTTAATTAAAAAATTAAAAAATATTATAAAACTTTTCTAATAAATAACCAGAGTAAAACGTTAAACCCCGCTATTTCCATATCAATTTGTCATTCATAACTATGGTTAGGCATTAAGCTTTTTATACCCTCCACCATATATGGTGAGGGTATATATCAGTTTGTCATTCCGTTTGTAACATGTCGAAACATGGGTATATTACAGTTCATGCAAAATTTAGTATATACGTATATCATCTTCAGCCCCTATGGTGGAGGGTATTCAAAGATTCGGCGCAGCCGAATTTAGCCCTTTTTTACTTGTATTATTCTGAGATAAGTTACAGGTCTTAATAATTTTTCTTAAACAAAATACATATAATCATAATCTGTTACCCTTTCTAAAGAAAAATATCCTAAAATTTAAAAAAATTTCACATAATCTGGCATTTTTTAAACCAAAAAATTTCTTTAATCAGAGTTATTTTATCCAAATTTTTCCTATAAAAATATGTTTTTTATTTAATCTGTGTTATTCTATTGAATTATTCTCAAATTTAAGATTTTTTAAAAAATTCTTTCAAAGTTTTAGATAAAAATTCTAAAACAAAAAACAACTTGGAACCTAAGATTTTTTTTATAAAAAATTAATCGAAATACGATGTTTTTTGTATAGAAAATGGAGATTTCCAAACATACCTATAGGCAACAAATCAACTTGAAAAATGCTCATATGGCTGTTTCCGTTTACATTGTGAGTAAAATTAGAGATATTATTTCAAGTTTTCCAGTTTCAAATTTCAGTTTCAAATTCCATACAAGTTTTAAAAAAGAAACTTAAAAAAAGAAAATACGTAGTATAACACTTTAATACGCGAAAAATGTTGATGAAGAAAATGCATTTCATTCCGTTATCGTTTAATATTTTTTTCTGTATATTCTCCATGATTTTAAAAATTATAACAGTAGTTTTTAACTGTTGTTACTGTTCTTTTTCTATAGAAAGCTTCAAAACAGTCGAAATTGTATCGAAAAATAATTGCTTTCTCTGAAAATTTATTCAATATTAAGTTCGATATAGTGCCGAGAATGATGGTATTATTTTAGAACATATGCAAGGTGATATATAGTCGAAGAGTTGTTGTTGTTGAAGTAATGACTCGATTTTCTTGTTTAGTTTATATTTGTTTATATTTTGTTTGCAAATAAAAATCAAAAGAATTTACTTTTGAATCAATTAACATTTTTAATAATTGGCTTAATTAATTTTGTAAATTAAAAAAAAATTGACAATTTCATTAGCATTGCATTAATATTGCGAGGCCACTGCGACAAGTCAGATCCTCTTCTTAGTTAATTAATGGTTCTCCTTGAGAGAACTACAAAAAATCAACGCCTAAAGTGACCCACGGCATCTATGTGTAAGGAACACTGGGGGTCCTTTGTCTTCTTAAATTAACTAATTTAAGGAAATGATTGCAAAAATACAAAATATCACAGTTAAATTTCTTGTTATTATTGAAAAATGGGAAAATGTCAAGTTTATTTTATGACATTTTTAGCTTAAACTGTAATTTGGAATTTTTTTTGTTATTACCTAAAAAAAATTGTTTTAGTGCCTTCGATAAACATAAAGTTTAATAGACGCATCGTCAATTATAGGAAAGCTTTTATGCCGTAATGCAAAATAAATTATTACATAAAAGCGCAAATTCAAAATTTTTAAACTTTTACTTATAAAATTTTAAAATATATTTTAAGCTACTTTAAGATCAATATTTAAGACTGTTAAGATTTGAGATGGACACGTGACCGATTATTGACTCACACTCATGCACGATCACAAACTAAAAATTACAATCATGCAATATATTTTTTTAATTTGTTTCCTTTAATAATATTTTTTCTTAAAAATTAGGAAAACTTACTAGTTTTTGATTTATTTTTTTTTTTGGAAAAAATATTGAAAATAAGTTAAACGTTTTCAAACAAAAAAGGTTATTATTTCTCAAATATTAAAAAACTTTTACTTGTAAAAAATATATTTTACTAAAATTTTTAAAATTAAACTGAACTAAGTTACATAAAAATGTTCCCTAGAAATAGTTCATCAGTTTCTAAAATCAAATAAATTTTTATTACAACATGGGGAAAAATATACTACTTTTTGTTTTTAATTGCCTGAAATAATTTTTAGAAAACAGTTCCTAACAATTAGAAAATGGTAGGCTTAAAAAATGAAATTAGAAATGGTTTTCTAAAATTTAGTTAATTTAACTACTTGCGAAAAAAATGAAAAACATTAAGTTCAAGTGCTTTCTCATTTAAACTCTCTGAGACTGACGGGACATATTTTCAAAATTGAACTGACGTGGTTCAACACCACGCTTATGTTTTCCAAGTTTCGTTTTTTATAGTTTAAGGGTGTAGGTTGTATAATTATATTTTTTAATTCAAAACGACGATTCATGTTAAACAGTAGTCGCAACGGGTTAAGTTAGACACATTTTTTGAACTTAATGGAAGTAAATTATGTTCTAATTTTTTTTTAACTAAACTGTAATAAATTTTTTGTATGCAGTGTAATAATATTTTTGTATGCAAATTTCTTAAAACTGATATATTTTTCTTAAGAATTGATAAATTTTTATTTAATATAATTGTTTTTTTTTCCTTAAATCAAGAAATATTACTTAGACTGAGTATAAAAACTTAGATTTCTGAGTATATAATATAAACTATTTCGTTTTTACCCAAACTTAGGAATTTTTATTCATTTTAAGAAAATTTTTCTAAGTTTAAATAAAATTTTACTTAAATTTAAAACAATTTTTTAACCACTTAAAGGGAATTTTGGATTAGTTTTTAGTTTGTCTTTTTTTTTTTTTTTGAGTGTAATGAAATTATTTGAATTACCATTTTTTTAATTAATGATGATTTAAAGATTTGATTTCATTAATTAATGACAAATGGGTTTGAATTTCATTATCAGTTTTGCAAAAAGTTGGTATAATCGGAAAAATGTGTTTAAAATCGATAATTATCACAAAAACCATTCGTATTTCAATTCCATTCGTTCTTGAATTCATTCCTTTCTTAAATTAAAAAATTTAATAAAATTTTTGGGAATTTATTCAAAAAACGAATTAATTCTTCGAAGCTCTGTTGTCACCAGAATATTGAATACATATATGGATGGATAACAAATTATCCTTTACGCGAATAATTAAAAACTTTTTCAGAGAATTTCAGAAAAACTTCCATAAAAAAATTGTAAAAATCCTTATTTATGTAATCCCTTCTAAATGTGCATTTTTATATTTTTAAAATTCAATTGAAATTGATAAAAACATTAAAATAACAAATATTATTATTAAATAAACTTATTCAATTATTTTTACTTGAATATTTCCAACGAATTAATAAGTTTTATAAACATTAAATGAATTGATCAATTTAATAAATATGTATTAAATCCAATCAAATAATGCTCTATGGGTTTTTCCTATAAATGACTTGTGGCAAAAACAATTCAATTTATTATTATTTTTCGAATTACACAACTGAGAGAGTAGTCAGTCTGCCACACAGGCAGGCGACAGGCAATAAGAGTAAATAATTTTGTAAACTGACAAACACACAGACAGACAGCAACAATCTTTAAAAACAATGGCGTGCTGCAAAAGCAACTTGAAGCAACGAACGAGTGTATTGAATTTCCACTTGACATCCTCTTGTTTTCCATTTGTATTATTTTTTAATGCATACGAAACCCAGTTAAAGTGATTAAGGTCGTAACATTTTGGGTCAATGCATATTTTAATTGTACACAAATATAAATAAAACTCATCCCAGAGATAAAAAGAATGAAATCTATGCAAATTTAATTGATATTTACCTAAAGTTAATAAAATTTTGTACTTAAATGTGGATTTTAAAGAATTTTATTAAAAACTTAAACAGTTTTTGCACACACTGTCTGTAAAACCAACTGTAAGTGTAGTTTAAAAAGTTTACATTGCAGTAAAAGCTACTGTTATTGACTGTGCGTGTAGTTTAAATTACTACAATATCACAAACATAAAAATAGTTGCCAAATAATAAGGGGCATTTAAAAACGAAGTAGAAAAACATAAATACTTGGTAAACTGTTACAAGTTTTCACATAATGTTTGCGAAATAAAAACTATTAGTTGAAATACTCCTAACTATTTGACAACGATTATTTTTGTGTGCAGTTAAAATTTTTTTAATTGCAGTTGATTGTTACCAAAATAATTCCCTTACATTCAAATAAATTGACTTAACTTTATTCAGAATGTTCTTTGTCGTAGAATAAATAAAAACAAAAAATAAAATTACAGTTGAAATAACTAAAATTGCAGTTCAAATGGTATACAAAAAAAAAAACAACTAACAAATCAGCAATACTTTGTCAAACTGATAAATATATTAAAAACAACTATTAATAACAGACAATTTTAGCAAATTATATTACATAAATAAGAAAAAGTCTAAATTGAATCAAAAACATTTCAGAAAACGGTGAATTGTGAAAACATTTGATTATTTATGTTATTTTGAAAAATTAATTCTTTTAAATATATGCAAAATTGCGCCGTGGAAAAGTTTGTGCAGTTTGTTTTGTAGTTTGTTTTTCAATTTAATTTTTAAAAATACAATTTTCTAATGTAAATAGAACACTTATTTTTATGTATATTGTGTTGCAAAACTACTTGTCGTTAAATTCTAGGAAAATTTAACGAGATAAAAAAAATTGTATTTAAACATTATTGAAGCGGAATGAATTTAAGAAGGTTAGTTCTTTAAATATTGTACATTTGAAATGGAAATTAAAAAAAAAAATTAAATATATGCAGAAACATTTGAACCAATTCTACGAATTATAAAAAAGCAGAATTTAATTCTACAGTACACTTACAAAAGTTTTACAAATATAACATGTTTATTATTATTTATACTTAACAATGGTAGTAATTTTTAACTGTAATTGTAAGCTGTGTTTTCGACTTAAAAAAGGTACCTTTTATTAAAACTACCTTATAATTAAAAAGTACCTTTTATATAAAAATTACTTTTTATTAAAAAAGTATATTTTATTTATTTATTTCATTTACTTTTTATTAAAAAAGTATCTTTTATTTCATTTACTTTTTATTAAAAAAGTACCTTTTATTAAAAAAGTACCTTTTATTAAAAAAGTACCTTTTATTAAAAAAGTACCTTTTATTAAAAAAGTACCTTTTATTAAAAAAGTACCTTTTATTAAAAAGTACCTTTCATTAAAAAAGTACCTTTTATTAAAAAAGTACCTTTTATTAAAAAAGTACCTTTTATGAAAAAAAACCTTTTGTTTGAAAAGTACCTTTTATTAAAAAGGTATCTTTTATTAAAAAAGTACCTTTCATTAAAAAAGTACCTTTTATAAAAAAAAACCTTTTATTTAAAAAGTACCTTTTATTAAAAATGTACCTTTTATTAAAAAAGTACCTTTTATAAAAAAAATATCTTTTATTAAAAAAGTACATTTTATTAAAAAAGTACCTTTTATTAAAAAGTACCTTTTATTAAAAAAGTACCATTTATTAAAAAAGTGCCTTTTATTAAAAATGTACCTTTTATTAAAAAAGTACCTTTTATTAAAAAAGTTCTTTTTATTAAAAAAGTACCTTTTATTATAAAAGTACCTTTCATTAAAAAAGTACCTTTTATAAAAAAAAACCTTTTATTTATAAAGAGGACCTTTTATTAAAAATGTACCTTTTATTAAAAAAGTATCTTTTATTAAAAAAGTACCTTTTATTAAAAAAGTTGCTTTTATTAAAAAAGTACCTTTTATTAAAAAAGTACCATTTATTAAAAAAGTACCTTTTATCAAAAAAGTACCTTTTATTAAAAAAGTGCCTTTTATTAAAAATGTACCTTTTATTAAAAAAGTGCCTTTTATTAAAAATGTACCTTTTATTAAAAAAGTACTTTTTATTAAAAAGTACCTTTTTTTAAAAAAGTATCTTTTATTAAAAAAGTATCTTTTTAAAAGGTACCTTTTTTTAAAAAAGTATCTTTTTAAAAAGTTTCTTTTATTAAAAAAGTACCTTTTAGGGTACTTATCTCGGAAGAAAACTCAAAGTACAAATACATGTTTTTAGGTGAATACTCACCATTACATATCGCATGCACTTTAATTTTTAACGTGGACAATTATAAACGTTTGTGCATTTTCACTACTAGCGTAACTTCTTTGCGTTATTTCCGAAAACTACGGACTTACGTTCGATTATACGGGAAATATAATGAACATTACTTTTTAAATTTTTTAACTTTAGACGGTTTAACGTAGATTTTCTTTTATAAATACTTATGGTTGATAGGTAATAGCGAAAGTACAGATGTTGTTGTTTTATTAAAGATAAATAAAACATATTTTATAACAGTTATTTAACTAGCAAAGCTACTGCATTTCAGTTAAAATATTTAAAATTTGTGGTTGTGGGAATTATTTTGTTGATTTTTTTTCAGCAATTTTCGTTTAAAATAAATGAAAAACAAAACGCAGAATGAAAAACTAATTGCCAAAAAAAAGCAACTCCGTACCAATTACTACTCTTATTACCCCTCTCTCCTACAAACTCAAGAGTTGCACAACAAAAGCTGCTCAGTGTGAAATGAGACTTATTGAAAAAAAAAACAACTAAAAGTACTGTATTTCGTAACTGTTGCTCAAGCAGTAACAATATCGAAAAAATTAACTGTAAAAACAGTAGTTTTTTTATACCAATTTTGTCAGTTGTTTGAAAATCTTTGTAGTAAAAATTTGTCAGTTATTTTCAACAGTTAAATATAACTACATTTTTTGGTTATTTGAAAGGCAAATAACTTTGTCGCCCATTTAGCTGCATAAACTTTTGGTTTTATCTGTCATTTTCAGTATATTCAACCAACATAATTTTGTGAGTGTATTTGATAATATTTTTTTTTTTCATATTTTCGTTGTTAGTTGTTTTGCTGTTTTTTTAGTTTAATTTTAACAGTTGAAAAAAGTACAATTTTAGTTACAATAGTTTAAAATTGAAATTGTATTTCACACCATTTTATAGCAATTGCAGTTATTAATTGTCGGATCTTAATTTAATATTTAAATAAAATATCGCACTCAGGTATGCATGCGCCCCAACTAAAACTATAACTTTTGAGGGACTTTTAATTTGTCAAAACTTCCTCATATCTAAAATTACATTTATTTAAATGTATCCAATTTAATTGGGTTTCCAATTTTTCCCTAATTATTCTCATTTACAATATTTTATTTTGTGGATTTTGCTTTTCTTTGTATTTACATTTTGGTTAACAATAAAAAAACAGTTAAAATATCCCTAAGCATTTTCCATTTACAAGCCACCTAACCATGCTTTTGAGGTTTTTCCATTTTTATTCCTTTCTTGTTAATAAAATGTCAAAGTAAGTTATTAACAAAAGTATTTCTTTTAAAACAAAAATTATACAAATTATTAACATTTATTCAAAGAGTGTAAAATGCTAAGCTTTGTGGTTTGTATTCATTATTTTGTATGGACACAAATTGACACAGTGACCTGTATTTGAAATAAATACAAACAGGGTAAAGTTGAATAATCAAGAAAGGTAATAATTCAGAAAAAGAGTTTTGTATAGTTTAATATTAAAGATAATTTTTGGTGGGACAAGAAGGGTCCCAGACAATCACAGGGGATCAGTACCGAACTCAATTGATTTGTTTAAAGCAAGCATTGGTAGAAAAACATATGTATGTAATATGCGATCTGATATGAAGCCATAATATTTCATCATAATAAATGCTCGACCACAACTAGACCAAAAAAGACATGAACTAAAAATTAATCTAAAATTTCCTTTAAAATAGTTTAAAAATGTTCCTAAATTTAAGTCAAGTTTTATTAAAACTCAAAATTATTCCTAAAAAGAAAACAAAAATTTCTATGTTTGAGTTAAAACGAAATAGTTTATATACTCAGACTTAGTTCATATCTTTTCCAAATAATATTTCTTGATTTAAGAAAAAAAAAAAAACAACATATTAACTAAAAATTTATAAATTTTTAAGAAAAACATCTTAGTTTTAAGAAATTTACATACTAAAATAGTTCAAAAAACATATTTAGAACTCCCATTTAGTTCAAAAAATGTGTCTAACTTTATATGAGAAAGTACTTGAACTTGGTGTGTTTTCATTTTTTCCGCGAGTAGTAAAATTAACTAAACTTTTAAAAGCCAGTTTTTAAATCTATTACTTTATAATTTTTAAGAATTAAAAACAAAAAATAATAATTTTTTTCATATGTGAAATTTTTTTTTTTGGCTTTAAAAACTGATGAACTATTTGTACGGAAAATTTTCATGCAACTGATGTCAGATAAATTTTAATAAAATATTTACTTTCAAGTAAAAGTTTTCTTATTTTTGGGAAATAATATGATAAACTTAGGTATATGATTATTTTACTAAAAAATTCTTCAGATAAATTAAAAAAAAAATAGTAAATTTTTCTTAAAACGAGGAAAAATTTAGTTTTTTTTTGGGAAAACGTTTAACTTATTTTTAATATTAAAAAAAACGTAATAAAAAAAAATAATCGTGCATGATTGTAATTTTTAATTCGTGATCGTGCTTGAGTCAAAAATCTTTAATCTTGACAGTCTTAAATATTATTTAATTTATGGCATTTTTAGTTTAAATTTTAATTGACATAATAATTTTGACTTTTTATATTATTAACTGAGAAAAACAGTTTTTGTGCCTTCGATAAGTATAAAGTTTAATAGGCGCAGTGTATAAAATGTGCTTGCGATACTTTGCATTGCAGTCAGCAAACAAAATTATTACATAAAATCGCAAATTCGAATTTTTTTACCTTTTACAAACAAAATTTTAAAATATATTTTAAACTAACTTAAGTTCAATATTTAAGTCTTTTAATAATAGAGATGGGCACGTGAGCGATTTTTGACTCATACTTACGAACCAAAAATTACAATCATGGATGGATACTTTAATTTGTTTCCTGAAATATTTTTTTTTTCTTTAAAATTAGGAAAATTAATTAGTTTCTTTTTAATTAATAATATTTTTTTTTATAAAAAAATATTGAAAATAAGTTAACCGTTTTCCCACAAAAACTAAATTTTTCCTCGATTTAAGAAAAATTTACTAGTTTTTTTTAAATTTGTCTGAAAAAATTTTTAGGAAAAAAAAAATCCTATATCTAAGTTTATTATATCCCAAAAATTAACTTTTGCTTAAAAAAAAAAATATTAAAATTTTAAAAATTGATCTGAACTAAGTTGCATGAAAATTTTTCCTAGAAATATGTCAATTTTTAAAACAAAAAAAAAAAAAAAAAAAATATTATTACATAGGAAAAATTTTTTATTTTTTGTTTTTAAATGCCTGAACTAATTTTAGAAAAAAATTCTTAAAAATTATAAAGTGGTAGACTTTAAAACTGAATTTAGAAGTGGTTTTCAAAAATTTAGTTAATTTTACTACTCGTTAATTTTACTATGAATAAACAGTAAGTTCAAGTACTTTCTCATTTTAAGTTACACACATTTTCTGTACTAAATGTGTTTGAACTATGTTCTAAAATTTGTTTGAACTCAACTTATTTTTTTTATTATCTTTTAGTATGCAAATTTCTTAAAATTAAGATATTTTTTTCTTAATAATTGATAAATTTTTATTTTATAATATACCTGTTTTTTTCTTTCTTAATATCAAGAAACATTACTTAGGAAAAATATGAACTATTTCTGAGTAAAAAATATTAACTATTTCTAAGTGTGTTTTTACCCAAACATAGGAATTTTTTTAAAAAAATTTTTCTAAGTTTTAACAAAATTTGGCTTAAATTGAAAAAAAATTTTAAACTATTTTAAAGAAAATTTTGGATTAATTTTTAGTTCAGGTATTTTTTTTTTAATGTGAGTATAAAGTACTTTTAAATATATGGTAAAATATATTATGTTAACCATAGAAATAGTTTCATATTTATTAGAAAATTTTTTATCAAATTTTAGGATAATTCTCACTTAGAAAATATTTTCTTATTTTTAGGGAGTTAAGTCCTTAATTTTAGTAAAAAAAAATTATCTAATAAACTTAAATAATATAAAATTTTTCTAAAACCAAGTAAACATTTCCTAACTAAAAGTAAAACTTTTTCTATTATTTAGAAATTTTGACCAAATTTTAAGCAAAATTAGTTTCTTAATTTCAAGGAAAATTTCATTAAAATTTGGTAAAAAGTGTCATTAGCTCCGATTTGATTTCAATTTTTCCTCGAAATAAGAAAATTTTTCTAAATTCTAGTTTATTTTTTTTAACTGTATGTTTAGGTGTGTTAACAACAATAAACCTTTTCAGAAAATTTGTCGTTATAGTGAAATAAAAATTTTAACAACTGTATTTTTTAATAGGAAAATTCCACGCTTAGTACACCTTGTGAACTGCTTTAATAATACAACCTTTTTTTTCACTAAAATAAATTCCAAACAAACACATAATTGCTATAAAAAAAAAGAATATAAAAGTGAAATAAAAAATTCAATTCATAGAAATCTAAATCTAAAACATAATTAAAATTAAAAAGAATTTATATTTTTATATAAAAAAATAAATACTAAAGCAAAATAATATTCTAAGAAATTTGTATTTTCATTTATAAATGTCAATGTGTGTTGTTGTTCTGTACTGTCGTGGTTGCAATAATAACGGTATCATATGTAGCGTATGAGTAATAATAATTGTGAATGTTCCACATGACGTATAAGTGATATTTTTTATTTCTAAATTAATGTGACTCGTTTTTAATATACAAAATATGTGTACATAATATAACAAATAAATGTATAAAATATATATATATTTTATTCACTACATAATTTTAAATATGTAAACATTTATTTGTAAAAACAAAAGAAAAATCAACGACCTACTTTTATGGACAAATATGAAAATGAGATGCACAAAAAATTTTTATATACTCGTATGAAAAAAAAAATATCAAAAAAATATGTTGAATATTTTTTATACTACATTAAAATAATAACAAATGATGACATTATAGAACAGGGTTGGGCACGTATTTAACACCAAGGGCCACATTGAGGGTTTTCATAAATTATAAAGGGCCGCATAAATATTGTATTTAGAAAAGTAAAAATGCAGTAAAGTAAAAATACAATAAATTGCCTTGAAATGTTACATAGATTAAAAAAAGGGATCGGAACTGAAAATGCCGACTCATGTCTAAAAATACTCGTAGGACGTCCACTTAAAATAGCACTAAAAAATTAAAATTTGAACTTAAAGTAAAAAAAAAATACTAACATATTTTTGTCTAAAATATTTTTTTAAAAAAATTAATAAAATAAAAATTTTGATGCTTGATAAAAAAAAAAATAAATTTGAAATTTTGTACTAATAATAATAATATTTAGTAATTTTTTTTTTACTGATTTTAGCAAACAGATTTTAAATTCCACTTTACAAAAAGTTTACTAAAATTCAGTAGCGGCAGCTAATTTTTTCTACAAATTTCATTCTACTACACGTCAGCAGATATGTGTTGCTAAGATTAGCAAAAAATTCCGCTGGGCTCTAATTAGCAAAATTTCTCGTAATAACAGCAAAATTTTCAGTTGCCATTAAGACTTTTTTTGGTAAGTGCAATAACAGAATTTATTTGATGCAGCATCCAAAGTATTCGGTTGATCATTTTTGAAATTTTAAATAAAACTATTTTCTCGTCAAATCCAACGATTTTTAAACATTTTAGTACAGATTACAGTTACAATTAACTAGTGTTTCCAATTCGGTTAATCGATTAACCGATTCCTCGATTAATCGATTCCTCGATTAATCGCCTCCATTTCGGTTAATGTCGAAACAAATAATTTAAAACTAAAATAATTATTCGACCCGAATAATCCATTAAAATAGGTCGATTAACTGGTTAAATTTTAAGTATGAATTTTTCTGTTATTTTTCTTCCTAATTTTCTTAACATTGGCAAGAAAATCGTAGAAAAAAACTTCAACTAAAATACGTTTTCGAAAGGCTAGAGCCTCTAAGCAGAGCTTTAACAAAAAAGACCTATTAAAATATATATTTTTCTCCTTAGCAATGAAATACGTGACTAGGCATATTCCAAACAAACACTATGACGTTACTTATGTCATAAAATAAAATATAAAGTTGCTTTAAATTCGAAAACTGTTTTCCAAAAAAAAATCATTTTCATGTAAAGCTCTATGAAAAAAAAATTTTAAAAACTAAAAAATAATATGGAATTTGTTTCTAATTTGATTTATCAACAAATTGTGATGGAGTAGGAACTTCAGTATAATTAAGTTGTTTAGTTAAAAAATATTTTAGAATTCGCTTATTTGAATTCTAAATGGCACAAAACACAGAAAAATCGGTGAAGACTTGTCACGATTTTTATATCTTTTCAAATAGATAACCTCTTAAACTCTAAAGCTTGTACCAGGTAGTGAAAGAGTCAAGGAACAGTGGCAGTTCCATCAAACTTTGTGTGTGAATTTCGCAAAAACTATTCATACCATATATTTAAGATTTTCTTATTGAATTTTTCTAAAGGCAGCTCTTGTTTATTTAGGCTTTTTTTATTCTTGGCAGTGTCATATAAAGAAAATAAAAACCAACTTTATTGTCAAAATGTTCCACTTCTGTAAAACACTATCTACACTACGTTTTTAAGGGTTTACTTCCACTGAACACGACTGATATTTTCTTTTTAAAAAGTCGTCACTTTACTTGATATTTCAGCAAAAAGCTGTTTTTTATGTTCTTATTGATGAAAATAATACATTTATTTTGCATTAAACGAATAATCGACCCGAATAACCGATTAATCAATTTTCTTCATTATTCTAATAATGGCCTAAGCGATTAACCGGCAGGGTCAAATAATTGGAAACACTACAATTAACCCAAAATGTCACTTCTTCAGTTAGAAAAATAATTGCGTTGCCTGAAAAGAAATTGTACTAAACTTTCACTGAACTCCATATCGTAAAAAATAATTAAATCATTTTGTATATGGGCATTTCCAGGATCGCGAACGGGACATTCGTACGCACTCAACTTGAAAAAAAAATATGAAAACTCAAATTTTTTTTTAACTTTTTATAAATATTTAATAGCATTTTAGTAGAACAATTTTTGAGAACAAAAAGAAAATTATAAAATATGAACGTTCTCCAAATATTTTGGATAAACTTGCGATCGCGAACGGGACAAAAAATGTAAGTAATTTTTTTCGGTGTGTGGTTTTGTTTAAAACTCTGCGAATTTCGTCAGTTTATTAAATGGAGATTATTTTTTAACTAAAGCAGAGATATAAAGATTTTATTTAGCATTTTGTTTTTTTTTATTATCCTTATTATAATTTTTTTTAAATATTTTTTTTTAGAATTGCGAACGGGACATCGCGAACGGGACAATGATTCCAAAGGCATTTTTTAGGTTTATTTATGGATCAAAATGTTTTAGGTTTGGTTTTTTTAAATGATCTCGGTTATTTTGTTTTGAATTGTAAATATCAAACTATTCCGATCAACGTTCACGGAGAACTAAACACAAATGCTTATTTTCGGTCGCGAACGGGATAGAAGAATGTAGTACAAAGAATCTTTGAATTATACCGTTATTCGGAGTTTGCTTGATCTCTACTGTGGTGTTTTTAAATATTTATTGTTGGTATATTTAGTCTATAAGAAGAGTGCAATCGACATGATATGTAACACTTAGAAATAACTCAAGGAAAAATGTCAATTAAAAACGCTAAAACCAAAAAAAGCACCACTTTTCTTAAATTACAAATGGTAATATGTATTTAATTAGGTATATTCTTAAAATCCAATGCATTAACCAACTAAATTTTCTCAGAAAAGTCTTTTTTCTTCAACTTTAATATTTTGGTAGCAGTTGACCTTTCTGTGGAAATACCCATATGTGACCTTCTCCGAGAAAAGGGACCTAGTGTGTGGAAATGAACCCTGCGGGAAAAAAGGTCGTCAGTTGGGACCTGTCCCGGGATAGGTGAAAACTGAACCGGTTCCGAAAAAACATATAACGAGATAGGTGAATAAAGTCACGGTTTAAAAGTCACGACTTGTCCTTTTAGACCAGTCCTGTGACATGTCACAGATGGCAATTTACCCCCTCCTAGGATAAGCCCATGTTATCGGTCCAGTGATCGGTCCCGTAACCGGTCCCTATCATGTGACTTTTCCTGGGATAGGTCCTTTTCCCGCAGGGAAGTTTTGAGAAACGCATTTAAATTTTCATAAGCATTATCACTGTGAACACACCTTCAGTTGGGAGAGTTATGATTGGGTGCCGACTTTGGTCACGTCATGCCTATGTGGTGACGTATTTTTTTCGCTTTTAGTGTGACAATCAAAAAAAGTAAAATTTTAATGTTTTTCTCATTTTTATCGATTTTCCCAAGTTCGTTTTTATTGGGTAAATAAATTTTTATTAGAAATCTAACTCATTTCATCTTATTCTACAGCAGAATCCACTCTTAAGTCCAAACCCCCTTTTTTGACACACTAGGTCCCTTTTCTCGGAGAAGGTCACATATGCTTAAACGGAAAATCTAGCTATATTCTTCTATTTAAACATTTTTGATGCATTTATTTCTTTGACAATATTGTTATAGTATTATCCTAAATCTTACCAAATTTTTCGGAAAATTTTAATAATTAATAATTTTTTTTTTAATAATTTAATAATTTTTTTTTAGCAATTTTAGATTTAGCAATATTTTTGAGCACTATGGTAACATTCAGTTGATATAATAAGAGATCAGATTATGCATACCATTTTTCGGAGCAAATAATATATGATGTGCTATTGAATTATATTATTTATGGCCATATATAGTTAGATCGAAACTTTTTTAATCGGTTTGTAAATATTATATGAAACTATAAATCATGCCTCCAAATTTAAAGAAAATTTGATCATATTTGAACCTAGTCTCACCATAAAAGCTCACATTTTCCGTATTTTGCTTAAAATGGACTTTTGCTTAATATTTTCCGTCCTGTTCATACAAAAGGTTTGATATTTGACCCAATTTATACTTGGTGTGGGGTATATTCATACAGTTTTATTTTCAATTCAATTTCATTTTTATTGTGATAAATATTTTCTACATTTTTTCCCACAAATAAATTGAACAAAAAAATAAATAAATGTATATTAAATATTATTTTACAACATTATTTTCACTTGAAATTTTCCATAAAAAAATTGTTGAAAAATATATCTGATTTAATATCAAATTTCACAATATCTTCCTCCTACTCTAGTGCCTCATATCTATCGTATCATCATTGCATATGCATTTATTATTGCATGATTCCTCTGAAGCAATTTGTTTTGTAAACACTATCAGATTTTTTTTTGTTTTCAATAAAGCCAACCCCATGATTTATTTTACCCTTTTTTTAGCTGCTGATTTTGCTGAAAAACACAATTAAAAATACGGACGATAAACTAAATTTTTTTTACTTTGAAAAATATCAAGTCAAATTGAATTTTTTTTTTCCAGAAAAAGTTCCCAAAAACTCTGAATTGTCTTACAAGGAGCGTCTATTAGAGCATTCCCTTACATTTCAATTAAATTTGTCAGGGGACAAGTAGAAAACTTTCGGTTATAAAGATAGTTATATTAAAGTGGGAAAAATTAGATTTTAAATAGTTCGAAATTGCTTTTTTAATTGTTTTTTAATGTTTTTAGTATTCAAAAATCTTTTTGACGTTATTCCATTTACATATTTCGTTTTGACTTTTAAGGCCCGGAACAAATGCTTATTTTATTCTCCCCTCTATCACATATCGAAATTGGAGTTACCCATTAAAACTAAATATTATCAAATAAGGTATAAAGTAAAATAGGGCCCATCCATTACTTTTCACATCACACTATTGATTATTTTTACAGGCTATAAGCCCCAACGTAATGTTTTATATTGGATGTGATTACAAAGATGGGGAATGTAATGTATATAAATAAATAGATTTTCATTAAAAAAATTACTTCGAATATGTTTATTATTAACTGCAAGATGGTCATGCTGGGATTCGAACCTATGATCTCTGTTTTCCAGCCAAAAACTCTACCGCCTGATTTATCGACACATATAATATTTAATAGTTTGAAATTCCTCGTGATATCGTAAAAATATATACCTTACACTCTTGCTAACAAAAAACCACAAAATAATGTATCTAAAAAAGATTTTCAAAAATGCTTAATTATTTTACATTTAAAAATCATGCGATATGTAATCAGTTTCATTATTTATATTTTAAAATAATGCAGAATGTAACGAGTTGTCATTACATGGTAATGCATTTCTTGTCAGAATTTCATAATTTTTCTTAAGAAAGTCTTCAGAATTTAAAAATGTTTCTACAGGGGAGAAAAATTTTGTCAGTTTCCAACTGAAAGTCTAGCAACGGTTGGTACAACTAAATATTGTTTCCCACCATATTAATTTGGTTACTACAGTGGAATTTTGGTGACTGCACTCAATCACATTTGATTTTGGTTAAACTAACCGAATTTATTGGTTGTCGCCACCAATATACTTTTTATTTAGGGTGGTACTTTATTTTTCTGTATGCATACAAAAAAGTACCCAAATCTAAGGTGTATTATTATAAACAAAAAGAAAGTTTTCTTTCTTCTTTAATTCCTTTGTATTTGAGTGGTTTTCTATAGAAAAAATTCTTTTTATAAAAAATCCTTTTTATAAAAAGTATCTTTTTATAAAAAAGTACTATTTTATACAAAAGTACAATTTTATGAAAAACTACATATTTATAAAAAAATTACCTTTTTATAAAAAAGTACATTTTTATAAAAAAGTACCATTTTATAAAGAAATACATTTAAAAAAGTACCTTTTTCCAAAAAGTACCTTTTTCTGTATACAAAATGTCCCTAATTCTAAGGTGAATTTACATATACAAAAAGAAAGCTTTCTTTCTTTTTTAAGTATTGTATTTCAGTCCATTTTTAAACAAAGTACCTTTTTATAAAAATTACCATTTTATAAAAAAGTACCTTTTTATAAGAATTACCATTTTATAAAAAATTACCTTTTTATAAGAATTGCCATTTTATAAAAAAGTACCTTTTTAAAAGAATTTCGATTTTATAAAAAGTCTTTTTATAAAAAAGGTTAATTTAATGGAAAAGTACCTATTTATGAAAAGTACCATTTTAAAAAGAAGTACATTTAACAAAGTACCTTTTTCCAAAAAGTACTTTTTTATAAAAAGTATCTTTTTATAAAAAAGTATCTTTTATAAGAAAAGTATATTCTATAAGAAAAGTACCTTTTTATAAAAAAAACATATTAATAAGAAAATTACATTTTATAAGAATGTACCTTTTTATAAAAAAAAGTATCTTTTTATAAAAAACGAAATTTTTATAAGAAAAGTACTTTTTATAAAAATATACTCTTTAATAGAAAGGTATTTTTTTATTAGAAAAGGACTTTTAATAAGAAAAGTAATAAAAATGTACCTTTTATTAAAAAAGTATTTTTTTACTTACTTTTTATAAGAAGAGTACCTCTTGTAAAAAAGTGCCTCAGTGAGAATTAAAATACACTATTACAAAAATACCTTGGAAGTAACTTTTGTGAAAAGTACTTTTTATTTCATAAACTATCCTTTAATAGAAAAAGTACCTTTCATTAAAATGTACGATTTATCAAAAAAGTGTATTTCACATAAAAATACACCCAGTATAAAAATAAGCTCTTATAAAAATAGTACGTTAGGTTTTTTTTACATAAATAATTCCCAGAATATTGGGAAGGATAGTTTTTTTTTTGTAAAAAAAACACCAGAATTTTCGAGGACTCAAAAATAGCATCCTTACACTTTTCCAATATATTTAACAACCATCGCCAGTCGTCTCAATTGTATATACAGTTTTTCATTTATAATTTGCAAACTTTCGCATAAAAATCCCAATGATAAATGAGCTGTATTCTGTTTGAATTTTTGCATAATGCATTTGGTTTTTATTTTGTTTGAATGTAAACATGTTTGGAAAAGTATACAAATACGAAGGGGGTACATAAAACTTTTTACTGTAAAGTAATTTCAAGCGAAAGTGTTGGAGCATAATGATGTTGTGCCATAAAAATTTGGTGCTCAAGTATTTGTGCACTTGCATTAGTATTTGTATGAGTGTGTATTTTAATGCATATTTTCCCGGCAATAATGTTTATCCTTTTATGGAAAATGAAAATGTCGTAATCAGCTCAATAATAAAGAGATTTTGATTTAAAATTCTTTACATCCGCTACTGTTACTATGTAATGCTGCCAGTCGTTGTGTCAATTTAACTATTTTTGCATAATCATATTTTATAAATATTTATAATAAAGCTAGATTGGCATGTATTGCCAAAATGTGATAAATTGTTCTAAATGAAAAAAAAAAACAACAAATTAAATCTCATATTCAAATGGATTTGAAATATGTATTTAGCACTGCATAAATGTTATAAATTGATAAATATTTTTTGTTTTTGAATGTAATCTCAAAGGACAATTTATATGGTATAAATAGATAGATAGATACACTCAAATTAATACGTGTAATATTTTCCACAAATACTTTTTATTTTGGGTCTTAAAATAAATGTTGCTAAAATTAGCAAATTTTTAATTAAAATTTAATAAATCTTTTAAAAATTATGTTGAAGTAATTAAAATTCTACAAAATTTTTTCAAATATTTCTGTTAAATTACAGACGTATTATTTTCAGTGTAGATTTTATTTTAATAATTACATTATTGCAATGTTCATTTGGAGGCAAATACATATATGAAAATATGTGTCTCAATTGGAATTATTTGCGCATAAAATTTAAAAAAAATTTAATTGAAAAGAAAAATATTTTCAATCAATAAAAGTAGACGTTTCTAAACAATATTTAGAGGACAGATCAATAAGTCCGTGACTTTTCGAACTTCCCTTGTAGTTATATGAAATGCAACACTGCTTCCACCTGTTAATAGACTACTGTCAAATTTTGAGCAAGTTCCGTCATTTACTTTGCGTTTAACAGCAGGATTTTTCGAGGTCCATAAAATAGGCATTTGTTTGATCAATAATTTCATTGGAGCTAAATCTCTTTCCACCCAGCCATTTCTTTAGGGTTTGGAAAAAGGAAATAGTCACTGGGGGCTAAATCCGGAGAATATAGCGAATGAGAGGGCAATTCCGTTGGTCGTCGATTGTGAGCAAACGCAGCAGCCATTTTGCGGAAAGCTTTCTCATACCCAAGTGATCGTTCAAAATTGAAACCACTGAGCCATGTGAGATGCCTATTTCTTCCACAATCTATCGCACATTCAGTCTCCGATCGGCCAACACCATACAGTGAATTTTTTCAATTGTTTTGTGTGTAAAGACCTCAACTGGGCGTCCAGAACGTTTGGCATCTTCCGTGCTGGTAAGGCCACCACGAAAGTCAGTAAACCACTTTTTTATCATTGAAATCGGTGGTGCAGAGTCCCCATAGTATTTATCAAGCCTTTCCTTGGTTTGATTGACGATTTTTTTTCGCAAAAAATAATGTTGATGAGCACTTGAAATTCACTTTTACCATTTTTAAAAAAAATCCACAAGGTTGTATGTTTTGAACAGCTGTTAAACGCAAAGCAAATGACGGAAAATTTGACAGTAGTCTATTAAAAGGTGGTACTTGATGGGAGCAGTGTTGCATTTCATATAACTACGAGGGAAGTTCGAAAAATCGCGGACTTATTGATCCATCCTCGTAATTAACTCGTAGGGGTAACATTATTTCTTGTTTATTTTTAAATTACAAACCAAAATTGGGAAATTCCAGCTCAACCCTCACAGTATTCGGATTTGTCTTCGCCGATTTTAATGAAATTCACCACAAACCCTTTCGGTTTTCGAAATATGACGTCATGAAAATTGACAAAAACACACATTTTTTTGGAGCTAAACTCTGTCTTTTTTTACTTTTCATGTAACTGAACGCGTAATTCAGATCAGTTTGAAGCATATGTCGATTATGTTTACTGCAAATTTAATCACTCAACAAAAAGTCAGTGTTGAATAAATCAGAAAAAACAACAAACAACGCGTATGAGTTTATTCATAATTAAAACAAAATAGAAACACATTTCATAAATGATATTGTTTACATTAGGGTGGGACCTAAATCCGCTTTTTTAGAATTTTTATTAGTAATAAAAATATTCTTCTTTGTGAAATATAAATATTTTTTTTGGAAAAAAATTTAGGTCGATATCACAGGCTTGCCTAATCCGGAAAAATTTAAATATTATCAAAATTTTTTTTTTCATCTATTTAGATTGGAAAATTAGGCAATATTTAACTTTAACCGCATTGGGCGAGCCTGAGATGTCGACCTAAATTAAAAATCAAAAAAATTCACAAAGAACAATATTTTTGGTATTCCTAATAAAAATTCTAAAAAACGTATTTTAGACCCACCCTAATATACATACAACATTTATGAAATGTGTTTCTACAAAACCACCCACTTTTTATAGATAAGAAACTATTTTGTTTTAATTATGATTACACTCATACACGTTGTTTGTTGTTTTTTCTGATTTATTCTACATCAAAATAATTATTGTTGGCTCGAATGAACAGAATAAAATCAATGGTTTAACAACGACCGATGATTATAAATCAGTGACAAAACAATTTGCACATCACTTGATTGATTTAAAATCCTCAACAAATATGCGTGTTGGAGTATATTCAGCGTTTGAACGCAAACCCATATTTATTTTTGTGTTGATTGCGTATGAACGTTTTGCAATCAGCAAATGCAGTTCTCTGACCTGGAAATACAAGAATTCGGTTGGCAAAAAATTCGGTTACAACTACAAATCTGTTTTCTGTGTGTACCCTTAGACTTTGTAGTAAGCGAAATCAATTTCGGTTAAATTTTAATAATGCTTAGCGTCAATTTCGCTAAATTTCGCAATTTTCAAAAAGGGAAAATCGCTTTAACTTCTTAAATAATAACACTAGATCAACAACTTTCGGTATGTAATTTTATTTTACTGATAATAATTTTTTTTTTTCAAAAATTGAAACTATTTGTTTGCTAGATTTCTTGATTCGTCCTCCACCTTTTATTTAATATCTTTTTATTTTAATATCTTTGTGATATTAAGTTGTCGATGCCAAATATATAGTTAAAATATTATCGATATCTGAAGAAAAAGCATTAGAGGGTTAACACCTAAGAAATTTGGAACCCTGCCCAGAATTCAGAAAATTAAGAAAAAATTCTTAAAGAAATTTCGCGATGAGGTTGTCAGTTAAAGCTTCGGCTCTGCGGGAAAAGGACTTATACTAGGACACCTTACGTGACCGCTTAATTGTGATAGGGACCAGTTTTTTATATGAAAAAGACTGGTCACTTTAAAATGGATGTGTCCTAGGTGAGGGTCAATTGCATTTCACAGTACTGGTGTAAAAGAACATGTCACACAACTAACAAAGAAAATACACAGAACCAAAGCAAAAAAGAACATGTCATGACTTTTAAACCGGTTATGTGGTAGGTAACTAAGAAACGCGTCCCTTCTTTTCACCTATCTCGTGATATTTATTTTTGGAACAGGTCCAGTTTTCACATATCACGAAAAAGGTCCCAATTCCCAACTGACCCCTTTTTTTCGCACACAAGAAAATGTTGATTAAAATCCTAACACGGATTTTCAAGACTATGAATTTTAAAAGTCTTCCAATAATTATATGAAAAAAAAATAAGTTTCACTTTTGGTTAAATTGACCCGGAAGCTTTAACTGACATCATCGCGAAATTTCTTTAAAAACTTTTTCTCATTTTTCAGGACCGGTTTTTAAATGTATTTTCAATTCTTTCACTGTGCATTTTCGGTTTAAAAAAAAAACTGAAAACTTCCTTAAAATCCTTGAAAAAGAATTATAATGTTGTTACCACTATTAAATGATAATGGCTGTCATAATTGACTGTTATTTTATTAAGGCCTCTCTACTATTTGTTGTTGGCACATATACAAGGTGGCGCAAAAGTAATCCTCCTATTAGAAAATGCTATAAATTTTGCGATTGGCCCCTAATGTCAGTTCTGTTTTGACATTTGTGTAGTAAACACATGCGAAATCCACGCTAATAAACAATGTTCCGCTACACTGCTCCAGAACGCGGAATATTGGTGACTATTTATTTGAGCAATAATGAAGATGATTTTTCATCAAAAATAATCATGAGTGATGAGGCCATTTCCATCTTAGCGGGTACGTAAATAAGCAAAATTTACGCTTCTGGGGCACTGAAAATCCGCGTGTAACCCACGAAGAGCCATTACACCCGCTGTTTTCGCTGTAGGAGTCATCGGACCATTTTTCTTCGAAGACGTCGCGGGCAAAACGGTTACTGTGAATGGTGAGCGCTACAGAGCAATGATCAACGAGTGCTTTTTGCCGAAACTTGATGAATTGGGATTGGAAAACATGTGGTTCCAACAGGACGGTGCAACGCCACACACTGCACGTGCCACAACCGGTATGCTGAAGCATGCATTTCCCGGGCGCCTAATCTCCCGTTTTGGCGATTTGCACTGGGCAGCAAGATCGCCTGATTTGACCGCTCCAGACTTCTTTTTGTGGGGCTTTTTGAAGTCGCGGGTTTATGTCAACAAGCCTCAGACTCTTGCAGCTCATGAAGACAATGTGAGGACCTATCGCCGGAAGTTTGGCTAAAGTGATGGAAAATGCCATAAAAAGGGCTCAAATGACAATCAACTGTGGCGGCGGCCATTTACATGACATCATATTCTCGACTTGATGTAAAAAAAATTAAAAGACCAAATAAAAAAAATCCACAAGAAGAATCAAAGTTTTTAATTTTTTTTTAAATTACAGCCAAAAAACATCGGAAGGTTATTTTTGCGCCACCCTGTATGTATATATATATATATATAAATTTGTATTACATACTATACCGAGTATTGTTACCATGTACTAATATTGTATGTTTTTTTTGTACTGATTCATGGACATGAATAAATATTCTATTCACAACAACATACACAGAATGTTATATTCTGATTTGCAGCTGTTTTAATTTATCCATAGGGGGGGTTTTATTATTTTGTTGTTGTGGTTATTTTTTTTATTATTTATTTACCTTGTCAGACATTATAACTTTTTTTTTAATATATAAAAAATATATATATACTTTCTTTAGCTTTGATCTTTTTTTTTTTTTTTTTAAAAAACTTTAATTTTTTATAAGTGGGTTGTTTACTTACAACAAAGACATATTTTTTTAAGTTAAAATTTATTTTTAGCCGGTGTTAAACCTGTCAAAATCAACTCAATTTAAATCATTAATAATTTTTGCATTTTTTTAAAAAATGTGTAACAGTAAACGAAACTCTCCACCTACATTAATATTTTACATTAATTTGTTACAATTTTTTTCTTTCTTTTCATTTCTATTGTTAACAAAATACTCTACTCAACATGTCTTCTACCCACTTAAGTAGCGTGCAAATGTCTATGTTTTTTTTTTAATAAACAAATTGTTTATCTCGTACTATTGTTTTATGCCTTTATCCACTTTAAATACAATTCAAGGGTTTTTATATGCAAAAAAAAAATAAAAATAAAATTGTTTAAAATAATAACAAAATGTTCACCTACACAGATTGTTGTTGTGAGCACACGTTTTGTAACATTAATTATGCATTATTAAAAGAAAAAATATGAAAGTCCCGATGAAAAAAGGGTTTTTATATACGTTGTTATACAGTCAAAAAAAAAAAAAAAAGACGAACTAAAAATAATCCAAAATTTCCTTAAGCTTAAAAATGTTCTTCAATTTCAGTAAAATTTTATTGAAACTTAAGAGAATATTTTCTTAAAATAAATAAAAATTCCTATGTTTGGGTAAAAACGAAATAGTTTATATACTCAGAAATAGTTCATATCTTTCCTAAGTTATATTTCTTGATTTTAGGAAAAAACAATTATATTGAAAAAAATTTATCAATTCTAAAGAAAAACATATCAGTTTAAAGAAAATTTGCATACTAAAATATTATTACACTGCATACTAAAAATTTATTACAGTTTAGTTAAAAAAACATATTTTTAAAATATAATTTACTTCCATTTAGTTCAAAAAATGTGTCTAATTTAAAATGAGAAAGTACTTAAACTTAATGGGTGTTAATTTCTTTCTCGCGAGTAGTAAAATTAACTAAATTTTAAAAAGCCATTTCTAAATTCAGTTTTTAAGCCTAACACTTTCTAATTTTTAAGAATTGTTTTCTAAAAATTAGTTCAGTAATAAATTTTCACCTATGTAATAATAAAAATTATTTAATTTTACAAAATGATGAACTATTTCTAGGGAAAATTTTCATTTTAAAAATTGTACTAAAATTGTATTTTTTTAGTAAAAGTTTTATAATTTTTGAGAAATAAAAACTTAGGTATAGGATTTTTTTTGTTGAAAACGTTTAAATTATTTTCAATATTCTTTTCAAAAAAAAAAAAAAACAATGAAAAAACTAGTTAGTTTTCCTAATTTTTAAGAAAAAAATTTATTAAAGGAAACAAATTAAAGTAACCATTTAAAAAAATTATCGTGCATGATTGTAATTTTTGGTTTGTGAACGTGTCCATCTCTTATCTTAACAGTCTTAAATATTGAACTTTAAATTGCTTAAAATATATTTCAAAATTTGAGCGCCCCGGTAGGCTAGTTGGTAGCGTGCAAGCTTATCAGTGCGGGGGTCGTGGGTTCAATTCCCACCAGAGGCTCTGGTCTGTTTTCGCTATAACGAGCCGAAGGCCTTTGTTGCTAGTGCTCGGTTAGGGTATTAACATATAATTTGTAATTATATGATTAATAAATAAAATAAATAAAAATATTTCTAAATTTTGTTAGCAAAAGGTAAAAAATTTCGAAATTTAGCTTTTGTGTAATAATTTTGTTTGCTAACTTCAATACAAAATATCGCAAGCACATTTTATACATTAAGGCATAATTGACGTTGCGCCTATTAAACTTTATATTTATCGAAGGCACTAAAACTATTTTTTTTCACTTAATAATAAAAAAAGTTAAAATTTGTATATGTATGTCAATTAATGTTTAAGCTAAAAATGTCATAAAATAATAAAAAGAAATGTAACTGCGATATTTTGTATTTTTGCAACAATTTCCTTAAAGTAGTTAATTTAAGAAGACAAAGGACCCCCAGTCTTCCTTAGCCATAGATGCCGTGTGTCACTTAGGGCGCCCCTTTTTGTAGTTCTCTCAAGCAGAACCATTAATTAACTACGAAAAGGATTTGACTTTGTTACAATTTATTACGTTTCAGTACATTTTCTTAATTTGTTTACCTTACAGTAAAATTTTAGATGATTTATGAACTAATTAGGAGGAAATTTTACTGTTTTCTCATCAAAATTTAGTTCTCAGTAGTAAAATTTTTCTATAATTTAGAAATTTTGACCAAATTTTAAGTAAAATTTGTTTCTTAATTTCAAGGAAAATTTTATTAAATACTGGTAAAAAGTGACTGGCGGCGTTTTCATTTAAATTTTTCCTCCAAATAAGTTAATTTTTCTAAATTCTAGTTATTTTTTTTTTTTGAGTGTATATAACTTGATATACCTAACAAACTCTATTACCCTGTAATGCATTTTGTAAGAAGAAAGATAGGTGGGTAACCTCTTAATTACATTTATAAATGTGACCATAACATATGTAATGATATACTCGTATACCCAGCAAAACCCCAATAAACATTGAAAAGTTAAAAATTCAAGTGCTTCAAATATTGCTTGTATTGTGCTTTATTTTAAAAAATTTTTTACAGTCAAAATCAAGTTAATACAAATAAAAATAATTTGTTTCATGTTTTTCATTTATTGTCAATATTTTAAAATCTGTTCAAATTTAAAATTTTCTGTAAAGATTTTTATAAAATCTGAATTTCTTCTATGGATTTTAACCAAAAAGTAAGTCACATTTATTTGGAGCTAAACTCTGTCCTAACATTATCTTTTTTCCTTAATTCAGAATAATTCCACAAATTTCTACGCTTCTAAATAAAAAAAAAGGATTAGTGGAAAAAATATCGAGTCAAAAAATCGAGATCAAAATATGCAAAAGTAAAATTATAAAAATGTTTGTTAAAAAGTTTTAATGTTTTTATGGCTTTGTTTAAACTTGAAGTTAGGGCTTGAAAACCAATGTTATTATTATGTTGTTTGAAGTTGAAATGAATTGTGATTCAACCCAAGTGACATTTTTATGCACTCTCCGACAAGTACGGATTCATAAATCCTGCTTCTACTGTACGTTTATGTTCTGTAAATACATATAATTGAATTTTCAAAAACATTACGTTTTGAGTCCGTTTTGGTGCATCCGTTTCTGTACCGTAAAATACGAACTTCTTCGATTTCTATCAGTTTTTCTTCCGTTGAATTTGAATTCATTTTGGTGTCAAAAACGAATAACTAAAACATGTCTGTGATCATTACGCTAAAGTTAAGTATCACGAATTAATATACTTTATAGGATCCTAAACCTTTATTTCGACATATTACAAACTGAATGACCATATAACTAACTTTGTATAGAGAAAAAAAAAACGTTTCTTTGTCCACATCTTACAATGTACCTTGGTTTGTTTTATGATGATTCCCAAAATATTGCCTATCTAACAATGAGATCTCGCGAGCTGGATCATCTTGTTTGCATTTCCGTCAAATGGTCATAACTTTGGAGCGGTAATACCTCTGGGCTTCCTTTAGGCATTTTGGAAAGGTAAGAGGTAGGGTTATCTTTTTATTCTTATGCCTTTTTCCAGTTTTTTTTAAAGCTCTGTATCTCGGCGATTTTAATTTTTGAAAGGTCTCCTAAAGACCTTTCCAACAAGCCCACCTTACCTTACTACCCCCCTCTGACCACCAATCCGAAAATTTTCAAACCGTTGCCATTTCACACACTTGCATTTTTGGGGATGTTTGTAATGGATATATTTTCATGGAATGAGCCAGGGAATATGGTGGTGAAATTTGGCGGGTCGTGACTGAATCACCCTGTATAAAACATGTAAAAATGTGTCCCAACATGTCTTTTTTCTAAAAAGTGGATTTTTAAATGTTTGTGATTTAAATGTCAAATTGATATATTTTAATCTTTAGTCGATTTAAGCTATTTTTTTAGTTCGCTTTTTACGCATTAGCAGCATACCAGCCCACTTAAAGGGTGCAGTGCATGGTTGTGATTTCAACAAATAAACTTACATCACTCACTAGCAGCCATAAGCAAAGACATTTTGTTAATTTTCATAAAACATTAAATACATTTTATAAACATTAAAAGACACACATGTTTCTACTAACGTTCCTTCGTCTGTGGGTAGCATAGAATCAAATAAAAAAAAACGTTTATGTATATGGCTGTAGAACTACACCCTGCAAGTCAATTCTTGGAAAAAGTTGTGCCTTATAATTAAGGCAAAATGGGGTTAATAAGTTTTATACTAATACAAAAGTTAAACAAGTCACCAACCATAGACCGCCTTTTTTTTTTTGTTAGCGAATGTATAAAAACATTTTGATTATTTTTGGCAAAGCATCACATTTTTGGTTAAAGCAAGTTATTATTTACAATCACACTTATAAAAAAACATGACAATATTACTAACGACTACTACTGGAAGCGGTTAAGAAACTTAAACAAATGAACAAACAAAACAGCACACTCATTCAATAAATAATAAAAAAAAACTGATAGATAAGATTTTTTGTCATACCAAAAACATTTGATAAAAAAATAACATATCTGAAATCATCAATAATGAAAATAAGAGCCTAAACAAGACTTGTTGTAGGTAGCTGTAATACAACAATAACAATAAGGTGAGGGGATTTACAAAAGACCCAATAGGAAAAGTGAGAAATGATTGAAACAGTTAAATGTCAAAAGGCTTAATTTAAAATTAAAAAAAAAAAAATTCTATATTAACCCTCTGAAATTGACCTTAAATGTCTCAATTAAGCTATGAAATTAAGCTATTCCGGTAACAAACAAAATTAAAATTTTATGTGAAACAATTACACGTTTACAGTCCGAGAAAAATCCAAATTAACACGACGATTTTTCCATGTTTTTTAAATCGTGATTTTTGTATTTGTTGGCGAACGGTGTAGAGAAAAAATCACATTTTTTGTTCTCGGTGATTTTTTTCATATTTTTCTTTGCACACAATCGTGCTCTTTACAACACAAAATTTGATTGTTTTATAATAAAAAAATACGTATAAATATACATAAATCAACAACTAAGAAATATGATTACAAGAAATATTATTAATATTATTATTATAATATTATTAGTGTTATGTACACACGTAAGATTGTGTTTTTTTTTATAGAAAAAAGCAAGTAAAGAAGAATAACTGATTACGGCAAAAACAAACATCCCTAAAAACATGGGAAAAAATCATTGTATAAATGTTTAAGGTTTTTGGAAAGTGCTTTATTTAAAATTTCATAAAGAATAACGTCAAATTTATATCAGCACAAAGTTTTCCGAAGCACTTTGTTAACACAATATACACTCACCTGCCTGTAATGGCTACTGAAAATTTTGCTATTAATGCGGGAAATTTTGCTAATTTGAGCCCAGGGATATTTTTTGCTAATCTTAACAACACGTGTCTGCTGACGTGTAGTACTAATAAATTTTAGTAAACTTTTTGTAAAGTGGAATTTAAAATCGGTTTGCTAAAATCAGCAAAAAAATTTACTAAATATTATTAATGTTCGTACAATCAAATTAGTATAAAAAATTAGTAAGCGCTTATAAATTTTAGTAAATTGCTGTAAACACAATGAATTGTAAAATATAGAAAAATTTTAATTTATAAAAAAAAATATTAAAATGCACAAATTAACTTAATTATTTTTCGAATTCAAATATACAAATTTATATATTTTTTTCGAGCATTAAAAAATAGTTAAAACAATCGAATTTATCATTTTGTTTTTACAGAATATTTACAAATTTTTGTTGCTAATTTCAGAAAGCATTTTAAAAACCGATTTGCTAAAATTAGCAAAAAAAATTACTAACTTTAAAAAAAGTGGATATTGAAGGAAATGTTTTTTCTAACTTAAACTTATCTATAAACTTAAATTGCCTTAAAATGTTACATAGATTAAAAAAAGGGATCGGAAGTGAATATACCGACTCATGTCTGAATATACCGGCTCATGTCTGGGCATCCACTTAAAATAGCACTAAAAAGTTTTTTTAGTTCTAAAAATCTAAAAAATTAACTAAAATATTTTTCAAAACAGAAATTACCAAATAAAAACCAAATGATAAATTCGTTTGTTTTAACAATTTTTAAGCCTTTGATTTTGTTTTCAATTTTGTATAAAATATTATTTGAAAAAAATAAATTATAAATATATCCCAAGAAGAACGCAATTTTTAAATCTGGCAACATTCGAAGTGTCATTGTTTGACATTTGAAGAATTGTTATTGTTTGCTAGTAGAATAATCGACCGAAAATGTCGCAGCTGTACGTGATGATGTCGCTCAAACTCCATCCACCTCAATTCGACACCGAGCTCAGCAAATTGGTGTCTCCAAATCCACTTTGCAGCGAATTTTGACGAAATATTTGCATCTTCATGCATACAAAGTTCAATTGACTCAGGAACTGAAGCCAGCTGACCATGGACAGCGAAGGGAGTTCGTTAATTGGGTACTGGAGAGACAACATGAAAATGCTGATTTTGCCGATAAAATCATCTTCAGTGACGAGGCCCATTTTCATCTTGATGGCTTCGTCAATAGGCAGAATTGTCGCATTTGGGGTGAGGAAAATCCTCGAGTGATTCACGAGAAGCAAATGCATCCTCAACGTGTCACTGTGTGGTGTGGTTTTTGTGCTGGAGGAATCATTGGACCTTTTTTTATAAAAATGAGGCAGGTCAAGCGCAAACAGTCAATGGTGTTCGGTATCGTGAAATGATAACCAGTTTTTTCTTGAATAGAATTGAAGAAATGAATGTGGAGGGCATGTGGTTCCAACAAGACGGCGCCACATGTCATACAGCCAGAGAAACAATTCAATTGCTGCATCAGTCATTTCCCGGTCGTGTTATTTCGCGTTTTGGAGATCAGAATTGGCCGCCTAGATCGTGCGATTTAACACCATTAGATTTTTTCTTTGGGGTTTTTTGAAGTCGATGGTTTACGCGAATAAGCCGACGACGACTCAAGCCTTAAAAGAGGAAATTGGACGCTGCATTAATGAAATACCGCAGCATTCATGCAAAACGGTCATTGAAAATTTCATTAAAAGATCGCGTGCATGCCAGCAAAGCCGCGGCGGCCATCTGCACGATATATTGTTCCATACATAACCTCATTCTGTCTACTTTACGATATAATAAAGTTTCACGATTTTTTTTTAAATATCTGTGTTTTATTAAAAATTTAAAAATTGCGTTCTTCTTGGGACACCCTTGATGCTCGATAAAAAAAATTCAATTTAAAATTTTGTAATAATATTAATAAAATTTTGTAATTTTTTTCTGATCCTAGCAAACAGATTTTAAATTCCACTTTACAAAAAATACCGCTGGGCTCAAATTAGCAAAATTTCCCGTAATAGCAGCAAAATTTTCAGTTGCCATTACAGACTTTTTTTTGCAGAGTGTAGAGCTTTTTAAAAGCACTATGTAACATTTCAGGCAAATTAAGTTTGTATGTATAAGTTTCAATTATAAGAAATAACATATCCTTCAATATTAAATTTTTTTAAAAATTTGTAATTTTTGTTTGCTTATTTTAGCAAATCGGATTTCCAAAAATTTGTAAAAACGATTTCTGAAGTTAGCAACAACAATTTGTAAATAATCTGTAAAAGTTCTGTAATTTGTAAAATGTAAATAGCAAAAAAATTTACTAAGTAATAATTTTTTACTAAAAATCAGTACAAAAATAATAAAGTCGAATAGAGAATTGTTTAAAAAAATTTTCTACTAACATTTTTCTCTGAGTGTAGACAATATAAATACTGTGAAAATTTTTTAGGAGCACAATAGAAAACTTAAATTTTTTTTTATCAGGACAAGCTGTTATAAAACAAGTGTAATTAAATCGTAAAAAGCGATTTAAAGATTTAATGAATTATTGATGTAAAAAAACTGTAATATACGGGCACTTTATTCTGAATTCCTTTTTTGAGAATATATTGAATTTGCTCATGGGTGCAAATATGAGTCACACGGTGTTAAGCACGATAGGACTTATCAAAATTTTTATAATTTATTAGTGTTAAGACTAATTTTCTTTTAATTCAATATTTGAATTGTTGAACAGATAAACTCATAAAATCTTTTTACTTTTAAATTCTACAATCCCTTAGTGGTTTTTGTTTCCTTTTAAATTTGTAAATATAACAAATTAATAGCAAATTATGTGTTTTTATAACAGTCTTACTATAAATCAAATTAACATGTTAAACAACAACAAATTTGATTTATAAGAGTGTTATAAGAATCAACAAAATATCTATGCCTTACAGCCATAGGCATCAGATTCTTATAACAACACTCTTATAAATCTCTAAATCAATAACACTCTTATATAAACACTTTATAAAGTTAAAACAGGTCTAGAAAAATAAAATATTCATAAAAAAAATTTGTTTTAGAAACCTTTCATTACTTTATAAAGCGTTTATGTATAAGTGGTAAAAATTTTATTTCAATTCTGTTTATAGTTTATTTAAAAATAAAATACACAAAGCAATAATGTTAATTTGAAAAAATAAAAATTTGTTATTTTGGCAAATATACAAAATTATTTAAACAATTTTGTATTAACATAGTATTAGTGTATTCACACAAATAGTATTTAGCATTTAGAGCATCTGATTTAGTTGTCACTTTTAATAATGGAAAGTTTTTAACAGAATTATAATATTAATTTTCATTATTAAGATTATAATGTAAACAGAATATTATTCAATTTGTAAAATGAATAATTCGTATGTGTAAGTGTGGAAACACAATCAAAGCAGAGCGGATAATGTCCAAGGCATAGAAAGTAAAAATATAATAATATACAAAACCTTAAATAAAGCCATGGCGAATTTCCAAAAAACTTACCTAAAAAGAAAAGAAATACAATAAAATTTAATAATTTATTATAAAATTAAGAATAAATTCTAAGGGCCAGTTACATATAAATATTAAATGAACAGAGGTTAACAATAACTTTTTTTTTTTTATTATTCGACATTTTGTAATTTCAAAGCCTAGAGGCCAATTAATAAATTACAATATTCCACTCACTTAACGTTACCTTAAAATTTAGAAATTAAAACCCTGATAACTATTTATTTGATACTGTATAAATAAAATATATAACATTTTGCTATCCCAAATTGAAACGAGAAAAAGAATTATGTTGTAATAAAAAATTAGGAAAAAGAAAAGAAAATTGTTGTAATTATTGAAAGTTATTTAAAAGTTTTCTTTTATAAACTTGAACGCTAAAATTGAATTGCCTTAAAGATGCTGACAGCGCATTAAATAATAAAACCACACGCCTATGAAAAGACCGACTTACCCAAGGAGTATTGAAAGGTGCAATAAGACTATGAGATCTAGTAGATCTAGTAAATCTAAAAAAAGTTGATATAAACAAAGGACAATTTATACTAAAAACTCGATAGAAATATAATAGGAGACGTATTTTAATAAAATCACGAAACGATGTTCCAAGAAAACGAATAACATGTTCTGTAATATGTTCACGAATTCGTACTGAATATACATATCTTATAACTCTGTTAAATAGCAACTGAATGTCCCTAATGGTATAACCCAAAGTACCAGAAAATACCTCCAAACAATATAGAAAAAGAGGCATTATAGTACTGTGAACAATTCTTTCCTTGACATAAACAGGAATAATAAGATTTGTATTATATAATCTCCTCAAAATAAAAAATACCCTTGACGTAAGATATCTAATATGATATTCAAATGTCAAATTGCAGTCAAAAATAAAAAGTAAATCAATTTAATAAAGCTAATGGTTATGGTGGCTTATTTTTAAAGCCTCGGATTTTAAAATTTAATAATTTAATTTAAAATGGCATTTTTCGGATTTAAATGAAATTCACCATAACTATTATACTCTACAAGAACTCAACGAAACATAATTTTCAGATCATGGACCCTTTAGCTTTTCGAAATATGATGTCATGAAAGTATCGTTATCAAATCGTCTATAACTTTTAATCTGTGAAAGATACAAAATTCGTCTTGGTCTTATTTTTTAGAAGAGAAAGGGCATATTAAATTTTTCACTGGAAGGTTCAAAGGTTATTCTTTGTGGTCTTGAGTTCAAATTCATATGTCTCAGACTCAAGGTAAGGTGTTCTGCTTACGTGCAAGCTTACGAAAAAATAAAAAATAATGGGTTACGCTTATGCATATTAATAACTGTTTACTAATAACCAATTATTATTATATTTTTCTGTAAGAAATTGAGTAACACATTGTTGTGTAACTTCTGGTAACCAATTATAATTTAACTTTAAGTAAGCGACAAGGTTATGCCATGCAGTTTTGTGAATACCAATTTCTTAAACGCTTTTCTTCCAAAAGAAAATATATAAATTAACCTTTTGAGGGGCAATGGTTGATAAATGTCCTATTTTTAGTTTTTGTCGTATTTGGCCCATTTTTTAAACGATTTGTATCGACAGATGATAGTTGTTGCTTTCACATAATACTAATTATTTGGATCAATATGGTCTCAGAGCCAATTCAAAAAAATATATATTTTTGCATAATTTTTGGAACATTTTTTTTCGAATCCTACTGGACAACACAAGGGATCGAAATTGTCCATTCTTTTAACTTTTAGAAACATCGAGATATTTGGAATTGGTTCACTTCATTAATAACAGGATACTGATACAATTTGGGACATTTGTATGCCATGGACGTCAAAGGTCAAAAAGAGGAAGTTTTTTCTCAGTTTTGAAAATTTTTCTATTCGCATTGAAATTCAAGTAATTTTTATTTGATTTGATTTTTATAGATTTTTTCTCTTGATTCCAAATTTGGTCTCCAATATTTTCATTTACTTTACAATTTTGAACAATTTTATAAAAAGGATATTTCGAAACTACAGTTAAAACTCAATTTTTCCCCAAGATATTTTAAAATTTTTGTCATATTCGTCATCTGGATACCAAAAAGTTAAAATAAATTAATTCGACACAACTCTAAACTAGTTTTCACTAGTTCCTTTTCACTTACATCATAATTTGTTTTATTAAACCCTTTAAATTCATAAATTAATAAAGTTATTAAAACTATTAACAATGACTCATTATTATTTATATTAAAATAATAGAAAAGATAAGCCATTACAGGTAACTTATTATAACTTAATTCAAAATAATAAAATAAGTAACATATTATAACATTATTTTTATTTTGAAAATAATGCTGAATGTAAGAAGTACTCATTACAAAGTAATGTATAAATAAATGATATGTCATTGCCATGCTTTTGCTGGATAGTTCATAATATGCATGAGTTTATAGCAACGTTTGTGCTTTTTTAAGAAAAACAAAAGATGAGCATTTTAACCCTTCCAGCGAAAAAATTGATATGCATATCATTTCTCTCCTAAAAAATAAGGCCAACACGAATTTTTTATCTCTAAGTTATAGTCACTTTTCTGACGATCATTTGTTTTGACTCAAAACAATCACTTGTATACAAGTGAAGAGCCAATTTTTAAAATTGCTCCCAAAGTTATGTATATTTATACGGTGACTTTTGTTGCACTAAAACCGAATGTAAATGAAGCAACAAAAAAAGAATACATATGAGTGCGAAAGCGAAATAACAAAATCATTCACGAAAAACGAAAACCATGTTTTTTTTTTACCCCGCTGCTTCTTTACCCCGTTCGCCACCAAACAAGAATTTATTTTTCTATTTGGATATTTTTTTATTTCGAAAACAAAATTTTAAAATATTATTTCTGATATTTTCAACAAAGTTGAAAACTTATCTTAGATGAAAAAAATAAGTATATTTATAAATTTTGTTAAAAAAAAATCTTAAAATAATATATGTATGTGTATGGTACGGTACGTATGTACCATATTAAAAGAAAATTAAAAAATATCTCTTTTAAAATATTGTATAGCTCTTAATAAAAAGATTGGATTGGAATTATTTGAAAATTGTTTTAAAAAAATTACAATTTTAAGCAGGCCACCAAACATTTTCTTAATAATAGGAATATGAAAGTGATTTATGGCAAACTAAATCGCCAAGTTTTGATGAAAATCAACATATGAATAACACTTTTAAAATTGCAAAATAACGCCGGAATTCGTAAAAAGGCTTTCTGGTACTAAAAATAAATTACAAAACTTAATTCATGATGAAAATTATTTTTTTTGGAGTTTTATGAATTGTTGATCTTTAAAATTGATGTTTAAAATAATTAAAAAAAATTAATTTTTTTTAATTATTTTAAACAATTTGCTTTTTATTTTTAAAATGCAAAAAAAAAAATATAATATGTTGAAATATTAATTTAAATATCAAAAAATTTAATTTAACTAAAATCATAGTTAATTTAAAAATGTTTGTAAAAAATAAGATGTAACTTTATATATGTTTTCATAATTGATTTACCTTTGATTTGTTCATCTCAGTGTACACTATAAGCCCCCCTTATAAAAAAAATATAGAAATACAGCAAAAACGTTTATTTTTGTTGCCAACCATTTCTTAAGAAGATGTTCAATTATAACATGTAAAAAACTAAATAATTATAACTATTTTTATTGGCTCTGGGAAAACAATTTAACCTTTGCCTAATGGTGTTATTAGCCTTTTGTTAGCATTACATTTTTTGTTTTTTTGCTTAATTATAAACCTGGCTATGTGCCTAAAAATGAGCTACACTCACCAAAAAAAGTCTGTAATGGCAACTGAAAATTTTGCTGTTGTTACGGGAAATTTTGCTTATTTGAGCCCTGCGGTATTTTTGCTAATCTTAGCAACTAATGTCTGCTGACGTGTAGTACAATGAATTAAGTAAACAAAATTATTACCCGCTACTAAATTTTAGTAACCTATTTGTAAATATAAGTACAAAATTATACCTTTTTCAAGACAAAATTAAAAAAAAAAATCAAAGGCTTAAAAATAGTAAAAACATTTTGTTTTAATTTCTGTTTTAAGAAATATTTTTAGTCGATTTTTGACTTTTAAGGTCAAATTTTAATTCTTTTAAGGGCTGATTTTTAGAACTAAAATAACTTTTTAGTGTTATTTTAAACGGATGTCCTATTTTTAGACATGAGTCGGTATCCTATTTTTAATCTATCGGAATCCTGTTTCTAATCTGTGTAACATTTTAAGACAATTTAAGTTTGTAGGTGTAAGTTTTAATTATTATAAATAATATTTCCTTCAATATCCACTTTTTAAAATTAATAATTTTTTTTTGCTAATTTTAGCAAATTGGTTTTCAAAAATTTGTAAAATGATTTTTGAAATTAGCAACAAAAATTTGTAAATATTCTGCAAAAATTCTGTAATTTTTAAAATGTAAATAACAAAAAGATTTGCTAAATTTTAAACTTTTTTCTAAAAATCAGTACAAAAATATTATAGTAAACTCCATTACTTTTGTGCTTTAAGGGATAGCGGTAATTTTTTTAATCGAATTTGGCGAAACTACTCTTTAAAAAATACGCCAGTAAAAAATCCGTGAAACGAGTTTGAAATTGATGTGTCAAGTTTGTCACTTTTTTATGTTAAATCACCGGGATTTTAGTCATCTTCATTTAATTTTTAGCGTTAATTTTTAAAATTACATTGTTACATATAAAAAAACATTTGTTAAATTTTTACAAAATCTATTGTAATAATATAATTCTATTATTTTTAAAGGTCGCGCTATTTCCTTCCCTTTCGATTTTTGAAGATGACCCATATCTCGAAAAGTAAATGGACGAATATTTTTAACTATTCCTAGCTTTATCTCATCTACCTCTACCATGGACCATGGTGAAGCTTTTGACCCTCGGAATTTATTTATAAAAAGTCCAATTTTTGAAATGATATGATAAAAACAAAGCGAGATTGAGCAAAATAGACGAAATGTTTGCTCCTGTTGAGATATCCATCGATACATACCCTTAGATAATATGAAACGGTTTTGGGGATATTCCAGAGAGCACCTAATTTGAACAAACTTTTGACTATTCAAACTATTTACCTCTTAAACATTCAAAATTACGTGTCTATTAATTTTTTGACCATTATAACTCAGCACCATTTTTTAGAACCAGTTACCTCTGAATCTATTCTAGAACAGGGTGGACTAGTTTTTACTACTGATTCCTGGCAATCAAACTGTAAGGTTTCACCGTTCCAGAGCCAGTTCTATAACTAGTTCTTGAGCAACCAGTTCTAGTTTGGAGCAGAAGAACCTATTGATATTAGGTGAAACTCCATACAAAAAAAAAACATAAATTAGAACAGTTAGTGTCAATTAAAATAGTACAGGAAAAAAAACAAAGAAAAAATGTAGGGAAACCAAACTCTAATATTTCGTCCGATATCCTTTGCTCATCTGAAACGCTTAGGCATTGATTCCACAAGATTCTTACACGTTTCAACAGTTATTTTGTACACCCACAATATATTTGCCGTTGCCGACTGTCGTTTATTTAAAAAGTAATACGTAGAGTTTATTTTTAAATGAATAATCAATTGAAATTCAAAGAAATATATTTTTTAACTTTTTGAATCAGTCATTCAAAAAAAAAAATAAACTATAAAAACAACTACAGACATTCAGTAGGAGTTGATATTTTCTGTTAAATGTAAAATTTTATGTTTTCTGCTTCTAAAAATAGACTCATATAATTCCTTTTTTTTACCAAAATAGTTTGTTTATATACAGAAGTATTTCAATAAAAATTACAAGAAATTATTCAAATATAGATACACACATATAAAATAAAAATATATACATCTGTGTGTGTTGTGTTTTGCAAAACTACATACAAATAAAAAAAAAATTCAAATTGAAAAACAAACCACAAAAATAATTTTTTTCTAGGTTTTGTCAGTTAAAAATTGATGGTTATTTTAAACGAATTTCGATTGCTTTTACTACTTTTGTCGATTATTTAAAAATGATTGAAAATATACAACAAAATGGACTGAATATAATGAGAAATCAGTTGTTCTTTTTTAAATTGTATTTTTGATTTATTTAATATGTATTTAATGAAATAATATTGTGAGTGTATCATTTTTCCTGGAGGGCACATCGTAAATCTCTTATGTTTATTATTGGATATTCACGGATTTTTTTTATCAAGCACTTCCCCCAAAGATGGTCAATGGCATTTATGTGCTGGAATTTGTAGCACCTTGGGACAATTTCCTTATTTTTTAGTTTATAAATTTTTAACATTTAAGATTTTTACTAGCTAGAAATTAATATTCATCCTAAATAAAAAGGAAAATGGGTTCCTATTTTTAAGTTCATGAAAGTTTGTCGTAAACTAAAATCAAAAAAATTTGCATTATTTTGAAGCGTTTTTATTAATTTTAAGGAAAAATTCATAGCTTTTATTTTAGCAAGGTGTGAACAAAAATTTTGCTGAGTGTGTTTAAGTTCTCATTTAGAGGCAACAAAAATTAAGCAAAACTTTTGGTCTATCTACATTCCAGAACTATTAAGAAAAATTTACAAAAATGTTATTAAAAATAGATTTACATTAATTTAAAAATATAAATTTTTTAGGTAAATTAGAAAAATTTCACTACAATAAAGAAAAATTAATTACCTGTTATACAATTTAAATTTCTAACTGGAATTTAAAATTTAAATATTAAAGAAATATTTTAACACTGTTTTTCGAATTTCAATTTATAAATATGTTTTTTTTGTTTTTAATAAAAAAAAACTGTTGCTGTGTTTAAGAAATAGCAAACATTCTCATGTCTCAGATGTTTACTATATTTATTTGACAATTGGTTAAGATAATAATTTATTTATTTTATTTCTATTTTATACACTTGAATGAATAACTTGTATGGACGTAGTAGAGGGAAAAAAAATATGTTAATTTTGTTATAATTTTTAATTTTAATAATATTGTTTGTTTTTTTTTTTTTTTTTTTGCGTGGTGAGTACAAAGTGTAACCTTAAAGTAGAGAGTAGAAAAAAATTGACTTTGAAATTGATTTTTTTTTTCTTTTTTCAATATTATGACAAATAAATGTTGATATTAAAAGTTTTTTGTTAATATTTTTTATATTTGTTTTTATTTTTTTACGTTCGTTATTGTATACACATATGGTTAAAATGTAAGGTAGAGATTTTTTTTTGTTTTTGGAAAAAAAAAAAAAAATTGTATAATACTTGTGTACACAGACGCCGCTTATGACGTTAAAATATGTAGAAAACAAAAACGTAATTTGTGTTGAATATCGACAGAATTCAAAACCAATACCAGACAAAAAAGTTTTTTTTGTTATAATTTGTTAAAAAAATAAATATTAAATTAATTTTTTTTTTTTTTATATTTTTTCTAATTTTAATTTGGACGAGTAAACTATGATTTTCCTTGTTTTTCTGCTGTCTATTTATTTATTTATTTTTTTATTTATTGCGGACGTTTTTTCTTTCAGTGTAATTTTATTATTCATTAATATTATAGAATTCTATATATTTTTAATTTAAAAATATAACTTTTTCAATTCAACAAAATTTTCTTTTTTGTATTTCTTTTTATTTTGCACGTTTAATTGTATCGTTGTATATGAATGGATAGAAAATTCAAATCACCACAGTATAGAACGGCGAACACACGTCTGTGTTCGAATATTTTGCGTTATGTTTTCTATATATTTTATAAAGATTCTCATAAGCTTCTATTAACTCAAATAATGAAAAAAAAACGTATTTTATTTCAGTGATGGCAACTTTGTAATAGACAAAAATCGCTTAAGCAGATATTGCTTCAAAAGAAATATATGTATGTAATTTAAGCTTAAAGATATAAATATCTTGAAAACTATAAAATTGAAATTTATAATTTTTGCTGAATAAATGCCTTCAAGCAGTTTCTCCTCACGGACTATTTTGTTGAATAATTGGTTTTATTTTGTAAATAAAAATCAATTCATTTCATGTAATTAATCGTTTCACTTATTTTATTAAAAAAAACTTGTAAATAAAAATCTATTTTTTTAATCGAAGATTTTTTAATTATTTGTTTTAATAGAAGTTTTGAGAATTTAAAATATTTTTAAAATATAAAAATATTTTCTAAGCTTTTTGAAATGTTTTCGAAACGTTTTGGACACCGTTACTAAAATTTAAAAAGAAAACTAATTAAATTTTACTAAAAATAGTATAGCGTATTCAATTTGTTAATTTTCCGATTAGTCGGATTTTTTTTAAAGTGTTTATTTAAGAATTTTCGAAAAACATTTAAAAAAAGTGATGTTTTTAAACGCTTTTTTAAAAAGTCAATATGGCAACCCTTAAAAAACATCTTTATAAGAGCCAAGCTTTAAAAAGCTTCAACAATTCTTTGTAATCTACGATTTAAGTATTCCATTGGATAGGTCTTTAAACTATCTATTATTTAATATACATTTTTAGCAACAAAAAAAGTTTAGGGCCATTTTGAAGATGCTAATTAGTTTAGTTTGCTCTATCGCATATCCAAATTTAATTAAAATCTGAAAGTTCTCCTAAAAGAAGAAGTTATCCCGCAAGACTCCCACTAACCGTTTGTCTTTTTTGACCACAATCTTATATGATTCAGATTAAATAAAATAATAAATTTTTGTCCGGTGGAAAAATAAAAAAATTTACAAACATGTAGCCTCAATTTAAATTAAGCTTCTTGGGTCGTTTTTGTCCCAGGCCACTAAGGCTTAAAAAGTTTTTTTTTTTAAATAAAAAATAGGGATAATTAAAATTTATTATTTTTTTCGGTTCAAGATCATATTATCACAAATTCCAAATATAATTTACTATTAATTTTTACAAAGGATAGAGAAAAACTTGAAAAAAAAACTATTCTAGAACCTATGGTTGACAATAACATTTATATAATCAGTGCCTGGTTTCTGTATCTAATGTGAGAAGTTTTCGCACCGAAATTCACAACTCTGGCATATCAAAGACTGGATGAAACAGTTAATCTTAAATTTAGGTAATAGGAAATTTTTTTCTAGTATGAAGATAAATTTAAGATTTTATGTGACTCACCCTGTTCTAAACAAGAAAGCGTTGTATTTTTCAATCCGAAGTCTTCTCGCATTAAATACAGAAACCGGACACAGATTATCCTTATGGGATTTTTCCTAGGCTTAAATGTAAATTTAAGGTTTTGCATTTAAACAAACTAAATAAGTTATTGAGAAACATCTCAAACATTTACCACTTATTTATCTTTTAATGAAAATTCCATGTCTTTGGCAAAAGCTTTCCTCTTATTGTTGTTACTTCAACTAAAGTTCCTTTAGTGGTAAAGCAAATCTAATTTGGGCAATTCACAACCGGTATTGTATTTTTGTATGTTGTATTGAAGTATTTCAATATTTTGTTGTGAACAGTCAATTGTATTTTCATGTTGTAAAACGTCAAATAGCAAAGGAGAAAAATAAAAATATTTAAAAATTTATAGAAATAAGAAGAAAAAATAAAATGCAAAATAGAGGTGAAAGTGAAAAACTGGCATTCACTTAAGACTGATATAGCATAATACACAATACAACATTTAATTAACACAGCATATGAAGTTGTAAAGTTGTATCAGATTTTTAAGTGTAAATTATCAACAACTATTTTACACTGTTGTAATGTAATAAACGATACAACCGATACAATTTTTCAATTCACAACGGGTATTGACCCGTTGTGAATTGAACAATTGTTTTATTTAACGTGCAAATCCTGTTGGATATTGTGCAAATCAAATACTTTACAGACGAGATACAGTCCAAAGTGTTAAGTAATATTCTCTATTTTCAACATGTTTGTCACAAACATGGTAATATACAAGAACAAGCAAGAAAAACCTTTCAATTCTAGAATTTTGAAAATGATGATCTAGACGATCACGATTGATCGATATCATTTTTTGTTAGATTGCTGTACGCTCATCACTAATCGTATCGTTTCAAACATTCGCTTCGAAAAAAATTGTTGTTTATTACAAGTTCTTTATACTAGTTCTTTCTGCTATTTCTATACCATACTGGTTCTAGTATTTTTAAACCCTTATGACACTAGATTTATTTTTATTTAACAGCAAGATACTGATTTATTCACCCTTCACACACATTATTTTATCATAAGAAAATTCATAATTTGTTCGTCAATACAAAATTAATATCCGTATGACACTTGCTAGTTTTCGTATGACACTTGCAAGTTTTTGTATTGATTTTGTATTGACGAAAAATTGATGAATTTTCTTATGGGAAAATAATGAGTGTGAAGTGATCAACTATAGAGAATGAATGAGTATCTGTCAAATGGATGTCGGTGAGGCAGCGCTTCCATTTGATTTACATTGCTGTCATTATTAATACGGAAAAATGTAGTGTCATACGGGCTTTACTAGTCCTTTCTGTAATTTTCACTAGTTTTTTTATCTACAGCTGAAAGTAAACCCGCCATCACTAATATTATTCCAAACAGTGAAGAACATTTACTTCTTTTTCTTCTCAAATTTTTCTTACAAGACCACTAAAAAAAGTTAAAAAATGAACATTGACACATTTTTAAGTAAACAAGAAAGTTTTTTTTTTTTTGTCAAAACTATATGTATTTTGCTATCGTGCAATTTCAACCGTTTTGTAGATGATTTTGTGCTTATAGGAAGTAAATTAGATGAAAAAAAAACTATTTCGAAAAAAACGATAACAAAAATTTCAGTTACGTTTTTGTTTTTTTTAAGTGAAGCAACACAATCGTAAAAATGTTAGAGGCCTATAGAATTCGGTCCCAGGTTTTGCACGTTAAATATAAAAAACCTTTTGCTTCATTCAAAAAAGATCATACGAGTATCCGAAAATTGTTTTTCAAATAACATGATTAAAATTGTTTTGATATTATTAAATTAATTAAAAAACTTCTAGTAAAATTTTACAAACAAAAAGTTGAATTGATATAATAAATTCCTTAATTGGCAATTGAAAACTTATATAATTGTCCTACGTAACTAAAACGTTAATTTTAAATTATTATTTTTAAACAAAAAACAGAAGAATTTTTATTAAATTAACAAATTTTTTAGTTATTTTAATGACTTTTGATTTTATGTTAGAAAAAAAAAACTTAAAAAAAAACAAACGATTATTTTTCTAGCGATTTCATTGTACAAAATCCAATTTGATACACTTCTTAAGAAAAAAAAACAAATAATATAGAGAAATAATATTCAGATATATTCACTCTCTCTTTAGCCACATATTTGGAACTCTCACTTATTTTGCGCAGATATTTTCGCTATATTTCAACCCGCATTATATTATGTCCATAAAGGTGTTCTTTTATGATTTTTTATTATGTTACCGACAATATTCCGTATTCAAAAATGAGGGTAAAAATGTTCTTGCAATATTCGAAAGTGCTCAGAGTGCAAAGTTTTTCATTTAATATAAATGGGGTTGGTAAGGGTAGTTTCTCCTCCTCTCATATTTTTTTTGAGGCTATTGTTGTTGTTGGCGTTTTATTTGTTGTTTTTGTTATTATTTTGGTAGTTTTGTATGTTTCACTTTTATGCAGTTGTTTTTGTTTGTCTTTTCGTTCAATTCAATTCCATAAATGGGGGTTGCTGTCATTTACAATTTATTTTTTTATGGAATTGAACGACTTTAGTTAAAACTGTGCAAAAAAAAAAAATAGTTGTTGCTTTTATTGTTGTTATTGTTATAAAACAGGTATTTAAATGTAATTAAACATGTTACAAAATCAAACAACTTTAATTAAAAGTTGGTATTGCGCAGCCATTTTTGGGGGGTAAAATTAAAAAGACATTTAACAGAATTTTAGTTACAAAATTAGCAAACCTTAAACGGAGTGTTAAAAGTCAAGCAAATGTGTATTTTCTGTGTATAAATAATAAAGATTAAAAATTATAATCATAAGCTGTTTGAAATTTTAAAATCAATATAAAATTTTTTTTGTGACATCATATAATTTAGATGTGTATGATAAATATTTTTAAAAATTCAATATTACTTGAGCACAGGCGCGTACCTTGGAAATTTCGGTGTTAGTGTCTCTAATGTCGTTTTCTTTTATTAAAAAAAAAAATGTTGCCTTTTTTCTGCCCCTTTTTTCCAAAATGTATTTTTGTGCATAGTAATTAAAAGTAAAAGCTGACAAATTAGGTATTAAATTAAAGGTATTGAAGATACCTATTAATATAACTGTTACCCAATTTGAAATTTATGTATTTTTAAAAAACGCAATGACTTTGATTAAAATCTGATAAATTTTATTAGAAAAAATATATAAAAATTTGATAATTTTATCAGATTTTTTTTTTTTCTAAAAGTCATTGCTTTTTGTAAAAATACATTAATTCCAAATCGGCTAGCAGTTATATGAAAAATATTTAAAAAGTTATATGACAGTAAAACAGTGTGGGGTAGTATTGTATTCAAACGAATCGGAATATTATTTTGTTTTAATGGAATTGTTAATAATACACCTGAAAAAATAATTTAAGATACAAATTTTCAAATTCATCCCACAAATAATATCTACACGATCTAAAGTATCTAACAACCTCCAAAGTTCCTAATTAAATGGATCTATTTTATTTTTAATTATTAAAATCATATGCATTTGAGCCTTAAATATACAATTTAAACCCTGTTTGAAGTAAACAATTTCAGTTTGAAACACAAATTTTTAAAAATTCACACCGGAAATTTTCACATAAAATAAATACAAACAAAAATATTTATTGAGGGGTAAAACGTGATTAAGACTAACATTATAAAGTATTAATTTAATTGGTATCTTTGTTTGGTTTTTATTTTTGAAATGTTGCAGTGTCCAAGTTTTTTTTTTTTTTTTTGCCTGAACAATTTGTATTTCTGAGGTTATGTTAAAAATTATTTAACGGGTAACTTTACGAGTTTGAAATAAAAAGCCAAATGTGTCCAATTAAATAAGCTTTTATTTGAATTTTGTTTGGCTGTGCTAGCTTAATAAGTCATAGAAATAATGTGGTTCAAAATTTGTGAATGTAAATGTCCAACTTTTTTTTTGTTGACTGTAACATATATATTAAAAACTTTTATTATTTCTATACATTAAAAAAAAAGCAAATTTTAAAAAGTAAAAAGCGTTCCAAGTTAGAATTTGGTTTGTTTCTTGGAACTCATAAAAAGTTGAGGGTATTTCGCTAATTATACTCTACCCTGTTAAAAATATTAGATCTGAACGGATTTATCTTTATAGATGTATTAAAAATTAGACAGATCTGGCGCACCAATTAAATCAGATCTAATTTGCACTAGACATATAATATCTAATCAGATTCAATAAGAAATTAAGAAACACCTTTATCTAATATCAGATACATGAGATATGGAATAGGGATCTGATATCAGATATGAACTGATATGGTAGCAGATATGATCTTATATGGCCAGATTTGGCCATTTATGACCACAAAGATCACCAAATTTTCCAGATCCCATTAGTTATGAATAGATATGATCAAAGTGCATCACATATACTATTTCTTATTATAACTATATGATCAGATATGGTACCAGATCCAATTAGATGCAAACATATCTAATTATATTTAAGCGGATCTGATCATATCTAGTTTTATTTAAACGGGCTAACTTATATTTCAATACATTATTTGACAAAGAGGCATGAGACAATACAATTAGATATTTGCATAAAAAAAGTGACCCGGACATATCAGTCAAGTGGTACAAATATGCTTGAAAAAGGTAATTCATATAAATTGTTCACAATAAAAAAAAAATGGAATAAAACTGTTTATATACATTTTCGAACAAAATTTAAAAGCTTGTGTTATAAAATAATGATAAAAAATTGCTTTGTGTTTGAAAAATTTATTTTATTTATAACAGTCTATTGAAATTTCTTCCAATTGTAGTAAAAATAGTAAGAATTTCGAATAAACCAACACACAACCAATTTAAAAATTATGACTAAGAGTGTCTAAAGGTTTCTCGGTTTGTGTTTTCAATTCGGTTAATCGATCAACAGACTCCTATTTTGGTTAATGTCGAAACAAATAATTAAAAACTCAAATATTTATTCGACCCGAATAATCGATTAAACTAGGTCGATTAACCGGTTAAATTTTTAATATAAATTTTTCTGTTATTTTTCTTTTAACTGTAATTTTCTTAATTTTGGCAAGAAAATCGTAGAAAAAACCCTCAACTAAAATACAATCAAATTTTTTTTCAAATCGACTGAATCAAAGCAAATGTTATATAGGCTTTAGGAAATATGAAAGATATTTTTTATTTTTGTTTTAATTCCCTTAAAAAATTAATTTTAAATAATATAAAATTATAGTTTCATGTCAAAAAAATTGAAATACGGTTTTCAACCTCCGTACGTACATGTATTTGGAGCTGGCAAAAGATTTCATCAGAACGAGATGTTTTAGAAAAGCTAGATAATTTGTTATTGAATTTTTTTAAAGGCAGCTCTTGTTTATTTAGGCATTTTTTTATTTTGTACAGTGTCATATAAAGAAAATTAAAACTAGCTTTATTGACAAAATGTCCCACTTCGGTAAAACACTATCTTCAGGGTTTACTTCCACTGAACACGTCTGATTTTTTTTCTTTTTAAATACCAGAAGTCGTCAGATTCCTCTAAAAAAACAAGATTAAAAGACATAATTCTTTAAAAAATCTCAGGATGCTTTAAATTGTCCCAAAAAAAAAAAAACACTTTAGAAACCAACGCAATAGGCTTAACTTGATTTTAGCAAAAAGCTGATCTCTGTCTTCTTATTGATGAAAGAAATACATTTATTTTGCATTAAGCAATTAATCGATTCATCGCCAATTTATTCGATTAATCAACCCGAATAACCAATTAATCAATTTTCTTAATTTTTCGAATAATGACCTAACGAATTAACCGGCAAAATCGAAAAATTGGAAACACTAATCCTGGTGCATTAAGAAAAGCCAGATTTTTAAATTACCTGCCTGTAAATTATTGGCATATTGCAAATTTTTCCACAGATTTTCTTTAGCGGAAACAATAAATACCGCCAATTGATACTATTTTATTGGTTTACTTTTATTTCCATTAATTATTTTGTAATATTTCTCTAGACTTTTAATTTTTGTCAGGTGTTCGCCAATGTTGTCACTTTTTAATTAAAAAAAACCAAAATATTGAAGGAAATACATTTTCGTATTTCTTCAAGTCCTCAAAGTTTCTAGATTTTTAAATTTCATATTGCCAAGATTTTATTTGTATGGAAAATTTGAATATTTTACACTTCCATACTAACAAAAATTCTGGTGCATTTTTAATTGAAAATAAAAATTGGATATGTGATATACAATTCAACAAAAACTGGATCGAAAACAAATTTCTCAGCATAATTTGGAGCGTTTTAAGCCGAATAAAACCGACTTCTTGCGTCATTTTATAACTATGAATGAGACTTGGATCTACCACAATGATCCTTAATTGAAACAAGAACGTTTACAGTGGACTGAAGCTGGTTGTTCAGCTCCAAAGCAGGTGAAGTCACAACGATCAGCAAAGAAGGTTATGGCATCAGTTTTTTTGGATGCAAAAGGAATTTTGTTGATTGATTATCTTCAGAATGATAAAACAATCAACTCTGAATATTATTGTAGCCTTTTGGATCAGCTGGATGAAAAAATTCGTGAGAAAAGACCTGGTTTAAAGAAGAAAAAAATCATTTTTCATCAAGACAATGCACCTGCTCACAAAAGTGTTTTGACGATTGCTAAATTCAAAGAATTAAAGTACGAATTGCTTTAACATCCACCGTATTCACCAGATTTGGCTCCCAATGACTACTATCTCTTCAGAAATCTCAAACAATTCCTTCGTGGAAAGCATTTTTCGTCGAATGAAGATGCCATAGCAGCCGTAGTCGGTAATTTTGCAGAGCTTCCGGAAAACCATTATAAGAATGGGATAAAATTATTGGAAGATCATTGGAACAAGTGTATTGAGCTTCTTTCGTAACAAAAACAGTATTCTTTCATTTCGAGCGCATGAACTTTTCATCCAACCCGTAGGGAACATAATCTCCTGTTTAAGAGTTTAAAATTAATGTTTAAAATGCAACGCCCCCTTATTTTTTGATTTTTAAAGAATTACATTTTTAAAGATCTGAATATAATAGCATATTTATATTGCTTTTATAATCTGCCAGATTACGGTTATAATCTTATTAATTACACTATTGTTTTGACATTTTTAGCGGTGTTATGCTTACAAAAAACGCTAAACCAAGAGTCTGACTTAAAAGTTATTTTTAAGTTGGCAATAGTGAAAAAGGAATAAATAAAAACCAGTGTTGCAATTAAGTAGTAGTAAAAATTTAAACTTCTAAAAAAAGGAATACAATTAAATTTTGACAGTTTTTGCAAAAATTTAAATAAAAATAAAATTTATGATGCTAAATTAAAATGCACAATTGTTTTTTATTTCTTATTTAAATATCTTAAATAAATCTCAACTTACTTAAAATACGCCTTAAAATCTTGTTAAAAAATTATTTCACTGCAAACAGCTTTCAAAGATTTCTATGATTTATAGATGTGTTTTTTTAATTATATTTTGTTTAATTCTTAATATAAAACACTTTCTTTTTTCACAAATTATACTAGATAATTTTGCACACAATTCACATAAAATTTAATTTTTCTTTAAATAATTTTCTCAAGAAATTTGATTTTTCTTTGGCATTACATGAAAAAAATACACTTTTATAGAAAATGTTGTCAACATTCACTTAATGAGATTACAAAACAATTACAATTTTTTTTTTGTAGATAAACAGAAAAAAAAACACAAATAGTTTAAGGTCAATTGAAAAAACACGGAAAATAACAAATCTTTATATAAATATACAAAAGAAGTATTCAAAATGAACTTTGTATAGAAAACAAAATACAAAAATTTAAATACACAGCACAAAATTTGTATTGAAAAGTAAAAAAAAAAACTAAAACGGAAATTTCAAAATAGTAATTACTTTTTTTTCAATGTCAAGTGAAAAGTAATGATGGTCTTTGTAAATTTTTTTAATCGGCTTAATGTTTATTTAAAAAATTGTATATTTTTCACTTTAATTAAATTACGAAAATGGCACACAATATATGGTTGTTTTTACAATTTAATTAAAATTCAATTTTCAAACTGAAAAGATTTAGAATTTTATAAAAATTTTCTTTATAATGTTTTTTTTTTTTTCGTGGAGGTTTTTAAACGCAAATAGAAAAATGACAGTAGTAGTTTAACGTACGACTAGAACTAGAAAACTAAACGAAATTAGCTTCAAAATATTTACAAAAAGAGAGATAAACGAACTGAATCAAATAAAAAAGCAATAACAACAAACACAAAACAATATAATCGTGTAAACACAATAATCGTAAAAAACGTCAAAGTTTTATACACACTCTCATATAAAATTTATAGAAAAAAAAACACAACTAATTACGTATAATTTAGTAAAAATATGGTAAAAAAAAGTAGATTTTATTAAATATAATAATATATTATTAAATAATATGTAGTTGTTGAAATTGAAACGAGTGTAATCTTGACATATTTAAAACAAAAGAGATTTATGAGTGGGTGTTAATATAAAGAGAGAGAGAGAGAGAGAGACTAAACAATAAAGTCTATAGAAAAAAAGTTTAAACAAATAATTAAAATATAAATTTATATTGTTAAAAAGATTTAAATTGTCAAGTATTACATTTCATTTTGTTCGTTAAATTCACAGCAGGATTTTTTTCAGTTTAACATGTTTCATTTTAAAGAAACAAAATGTTTCATTTCATCATTTTGTTCCTTTGCATTCGTTAACGTAAAATTAAGAGCAGGATTGTTTCACTTTAACATGTTACATTTTCAATTTGTTTACTTTGCGTTAAATCAATAGAAGGATTATTTTGAACTCACAGAATGAAGCTGTCAATTTTTAACGGTCAACATTTAAAATTCTCAATTGCAACAACAAGGTGGCCATGTTTTTCGTTTTGCAAAAAAAAACTAGTAAATATATTTAAATCTACTAAATGATACCCTACACCCAGCATAATTGGAATCAAATTTGGGGAAGCAGTCTATATACCGGGAAAGGTCCTAACCCTTGTTTTTATCAACAGGGCGGAATATGGGTTTAGGTCCAAATATTGTCCGATTTTATATTTACTTGGGGGCATAAATCATTTACAACCAGATATCTTAAAATGTATGTGTCTAAATACTATTTAGGATCAATTCAGATAGCACCTTTCTATGAGAGGTAGGTTTGAATTTAAACCGATTCTAATCAAATTTAATAGTTTTCGTCCTTGGGCCTTACTTATGTACCAAATTTCATTCAAAATTAGCCGACCTAGCAAAGAAAACACAATAAATTCATGAAAAAATTTTATTTTTTTCTCAACATAATTTCCTTTAAGCTTGATACACTTTTCCAAGCGATATTCAATAGTTTCCATACCCTGCTTATTGTGAGAACTGTCTAGCTGTATTTGGAGGGTCGCTATAATCATTGTATCACCCTTGAAGGGAACTATGTTGAATAAAAAAAATGTGCTTTAGTATTGTAGGCCGGGGACTTTTTAATTGACCTGTTGTGTACCGTTTTCAGGATCTGCATACGGACGCTATTGTCACTAATATTTCGCCACAATAACTTGTTAACATAAAGTAGCGCTGCATTAATTTTTCAGATATCTTAGTAGTTGTATTTTTACAACAATCTGCATACGGACACTATTGTCACTAATATTTCGCCACAATAACTTGTTAACATAAAGTAGCGCTGCATTAATTTTTCAGATATCTTAGTAGTTGTATTTTTACAACAATCTCAAGAACTAACAGAAGAAAAACGACGTCGTTTGTTACAGCGTTGTTACTGATGAAAATCGGTAAAGTCCAAATTTAATGGCACTGAAACCGATGCACCAAAATAAATTCAAAAATGGTACTCTTTTTTTGGAATATGGTTCTTTTTAAAAAAGTTGGTACTTTTTTTTGAAAAATAATACTTTTTTAAATGGTACTTTTTTTTAAAAAATATTAATTTTTTAAAATTGTCCTTTTTTTAATAATGGTTCTGTTTTTAAAAAATTATACTTTTTTGAAAAATTGTATTTTTCTTTTGTATTTTTTTTTTTTTTTGAAAAATGGTTTATTTTTTTTTTAAATAGTACTTTTTATAAAAAATTTTACTTTTTATGGAAAATGGGACTTGTGGCTGTATATTTACAGAGTTTGTACAGTTCTTTGTTATAGCTTTGTTACGGATGAAAATCGGTGAAGTCCATATTTAACGGCACTGAAACCGATGCACCAAAAGAAATTCAAAACGTATTTTTTGGAATATGGTCCTTTTTTAAAAAGCTTAAGATTTTTTTTTATGGAAAAATAGTACCTTTTTACTTTTTTTTTTAAATTGTCCTTTTTAAATAATGTTTCTATTTTAAAAACATGGCACTTTTTATAAAAATTCTATTTTTTTTTTTTTTGAAAAATGGTACTTTTTCCAAATATGGTATTTTTCTTTTGTTAAAATTTTTACTTTTTTTAAATGGTTTATTAAAAAAAATTAAACCTTTTTTTGAAAATCGTTTAAAAAAAATAAATTTCTTTTGCAAAATATTTTCTTTTAAGTTTTATATTTGCAACATATGGTACTTTTTTTTGGAAAGAGGGTGCAGTTTTCATAAAAAAACACCTTTTTTTTAATTTATAACTGTAAAAGAACATTTTAAAAAATGCCATTTGTGCCATGGGTTGGCAAATTTCACATTTGAATGTAAAATATGCCAACACCGCCAGCAAATTTCACATTCAAATGTGTCCGGCACATAACATTTTCATCGTGGCACATGTGATGTTTTATGTGTCTAAGGTAGTTTCACATGGCGGATTTTAAATGAGACTGTAGCACATGCACATGAATGGTTGAATGGCACATTAAGCCACATATTTTTTGTGTGTGTGTGTGTGTGTCAAAATTTACCCTGATTTAAACGGTTTTTTCTTTCGAATTTTTGACGAGTTTGCGCAGTTTACTGCCAGCTTTTTTATGAAATCAAAAGAAAAAGAGAAAGAATTAAAAAATATCAAAATTCAATAAGTTGTGTATTTTGATTTGTCATGGCCACCCTTCCCCCTCTCTCTAAGTATTCGAGTGAGTAAAATTTCCTACGTATTTTTTTAATGGTTTGTTTATATAAAATTTTAGAAACGCAATTTATTTCATTACGAGAATTTCGGCCACAAAAAAGAAACGAAGAATTTTAAAATTTCTTTCAAAAAATTAGACTTAACGATGACGCATACACACCTACCTGTTGTACCTTTAAGCACTAAACTAATTCTTTCTCTATGCTTTAAGTAAAACTAAAAAAAAACTTTAAATCTGCCAACATACAAAAAAAAAAACAACAACATACTTTCATATACTTTCAGCGCTGTTCTAAGTTTAGAGACTTTAAATTTGGAATGGATTTGAAACTAAAATATTCGAAAGTTTGCTGCTTTGGGATTCACATATTTTTTTTTTGTATTCGAATTTCATTTAATTCTCGAAATGTCAAATGCACAAAAAAAATCATTTGAATTGTTCTTTAACTTGTTTAACATACATAATAAATTCCCTAGAGCATTTGTTTTGTGTTACCTTGAACTTTGGCGTCGAAAAATTATTTAAGAAAATATTTAGAAACGAGGATTGAGGGAGGCATAAGATCCTATGACAATGCCCAAATCTGGGTAAATTAAATTTTGCATTACTAAGTCTTTAGGTATTTTTTCTTTAAGTTTGCGAAAGACATTGCTAAAAATTATATAAATTTTTTAAAGTGTAAAAAAAAAGATTCGTGATATGTGGCATGCTCTGTAATGTTCGCAATTTCACGCAAAATAGACTAAGAAATTTTTAAAAATTCACGCCTACGGAAATTTTCCCATAAAGTAAATACAAAAAAAAACATTTATTGAACGATAAAACGTGATTAAGACTAACATTATAAATAATAATTTATTTATTTGGTACTTTGTTTGGTTTTTATTTTTAAAATTTTGCAGTATCCAAGTTTTTTTTTTTGCCTGAATATTTTTATTTATGTTAAAAATTCCCTAATAGGCAGCTTCACGAGTTTGAAATAAAAAGCCAAATTTGGACAAATAAATAAGCTTTTATTTCAATTTGGCTGTGCTAGCTTTATAAGTTATAGAAATAATGGGATTCAAAATTTGTTAATATAAGTGTCAAATTTTTTTTTTTGCGGAATGTATAAAAAACTTATTATTTTTATACTTAAAAATAATAGCAGTGAAAAAGTGTTCCAAGTTAGAAATTGGCTTGTTTCTTTAATAACACAAAAAAAAAAAAAATGAGCGAAGAAATTGAACCTTCATACAAAACTTTACTCGACTAGTCGGACAAGAGTGCAGGCTTGCAATATATTTTTTTTTTTGTTACCCCAAACAAAACAAAAATATCCTCATTAGCAAATGTTTTTCATTTTGGTTATAGTTAAATAAGGTTTGTTTTATTTATCCAAATTAATTTTACACACAATTTTGTGAAACCCTCAAAATTCTTAGATTTTTTTTCGGTAAAAATCTTTAGAAAAATCATCAGTCTTTGCTCGTATAGGGTGATTTTTTTTTTGCTATTTGGGTTTTCAGTGTAAAAAAGATTCGTGATATGTGGCAATGCCCAAAATGCTCAGTAATGTTCGCCATTTCACGCTGAATAGACTAAAAAACGAACAACGCAAGGTACCGTGTGATGATTACTGACTTTTTTTTTGACCAAAATGTAAGAATTTGACTCGGTGGACATGTGGTTTCAACAAAACGGTGCCACATTCCACACGACACGCGATACCATCAAACTTTTTGGTGAGCAATTAATCTCACGTTAAGGAGCAGTCCATTGGTCGCCAATATCATGCGATTTCACAACACTAGAAAATTTTTTGTAAGGATACGTGAAGTCTCTCGTTTAAAGGGACAAACCAGCCACAATTCCAGCCCTGGAAGACAACATTTCAGTGGCCACTGGTGAGACAGCGGCCGAACTGATGGAAACATTATGCCGAAATTGGGCTCACGGATAAATATTTCATTCACTTTTGCAAATTTTCTGTTTTTTTTCAATTTTCAAAACATGAAAATAAAAGAATTCTATTTATTTTTTCATTTTTTAAAAATGCGACCAAAAATTGCTTATTTTTGGAAAATATAACATTTTTATTAAAACTTCCCAAAAATTTAAAATTTTAAAAATTGGTAGTTTTATTTAAATTATTTTATGTACTTAATTAAAATTGTTTAGATACTGAATTTTAATTTCGTCGGATATCAGTAACCCACTTTGATGTTTAACCGAATTGATTGTTTTGTAGGAAATTATAAAGGGTGATTTTTTTTACCGTTTGGGTTAAAAAAACAGCAAATTTGCCAAACTCAATGAAATATTTATTTGGGCGATAAATGAATGCCTGCCATTTACTTGTTAAAGTTTATTTTATGTAAATGTTGCCCGCGCGTACGCCGTATTTGGTTCATCCGTGAGCTCCAATTTTGGCATACTTTTTCCAGCATTTCAGCTGGTATCCCACCAATGACAGCTGTAATGTTGTCTTTCAGGGCTGGAATTGTGGCTGGCTGGTCCCTGTAAGTGAGAGACTTCATGTATCCCCATAAAAAATAGTCTAGTGGGGTCAAATCGCATGATCTTGGTAGTCAATGGAATAAAACGTGAGATTAATTGCTCACCAAACTCGCCTCACAATACTTTCATGGTATCACGTGCCGTGTGGCATCTGGCACCGTGTTGTTGCAACCACATGTCAACCAAGTCCAATTCTTCTATTTTGGGCAAAAAAAAAGTCGGTAATCACCGACCAATTGTTGTTAATTGACACTGACCGATACAGCAGCAATATTCTCTTTGGTTAGCACTCTTCGCATACGAGTTGGCAGAATAATGTCCAATAAAGTTAAAATCGTGCGAAATTTTATCACAACGGCTTGAATAGCCTGTTCGGTGGGGGTCGATTAAGACGACCATTAAAATGGACGTAATTTACGAAACATATTTCTCACACAGCATCAATTTCAATAATAAAATTCAATGATTTGCAAGCGTTGTTAGTCTATTCATGGTGAAATGGCAAACCTTGCTCAGCATTTTAGGCATTGCCACATATAACGAATCTTATTTTTACACTGAAAAAATTTACGCTGGAAAACCAAATAGCATAAAAAAAAATACACACTTCACAGCATTACAGAAAAATATTAATTACATTTTATTGTACTATAATTTTCTTTATTTTTATTTTAAAAATCTTTAACCTGAGGACAAAACAGAGACACGAAGCTTAATTTATCAAGTGTAGAACGTGATAAAAAATACTATTTTATGTAATCCAATCTATAATTATTTTAAGCCATTTAGCAGTTATAATTTTTTTAAACTCAAAGCTTTTAAATTCTTAAGTAAAACATTTTCATACAAATTTTTTATTTTTTTTTTATGAAAACATAAAATTTGAATAAAATTATTTTACTTAGTGCTGACTATAAAACTGGACCTAAATTTTATATGCAATTTAGAAAAACATGAGCAAAAAATTCTTTAAATTCTTATGAAACATTTTGATTGCCGTTCAATTAGGAAATTTCCTCCTTCTCACTAAAGTTTGAAATTAAAAAGAAATGCGTAGTTCAAAGAGAACAAACAAGCATAGTTACATATATACATATGTATGTATGGATGTAGTAGGAGAGATAGAATTTCTTTTTACCTACCCAGCAAAAACATGGTTTTAACTACTTACCAGGCTATTTACTCACTTAATTACTTTTGCTCGCGATGTCCAAAAAGTAATGGGTACTCATTATTTTTTGGCTGTTCGTAAGCGAGAGGGTAATGACCACCCATTACATTGTGTTTTTTGTAAGTGAGAAGGTAATGACCACTCATTACTTTTGGAACATCACGAACAAAAGTAAATAGCGAGTAAATAGGCTAGTAAGTAGTTTAACCCCTTGTTTTTGCTGGGTAGTATATTATTTCCTTAACTTTGATAAATAACCCAGCAAAATCTTTCAAAACCTAACCTACTGGTTTTGAAAGATTATTATAAGTTCTTGCAAAGATTTCTTGGAAACCAGACGTTGTGCTTATGTGGAATTTATATTTGCGATGGATATTTAATAAAATCATCAATAATAAATCAATTTATAGAACATAATTTTACCAAATTAGTTCAGGTTGTTTTTTTAATTCACTAATTTATTAAAATTTTTTTATACATTAATTTCATGTAAATTAAAAAAAAAATTAGTTTACTCTAAATTTATATTGGTGGCTAAATCAAATCTAAACTTAATTAAGGTATCCAAATTTTTATTAAATTTGAAAATTTTTTCAAAACCTTTTGTCAATTTGTATTTAGTTTAGAATTTATTTAATCACTTCGCACATGGCCTAAATACAAATTGACGATAAGATTTAAAATATCTTTGAAAAAAAAGTTTCATAGAAGCTACTAAACCTGAATTCAATTTAGTCCACCCTTAATTCGCAAATAAATTTAATCAATTCTTTATGAATAATTATTATAAGAAAATTAAATAAATGAAAATCAGAATATCTTTTCACATTTTCATTTATAACTTGGGTATTCGTCGACAGATTTTGTCTATTTTTAGAATAATGTTAATCAAACTTGTTAAAATTTATGTACATTAGGAATTCTGGGTGCTGAGCTAATTTTTTTATAGGCGTGATCGCCGTGTTTTACCTATATTGCTATTTCCACTATGCGTGTTAAAATATGTTATCATCTCATATTTTTTGCTGGGTAAAATTTAATAACAATTATATTTTTTTTCTTTAACATAGTCGGCGTCATAACTTCGTTTTTACCTATTTGGCGCCTTCCATTTATGTCTTTGATTTTTTTGTTGTTTACCCCCAAGAGAAGAGGAAGCATTAGTCGTGGTAGTCAAAGTGCTCATCGTAGTATATAGAAAGTTATTTAGTTAGTTACGTTGTTTTCCGGTGAATTATTCATTAAATATTACGTTTTATTATCTTTTTTTTTATAGGGGAAGGCAAGGTAAAGTGATCCTAAAAAGCATCCACCAATATTTTTTTAAAAATCGTAACACTCTTCTGGAAATATAAATTGATGGTTATGTACACAGGGTCGTCGAAATACAGGTATCTATTAAAATCATATATTATTTTGACACTGATAAGATTTTTTCTAAACTATCTCACTATCAGTCCTAAATGCATCATCGTGAATTAGGCACGTGCGAAATTTATAGTGAATAACAATGAAACGCTATACGCCTAAACCGTGAAAATTCGGAACTCACCGTAGAAGTGGTGAATTCTCGGTTCTGGGGGACGGAAAACCCACATACAATTCATGAAACACCATTACACCCTCTTAAAGTCACCATTTGATGTGCAGTTTCTTTGGAAAACGTAATTGGACCTTATTTTATTGAACAAGTTTTCGGTAACGCTATTACGGTTCGTGGCGACCGTTTGGCGTCGATTTTGGTTATTTTTTATTACTTTGCCTATGACTTCCGACAAAAAAAAATGGTTAAATAACACCAATCTGCATTATCAGTGTTCTGATTCTCTAAAGAAACCGTAGCGCAACATCACCCGTTACACTAAAAAACATAACATTTTTTTAACGCTTCTACTTAGTAAAACTTTTACTAGACCTGGTCAATTTTGAAACACCCACACTGTTGACTGTTGCTTAATTTCTAAGTCATATGAATAAACCCATGTTTCGCCACCTGTAAACCAATTTTGAACTACCAGCATTAAAGTTTTCTATAATTATTGACTCCAGATTTAACTTGAAAATCTTTTAATTTATGTGGAATCCAACGAGCGCATACAATTTTTAGAACTTAATTCAGATGTAATGTAATTTATGGTATGTGACATTTCTGTTTAGTTTAATTATAAATCGCACAGCATCAATATTTTGTGGAATAAAAGCTGTTTTTGGATAAACTTTACGAATTTCATCGCTTGAATTCTGCAAACTAGTGTAGTGTAAGTTACTACCTGCTGTCGTTATTAATTATTATTTTAAAAATTAAAACAGAAACTGTTCGCCGAAAAATGTAAAAATATGTTTTTCACAATTCAAATTCGATTTCTAACATTTTTTTGTTTGAAATGTTTGAAAATTGTTATTAATAAAAATTTAAGTTACAAAAAAATAACAGAAAGTGGTAACCCCAACTCCAGTAGCAAACTTTCTTAGAGAAGGAGCATTTACATCAAATGCTAAGCAAAGTCGTGCAAAGCATTCCTCCTGGTTCAAATCCACTTTGAAATCCACGCAACAAAGACTTTCTTGAATAAATTTAATTTTTTGGTCCTTTGTTTCAAATTAAAAAAAAAAAGAAACACTGACATAAATTCATTTTGTAAACAATTTTAATAAAAAATATCAACGCATAAAAGTTATAAAAGTTGACGAATGACCCTCGTACATATGCTTTCTAGTATATACATAACTGAAAGGATGAATATTTTACAAAGCAAAAAAATCAAAACAGTAGGTAGAATTTCTGAAAATGGATTAATTTGAGAACAATTGCAATCCACTTCACCTTACCTTCCTCTATACATCTCTATGTTATGTGTGGGTAGAACACAAATGAACTCGTTCTATATTTATTTTGTCTAATTTTGGCATTTTTTTATAACTATCAAATGATACAATTTGTTTTTTTTTTTTTAAGATTTAAGGCCCAACTTAAGTGACTTAAGCTTAATTTTCAAAGTCAACAAAAGTTGACTAAAGTTTGCCCCATTTTTCATATTTTTTTAAATTTCTTGAAATTTAATTTGTTTTATTTTTAAGGCATGTTAACTTATCTCAAAATAACCAGAGGTTAGTGCTTAAACGTAGTTATGAATACCGAATTTGAATGCAGTTAAAAATGGTTAATGCTAAGTTCTGGTTATGATTTTAAATAAGTTAATTATTATTTTTTATTTCTACAAATATGTATATATTTTTTCATGCTTTTAATTTGCCTTACTTGTAGTCTTGACTAGCGATAAATATGTGGACATAAATTGCAGCAAATGTCAAAATTAAAAAATCGCTATTTCGTATATGAAACTTCAAACTAGCTGTCATTTTCCTTTGACAGTTATAAAAACAGACGACACAAATAATAATAAAAAAATATAAAAAAGATAAAAAAACAACAAAAAATTGTTAAATTTAAAATAATTAAATAAATTTTAACAAATTATAAGGAAAAAAAATAGAAAAGTATAAGAATTGTTTTACTTTACAAGTGTATTTACAAATAATCATAGAAGAATATTTTTCCTTGAAATTTTTCAAAATTTGAGTTAACATATAGCAATATTGCGCCACTATTCTTCCGACGCATTTTACTAATTGCTAAGATTTTTATTTCTAATATCGATGGGGAGTAATTTAATTAAATCAATAGAGATGTAACTTTTTAATAGTTGACTTTGGCTAAATATGGGTACTTCAATCGCTCTTTTCCATACTTCAACTCAGTGTTGTCAGTTTAGGGGATTTATCCCAAAATTGAGGATTTTATTTCGTAAATGTGGATAAAAATTTCTATTTGGAGATTGGGGATAAAATATTAACAATATTTTCATCTCTTTTTAATTTTTATTATTTTTTTAAACCCTCACAGCAAAACTTTTGTTATGGGCGCGATATTCTCATGCGTTACCTTGTAATGAGAGCTCGTTACCTTTTTCATTATTTGCAAGCATAAAGTAATAAGTTAAACATACGCCAACATGTTCGGGTCCAATTGTAGGTCTATGTATCTTGTGAAGACAAGGCTGAATTTTAAAATTTTCCCCGATTTGTATTCGGAACTTCCCATTAACCTTCTTCTACCAAAATTCAGCATCTGATAGAAAAATGTATTTAAATTTGTTATAAATACAAAACAAATAAATTTAAATGTATTACTAACCTTTGCAAATGATTAACATAATAAAACTGTGTTTTATTTTAATTTGATTTAAGAAAAACGATTTTGGGGACCAAAATATAACAATTTGTGGGTTTCTGGGGATGAAAAATCGATAATTGGAGGTAAGGCCTTTAAACAAACTGGCAACACTGCTTCAAAATCGCTTAATATTGTTTGGCCTTAAAAGTTTAAATATAGCAAAAGTTATAAAAAAAATATATATATTTTTTATGAATGAATTCTGTGGAATACGACAAACCTACACAAAATTTATTAGTTAATAGTAAATAAAAGCAAAATGCGTTGTATGTTGATAGACCAGAAATTTGTACTTTCGCACATGATTAGATATTAATTTTAGAAAGAAAAGAGAGTGTTTTAAAATGGGAATTGTTACAAAAATATGTCAATTTAATTAATTGCGTGTTATTTGTAGGCGGAAAGTATAAACTTTTTTAAACGAAGATCTTTAAATCTGAGTACTCAAAAAACTAAACCAAAATTAGAGCCCGAGAGATTATTCAGTTTGGATAAAACAAAACAAATTTCAGACAGGGCTGCCAGAAGTTTAGTTTTTTTTTTTTTTTTTGTTAAAAAATATGCAAATTGACGATTTTTGGTCGAAGTGAGTGTTTGTTAAAACTTAGCAACACGTAACCTTAATGTTTGGTTATTTACAAGGTGGCGCAAAAGTAATCCTCCTATCAGAAAATGCTATAAATTTTGCGATTGGCCCCTAATTTCTGTTCTGTTTTAACATTTGTGTAGTAAACACATGCGAAATACACGTTAATAAACAATGTTACGCTACACTGCTCCAGAACGCGGAATATTGGTGACTATTTATTTAAGCAATAATGAAGATGATTTTTCATCAAAAATAATCATGAGTGATGAGGCCCATTTCCATTTTAGCGGGTACGTAAATAAGCAAAATTTACGCTTCTGGGGCACTGAAAATCCGCGTGTAACCCACGAAGAGCCATTACACCCGCTCAAAGTCACTGTATGGTGTGCTGGAGGAGTCATCGGACCTTTTTTCTTCGAAGACGTCGCGGGCCAAACGGTTACTGTGAATGGTGAGCGCTACAGAGCAATGATCAACGAGTTCTTTTTGCCGCAACTTGATGAATTGGGATTGGAAAACATGTGGTTCCAACAGGACGGTGCAACGCCACACACTGCACGTGCCACAACCGATATGCTGAAGGATGCATTTCCCGGGCGCCTAATCTCCCGTTTTGGCGTTTTGCACTGGCCAGCAAGATCGCCTGATTTGACCGCTCCAGACTTCTTTTTGTGGGGCTTTTTGAAGCCGCGGGTTTATGTCAACAAGCCTCAAACTCTTGCAGCTCTTAAAGACAATATCCGTCAAGAATGTGAGGACCTATCGCCGGAAGTTTTGGTCAAAGTGATGGAAAATGCCATAAAAAGGGCTAAAATGACAATCAACTGTGGCGGCGGCCATTTACATGACACCATATTCTCGACTTGATGTAAAAAATATTAAAAGACCAAATAAAAATAATCCACAAGAAGAATCAAAGTTTTTCATTTTTTTTTAAATTGCAGCCAAAAAACATCGGAAGGTTATTTTTGCGTCACCCTGTATTATACGTAGCAATGAAATCTTCAAAAGTGTTTCTCTATTTCATAAATGAATCTGAAAAGCAAGAATTCGATTCTTAGGCGGATTGTAGGAAATTCTTCCTACAAATTAATGTGTTGCTTTCTTTAGAAAGCGGATAGAGAAGAGGTGATAAATGGTGGAAAAATAATAAAGGGCTTTAAATATGTCAACACTGTAATTGAGCGAGATTGTTAATCTTAAAACAGTTATTGCCCGGCATCTTATGGAGAGTTGGCGATATTGTTAAAGCTTTTTAGTTCATAGCCCTGTTAAATTATTTTACTTTGCTGGGGTTAATTTTTATGGGGAACACCGAAGGAGAACCTAAATATAAATTGTCACTAGGGATTAAAATAGTTTTAAAAATTTAATTTCTTTAAAATTATTTTAAAATATTTTAAAATTTCATAGAAACTTGTAAAATTTAAAATAGTTTAGATTTATTTAGTCAGTTCGCACGCACTCTTAGTACAGAAAAAATCCTAAAAATTGTCATTACACTCACCAGAAAAAGTCTGTAATGGCAACTGAAAATGTTGCTGTTATTACGGGAAATTTTGCTAATTTGAGCCCAGCGGTATTTTTTGCTAATCTTAGCAACACATGTCTGGTGACGTGTAGTACAATGAAATTAGTAGAAAAATTAGTAGCCGCTACTAATTTTTAGTAAACTTTTTGTAAAGCGGAATTTAAAACCCGTTAAAATCAGTAATTTTTTTTTGATAATTTTAGCAAATCGGTTTTCAAAATTTTTTAAAATGATTTCTAAAATTAGCAACAAAAATTTATAAACATTCTGTAAAAACTCTGTAATTTGTAAAATGTAAATAGCAAAAAGATTTGCTAAATAATAATTTTGTTACAAAAATTAGTATACAAATAGTAAAGTGGGATTGAAAACTGTTTACAAATTTTTCAACTAACTTTTTTTTTCTGAGTTTGCCCTTGTAGCAGTATATTTAGGACGATTAAGCGATATCCGTCTGTCTGTTGAAATATCGATCACCACTCGAAGACAAAGGCGGAGGTGCTCATTTTTACCAAGATTAATGGAAATCCTCCCGAGAAGTTTGGTATTGAGAATGACCAAAATCGGTTAAAAAGATATGAGTGAAAATATGAAGGTACCTCTAAATTTTACATACAAATGGGGCGTACAATGGCAACTAAAATAAAATATAATCAATAACATTTTATACTCACCTCAAATATTTTCACCGCAAAAAATTTCTGTGGCCGCTAAAATTTTTTTTATCTTAAAAAAATTTTTTGCGCCTCAAAATTTTTTTCCAATTACAAAATTTCTTTTCACATCCACCTCATAAAGTTTTTTTCAACTCCATAATTTCACCTTTAAAGTTTTTACATTATTTGTATCAAAAACAGTAAAAACATTTTTTTAGGACTTTGTGGAGGGCATTCAAAGATTCGGCACAGCCGAACTTAAGCTTTTTTTACTTATTTTATTTAACTCTTTCCGGGGCACTATAAGATATTAGTGAAAATTAAGCAACATTTTAATTAGCTTTCAGTAATAATCAAAATTTATTGAAAAATATATATTATAAAATTATATCCTTGTAGGATTAAAGCATTAATTAGTTTTGCTTAGACAAAGAGGCACATTAAAAGACGATTATTGTACAAGGTCCCTGTTTTGTGTCAGAAAATGATGTTATCGACTTTTAGAATTTTGCTTACTTTAGGTACTTCTCTAACGTTCACATTTCTCGCACACGAAATATTTTTTTTTATAAATTAAATTACATGTTAAAATAGTATTTATACAATACCAATGCGTACAGAATTTATGAAAAAAATTTAGAATAGTGGTAAGTTTTTTATAAAGAAAATTTAATATCGTTTAAATTTATTGTCCAAATTTTTTTTTTTTAATTCAAGGGCCGAAAATGCCTATTTTTTATTTTCATTTAGACATTGTCAGGTTCGAGATCATAATAAAATATCACTATGAAATAGATAACACAAATTTTCAATAAATTTAACTTTCGACTTTAAGAATCAGGTCATCGTCAGCCTCATTCAGAGGATAAGCGATATGTGAAATTACTTTTCGCGCTACTGTTAGTGAATTGATTTTTTTTGTGATGATTTTACATCGAAATCATCTGGCAGCCTTGGTTTCAGACTTTATTCGACATTTGGATTTTTTTTAACCAAGTACGAATTTATTTCATCATTTTAGATGAAGATTACAACGCACTTTTTGCATATGAGTTATATTGAATTAAAATAAATAATAATTAAATTAATTTTATTTTGAAAACATTTTTTTTATTCTCTTGTGTTTTGTTTCTTATTCTCTTAACAGAGATCCCGCATTTTTAAATTTTTTTTGTAAACAAAAAACATATGATGAGCAGTATAAACATACGATATTCTATGGCTCGTATGTTCTCTTTGTATACTAGCGAATGAACGACGTTCTATTCTATTTATTAAAATTATTATTCCTTTTTATTGTTTTTATAAAATTAAAATATAAAAACAAAACAAAAAAAAAATTGGGTCGTTAGTAAAAACAGGAGACACTGGAGAGTAAAGAATCTCTACGGTACGGTACTTTTTACAATAAAATAAATATGACAGTTTGTGCAATTACCGTTGTGCGTCGTTATTTTCAGTGCATTTTATTTCAAAGCAACAATCGTTGTATGGCGTTCTTATTCTGCGCCGACACTTATTTATAGAAATAAAGCTTATATTCTAACCACTTATTCATAAAAAGAAAATTAAATTTAAATTCCGTAGACAAAGGTAAAAAAACTCGTTAAGATTTTTCTTATATCAAAAACTATCTGGTTTCAAAATTATTAATTAACATCAAGGATAAAGTCCTTAAACTTTTTAATTACATTTCCAATAAAAAAAGCATTTCTTCCAGAAAATTACAAAAAAAACATACACACAAATAAAGATGAATGAACTGAATTGTTTTCATAATATATTGTGACACACGTGTCATATATTCTCATATATTTATACAAAAAAAAAAACAATAATTTGTTCACATGTCATATAAGTTTCTTTCATACATGAAAATTTATGATGATCTACTTTTCTAAATGACAACATCACAATTAATAAGACCACACCATAGAGGAAGAATAGTATAGAGGATGCAACGCCGTCAGCGGCCAAATAAAATATTATACAGAATACAAAGGTTCGGAAACTTGGAGAAAACAGGGGAAAATTGAGCAAATTTCCCTGATTTCTGCAAAAATTTGAGTAAAGTTCCCTGTTTTTAAACCTTTTTTTAAAATCCAATTGGGAAATCTGCTAAAACTAATTGGATTTGCAAAGAAATTCAATTGGAATCGCAAAAAAACCAATTTGAAAAGATGCTGAACCTTTGAAATCTGCACATACAAAAGAAAGATAACGTTTTTTACGACGTGAGAGACATCGTCATGGTGTGACCAATTGAATTTCTTTGCAAATCCAATTAGTTTTAGCAGATTTCCCAATTGGATTTTAAAAAAAGGTTTAAAAACAGGGAAATTTACTCAAATTTTTGCAGAAATCAGGGAAATTTGCTCAATTTTCCCCTGTTTTCTCCAAGTTTCCGAACCTTTGTATTCTGTATAATATTTTATTTGGCCGCTGACGGCGTTGCATCCTCTATACTATTCTTCCTCTATGATAAGACATTTACAAGTTTTCACAAAAAAGTAATCTTAAAAAACCCCGCTAGAATTGTTTTTTTTTTTTTTTTTTTTTGAGGAAAAAGAATTTTAAAAGAAACATTTAAAATCAACGAACTGAAACAAATTTCGGTTGTTGTTTTCCCCCCCTTAACATATTTTATTTGTAGAAAATGTTCACCCTAAAAACTAATTAAATCTATTAAATATTTTAATTTGTATACAACAACAAACAATATTTAAATTTATAAATAATGCACGTATTAACGTTTGTGGTTCAATGCGGAAATAACGGGCAACAGTCGGCGGTTTACAATGGAGTATGGTGGAAGCGGTGTTTTTTTTTTAACATTCCCGGTATTAAGAAAAGAAAATGCATTTAAAGCACGTATACTAATTTGTATTTAAACGTAAAGTCTAGTACATAGTTGGAAATACATTTTAAATATTTAATATCATGCAATGATAAAAATCAAATATGACAAATAAATTCATAAAATATCGCCATTAATGAAATAAACAACATGTAAAAGTATTGTAATGTGGCAATATGGAATTTTTAACACCTTACACACAATGAAAAAAAACTCATATTTTAAAATTCTTTAGAAAAAACCTTAAGACTGGATTAGCCAGACGTAAATGTAAATCTTTATAGCAAATTTAACGAGTTAAATAATAATAGAAGATTTCGTGTTGTGTTTTTGAGTCATTCTTATACATTAATCATATACAATTTATATACATCATATACATCTTCTATTCATTAAATTTGCTATACTGAGATACGTTTACGTCTGGCTAATCCAGCCTTTAAGATTCTCAACATTTTTTCTCACATTATTTCCTACATAAAAATTCTCAGATTTTCAGCACATTTTCTTAAAGAAAACAGCTCAGATTTTAAGCATTTCTTTCCTATAGAAAAAAAAAACAAATTTTTCGTGAAAAAAAAGCTCAGAAAAAATTTCTGTATAAGAAAACTCTGATTCTATATAAAAAGCTCAAATTCTGAGAACTTTTTTCTATGACAAAAACTCCCATGCTAATCACTTTTCGTATAGAAAATATCTCAAATTTAAATATTTTTTCCTATAGAAAAATTATGAGATGCTATAGAAAAAAACTCTAAACTCTCTTTTCTTATAAAAAAGGTCATATTGTGATCACTCTTTTGCTAAAGATGAAAGCTTAGAATCTTTTACATTTTCCTATGTAAAAATACAATACTTTATAGTAAACATAACATTTTTTAAATACTTTTTCCTACAGAAAAATGTTTAGATTGGAAACACTTTTTTCCACAAAAAAAAAAAATCTTTCATTCTCAATACGTTTTTTTATAAAAAAAAATACTTATACTCTGTGCCATTTTTTGTCAGTTTCTAATGACGAACTTAATATACCATCATAAAAAAAAATGTAGGGTACATTAACTTAATAGGGTTGTAATTATTTAAAGTACATAATAATGAGACTTTTTTTTTATTTTAATGGTTAATAAAATTTCAAATTTATTTTTAAATTATGCGTTTAAAAACAATCTGCATTAATTTCTTTTTGCCATTTCTAGCAATAATTTATTGTGTTATTTCTTCTATTTATAATTAAATAACAAACTGAATTTCTTCAAGTGTTTAACATTAATAAAATTGTATAATTTATTGAATATTTTAGTGTAGTAAGAATTTTCTTTAAACAACTATAGAATACAATTTTTGTTAACACGTGCCTAAAATCGGTGCAGTCATGTCAGTCAGTCAGTCAGTCGGCCAATCAAATGCCCGCGAAATACATTCTAACAACTTTGCGTTTGATTTTTTTTTTAATACTAAAAATATTTGACGGTAAAGTCTACTAAAAATTACACTCACAATATTATTTCGTTAAAAACAACTTAAAATACATATTAAATAAATCGAAAATACAGTCAAAAAGAGAACTACTGATTTTTCATTATATTCAGCCCATTTTGCTGCTTATTTTCAATCATTGTTTGATAATCGACAAAAGTAGTAAAAACAATAGAAAGACGTTTTAAATAACCATAAATTTTTAACTGTTAAAATATTTCTATGAATTTCAATTGATTCTTCATTTAAAAATAAACTTTACGTATTAATTTTTAAATAAACTACAGTCGGTAACGGAAAATATATTGTGAGTGTATAGCTAAAACAAAAGCATATGTAGTTAAAATGGTTACAAAAATATTTACTTTTAAAATTACTAAAATTTTCTTTTACTGTATTATTAAATTTGTATAAAAAATAATTAAAAATGTCATACAAATAACGTACAAATGTTTACTACAAACGTTTTTAAAAAGTGAATAAATTGGTAAAAACAAATGATTTTTCCAGTTAAATTTATTAATGTATTTATTTTTTGAACACAATTTATTTTTTTCGATTACAAACAAAATGTGTAATAATAACTTCATTCTACTTAAAATTTAAAATTAAAATTTCAGTTATTACACAGAGAAAACAGATTTATAGTGACAACCGAATTTCTTGACAACTAAATATTTTGGTTGCAGCAACCGAATTATTTAGTTGCCCCAACCAAATGTTTGCCTGATACAATTGAAATATTTAGATTTAACCGAAATTCAGTTGCATTAACCGAATTTCGGTTGCGACAAACAAATATATTGGTAAATCCAACCAAAGTATTCTCGGTTGGCGAGAAATTCGGTTGTCACGATAAATCTGTTTTCTCTGTGTAATAACTGAAATTTTGATTTTAAATTTTAAATAGAATGAAGTTATTACACGTTTTGTTTATAATCTAAAAAAATAAATTGTTTTAACAAAAAAATTAAATAAATTTAACTGGAAAAATCATTTATTTTTAGCAATTTTTTCAGTTTAAAAAAAATGTTTGTAGTAAACATTTGTACGTTATTTTTTTGTTACAATTAATCTTTTATCTCTGTGTATATTTTGTATGCATTGGAGATACAATAAAATTTTCTGATTTTTATTTACAAAATAAGAATATATCAGTAATAATTAGAGAAGGAGAAGGCAAAACAGCAAACTTCAATGCATTTAAAGCAAAAATATTGGAAAAAGCTAAAAATATTTTTAAAGAACAAAACTAGAAGTAAATTTAAAATATCACTTTAAGAAAAAAAATGTAAAAAAAACAATTTTAAGCTTAAAAATCTTAAAGAAACAGAAAACGAAAAAAATAACATTATCTTCGGGTAATAATATCAAATATTTATAAATTTAACTAGAATTTTCAAAAACTCAACGAAATTTTTTTTTAGTTTAAAAATAACTAACAAAAAATAACTGTTTGCTAGTTGTATATAATAATATTAAAAAAATAATTCATTAACTATCAACATAGATTATGTTGTAGATTTAATATGGATTAAGACAAACATTTGATATTAAATGCTTCATATAAGCTGTGTTATTTGATACTTTAAGAATTAAAGTTCATAACAAAAAAAAACTGTAAAATATAGAGGATAAATATAAATTGTTAAATTTCGTTGATGTTAGTCTAATTGTGTTGTTGTTTACAAGTTTGTTAATTTGTTTCCTAACACTCAATATAAAATAGACAATCATCAACAAGCAATGACCGTAAAGGGAGAAGAAGAGCATGGGTATTGACAAGGTTGGGTAGCGCCAACCGAAAATACTAAGTATTCTATCCTGCTGGCTCAGTGGAATTTCTCAATTTTTATTCTCTATAACTTACTAATAAAATTTTCATGTTTCTTTACAATAGAAATAATTAAAAAGAATATGATATGATCTTAAAAAAATCCTACTATACTATTCACTTACAAAATAACAGATCAACAATTCATAAAATTCCATTACTTTACACACAAGGATACAGTGAAAAATATAATTCAAAATATTGTCTATTCATTAACTATCAACATAGATTATGTTGTAGATTTAATATGGATTAAGACAAACATTTGATATTAAATGCTTCATATAAGCTGTGTTATTTGATACTTTAAGAATTAAAGTTCATAACAAAAAAAAAACTGTAAAATATAGAGGATAAATATAAATTGTTAAATTTCGTTGATGTTAGTCTAATTGTGTTGTTGTTTACAAGTTTGTTAATTTGTTTCCTAACACTCAATATAAAATAGACAATCATCAACAAGCAATGACCGTAAAGGGAGAAGAAGAGCATGGGTATTGACAAGGTTGGGTAGCGCCAACCGAAAATACTAAGTATTCTATCCTGCTGGCTCAGTGGAATTTCTCAATTTATATTCTCTATAACTTACTAATAAAATTTTCATGTTTCTTTACAATAGAAATAATTAAAAAGAATATGATATGATCTTAAAAAAATCCTACTATACTATTCACTTACAAAATAACAGATCAACAATTCATAAAATTCCATTAAAAATAATAATTTTAAATATCTGTGATAATAGTTGATTTGTAGTTTGGCCATAAAAAAATTATTAACAGTTAAAAACAACAACTAGTGATTACAACACAAACAACTAGTACATGTAACTGACAAACTTTTTTAAGTGTATTATTTCTCATTTAATTTAAGGCATCTTGGTGTTGATGTGCTTTATAAACGTTGATTGTTGATATATAGGGTGGGCCATTTAAAATTTTAAATTTGAATCTGTTATAAAAAAAGTACTGATTATTTTTTTTTTTTTAATTTCTGGTTTTATTGAAAAGGTTGAACTTTTAAGAATGGAACACAATACCATTCATATGACTACATGACTGGGCCATTTTTCTTCGAAAATAAGCAAGGAGCCGGCGTTACCGTCAACGGTGAGCGTTACCGTGCCATGAACAACGAATTTTTGTTTCAAAAAATTTAAGAGAATGACTAGACGACAATTGGTTTCAACAAGACGTGGCCACATGTCACACAGTCAACGCAACCATCGATATTTTACGCACTGTTTTTTTAACCCTTTGGATTATTTTTTGTGGGGAGCCATTAAGGATACATGTTACGCAAACCATCCAGAGACAAATGAAGCGTTGAAACATGAAATCGAAGTTGCCATTGAAGAGAATCGAGCCGAAACAATCGATAATGTACTAAAAAATTAATTGTGTTGATCGGATGAGGTACTGCCGTGCCAGTCGTGGTAGTCATGTGAATGATATTGTGTTCCATTCTTAAATGACAAAGTTCAACCTTTCCAATAAAATCAGAAATTTTAAAAATAATCAGTCCTTTTTTTATAGCCGATTCAAATTTAAAATTTTGAATGGCCTACCCTGTATAATTTTTAATTTATTTACATTATTTTTCATTTTTAAATGGGCATCTTTTTTGCGATTTCTTCACAACTATTTATATTTCATTAGATTGATTGATAGATTTCATTGGAATTAATTTAATTTTGTTGAAAGAATTCTAAAAAAAAAGTAGCAGCAGTAGTTACTAGGAATCATTTCACTTTCATATAAGTAAATGTTAATAAATTGATTGTTAATAGTAACAAAGATAGTGGGTGTAAAAAAATAAAATTTCTAAATTGTAAATATGTAATAAATAAAATGTAAATAAATTTTTTTTTTTTTTAATTTTATAATGTGTTTTTTGTCATTTATGATTTTAATGAAATTATGACAGAGCTCTGAAGAATTAATTCCCTAATTCTTAATTTTTGTTGATCTGAATTAATATTTTGAATGAATGAATTCCCTAACCAAACTAAGGAATTGAATTAATTAATTTTTTTTTTTAATTTTATTTATCTTAAAGGAATTCATTTATTATTTTCTAATTCCTTCATAATATTTAAGAGTTAAATCGCAAAAGAATTCATACAAATCTGATCAATCAAACTTTTGGTCAAGGAATTCATTTCCTGAATTCCTCTTCAATTCATAAAATTTTTGCTTAATTCCCTCAAGGAATTACCTTTTAATTTCCTAAGGAATTAACTCTTTCTCTTAATGCTCTAAGGAATTATTTTTTTCTTTTAATTACCTTCAGGGAATTAATTCCCTGAACACAAACTTCATTTCGTAAATTGGCAAATTTTAAAGTCCAAAAAATGGGAGAAAATTAACCCCTAAAGCCGACGTGAAATTCGAAAGGGTAGCATGGCGTTTAAATGAAACAGAATTAACATGAGACAGGTCACCAAAGTCTTTATTTAAGGAGTGTTCTGTGAGATATCCTAGTATAGTTCCATGGCATGCTAGTATATGCTACCGAATTTGGGTTTTTTACCTAAGTTTGGAAACCTTTTCTACACTCAGAAAAAAAAGTTGGTAGAAAAATTTGTAAACGGTTTTTAATCCCACTTCACTATTTTTGTACTAATTTTTAGTAAAAATAATATATAATTTAGCAAATCTTTTTGCAATTTACATTTTACAAATTACAGAATTTTTACAAATTTGTGTTGCTAATTTCAGAAATCGTTTTACAAAATTTTTGAAAACCGATTTGCTAAAATAAGCAATGAAATTTACTAATTTAAAAACAAGGATATTGAAGGAAATGTTATTTCTAATTAAACCTTCCATCTACAAACTTAAATTTTTACATACAAAAATTTTACATAGATTAAAAAAGGGATCGGAAGTGAATATACCGACTCATGTCTGAAAATAGGACATCCACTTAAAAGTTTGTTTTAGTTCTAAAAATCAGCCCTAAAACAATCAAAAGTAGAAAAATATTACTAAAATTTTTTTCAAAGCAGAAATTAGCAAATTAAAACAAAATGATAAATTCGTTTATGTTTTTACAATTTCTAATCCTTTGATTTTGTTTTTAATTTTGTCTAAAATATATTTTGAAAAAAATAAATAAAATAAATATATTTTGAAAAAAATAAATAAAATAAATAAATTTGAAATTTTGTACTAATATTAATAAAAATTTGTATATTTTTGCTGATTTAAGCAAATAGATTTTAAATTCCACTTTACAAAAAGTTTACTAAAATTCAGTAGCGGCAGCTAAGTTTTTCTACAAATTTCATTGTACTACACGTCAGCAGACATGTGTTGCTAAGATTAGCAAAAAATACCGCTGGGCTCATATTAGAAAAATTTCCCATAATAACAGCAAAATTTTCAGTTGCCATTACAGACTTTTTTTGGTGAGGTGCAAGTTTTAATTAGAAATAACATTTCCACTTTTTTAAAATAAGTAATTTTTTTGCTAATTTTAGCAAATCAGTTTTCAAAAATTTGTAAAATGATTTCTGAAATAAGCAACAAAAATTTGTAAATATTCTGTAAAAATTCTGTAATTTCCACAATGTAAATGTAAAAGTAAAAAGATTTACTAAATAATAATTTTTTTACTAAAAATCAGTACAAAAATTGTAAAGTGGGATTGAAAACCGTTTACAAATTTTTCTACTAACTTTTTCCTGAGTGTACCCTGCTAGAATCAGCAAAATATTTTGCTGAATATTAGTGAAAAAAAATCCGCAAAAATCTATTATACATTTAAGTTAAATTTAGTTGAATGGAAATAAACATGAATCATGCAAAAATCAACAATAATATTTGCTGATTTCTGAAAGGTAAATTTGTATTTACATTAAACAAAATCTAAAAAAAAACTTTTTTAATTCTGAATTCTTTTGTCAACTAAGGGTGGGTGCGAATGACTAAATAAAGTCTAAACTAAATTTATGTTTACAAATTTTAATTATTTTTCATATATTTTCCAAAGAAATTTAAAACCCTTCTGTCAACTTGTATTTAGTTTAGAATTTATTTAGCAATCTCTTACATTTTGGAAAAAAAAAATAATAATAATGAAAATTTTTCACAAATAGCATAATCTCTTTCTAGGAAAGCAACGAATCCAAATGGAGGTACGGAATATATTTGCGGACCACAGTCTTAATGAGTTAAGAGTTGGTTAACTTCATTATTTAGTGACATATTTTTCTTCAACATTTTTATCAATAATTTTTTTTTCTCTTCTAGGCGATAATTTGGGGTTAAAAAATGTAGCGAATTTTAGTCAATAAATAAGTAATGAAAAATACCTTAAAATGTCGCGGATTTATCTACCATATGATAATTTGGGGATAAAGTGTTCCTAAAATGTCGCGAACTTATCTTCAAGGTAAAATAATTTGGTGATAAAGAAAAAATATTCTAAAATGTCACGGATTTGTCTTCCATATGATAATTTGGAGTAAAATTGTGATAAAACAACTGCATAAAATGTCGCTAGTTTATATTACAGACTATGATTTGAGTGGATAATTTATAGTATCTTTCGGACAATAATTAGCCAATAATAAATGTTGCGAATTTATTTATCATCTTGACATATATATAAAAAAATTTCCTAAATTTTTGTATTGTAATTCTATAAAAACGCGTTGAAAGAGTTCACATCGCTTTTTCTTAGATATTAAGTCGTAGGGAAATCTGGACCTAGTCCCCACAATATAAACCCACCTTCCCTGTATTTGCTTCAATGAACATAAATCAAACTACAGATCGCAAATATAATGATATTTGGATGTTATTTGTTAAATGAGTTTGCGTTGGGGCAATAATGAATCCTATTAAAGTCCATAAGTATTGGTCTAAATCTGAATCTGGGGAGTATTTTCATCTTATTCATCTGCAATGCAAAAAGGCCTCAAAATAAAAATGAAAACTGACAATTTGGGGTCAAAATTAATTTTTGCAAATGGGGTAGAATTTCATTATGAAATTTAACCCCAATTTTTGGAAATGAAAAATCGCCCCAATTTTGTGTGATATAAAATTTGTAGTCAAATTGCATTAAATTTTGCATTTTTAATAAAACACGAAATTTTATAACGGTATTGAGTCAATCCATATCAACTCAATCAAAAAAAGGCCATCTTCGGCTTCACCATCTCTGATTTAAATGAAATTCACCATAACTATTATACTCGGCAAGAACTCAAGGTCATGAAAATTGAAAAAAAAAAACTTCAAAAATTTACTAAAATATCGGTACCAAATCAAATCGACTATAACTTTTAAACTGTAAAAATTAGTCTTGGCTTTATTTTTTAGGTGAAAAAGAGCACTTTTAAATGATATGCAGATTAATTTTTTTTCGCCAAATTTAAAATGGGGCTTAATTGTATTTTCAGATTGGGGTCATATTTCATGGGGACATTTACATTTTGACACACAAAACAAATATAGAAATTATTCTCTTCAGATTACTTAAACAAAGCCCTAGGACTATATAAGATTAATAAAAGCTACTAAATAACAATATAAAATAAAACATAAAAATTTAAATAAATAAATTTAAAGAAAATCGGACCATTTTTCAACCCAGTCCCCATATAAAATTAGCTTAAATGAACTTTTTTTTTAGCAATTTCGTTCAGATTTATCTCTATATTTTCTTAAAAAAAAACAGGATCAGTACTGGGGTATTCAATCGTTTAATCGTTATACGATTAATCGAACAATTTTGTGAAATAATTGCTCGAATAATTTAAAATGCCCAAATTTCCAATAACAAATAATTCTGTTAATTATATACGATTAATTGATTAATCGAAATTGGTAAAAAAAAATATACAAACAAACAAGAAAAATATAACACAAAAGCATTCATAATATCCTCCTAGAACGCCTTAAGGTTCAAAGTTTTTTAAAATCCAGTTTCAAGGTAAAACAAAGATACTTGCAATAAATTTGTTTACAAGGTTTTCATTTAATCACATTTAATATTTAATGGCAGGTAAATAAATTTCAAACATAGCAGCGTTTCAAAAGCTAATTGATCCAACTTTCCTTGAACAATTTTTTAACAAAATTAATTACAAATTTTTTCAAAATCTCCTGCGAAATATTTATTAAAATCAAATATAGGACAGTAAGATGTAAACATAGAGGAAAAATTCGATCCTTGACTAAATTTCTATCTTCATTTACGTTTTTTATGAAAAGACAAAAATTAAAATACAAGATTTTCTATTCTCATTTAACTCATTAAGGCCTGCGGTGAGGTTCATTCCGATTTGGATAAAACTTTTGTATTTGATAGAGGATAGACAAATTTTTTAATTAATTTTTTAAAACAACATTGTATATTATTCTAAATAGTTTTTTTTTTCGATTAATCGATTAATTTTAAAATTTTATTCGATTAACCGGTTAAGAAAAAAACACGAATAATTATTTGAACAATAAATTGATAATAATGAAAAGTCGATAAATTGAATACAGGACCCTTCCCCGAATTTAAAACACTTCCCGAAATTTTACCCAAACCTATCAAGTAGGGCATCATATTGTCGGTATGAACGACTTTCATTTATGTATAAAATAATAATTTGAATTTAAAAGATGTTCTCCATTTCAAATGCAAAATCACATTTTTATTTTAAATTACAAAAAGAAAATCTAAATTTCCAATTTCAATTAAATAATTCCGATTTTATGTACAAAAAAAATTTACAAAATTCTGTTTGTAATATTAAACATGTTGCAAAAATATTTTAAATTGCACCAACAATGGAATTTGTAAAAAAACAGTTTTTTTTTTGTAACGTTTAAATTTTTATTTTCAAAGAATTTTTATATGAAAAATAACAATTTACAAACATTTTAAACAACAAATTGTTAAAAATCGAATTTGAATTTTCACAATTATTTATCATTACTTGAAATTTTGTGATATTTTTTTTTCTGTTTTTAAATGAAAGATTTTAATTTCATTTAAAATGTTGCCAATTTTAAATGCTAAATCACAATTTGAAATGTTCTTAAAATCAATAAAAGATATCCGAAGGTGTACTAAGTATTGTATTGTTGTAACATATCGTCGTATTGAAAGAAAAAGAAACAGAGTTGTTAAAATTTTTATTTCTTTTTGTTAGCACATATAAACATATGGCAAAGATATTAAAAATTTTGAATTATCACTTTAATTAGGCGATAAAGCACAAAAAGGTTGAGGGACGAATCAAGAAATCCAATGATCAAAAAGTTCCATTTTTGCTTTAATTAACACTATCAGAAAAAAGTATAACAAAATTTTTTTTGAAGTACTCTCACCAAAAAAAAAAGTCTGTAACGGCAACTTAACATTTTGCTGTTATTACGGGAAATTTTGTCAATTTAAGCCCAGCGCTATTTTTTGCTAATCTTAGCAACACATGTCTGCTAACGTGTAGTACAATAAAATAAGTTGAACAAATTAGTAGCCGCTACTTAAATTTTAGTAAACTTTTTGTAAAGTGGGAATTTAAAATTGGTTTGCTAAAATCAGCAAAAAAAAAAAACTAAATATTATTAATATTAGTACAAAATAGTAAAAACAAAATCCTAAGCGCTACTTAGTTTTGGTAAATTGCTGTAAACTCAATGAATTAAAAAAAAATATTAAAATGCACAAATTAACATAAATTATTTTAAAAAACACTTTTTACATTTTAAATTTGCTAATTTATTTTGAAATTGTCTTACAAATTCAAATTTACATTTTTTTTTTTTAAATTAAAAGGTTAAAAAAATAGTAAAAACATAAACGAGTTTTTCGTTTTGTCATTTGCTAATTTTTGTTTTGAAAAATAATTTTAGAAAATTTTTATAATTTCAAGGTCAAATTTGAATTGCTTTAAGGGCTGATTTTTAGAACTAAAAACGTTTTTGTACTAATTCAAGTGGTTGTCCAATTTTTGGACATGAGTCCGCTGCTTTTTAAAATTAGTAATTTTTTTTTGCTAATTTTAGCAAATTGGTTTTCAAAAATTTTAAAAATTATTTCTGAAATTAGCAATAAAAATTTGTAAATACTCTGTAAAAATGCTGTAATTTGCAAAATGTAAATAGCAAACAAATTTACTTAATAATATTTAGTTTACTAAAAATCAGTACAAATATAGTAAAGTTGGATTGAAAACCGTTTACAAATTTTTCTACTAACCTTTTTTCTGAGTGTAATTAAAAATATTTGTTAAAATTTCAAGTCGTTTTCTTACAATTTTTCGTTTGAAATATTTGTAAATTGTCACTTTCTATATAAAAATTCTTTAAAAATAAGAATTTAAGTTACAAAAATATAACAAAAAGTTCTTTGTATTTACAAATTCCATTGTTGGTGTATTTTTAAAAAATAATTTTTTTTGGATTTACACAGAAAAAAATATCACAAAATTTTAAGTAATTAAAAATATTTGTTAAAATTCAAATTCGATTTCTAACAATTTTTTGTTTGAAATATTTGTAAATTATTATTTTTCATATAAAAACTCTATTTTCAAATTAAAATTTAAGTTACAAAAAAATAACAAAAGGTTTTTTGTATTTACAATTTCCATTGTTGGTGCCTTTTTAAAAAATTTTTTATTTGTATTTACAAAAATATTCTATGAGAGTTGTTTAATATTACAAACAGAATTATGTAATTTTTTTCTATGTACAATATTTTATAAGCAAGCTTAAATATATTTTTGACGATTTTTTTCTACTTTACATCCTTCTCGTATGAAAATTGTTCGTTGAACAAAAAAGTCTTTAAAGGCAGAAAAAGTAGTAGATTATGTTTTCAATTGATTATAATATAATAAAAAAAATTATAAATAACAAAAACTACTTAATATCTAAAGACTACATTTTTGCATTATTAATTTGTTTATTATATTTTAAATACTATTTGGAATGCTCGCTATTTCATTTGAAAATAGTGCAGTAGTAAACAAATAATTCGATGTTTAAATTTTATGGAAAATTCCTTAAACTTAAATTCTAATGGTAAAGAGAAATGCAATTTCAATACCAAATTAAACAAAAAAAAATCTTACCTTTAATAATGTTAATATTTTTTGTGATAAATCATAATCAAAATTTGAATACTTTGAACCGCTCATATCGTATATAAATACTAGACCAGCCTTTTGTGTTTCTGTATCTTGTAAAGCACAATCCAATTGATAGACAATACCCTGTAATGTGGTTGTATGAGTTACACTTAAAGGACTATGTTTATTGGCGGTAAATAGAGCAATAGCAGCACCACTGGAATCACGAGCAGACTAAAAACAAAAAATTTATGAAGACACATTAAAAGAAATAAACAAACAAACAAAACATAAACGAAAAATAGAAGACACAAACACTTCATACCAATATTGTAAATTTGCCTGTTTGTAACTCTGAACATAAGGGTTCTATATCTGGATCAATATTGTATAGACCCTCTTTGAGGCGAATTTGTTCATGCTGTTCGTACAATGAAACAGCACGTGGTACATCAAATTTACGTGCATAAAGGAACTTGACAGCTGTTGTTTGTGATATATTACGTCTAGCAGTGCAGGTGGAACCAATGTTGTTGCAGAGATCAATAAATTGTTTAACAGCCTAAAAAAAAAAAAATAACACGAGAGATGGAAATAAAAAATAGAATTAGTAATATGTTGAAAAACAAGTTAAATTAATGCATTTTAAATTAATGCAGTCAAAAGTTGCTTTTTATTTGTATTATAATAACCGTTAATCCTGAATCATGACATGTCTGACATGTATGTCATTGTTACTGTCAATTTTAAGTGTTTATGGTAATTTTCTGGCATTTATGAGGTTTTAATTAAATAATAAAAATAAAACAAGTGTTTATTATCTTTTTTTTTTATTTTGTATTTATTTTACAAAAATATTGACTCATTATTATATTCATTTGTTGTGTTTTATGGTTCTGTGTAATAACATTTGTATAGTTGCATTAAAACAATTAATTTAATTGATTCAAATGTAAATATGTCATTGCGTAAACTCTTAATTGCAAGTGTAAAGATTATAATAAAAAATTAATTACTTTAACTAATTTTTTCCAACTGCAATCAATAATCGATTAAAAATTATGAACTTTAAATCTTATTGACTTTTTAGAAAATGTTTAAACCCAAGTTTTTTGGATAAAAATGCATAAATTTACGCTTTAGTGAAACTTAGTTTAAAACCGAATTAAATCAGGTTTCAAATCCACTCCGTTTACATTACAAACAAATTATGATACAAATCAATGTATTTGTTGTTGTTGTTGATTTTTTTTAACACAAATATACCCAAAATTTAAAAAAAAAAACCTAAGGAAACCATATAAAATTTTTTATTTGAAACCAAGAACAAAAATATCATGCTTCAAAAGAGTTAGTAGCGCTACAAGTCACCGTTATCAGTTTCGAGGTTTTTCTGCTATAAAAATTTAGTTCTAAATAGTAAAATTTTTCTATAATTTAGAAATTTTGATAAAATTTTAAAGAAAATTTTATTAAATATAGGTTTTGGCGACGTTTTCATTTTAATTTTTCATCCAAATAAGTAAATTTTTCTAAATTCTAGTTCATTTTTTTTGTTTTTTTTTTGTTGTGGGGAATCGATTATGAAAATTTTCCAAAAATTTATATACTGTTTAAAAGCCCTTTTAATTCCCTATTAATTAAAATATCAATTTAATACTTTTGGATTTGTAACCACTACTTTAGTATATTTCAATAACTGTATCGCATTGGGCAAGATCTTGATTGATAATTATAATTTTTTTGTTTTATTTCTAGCGATTTGTTGAAATGACCCTGATTTATTGATAACATATGTGCCGACATGATTGTCAAACTATTTCAAGGATTGGCTTCATTTACGATTTTTTGACTAATTATCAATTGTGTAACGCCAGATGAGGAAGCTGTAATAATAACGAACAAATAGAGGTGAACAGGTAATGTGTGGCATATTTTTTAGAACTTTTGGTATTTAAAATTGATAATACGCTTTAAAAAATTTCAAATCAGCTGATTTTTATTTAAAAAAAAATATATATAAAATACTGGACAATATTATACACAGTTTGAAATTATTTAAAGCTCTATTTATTTATGACAGGTACTAAAAATTACTGAAAAAAACTTTACACGGTGTAAATAGAATAAACTTTAGCCACACTTTAGTTCTTGACACTCAGCGTTTTATTTATAAACTGTCCTTACTTTGCCACCTTGCTGGCATTTTTATATTTTAAAATACCTAGAATATGTAAGCTGCATACTGGCAACTTTGAGAATGTTCTTTTACAGTCATTTAAATGTTTTAATTGTTTTATATATCAGGGCTAACATATGGGGATTTGTGTTTCTACGAGTAAATGGAATTTCTGTAACAGGAATTCTACAGGAATTCTGTCAAGAAAATTCTTTTGAAATCGGTTCCCAACCAGATCTATTCTACGACATGTTCTGTTAGAACAAATTCCATGGAACCCGAACACGTTTACCTTATATGTAAGATATAACAAACTAGAACTGGCTCCAGAAGTGGTTCTAGGAATACTTGGTAACTTTTTAAATAATTTCCAACAAACATTATCGGTGTTAAAACCGTCAGAAATAGAGATTAGAAAATAATTCGTTTTCAAAAATTCTCATATTCTGAAGCTTTTTCACCCTTAGAATATACTTAAAAGCTAAGCTGACAAAATAGGCAGAGATTATACAAAAAACGTTTAAAATGTATATTTTGTTCCAATCAATCAAACACGTGTCTAAGTATTTTTCTAACAATAACTATGACGTTACTTACATATGTTATAAAAATGCTTTCAATTCGATAATATTAATTTTTTAAAAAATAGTAACAGTTTTTTCAAACTATCTAAATTTCGCAAAAACAATTTTTGTAAGAATATCCTAATAAATAGTGTTTGAAGACAGCTTTTGTTTATTTATAAAATTTTCTAATTTCTCAAAAATAAAAACCATAGAGGAAGAATAGTATAGAGGATGCAACGCCATCAGCAGCCAAATAAAATTTTATACTGAATACAAAGGTTCGGAAACAGGTGAAAATTGAGCAAATTTCCCTGATTTCTGCAAAAATTTGAGTAAATTGCCCTGTTTTTAAACCTTTTTTTCAAATCCAATTGGGAAATCTGCTAAAAACTAATTGGATTTGCAAAGAAATTCAATTGGAATCGCAAAAAATCCAATTTAAAAAGATGCTGAACCTTTGAAATCTGCACATACAAAACTAAGAGAACGTTTTTTACGACGTGAGAGACATCGTCATGGTGTGTAAAAACACACCATGTCTATGTATGTCGCTCACGAAGTAAAAAACGTTCTCTAAGTTTTATATGGTCAAATTACAAAGGTTCGGCATCTATTCAAATTGGTTTTTTTGCGATTCCAATTGATTTTCTTTGCAAATCCAATTAGTTTTTAGCAGATTTCCCAATTAAATTTGAAAAAAAATATTTAAAAACAGGGAAATTTACTAAAATTTTTGCAGAATAGGGAAATTTGCTAAATTTTCTCTCAGTTTCCGAACCTTTGTATTCTGTATAAAATTTTATTTGGCCGCGTTGCAATCTCTATACTTATTCTTCCTCTATGATAAAAACCCGGCCTTATCAACAAAATGTTAACACTGGGTTTATCTGTTTAGGTTTACTTCCACTGAACATGTGTGACCACACTTTCTTTTAAAAGAGTCCTCAGATTCTTTCTAAGAACCCCAAGATTCTTAGGCTTGATTCCTTAAAAAAACTGAGATTACTTTGAATTTCCCTGAACAAACACTTTAAAAAAAGCAGCACTGTGTTCCAATTGATGAAAGATACACATTTATTTTACATTAAACGATTAATCGATTAATCGCTAATTTTGCCGAATAATCGACCCAAATAACCGATTAATCAATTTTTTACATTTTTCGAATAATGCCCTAACCGGTTAACCGGCAATATCGAATAATTATAAACACTTATCGAGAGCCCATTTTTCCTCAGGATCTCATGAATGAATTTTTTTCACGATCCATGGTATGTCTCGATTTATTTAAGAACCTTTGAGGTGATTTCATACAAAAAAAAATATTTTTAAAAAAAAAGCTGATTTTCCAAAAATATTAAAAAATTTTTCCGGAAAAATCGCGCTAATTTGTCCCCTTTTTTAAAATCGCGTAATTTTTTAAAACATTTCTATTTTTTTTTTTGCGGTGAAGGCCTGTGGGACGAAGTTAGAAAAAATATTTTTTGAGATACTGCGGAAATTTCCTTTCATTTGAGTACCCAAACTTATATGTTACTACGCGTATGGCTTTTTGGGGCCTGGGGGCCCACAGGACCCTGCCCTAAAAATGGAAGATAAAAAGAAAATTTTTCCTTTTTTTTACTCCTGAAGGGTCATATATTTTATTTTTATTATGCCACATACTATGGATCATGAAACAAAATGCATATTTAAGATCCTAAGGAAATTTTCTTTCATTTGAGTACCTGCACTTATTAACTACACGGACCAATTTTAGGGCCCCAAAAATTGAAGATAAAAAATATTTTCTGTTTTCACTTCAGAGGGAGTTCTACATATATACTATATATATTTTTTTTCTTTGAGCAACGCCCGACAAAGTGTAGTTTTGCCTAATTTTTACTGAAGTTTACTTTCTTGGGCAAGCAAAATTAATCGGGACTTAAACAAGAAAATTTTTTCCGCAACTACGCTCCGAAATAAGGCAAGTGAATTTGTATATTATCATAACGCCAGTAATATATACCTGAACAGCATTTTTAAAAATATATTTAAATTCTAACTTATTTCACCATTTATATTTTACTACTAACTTATTTTTGGCTTCACCAACTTTTATAGTTTTCTACTAAATTTTTTTTTTTGGTGTATCCAACTTTTTTGTATTTGTCTACTTTATTATTTTTGGGGTGTGAAAAGAAAAACAATCTAAAAATTTTTGCAGGAATTATTTTACTAATTAATGGTCAAATTTTATATTATTTGTTTTTGGGTTTTGGGTGTAAAAATTTATTAAAAAAAAACAATGGAACATATTTTCTATTTAAGTGCATTAAAAATATCCACATTCTGCTGATTTTTATTTGTTTTAGCATCGTTTTTAAATTTGTTTTTCCACCCAAAAAAATTAGTTTGTAAAATGAAACTGAAATTGCTATTAATAATTCCTGGTGGTACCAGAAACTTTACACCCAAAAAATATGAGTAAATTAAGCCTTTGTGTTTTTTTAATAAATTATTTCAACCAAAACAATTAGTGCAAATAATATAAAATTTTACCATTAATTAGTAAATAATTCCTAGTGATACCCCAAACTTTTAATGCGAAATCGAAATTTCTCTACCACCAAAAACTGCATACATATGTTGATGGTAAAGATTTTTAATGATAACTCAGGGTTTTAAATTAAATGTTAAATGTGATCACATAAATTAATTGTATTCTTGATCTTTACCATCATAGTAAGAGTCAGATTAAATACTTAAAAAAAAACAAAATATATGACCTACTCTGGAGTAACAAAATAAACATTTTTTTATCTTCCATTTTTGGGGCAGGGCTTATGTGGCCCGCATTACCCCGAAAAGCGGTACGCGTAGTAACATAAGTGTGGGTACTCAAACGAAAGGAAATTTCCACAGGATCTCATAAAATATTTTCTCTAACTTCGCCATAAAAATATAAATATTTTAAAAAAATGCGCGATTTTAAAAAAAGAGACATTTCGCGCGTTTTTTTCGGCAAAATTTTTAATATTTTTGTGAAGTCGGGACCTTTTTTAATAATTTTTTTTATTGTATGGAGCCCAGGGGGTATTGAATAGATCTAAATCGCGCGATTTTTTCTAAAAAAATTGAACTTTTTTGGCAAATCACACCAAGTGGTCTTAAATGGGTCTATATCAAAGGATCCCAAATGGGGGGTCGCTGCATACGAAGGGGTCCGAGAGGAGTTTGGAAAAATAAATAAACTTCCAATGTCAATTGCCATAATGGTATTTAAAAAAATTCAAAAAATATTGAATATATTCCAATTCTCAGGACTTTTTAGACTTCGGCAATTTGTTTACTTGAATATTTTTTATTTCTCCTATAGAAAACGTTCTCAGATTCGAAAAAAATCATCAGAGTGTGTTTAAGAATCAATTTTTCTATTAAAAAATCACAGATACCGTCAGACAGTACAAATGTCTCAAGGGGTCTGTGAAGTAAATGTTAGTGGGAACCGCTCATCTAGAGGGTGCCACATATCATGGATCGTGAAACAAAATGCATTTTAATTTTCTGCAGGGAAAATTTTTTTTTCTAAAAAATCGCGCAATTTTTCTAAAAAAAATTTTATTTTCTTGGAAAATTATCCCAAGGGAGTCTTAAATGGATCCAGAACGAGTGGACCCATGGATCATGTAACAAAATGCGTTTTAGATATCTTGCGGGCCTAAAACAGTCCACTGCCCCAAAAATGGAAGGTTAAAAAATATTTATTTTTTATTCCAGAGGGGGTCATATATTTTGTTTTTCAATAGCCCGACAAAGTTAAATTCAGCCCTATTTTTTTGAACATTTTAAAATAAGGTATAAATCTTAGAACAGTAAATGTGATTCCAGTTTAAATAAATTTGGCTGAAGTTTACCTTTTTGGCCACCCTTAAACAAAATATATCATCCCCTCGGGACTTAAACAAGAAAATCTTTTCCGCTAGGTTTAAAAAAAACGAAACACCCTAACTGGTAAGTGTAACTACTTGATATTATTTTTTGCAAGCAAGAAACAAAATTTCAATAAAATCTTAACCCATTAAGTGTACACAAAGCGTCACAATTTAATCTTTAATACTTTATACCAACACCAAAGAAAAAAAAATAAACCTATTGGGAAACCAATAAATCTTTTCAACAAATTCCGTAAAAAAAAATCCCATGGGATCGATGTAATGTTAAACAAAAAGAGATTTAAATGTTAAATAAATTACTGCCAAAATGTATTAGTGCTGCCTGAAATGTAAGTTAATAATTTTCGTCGATCTTTAGTGACCTAAAAACACAAATTATATAGAAGGCATAGTTGTATTTTTGTTTTAATTTATTGCTTCTAAATGGGGCATCGCTAACATAAATCATGTCATATATTCGCAATAAATGAAGTGCCTACTTTTATTGCATTTTTAGAAGCAGCTTCTTTTTTGCGGGTGTATAATGATTTTTGCTTGCGATGTCCCACTTTATTTTGCACTGAAGTGTATTTTTATTGGATGCTCTTTGAATTCCCTTTTTCATTGAGTGTAATATTGAGGGAAAAGAATTTTTAATTTTTTGGCAAAAAATTTAATATTTTTTTTTACTCAATATTATACTTCAATGAAAGGGAATTGAAAGGGCAGTTAATAAATCTGAGAAATTTTGGGATTTATTATGGATTTTAATGCATTGATATTTCAATTATCGATCCTCCATAATTATCATTTTCTTAGAAACAAAAAGAATTTTGCACTGAAAAGTATTTTTATTTGATGCCCTTTGAATTCCCTTTACATTGAGTATTGGTTATTTTTTTTTTTAATTTTTTGGCAAAAAAGACTTTATACAATGGCCTTTTTTGCAAAAAATTTAAGATTTTTTTTACTTAATATTACACTCCAATGAAAAGGCTATTTAGCAATACAGTTCTTAATTTTTTCCTTTTAGTACAAACCCGAACAAGATGGTATTGCTGAAACCTATGTTAAACAAAAGATTATCATAAAATCAGATGGAGATCCAATTGAGCATGATAGAGCCTTAGATCGAATCAATTTTTTCATTAATACAAGAGGCAACAGCTATAAATCCAGAGATGACAGAGGAAAAAAATTAAATTCAAAAACAAACCCAATAAATCGTCAAGTGGAAATATGAAAATCAAATTTGAAAATACTTTAAATGAGCACAGATTGCACAGTACTGCAACAGAAAAACAAAGTATAAACCACGACCTCTCTTCCTCCTGCGCCGCCCACGCCCATCATACACAAAAGTAATAAAAATACATATATTTGACAAATTATTTTTTATTTTTTTATTAAATAATTTTTTTTTTAATTTAAGCTTTTTTTAAAAGTTAAAAAATGTATATAGCTTTAAATTTAATATTTTCCATTGATAACGAAAAAATACATTTTAAAGTTGTTTATAATTAACTAATATTTTTTGTATGTTCATAATTAATTTTATATTAAAAATAAAAAACCAAAACGAATATTTGAAAATATTTATAAATAATAATAATAAAAGAATATATTAATTTAAAAAAAGAATACAAAACACAAAAAAAAATTAAACATAATAACAAAACTAAAAAATTAAACAATTTATATCTAAAATTATAAATGTATTTTAACACGTTAAGCAAAAATTGTTATAATTTTTATGTAATTTCAATTATTTTTTGTATATTACGATTATAAAAACAAAATAAATATATTAAACAAAAACAAATTATATGAATTATTTACAAATATGGACAAAACTAAAAGAAGAGAGAAGTACAAAAAGTCTAAATAAAATACTTTATATTAATTAACTAATTAATTTTTTTGGGTGTAGTCAACTTTTATATTTATCTAATAAATTTTTTCTTGGGTGTAGCCAACTTATATTTTGGGTATATCAAAGCATTTTTAAAAATAGATTAAAATTCTTTATTATGTTTATCTACTAACTTATTTAACCATTTATATTTTTTAACCACTAACTTTTTTTTGAATGTAGCCAACTATTATAGTTATCTACTAAATTATTTTTTGGGTGTAGAAAGAAAAACAATCTAAAATTTTTTGCACTAAAAATTTATTATATATTTTTGGGTGTATAAATTTATTTTAAAAACAATCGCCTACATTTACTAAAAGCTGTCAAGTTATATACTGATATATTTTTTTTGGTTTAATTTCCTGGTTACCAACCACCTCGTTTTTTTGGGTGTAAAAAAAATTAATTTAAAAACGATGGCTAAAAATGCCAAAGTTTGTCGACCTAGTACCAGGCAAACAGAAAAGTCAGAAAGCAAAACAAATATTTTAAAAACAATTATTTTTTATTATTTATTGTTGTTTTTAATGCAACAACTTTCCTGGTCATTTTTTTTAAATAAGCAAAACAAACGAAAACAAGCACTAAATACAACAAAAACATACATATCATACACATTAACACAAACATGCACCTTAGACGCGTGGACAACTGCATTTTTTTTTTTGTTTGAATTTTGTAACAAAAAAATAACGAGAAGGAGCAACAACAACGAATACATTTTTTTGTGCAAGTAAAAAAACCAAGAGAGGATCAGCAACAACGATTAACGATTTTTTGTGAAGTAAAAAAATTAACTCATCATAGGAGAGCAACAACAACTATTAAGGCATATTACTTTTTTTTTTTACTGTTTGTTATTGTTGCAAAAATGTTTAAAAATATTTTTTATTTTAGTGCTTAAAAAAATCCACCTTCAACTGATTTTTGTTTGCCTGGTATTAGGTCTACAGATTTTGGCATTTTTTAAGCATCGTTTTTAAATTTATTTTTTAAACCCAAAAAAAATATTGTGTAGGATGAAACATATTTTTTTTTTGATGTAAAACTTCTTATTAAAAACCCTTATTAAAAGGTTCTGGGTGCCACCAAATATTAAATTATCAGTTTTACAAATTAATTTTTTTGGGCGTAAAAAAATAGTTTTAAAAACGATGCCTAAAAATGACAAAATTTGTCGACCTAATACCAGGCAAACAGAAAAGTCAGCAAGCAGAAAAAAATAAATAATTTTTATTATTTATTGTTGTTTTTAATGCAACAACTTTCCTGGTAATTCTTTTCCAATATTCAAAACAAACGAAAACACGTACTAATCACAACAAAAACATACATACCATACACATAAGCACAAACATACATACACCTTAGATGCGTAGGTTTTGTAAGAAAACAATAACGAGAAGGAGCAACAACAACGAATACATTTTTTTGTGCAAGTAAAAATCCCAAGAGAGGATCAACAACAACAATTAAGCATATTACTTTTTTTTCGACTGTTTGTTATTGTTGCAAAAATGTATAAGAATATTTTCTATTTAAGGGCATTAAAAAAATCCACCTTCTGCTGATTTTTGTTTGCCTGGTATTAGGTCTACAGATTTTGGCATTTTTAAGCATCGTTTTAAAATTTATTTTTTAACCCAAACAAAAAATAGTGTGTAAAATGAAACATATTTTTTTTGGATGTAAAAAAAACTTCCCTTATTAAAAGGTTCTGGTGCCACCGAATATTAAATTATCAGTTTTACAAATAAATTTTTTTAGGTGTAAAAAAAATGATGCTTAAAAATGCTAAATTCTGTCGACCTAGTACCAGGCAAACAGAAAAATCAGCATGCAGAAATATAAATTTATTTTTGTTTTTAAAACAATTACTTACTTTCGTGGTAATTCTTTTCCAATATGCAAAACAAACGAAAACAAGCACTAATCATAACAAAAACATACATACCATACACATAAAGAATAACGAGAAGGAGCAACAACAACGAATACATTTTTTTGTGCAAGTAAAAATACCAAGAGAGGATCAACAACAACAATTAAGCATATTACTTTTTTTTTCGACTGTTATTGTTGCAAAAATGTATAAGAATATTTTCTATTTAAAAGTATTAAAAAAATCCACCTTCTGCTGGTTTTTGTTTGCCTGGTACCAGGTCGACAATTTTTGGCATTTTTAGCCATCGTTTTTTCAAATTTATTTTTTTTCTTATAAAAAGATTCTGGTCTGGTACAACCAGGCCAGGTATATTTCGACCAAATATACCAGGCAAACAGAAATTAGGCAGTAGGTGGATTTTTTTTAAAGCTGGAAATAAAAATTTCATTGTGGGAGGAGTTTAATTAGGATAGAGAAATAAAAACAATACAAATACATACCATATACATACATAAACACATATTACTTTTCTTTGACTGTTTGTTATTGTTGCAGAAATGTATAAGAGGATTTTCTATTGAAGTGTATTAAAAAAATCCACCTCCTTCTGCTGATTTCTGTTTGCCTGGTACTAGGTGGACAAATTTTGGCATTTTTTTTTTTCAAATTTATTTTTTACAACCAAAAAACTAGTGGTACCCAGAAAATTTTACACCCAAAAAATATGTAAGTATGTAAAATTGGCAGCTATTAGTAAATTTAGTTTTTTTAATACATTTTTACACCCAAAAAAACAATTAGTGCAAATATAAAATTTTACCAATAATTAGTAAAAAAAACTTTAATAAGGAAATTTTACACCCAAAAAAATATGTTAGTATAAAAAGTTGACGGCTTATTTAGCCGTTTGTTGTTTTTCCCCTTACATGATATTTAGAAAGCACTTCAATATATTTTGAAAAAAATAAAACAAATATTTTATTAGGTGTGGTGTGTACAGTGTAATTTAGTTTTCCGTTTATTTGCATTAATGATTGTTAATTTAAATACAATTTTAATTCTGCTAAGAAGGGGGATTTTAATAAGGGATGACTGTTTGGAATCATGAGATATTTATATTTGTTCGTAATAGTAGGTCCCTCCCTGCAGTATTCTAATGTTGTTTGAAAATATTTTATTCGCCAAAAACAAAAATAAGAACCAGGCTGCTGCATGATAGTTGCCTTTTAGTTTGCTTCGATCTGGCAATATCAGTGCCCAGATTCTATACGACGATTATCGTTTATCGTCCACTTTCAAAGTTAAATATCTAAATAAACTGTTGTTACAAATTTGTTAAGACAGTAATTTTTCAATCTTCAATCAATCAAGAGTTTGGTAAGTAACATCTTTAAAACGATAGAATTTTTACCTGAAAAGTGGACGATAATCGTCGCTCGTCCTTTACAATCTGGGTCAGGTTTTCGTTATACTTCTTTTTTATCACTGTGTTGTCAGACATAAAAACTCTATGGCGTTTAAGTCCTGATATATTTTTCGACAAATGAGATTTTTGTTTAAAAGTTTATAGTTGATCTTAATTGTTGTTGTGTGATGGGTTTTAGTTCGGCTTAAGATCATATATGTAGTTAAAAATAAGAAACTATATATTTTTTAATTTTTTAAAGTGATTATTATTCATTATTTCGAAGCAGCTCCGCTGTTCATCTTCAGGAAAAAAATTAAATATCTGTCGCTAAAACGCGGAGTTGAAAACCAGTTGTATTTTTTAACGTTCCTTTATCAAATTGGGGGTCCAGTTAATATAAAAAAGCACAATTCTGGACATTACTATAGATCTCAGGGAGATGGACCAACTTCTCAAGGGCGTAGTTCCAAAGGGGTTCCCCCAAATAAAAAACATTTACTTTTCGTCTGCATTGGAACAGTTTTGATGAGATTTCCCAAGAAAAAAAGCACTTTTTGCTCCTGATTAGTTTTTTTGGTCTCCTGGGAACACTAAAGAAGAGATTATTGAAAACTTTGTACTGGATTATAGCCCTCAGGAACACCTATAAGACAGATCGACTTTTATCTCATTGGATTCGTTTAAATGGAACAAAAAATATTTTACGCCTGTAGAGGACTTATTATATAATCTACCTTATATGTATAAAAAAACCAATATTTATAGTCCATCTTATAGGTATATAGAAAAAAAATCAGTCTATACCATTTTTTCCATTTAAGGGACCCCAGTGAAGTCATCGTATAGGTCTCATCGAGAGTTATAATCCTGTAAAAAAGTTCACGGCAATCTCTTTAGAACTGTCCCAGAAGATTGTTTGCTCTCCGAGAAGGTACAATCGAAATAAATGCATTTTTTCTATTTAAAGGACTCCATTTGAAATAAGTCCTTGAGAAATAGGTTCATATTATAGATCTCCTCAAGAGCTATAATCTGCTGTACAAAGTTATCAGTAATCTCAATATTTTCGGGGACTTGTGGGAATTTCAATAAGTGGGAACATGAGATAAAGTTTTTCTAGCAACATTCTAATTAACGAAAAGTTATAATGTATTTTGCTCAAGCAACATGTCTACAACAAAAAGCCAAAAAGTCAAACATACACTAAACTAAGTGTACGGTAGAAAATTCACAACCACTACGAGGTAGTGTTTGGGTTTAAAATAACAGTACATTATCGTAGGGGTTGATTTACATGTCCACTACTTTTTGTCAAATTTTGTGAAATGTCATTTCGTATCCCCAACAGAGAACTGCAAAATCAACTTTTTTCTTGATTTAATCATACACAAAAATTCTTGTTCACATTTAATAATTCAACAAAATTCACTGTAGAGTAAAATCAACATCATGTTACTGAACGCGTAATTGGGATCAGTGTGAATCAGGGATGGAAAATATGTTTTTTGTTATTGTACCAACCAGACAAACAAATTGTACTTTTTCGATCCTCACGGTACCAAAATTTTTTCCGCTTTTTTTTTAACAATTTTATCGTTTTGTGTCAGATTTGCTTAGACACTAAAAAGACTTAAAAAAATTAAATTGACGGGGAGAAACAAAATTTATCGTTAATTTAATGTAGTCGTATAATTACCACAAAACTTTGTAAAATTTTACTCTTATTTTTATAAATGTCACACCTTTTTTTCTGCGTGTCCGCCTCCCTTGGAGGGCAATTTAACCTTTTCAGGATTTGCTATTAAAAAATTTAAAGGCATTAAATAGATTTTTAACAATAATACTTTTTTGTTTTGAGAGGTAATTTAAAATCAGCCGTTCAATGTTGCCACTTCCGAATATTTTAGTACAATGTGTATGCAAACATTTGATACATTTGATGTGACACCAATTTAGAACCGGTTCAACTTAAAACTGACTTTATTTTTTACTATAGTAGCTGAATAATTTAAATTGTACTAAATGAGCCGCGGTAGTACCACGGTACCAACCAAGTTAAAAATGTACCAAAAAAAGTACAATTGTACCATGTTTTCCATTCCTGGTGTGAATCATATGTCGATTATGTTTACTGCAAATGTAATCACTCAACAAAAAGTCAGCGTTGAAAAAATCAGAAAAAACAACAAACAACGCGTATGAGTGTATTCATAATTAAAACAAAATAGAAACATATTTCATAAATGATATTGTTTACATTAGGGTGGACTTAAATGCGCCTTTTTTAGAATTTTTTTTTAGTAATAAAAATAATCTTCTTTGTGAAATATAAATATTTTATTGAAAAAAAAATTTAGGTCGATATCTCAGACTTGCCTAATCCGGAAAAATTTAAATATTGTCTTAATTTTTTTTCATCAATTTTGATTGGAAAATTAGGCAATATTTAACCTTAACCGGATTGGGCGAGCCTGAGATGTCGGCCTAAATTAAAAAAAAAAATTCACAAAGAACAATATTTTTGGTATTCCTAATAAAAATTCTAAAAAAACGTATTTTAAACCCACCCTAATTTATGAAATGTGTTTCTACAAAACCACCCCCTTTTTATAGATAAGAAACTATTTTGTTTTAATTATGATTACACTCATACACGTTGTTTGTTGTTTTTTCTGATTTATTCTACATGAAAATAATTATTGTTGGCTCGAATGAACAGAATAAAATCAATGGTTTAACAACGACCGATAATTATAAATCAGTGACAAAACAATTTGCACGTCGCTTGATTGATTTAAAATCATCAACAAATATATGTGTTGGAGTATATTCTGCGTTTGAACGCAAACACATATTTATTCTTGTGTTGATTGCGTATGAACGTTTTGCAATCAGCAAATGCAGTTCTCTGATCCCCAATAGTTGGAAAGATGTGTAAAGACAGGTATGGTAAACGAATATATAGCCCTTAATACACAAACTAGATTTCGAATTTTTTTTTATAATAGTTCAAAGATTGACTTTTTTTTTTATTAAATTAAAAAAATTTTCCTAGAAATTGTGATAGCATTTATTCAAAGAATTTTAATTAAAAAATAGGAAAATATCAGAATTGGATTTTTGTACATCCTGACGAGTTAATAGATCGCATATGCCAAGAATTACAGCAACTCCAAAAATAATTTTGCTGTAAAAACCCTACAAACTTTGCACTAAGGTAAGTTTCCGTTAATTAGTGTAAAGGTGTTGTCTTTAAAGCCACTCCCGTTTTGTGATGTCATATGGCATCTCGCGGATTCCGTGAAATTTTAGTTCGGCCACGTGGGAATATCTTCAAGCCCGGCTGTATGTCCATATTGAAATTTGCTAAACCAACCCTCCCCACGATTACTCAGCTTGGGCGGTCAGAACTGCCCCAACCAAAAAATATAATTGTTCACTAGATTTGTATTTGGGACTTTCTATCAAAATCCTGCACTAAAATTCAGCATTAAATTCGAACAAAAATATATTCTGGCCCATATTGGGTCCATATAAACGATATCTATCTGAATGTTGACTGAAAACTAGGTACGGTCTGCTAAATTTCCAAGTGCAGTATTTAATTTTCTAATTAACAAAGTATGCAAAATTAAAGTTATGAATTCTAAGTTAACTCCGACATTTTGAAATTATAATAAATCACATGTTATTCAAACAATTTTTTTAAGAATTTTCAAACCTGCTTATATTGCTCTCTGCTTGAATTGCACAAAAACATTTCTACCATTTTAATTAATTTATATATATTTAATTTTTTTCTTTATTAACTTTTTATATTTATTATATTTTAAATTTTTTTTTTTTAAATATGAGATTTTTGTTTTAAATGAATTTAAAATCAATTTGTTTAAATTAACAGGATGTATATAGAACAATTATGCATTTTCAATTAAAAGTTTGCTTTATTAACAAAAACATTTATTCTATTTACAAATTGTGAAAAAAGTTCAATTATTTTTTTTTATAATTTGTTTTTTATTAAAATGCCACCAATAAATTGTTTTTTTAGTGTAGCTTCATTCACAAATGATCTTTTTGACACCACTTTAACTTGAGGAATACAATTTGTTTTTACTAAACCCGTTCGCAGTTGATTCATTACTGAAAATTAAACTTCACACTTTATGATGAAAACGGACGACAGTCGACGACGTTGTCGTTGTGGTTGATCATCATCAATATAATGTTCAAAAATCAAAAAAAGAATTTCAACAGAATTTTTGTTTATAACGAAGTTTAACAAAGCGATTGTTGGTTTGTTATTATCGGATAAATAAATGGATAGTTGGTTGGTTGGTTGGTTGGACGGCATCGTTGGATGGATGCATGGATAGTGTGGTTTAAAGTGGTTTATACCAGTGCTGCCAATTAAGGCGACTTTTCCCGAGGGAAATTAAAGGGATTTTTTGGGGGGGAAGAATTTTGTTAGGGGTGACATTCGTTTTCTTTAAGCGAAAACCATACTTATGGGATTTTTTTTGCAAAATCATCTGAAAAAAAAACTACAAAATTTATAATTTATATTGGATTCTATTGACGAATTTATCAAAATGTTAAAATTGAAAAAATTTATCTCCAAAACGCCTAAATCTAAATCTCAAATTCTGGCAACACTGGTTTATATATTCGTTTGGCTAAAGAGAGGGTGTTCATTGTGTTGATTTCTTTTGTGTTTAACAGAAATATTTATTTTTTTCTTAGAAGATAGGCTTTGTAGCCTGAAAAACCGCCATAAAATTTAAAACGAAAAAATAAAAATACACATTGATCAAGGCGTTTTTGTCCACAGACTGTATGACGGTATGTCTACAATTTTACATGCTACACTATAAGTACGGGATAAATTCATTCAATCATTGCGTTTGTAACATATTGATCTATTTATGTCCGATCAAAAACAGATGAAACATCTATAGCGCCTAAAGACATATTCTGCAAAATTAAGCAATCGTGCAGTCTACAACAGAGATCCTTAAAAACACCGCACATGTGCGAATGCTCTCTCACAAATGAAGAGAGCATGAGAACATAATTTGTATTTTTATTAAATAAAAACATTAGTCTCATTTGAGCTTTCATGTGCGCAGATTGTGTAGTCGCTTGTTGCTTATATTCAGGGTTGCTATTATGATCTTAGATTATTCGTAGGAGCAGGTTGTGTAGTCGCTTGTTACTTGACAAGACGAATCGAAATTTTTTATATAGAATTTTTTATGCCGAAAATTACTTCGGCAAAGCTGAGTGATTAGTATGCCAACGCACTGTGATGGGTGATCAGACCTCGAAAAAGATAAATCTTTATTGAATTAATTCGCGAAAAAAATCAGCGAGTTGATTAAATATTTTATAAATCAATTTATTAAATCAGATTTAAAATCATAGTTGATTAGCCAATTTCATTTTTTTTTTTTTTTTTTTTTGATATAATTGAATCAAATCATAAAAAAAATTTTGTAAAATGGTAATTTTTTAAAATGACTGGTATGTCCAAAACTAAGCGAGATAGGGCAAAAGGGACAAAAATTTTGCTCTATTAAGTATTAAAATATTCCGATAATAAAAATAGGCCAGGTCCGGAAGACATCCCGAGAAGATTGTCTTATGAAAATTGCATGAAACCCTTCGAATTTAAAATTAAATTAATCGTGATGCAAAAAAAAAAATATTTTAATTCGCAAATCAAATCTTATTAGAAAGAAAGGCATTGTGTATGTCGAGTATGAAAAATTATGAAATAATTAAAACTCTTTATTTGAGTTTTAAATATTAAAAAAACCTTTTTATAAAAAAATAATGAATGATTGACAAGAATCTTACAGAACAGGTTTATTTTTGTTTAGTTTAAAAATAAAAAAAATATATAGAAATTTCCAAGCTTTCATGTTATGTTTATTTTACATTAAGTGTTAATTTGAATTTAAAATAATGTTATTTTTAATATATTTATATCACACGTGGCGATTGTGTGGGTTTTTTCGAATTTGTTCGGGGACAGCGACAAATATGTCTTGGCAGCCCTGGCAGATTGAGAAAACAATTACGCTCAAAAACAAACAACCAACACAAACATAAATGTGAAGGCATGTGTGTGGGGATCACTGGTCTACAATAAAAATTAATCTTTAGTTTTCCAGATTTTTCAAAATTAAATTTTTAATTTATCTAAAAACACTCAAATAAATTAGAATTAATAAAAATAATTAATACAAACGAAATTTGTAAATATTTTCTGTGTGTTTGGCAATCCTTGAATTATAATTTAATTTATTTGTGGTTGTAACCAAAGGTTTCTTCTATCTTATGTTTTTTATCGCGCTTTTATATCAATAACCGATCTGAATACAATCGGCTCTTGAAGTAGTGTCGTCATAAGACGGGTTAACATCTACAATTTTGAAGGGTATTTAAGATTCGGCTAGGTCGTGTATATACTCACACTCTAACTTGTTTAAGAGTTTTGAGTGTGATGTGATAATGGGATGATCACATAAGTATATCTGAGACGACTCTGAGTAACTAACTGGTTAAGAGTTTTTCTTTGTATGTTATTATCGACTTTTTCTTTATTTTTAAGCTGCCCTCTGCATGCATACCCAGAATTAACTAACAGTGGTTTTAAATTACACTTTAGGGAGAATAAGGTTTTAACACTAATTAAGGTTTATTCAAAAAATTATAGAGAATTTTTTTTTTTTATTTTTACAAAAAGTACTGCACGAAAATAACTAAAAGTGTATTATTATCTTAGTATTTAGCTAAACTACAACCTCGAAATTATTTTGTTTAATTACACAATTTATAAGTAAAAAAATATAATATTTTCTAAGAAAAGTTAGAATTATATTCTTATCAGTATAAGAATTATATTTTCTAAGATATGTTACAAAAGAAAAAAAACTCAGAACAATTGACAAATCTATTTTTTTATATAACTTTTGGAGTTGCATTTTATCTAAGTGACTCGAAAATTATAGACTTTGTTTGCATGTACACAGAGAGAATGTTTCATAAAATTTGTTATTTGGGGTATGTGCGTACAGGCCATGTTGAAATTAAACTAAAATAATTTTGATAACGAAAAATTGTAATGGAATGTTTAACTAAGTTATTTAATAATCTTAATTAAAGGATCTTCAGAGTGGATTTTGTTCCCTTCTCCTTTACACTTATAATTTTTTTATATCATTCCATTTCTAATTTAGTACACCCCATTCATCATTATGTATCCAGCTTATTTTATTACTCTTTTTTAAAAACTTGAAATTAAAAAAAAATTGCGATTGCCACTAGACTCAATGGTAACTTTGCAAAGTGAAAGTAGACTATTACAACAAATCCCCAACGTTAAGCTAGATTAAAAAGAGGAAGAGCCATTTGCTCTTCATGATCGTCCAAAATTGATGACATACACCTATGCCAGGGAATCAGCATGTTGTACGATCTCCAAAATCACGCAGTCTACCTGAAGAATTCAGTATCCCTTTTTCCAAATTAGCCTTCCGCAAGCACACCAGTGACAGTATAGCGTCCCCTCCCAATGCTTTAGCCTACTCATCGCAAAATTCCGGCAAAAACAATGGAATTACTTTCAAGTCTTATTGTCCCCCGCAGGCCCTTTACACAACATAGTTAGTTTCTACTTCCCAATTTTGAAAGGTGTGTGACCTGTGAGAATTCTCATCATGTAGACCAGTTTCCTTTTCCCTTAGCCTTAAGATTCTTCTTGTCCTACCCACATCCGGGTCACCTCACAGGACTTTTGTGATAGCACCATTATTATCCCATTCCAGATATCCTTGTTTATGTTGGTGACCCATTCTTCAAGCTCCGTTATCGTCATCCGAAAAGATCTCGGATTTTAAAGGTTAACAAAGACCAGGTTTGATCTATCCCTGGCCAGCTCGTAAGTCCTCCTATTACCTTAACCTCAGACGTCCCCTGCCAAAAAAGCGTTCATTACTTTTTTGCAGTTTAAACCCGTCTTCGATTTAACAGTCTCCAATGTCAAGAGCGCTAAGCGCAGTCAGTTGACTGCATTACCAGAATAATCAGTCGAATGCACTCTATAATAGCCACAATCTCCGCCAGAAAAACAGTGTTGTGGTCCGAGAGCCGGAAGCACATTTTCATTCTCAGATCTCCACCAAAGAAACCTAAACCAGTTCTCCCAGCCAGTTTGGAGCCATCAATGTAGAAATGAATTGCGTTGGTATCATCCAATATTCCTTCATCCCTGACAGATTTTCAAGGACTCTCTGATGCTGGGTATCCGGTCTGACGACACTTGTGTTAAGCCAATAGGTCATTCTAGGGATCGATAGCTCCATTTAGAGCCCACTCCTCTTCCAGCAATATTTCCTCTCCAGAACCCGCTTGGAAAAACTTCGGGCTTATTCGGGTTAACATTCATTCCCTTAGATGTTGCCCAGTCTTAACATAATTTTGGTGCCCTGGAGGCTCTCCAATATAAATTATTCGGATCTTTTCCCCTCAGTAATATCGCCACATCATATGGGTAGCAGACGGAGTCGAATCCTTCATTGGATACCGTGCTGGTGGTAACCCACAAAAGAGAAGATAAAATTCCTCCCTGTTAGTTCAGACTTGAAAAAAAAGTTAAAAGAATGATTATCATAGTGTTTTTGTGACTGTAAATGAAAGAATTACTTTTTTACGGTTCCATTTAGTCAAACAAAAAATTTAAAAGTGAACCCTCAGAATGCATGTCCATGTTTTTGTAATATTACTAAATGTCGCGTTAAAATTTCTTAAACAGTTAAGTACAAATTTTATATGGGAAGCAACAACAAATGTGTAAGTTAAAATCACAAATACTGGCTTACGTTAAATGGCAAATAATAACCTTTCAAATAATTCTAAAACAATTATCATTTCGAAAGTTTGTACAGTCAAATTCTGATTTATGTTTTACTGAAATAAAAAAAGTCTTAAAATCGGTTTACGTCCCATATAAAAAATAATACAAATAATTTTAAGCGAATGCATTTTAAATATTTCTATATAAAAAAATTTTTTAAAGTAAAATATATATAAAAAAAATGGGTTTAAAAATTATAATTTCGCACCAAAATAAATACCAATTTTTTTTGGTGAAAATATTTTCACTTCAAAAACTCTTTTTTTTTACCAAAAAAAAAAATTATATATGATTATATAAATTATATAATTTTTTTCGTTTTTTTTTTGTTTTTCCCTAAAATAATGCAATTTTTTTATAAAAGTCTCTAAGAAAAAAAAATATGAAAAAAATTCTGTGACCTCTAAATTCTGTTTACGAATGTAGATTTTTTACTACATTTTTGAATTATCTTTTCTATTAAACAAAATTCTACAGCAATTTTGCAACAATTCCACGTAAGTTAAAAATTATTTTTCGCAAAAATATGAACAGAATTCTGGAGCGTAAGGGGATTTTTTTGGTGGTAAAGAAAAATAAACTCTTGCTCAGCTTTCTGTTAAACATTTTCTCTTTTTTTCAATTGATTAGATTGGGAACCGCCAACATTTTGTATCCCAAAAAAAAAAAAAATATACATATAAAGATTTTTTTTCTCGGAAACCCTTACAAAACAAAATAGAAATAAATAGTTCTGAAGAACTTTTTATTTAAAACGCAAAATAATATTTTTAGAATTTATTCCTATTAAATAATTCTCAGAACGGGTTGTTATTATTTTTTTTTTTTTGTTTACATTAACTCTAACACGGGTCTTATGATATGTATGTATGTAATTCAAAACCAAATTAAAAACTTTGTTAAAATTAAATTAACAACAGTTTTACACATTTTTATTTTAATTACAATTAAAATAATATTTGTGTTCACCTCAACCCACTGTATATTTTGTGGCGTGATTTGATACTTAAAATATACACCCTCAGTGTGTCAGCATCAGAAGAGTGCACATACCTTAAATTTGAGTCATTCATTTACATTATAAAAAAAGACATAATTTATTAACAATTTGTTTATTATTGTAATTGGTGTTTTTTGTTGTTTTTTTCAAACTTTGTATAGTAAATATGTCATTAATTAATGAGACTACAATGTTGTTGTAGTGTAGTTTTTTGTTAAAAAAAATATATCTCATAGTTAAAAATCTACAAAGTGGCGTCATTAGTTTAAATAACAACAAAAGAAATAGGTAAAACACAAACACAAACTTTAATATTAGAGTGGACCAAATTCAATCCAAATCCAATTAAATTGAAACCGGCTCTAAATTGGTGTCACATCAAATGTTTGCATACACATTGTACTAAAATATTCGGAAGTGGCAACATTGAACAGCTGATTTTAAATTACCTCTCAAAACAAAAAAGAAAAATGTGTATTATTGTTAAAAAGCTATTAAATGTCTTTAAAATTTTTAATAGCAAATCCTGAAAAGGTTAAATTGCCCTTCTGGGAGGCGGACAGACAGAAAAAAAAGGTGTGACATTTATAAAAATTAGAGTAAAATTTTACAAAGTTTTGTGGTAATTATACGACCTCATAAAATTAAACATAAATTTTGTTTCACACCGTCAATTTAATTTTTAGTCTTTTTAGTGTCTAAGCAAATCTGACTCAATACTACAAAATTGTTAAAAAAAAAGCGGAAAAAATTTTGGTTCCGTGAGGATCGAAAAGTACAATTTGTTTGTCTGGTTGGTACAATAACAGAAAACATATTTTCCATCCCTGTGCCTGTTCGATTACTTATTTAAATTTACTATTTTTACTACAGCTGTAAAATTTAGTTACAAAAAGTAAAACTATCCAATTGTTGTAAAAATACTAAGAGTTTTGAGTAAATAAAATTTATAGCTTTATCGCTTAATTAAGGCGACAAGGCTAAAGGCAGAATTAGAATTAGACTACACAAAAAGGTCATCCGGCACGGCACGTTACAAAAACGGTACGGAACGGAAAGACTAATGAAGCCTTAAGGCGGCCAAGGGAGGGAAGTACACTGTTTAAACAATTGATTTTTTTAACTATTTGCTCAGGGTATATTTTTTATACCCTCCACCATATTTTTTTTCACCAAAAAATTTGTTTTCACATCCAAAAAAGTTTTTTACAAAATTTGTATCAAAAACATTAGAGATCATTTTTTTTGGACAATGGTGGAGGGTATTCAAAGATTCGGCACAGTTAAGCTTTTTTTTCTTGTTAAAATATCAAATGGGTTCCCCCACGTCCGTTTTAGAAAAATGGCATTTGACTGCTTCTTAGCCAGAACATCAAGAGTTTTTAATTCCTCTATTAATACCACCCATATGTACGTTACGGATATAACTTCTTTTTGACGAAAAATTTCCAAGGCACTACGCTAAGGGGAATATTGCACTGATAATAAAAACCGATATCTTAGGTCAGTTTGAAACAAAAACCTTCTGCACCGAATGTGATTTCTAAATCTTTCCAACATTTTTCTTTTTAACAATTTTAAAACAACATAAAAATATCAGTAAAAAGTAAAAACTAGGTGTTACAAGAAATAAAATTGATGCAAAAAGTAACTAAAATCAGAAAAATTATTTTAAAGAGTGGCAACAAAAAATCCTAATTCCAAACTTCATCCCATTTGGTGCGGAGTCTTTTTTAACAATCGCGAAAAAGTAAAAATGTAATCATTCATATTCGTCCATGGACCATTTAGCCTTGCCAGGCAAATTTTGATATTTGCAAAAAATGCCAAAAGTAATATCCCTAATGTACATATGACAATATTGCTCTACAGCCATATGAGACAGCATACATAATACTTTACGCGCTTTAAAATCGACTCTATTTGCAGAACTCCACTTAAAAATTGGCAAAGGGTCCTGCTTGAGTGTGTCACTCAAAATCTGTCTTTTGAAAATTAAATATTGTTACCACTTAATCATTAAATATTGTTACCGAATTAATCAAAAATAGCGTTGCCCTTAAGATAATGAAAATATAAGAAGCAACTACAGAACATTGCGGCACCCCTGAATTCAGCTGAAACTCATTGGATACGACCCTATCTATAACAAGATTTATAGTGCGATCTTTCGGAAAACACGAAATAAATTGAGAGAACTTATTAGCGATACCAAGAGCAATACGTTTTAATGCAAATGCGTTGTCACACACAATACAAACGCTTTGGAAATATCTAGAGCAACTAATTGGTTTCGCAAAGTCTGTGAATAGAACGACTCCAACTTTCCGAAAGAAATGTTAATAGGTATCCCTCCCGTAGAACGACTCTCACAAAAGCCATGCTTCCCGACGCTAAAAAGTGAATAGGACTATAGATAATTCACGAGATGGTAAATAAGCAGCATTAACACACCTTCTACAGCACAGAACATATTGCAATTGGGCGGTTATTTTGAGGGTTATAAGCCGCATCATTTAAGGTTGCCCGAAATCTAGTTTAAGCTAGATTTAAATCATACAGTTGTGTATAATATGATACATGAATAAGCTTATCATTACCAAACTTCTTGCATAAGGGGTAACGATACGAAGAGCAAAACATGTTAGCCAATGGAGGAGCAAGCGTTGAATAACACTGTTTCAGTACCAGTGCTACCAGCATCCCTGCTGACTTATTTACATTGAGATCCACGAGAACCCTTTCAACTGTACCAGCTCGGAAAAATATCTAAGGCAGAGTACATGATGCTCTTGCGAGTTCGAACATATCAGTCGAAAGATTAACCTTATCAACCGGGTCAGTGAATATTTGGTAATCGATTACAAGATTTGAACTAGCAATAACCTTTGCGCTTTTGGTTTAGCCGAAATTTGTCTCATGGGAAGGAATATTTTCATTTCAAGCACTATAATTCGTTCAGCCATTTTCTCAACGTCATCAATGTTGTCGAGAGGAAACAAAGTTTCCAGTTGGAGTGCCGGAAAAAATAGTTGAACTCAGTCTAACGTGGCTTTTCATTAATAAAAATGTAAGATTTTGTTGCTGCTGTCAAAACGTTATGAAGTACCAAAAGAATGCGGATATGGTGCAGTGATATGATATGCCACTTGGGATTTTTCAGCATTAGAAGTGAGAAAGATGTTGAGAGGATTTGATTGTTTCTTTTCAGCGCTTAAATTGAACGAATGAACTCATGACCAAATAATTTAATATTACAATAATAACCCAGTAAAACCATGGTATCAATTACTTTCCAGCCTATTTACTCGCTTAATTACTTTTGTTCGCGATGAGCCCAAAAGTAATGGGTACTCATTATTTTTTGGCTGTTCGTAAGCGGGAGGCTAACGACCACCCATTACTTTGTGTTTTTTGTAAGTGAGAAGGTAATGAACACTCATTACTTTTGGGCTCATCGCGAACAAAAGTAATTAAGAGAGTAAATAGGCTGGGAAGTAGTTGATACCATGTTTTTGCTGGGAAGTTCCTTCATCACTCAATTAATTTGTTATTGGCAGAAGCCTTTCTGAATTAATTCACCCCTGAAGTTTTATTCGTTTTTCTCGGATAATTAATGAGTAAAACACGAAGCAATGAAACAAAAAACTTTTATTTTTGGTAATTTGTAGCACTACTTTGTTTCCAATCTTTTAAAATGTTCAGGTTTCGATCCACTCTAATGTGTACGACACTAATAAATTAACACTAAATTAGTTGATGTAGGTAAGTTATTTGCTCTGAAATCATTCAAAGTGATATCGAATCGAGTCATATTGCATCTGTATTTGAATGATGCATTAATTTGTGGGCTTTTTTGACTAAAAGAATATTAAACTACGTGGGCAAGTCAATCAGTATTTACAAAAAACATACAAGTAGCGATAAGAATTTTTAAGACGACTGGCAAATTTTAAGGAAAATAAATTTTTTTAATTTTTTTTTTTTTAAATTGAAAACAAGAATTATTTCGTGCTGTCTTAAAACACTTATATTTGAAAGTAAAAAAAAAAAAACACCTAGGAAAATCAAAGATGAGTGAAACATGAATTCACCACTATAAACCAGAAATGACACAAGAGCCAAAGCCAGGTGAATCCGCCCAGAAGAAAGCAAAGGCAGTGAAATCTTCTGGTAAGGTAATGGCAACGTTTTTTTGGGATATGCATGTAATTATCTGCATTGACTACTTGTAAAAGGGAAAAATAGGTCAAATTATGCATCATTTTTGGGCCAATTCAGCGAAGAAATAAAAAGAAAAAAACGCACCCATTTAGCCAAAAAAAACTGATCTTCTATCAAGATTACGTTTGGATGCAGTTTCGATGGCAAAAATACACAAGTTAAGGTTTAAATTTTTGCCGCATCCGCCTTATTTTCCAGATTTGGCTACCAGCGTCATTTACCTGTTGTCATATTTTAAGATATCCCTCGGCGGAAAAGGATTTGAGTAGAATGAGAAGAACATCTCTGCAACAGAAGCCTATTTTGAGGACCTTCTGAAATCTTTACAGAGGGAAAAGTTGGAAAATTACTGGATAAAGTGTATCGAGCTAAAAGGAATCTATATTGAAAAATAAAAAAAAGAATCAACAAAAAAAAAAATACTTTTTTCTGTGATTTTGTAAAGACTTATTGCTTGGCCTCGTATCTATCAAACTCATTCAATATCCCAGCAAAATAAAATTCTTTACGAATCTCTTTTTCAGAACATCCAAAGAAGTTAATAGTGCAAATTTTTCGACTTGTAAGAAGTCATTTTCAACAACTTCCAAAATGTTGATATTAACCCCTACTTATGAAGTCATAAGAATAAATGGTTAATTCCTGCAGTCATTTAATGCCTTATATTTCCCAGGTCGGAGTTATAATTCTTCAAAATCACATTTTTTACTTTAAAACAAAGCCACTCCCTATATTTATTTTTTAATCCCTTTATTTAACAATGAAAAAGTTTATCTGATCATCGATTTTTCATAGGACCGAAACAAACTACTTCCTCCCAATGACACGCCAATGTTAAAATCATTAATGATTCACCGAAAGTTTCAGTAGATGTAGTGTTTAACTTCTTCTTTCTCACCTCTTATTTTGCTGGGATGTTAAATATCAATTTGTTGTACGAGTAAATTCTTATCAGTTCAATGAAATACAAGTAAATTCCTTCTGAAGTGATTTTTAAACATTTAAAAAAAAAAAAAATAATAAATGACATGAGAAGAGGAGTTTATTAATGCATGTTGGCTCGTGCTCGTGGATTGCCTTGTTTTTTTTTTTTTTTTTTGTTATTTTATTTTCTGTTGTAATTTGTATCTTTTAGCTTCTTCGTCTTCTTCTCTTCCACATTCAATAACAATGAATGCGTCATTGTATTTCCATTTTATAACTTTTTAATAATACTTTGGAGATATAAATCGTCATGCCATTCCATACGTTTAAATATGTATGTATGTATGTATGAATTTTGTACAAACATCCTTAGTTTACGTGGAATTAATTGAATACACCACCTACCGCACACTAGGTTTTTTGGAAATACATAAAGAAATAATATTTTATGCATAAAGATAAAGTGTTGAGATAATACAACCCTGCAAACATTTCGAAGATATATTTCAAGAAGATCATGTAGAATTTTGAAAATATCTTCCTTTTGTTATTTAAGATATTTCGGCGATACTTGGGAAAATTTTTTAAAAAAATTGTATTTTCGTGTCATAATTTTGTATGGAAATATTGCGGAAATATCACCTCTTTAACCTCTGAAGAAGGATAAAAGCAAATTGTTTTAAATATTTTGTCATTTTGAAAACAAAAAAAAATAATAATAGAAATAATAATAAAAAGATATTTAAAAATAACAAAAATGGGAATTATGCCAAATATTCGTGATAATGGATGGATTCGTTGAACCAACGAATCAATATCACCGTTAAAAAGTTTGGGATAAATTGGTAAACTGCAATCTAAATGAGGTACGTGCGAATTAGTTTTACTTAATTTTTAAATGACATTTTTCTTTTCAAAATTTTTATTAGCACCTTTTTTCTTTCTCCCAGCCGATAATTTGACGATACAAAAATATCCTTAAATATCGCAGATTTATATTTCAGACAATAATTAGGTGATAATAAATTTACCTTCCATGGAATTATCTTCCGGAAAATAATTAGGCGATAATAAATGCCTAAAAATGTCGCGAATTTATCTTTCAGGGGGCCAGTTCCGAATATATTTGCTTCCGAGGTGATAAATAATTTATAAATATCACTTCACACTTATTTTTCACTTCATGTTTTCATTTTAAGCGATTTCCATTCTCGTTATGAAAAAAAAAATGTTATGATGACTACCTGTCAATTTTATTTCATTCGACTCGTACCGTTGCACAGTGGCGCCTGTGAGATTGCAAAAATTAAAAATTTTTTGTGCCCCTAAAAAATATTGAATAAACCTATTTTATAGGAAATGGTCCAACGAAATGCTGTCAAATATGCTACTCTTATTACAATCAGATTTTTGGTTCAGAAGATAGCCCTTCAAAGTTGCGTTTATGCTTTTGGTAGAGAAACAAGAGGCAAGTTGAAAACATGGATTTTTCGAATGCGATTTGAGAGTTTTTTTTATAATAAAAATGTAATTAATGTTTTTATAAATTCTCTAATTCTTTTGAAAATTTAAAATTTCGCAATTAAATTAAAAAAAACTCTAAAAAAAATTTAAAATTTTAAAAAATAATTAATTTAAAAAAAGTCGCTAAGAATGTTTGTAAAATAGAGCAACACTTACATTTTTTCATGAACTTTTATTTGGTGAAGGAAACAAAAATTCATACACTCACTAAAAAAAAAGTCCGTAATGGCAACTGAAAATTTTGCTGTTATTACGGGAAATTTTGCAAATTTGAGCCCAGCGGTTTTTTTGCTGATCTTAGCAACACATGTCTGCTGACGTGTAGTACAATGAAATTAGTAGAAAAATTAGTAGCCGCTACTAAATTTTAGTATACTTTTTGAAAAGTGGAATTTAAAACCAATTTGTTAAAATCAGCAAAAAAAATACTAAATATTAGTAAAAATTTTAAATTTATTTTTATTTTATACAAAGTTAAAAACAAAATCAAAGGGTTAAAATTTTTAAAAATTGTTAAAACATAAACGAATTAATCATTTTATTTTTATTTAGTAATTTTTGTTTTGAAAAATATTTTAGTTATTTTTTTTTTTTACTTTTAAGGTCAAATTTTAATTATTTTTAGGGCTGATTTTTAGAACTAAAAAAACTTTTTAGTGCTACTTTAAGTGGAAGTCCTATTTTTAGACATGAGTCGGTATATTCACTTTCGATCCCTTTTTTAATCTATGTAACATTTTAAGACAATTTAAGTTTTTAAAATTAGTAAATTTTTTTGCTAATTGTAGCAAATCGGTTTTAAAAAATTTGTAAAATGATTTCTGAATTTAGCAACAAAAATTTGTAAATATTCTGTAAAAACTCTGTAATTTGTAAAATATAAATAGCAAAAAGATTTGCCAAGTAATATTTTTTTTTTACTAAAAATTAGTACAAAAATAGTAAAGAGGGATTGAAAACAGTTTACAAATTTTTCTACTAACTTTTTTTCTGAGTGTATGATTAAATTTTGACAGATAGTTTTCGCAAAAGTTAAATCAAGATTTGGATTCTTTGCGAAGTAGTTAAAATTTTTATCACTTCACAGCTTCACACATTAAGTATCGGTACCCAGATGATAATTTGGTTATAAAAAAAATTTGGAAATGTCGCGGATATATCTTCCAAACGATAATTTGGCGATTAAAAAAGTTCCTAATATGTCGCAAATTTATCTTCTAGAAGATAATTTGGCGATAATAAATGTTTGAAAATGTCTCAGATTTATCATCCAGAATTATTGATTTCGTATTGTTCAGTCTCGCCGAAGGCAACAACACTTCCGCATATACGAATATGTTTATTGCTGCAAACAATTTTTCCTCCAGAAAATTTAATGTCAAAACATTTTCGTATTGAAATGTTTGCAGGGACACATATTCATACATGTCATTTAATATTCTGTGTAAACAATTTCAACTTCTCAGGAATCAATAGGAAATCGTAGGTGTCTAATGTGTTCATTGTAGAAGCTGACATTTATAATTTTTTTTGCCTCTTCTTTCCCTTAATAACCTACCCAACTGTCAGTTGATTTTTTTTGTTCGAATTTGTCCGAAAACCACTCAAAGCAAAAACTTTAAGATAAAGATTTTTTTTCATGTACAAATAAATTCTCAGATTTTAATAATAATTTGAACAACAAATAAAAAATTAAATTACAAATAATTAAAAGTTAATATCATAAAGATGACACGCTTCATATGCCTCAACTAAATAGGCCTGACATTTAACAAAAATATTTGAGTCATAACCATAAAATTACAGCTAAAATATGTCTGTAGTCATTTAAAAAAAATATATTTAAAGCAATTTTCTAAAGAATTTTAAAAATTTCATTAAAAATAAATATTTATTTAAATAAAAGATAAAAACAAAATATATAACACGAGTTCGTAAAATATTCACTTTAAAAGTAAAACATTTAAAACAGTTTGCCGGCATATGAAGTGGAAATGTGGTTACTTTTAACTGTTAAAAAGCAACTAATAAACGCAGTAAAAATGTCGTAAAAATACCATATTAAAACAATTGTTACCCAATTGGTTTTAATTAACATTGATTTTGTTACAAAAAAAAAAAAGAAATGAAATTGAGAAAACATTGTCGAGGTAAAAACGAAATTTTTAAGGTGAAAAAAATTTTTGTGGTAAATTGTTTGGGGTGAAAATCTATTTTGAGGTGAATATAAAATATTATTGACCTATAGGCGTAAGGTGGAAAAATACGTCGAAAGTGATTTATCAACCAGACGCTAATATGAAATTTTACTAAAATACATAAATTTGTATTTTTAACCACTGGACCGATTTTTCTTAGTATACCCTCCACCATATATGGTGATGGTATATATCAGTTTGTCATTTCGTTTGTAATATGTCGAAATATAGGTCTAAGACCCCATAAAGTATATATATTCGTGATCCTTATGCAATTTCAAGTCGATTTAGCAATGTCCGTCTGTCTCTTGATATGGCGATCACGACGCGAAGCCGCAAGCTGGGGTGCATATTTTTACCCAGTTTATTGAACATCCTCCCGAGCAGTATGGTATTAAAAATTAGCAAAATCGGTCCAGCGGTTAAAAAGTTATAAGTGAAATGTGAAGATACCTCTAAGTTTTACATACAAAATGGTGTATTTCATAGTTGCGACCGCCAATTAAAATATTTTTCGGTTAGAATTAAATAATATTGTATATTCACCTCGCCACTAAATTTTTTTTTTCAACCCCGATTGCGTCTTCTCACCATGATTTCAATTTCAACGGACTGATGAACATTGCTAGATCGGCTTAGAATTACTTGAGGATCACACCTCTTCAAAATAGCATTATCTAGTGCTTGAACGAGGGATTTTCGTTTTATCACAACTTGTTATATGAGGCAATACGTGATGAAAATTTAATCAAAAAGTAGGAAATTTTTTTTACAACTACGCGAAATATTCTAATTTATTTTGTTTTCCTTCGTTCAACATTTTTTCCTTCGTTATACATTTACTAACATTGGTTTTTCAATTTCAGATAAACCAGTCATGAGTTATCCTGACTACGGCGAGAGAACTTTTTTTGTTAGGTCAAGGGGTCCCAATTGTCAAATTATTAAAATTTCTAAATAAAAATTTTTCAAAGTACTTGTTAAACATGTATCTTTGATATGTTAAATTGTTTGAACAACATATTTCATTTGATATATGTATGTACGAGGGCGGATCAATAAGTCCATGACTTTTCGAACTTCCCTTGTACCAAGTACCACCTGTTAATAGACTACTGTCAAATTTTGAGCAAGTTCCGTCAGCTGTCAAAACATACAACCTCGTGGATTTTTTTAAAAATGGAAAAAAGTGAATTTCGAGTGCTCATTAAACATTAGTTTTTGCGAAAACCGTCAATCAAACCAAAGAAAAGCTTCATAAATACTATCGGGACTTTCGATTTCAATGGTAATAAAGTGGTTTACTGCCTTTTGTTGTGGCCTTACAAGCCGGAAGATGCAGAACGTTCTGGACGCCCAGTTGAGGTCTCTACACCCAAAAAAATTGAAAAAATTCACGATATGGTGTTGGCTGATCGGAGATTGTATGTGCGATAGATTGTGGAAGACATAAGATTCGCACATGGTTCAGAGGTTTTAATTTTGAACGATCACTTCGGTATGAGAAAGCTTTTCGCAAGATAGCTGCCGCGTTTGCTCACAATCGACCTCCAACGGAATCGTGTGGCAGCTTAGTTTCCATGGCAAAAATCCATGAAGTAGACTACGAATTGTCCCCTCATTCGACTTATTCTCCGGATTTAGCCCCCAGTGCATATTTTTCATTTCCCAACCTAAAGAAATGACACGGTGAAAAGAGATTTAGCTCTAACGATGAAATTATTGATCAAACAAATGCCTATTTTGTGGACCTCGAAAAATCCAATTTTTTTGGAAGGGATACAAAAATTGGAGAAACTTTGGACTAAGTGTATTGAGCTAAAAGGAGATTATGTTGAAAAAATATTTTTTTTTCCAAAAAAAAACTGTGTTTCATTCAAAAAGTTACGGACTTGTTGACCCACCCGCGTTTGTAATTGTAAGCAAATTGAAAAAAGAATAAAATTTTGAAAGATTTATCAAAAATTAATAAAATTTATTTTAAATTAAAAAAATGGTATACGGAAGTGATGATAAATTAGATAAATTAGCACAGTAAAAAAATTAAAAAAATCTGTTCGTAATATTAAACATCTTTTATAGAATATTTTTGTCAATACAAATAAAATTTTGTTGAAAAAGGCAACAACAATAGAATTTGTGAATACAAAAAATTTTTGTTATTTTTTGTTACTTCAATTATTGTTTTTAAAAAATTTTGAAAAAAATGAAAAATATGAAAAATAACAATTTAAAAATATTGCAAACAAAAAATTAAGAGATATTGAATTTGATATTTAAAAAATAATTTTAATTACTTAAAATTTTATGATACTTAAAATATTGTGAACAAAAATGAAAAACAAAAAAAATATATTTAACCCATCACATTTTTCCCCCCAAGTTAGGTCAAAATGGGAAACTAAAAAACATTTAGGACTCTATGGAAGCTATTTACCCGAAATTAAAAAATTGTTAACAACAAACACTTCCAGACTAATTTTTCTTACAAATTATCCATACGACTATTTAAATTCGAAAAATTATATATTTTTTTTTAATAAATTCATTCTTTAACAGTTCTGATTTATACATTTGTTTGTTTTTGCATGCATAGGAAAAAAATTATGATTTCTATAGAAAATTACATATTTTTATTGTACGCTTATGACATTGTATTCTGTTTTTTTTTTTTTCTTTTTTCACTTTTATTTATTCATGCTTAATTAAGTTTTCGTACATTTTTTCTAGTTAAATTCATTGTCCCAAGAAATAATTATTATTTAAAATGCAATTGTTTTAGTTACCACCACATAAATTGTTAACATTAATGTTTAAAGATTAAACAGTAAAACACTGGAAATTTGCTATCCAACTATTGAATGCTGCGAATAAAGCACATAATAAATAATGTGATAATTACTTCTGAAAAGAAGACAACAATAAAATTAATAAAAACTTGAAACATTCTTATCGAAAAAAAATCAATTGTTCATGTATTTGTTAATTTTGCTTAAAAAAATATGCATTGCTTAGGGTTTGGTTGACGAAACTTCAATGCGGCACTCTGATCGCTGTACTGATCATGAAGTTACAGTGATCCACAGCTTATTTCGTGTGAGGAACATTTTTGAAAAATCAAGCATAAAAGTGGTGCATATATTTTATTCTGAACTCTACAAATAAATGATGCAGTTTTGTAGATAATTTAGTCTTCAATATAATACATCAAAAAACTTTACACAAATATCAACTTTAAAGGTTTTTTAAAAAACAAAACTAAACAAACATATGGCAATAGGACATTAAAAACAGACAGACAGACGGACATCGCTCAATCGACTTAAAATGGCATAAGGATTACGAATATATATACTTTATACCCTATAAAACTATATTTCGACACGTTACAAACGGAATGACAAACTGATATATACACCCAGAAAACAGTACCAGTTGTGTCCACCGAATTTGTTGCCAATCGAATTCTGCCGGTTATGACAACTATCTTCATATTAAATTATATTTTTAGTTGTTAAAGCCAATATTCAGTTGTATAATTTAATATTTATATTCCACAGAAATATTATTACGTTCCACAAAATTTTATTTAAAAAACATTAATTTTTGAATTTTTTCCGGTGTTGAACCTGTGCAATTAGTAGATTCATAGTTGACATTCTTACTTACTGTACACTCACAATATTATTTCGTTAAAAACAACTTTAAATACATATTAAATTAATCGAAAATACAGTAAAAAAGAGGACTACTGCTTTTTCATTATATTCAATCCACTTTGTTGTTTATTTTCAATCATTGTTTAATAACCAACAAAAGTAGTAAAAACAATAGAAAGCCGTATATAATAACAATCATTTTTTACTGACAAAAAGTTAGAAAAAACTACTTTTGTGATTCGTTTTTTAAATAAAAAGTTTTTTATGTAAAAGTATATTTGAATAATTTCTTCTAATTTGTATTGAAATAATTTTGTATGTATACAAACTATTTTTAGAAACAGAAAACATAAAATTTTACATTTAACAGAAAATTTCAACTCATACTGAATGCCTGTAAATTTTTATAGTTTGTTTTTTGAATGACTGATTCAAATAGTTAAAAATTATATTTCTACGAATTTCAATTGATTCTTCATTTAAAAACAAACTTTACGTATTACTTTTTAAATAAACTACATTCGATAACGGAAAATATATTGTGAGTGTACCGCAACTTATTTTAATTTTCTTTTATATTTTTGCTATTTAAATATTTGAATATTTTATTTTAATTAAAAAAATTAATTTTCTAAATGTTTGATTTCCGGGATTTGAACTCGGAAGTTCTAAGTACTGAGCTACCTCTCTACCTACTACATCACAAACACTTATAAATATTTATGGCTAATTTTGAATTTAAGTCTATTATCAATACAATCCACAATTCGGTTGCTTCTACTGAAACATTAATTAAATAATATATTTGATCAGAATAACCGTACTTGTAGTTACCACTTTTTAATATCGACAATTTTTAATAAATTTTATAGATTGTACCAAATTTCTAATATATTCACTAAATAAATGGTTGCGAATTTTATTTTTAAAGATGATTGGAAATACCAATAATTGAATAATAAGATTGATTTTTAGTTTCTTTTCCCTTTTTTAATCCCCAATACAATATTTTTGCTTTATTAATGAATTTTAGGTTATTCCAAATAAAATCCCCACAAATAAATGTTAACGGTTTTGATCGAATTGCAACCAATATTTTTTTTTTGGGTGTACCCCCTCACTATATATGGTGGAGTGTATAAAAAGTAAAATCTTGCTAGTGTAAAAAATAACAAGTAAAAAAGGGCTAAATTCGGCTGTGCCGAATCTTTGAATACCCTCCACCAAAGGGGATGAAGATGATATACGTATATACTAAATTTTGCATGAACTGTAATATGAAGATGTTTTGTCAATTTATGTAACGAACTTTTGTTATTTAGTTTTAGCAATGTTATTTACAGAGGTCTGCTCTGTTAGCGACTTTAACATTGTTCATTTTTACGTTAACTTAGTTATCATAGTATGTAAGACAATAAGAAGACTTAACATTTTTACTTACTTAACAGAAAAAAAAAATAGATACAGAAAAATTGTACAAATTTGTATGGAAAATTTAGAGGTACCTTCACATTTTCACTCATAACTTTTGAACCGCTTGACCGATTTTGCTCAATTTTGAACATCCTCCCAAACTGCTCGGTAGGATGTTCAATAATCTGGGTAAAAATAGGCACCCCCGCTTGCGTCTTCGCGTCGTGATCGTGATTTCAACAGACAGACAGACAGACGGACAGACAGACGGACATCGCTAAATCGACTTAAAATTGCATAAGGATCACGAATATATATACTTTATGGGGTCTTAAACCTATATTTCGACATATTACAAACGGAATGACAAACTGATATATACCCTCACCATATATGGTGGAGGGTATAAAAATTATCCCCCCCACCCCCCAAAATAAAGCAGTTACAACATGTTTCACTGGTTCAAAACTACATACACTCACAAAAAAATTCCGTAATGGCAATTGAAAATTTTTCTGTTATTACAGGATATTTTGCTAATTTGAGCCCAGCGGTATTTTTTGATAATCTCAGCAACACATGTCTGCTAATGTGCAGTACAATGAAATAAGTAAAAAAGTTGGTAACCGGTACTAAATTTTAGTAAACTTTTTGTAAAGTGGAATTTAAAATCGTTTTAATAAAATCAGCAAAAAAATGTGAATATTATTAGTACAACCAAATTAGTATAAAAACTAGCAAGCGCTACTAAATTTTTGTAAATTGCTTTAAACTCAATGAATTGTAAAATATAGTAAAATTTTAATTTATAAAAAAAATTATTAAAATGCACCAATCAACTCAATTATTTTTAAAGTGTAACAAACACTTTAAAGCTGCTAATTTCGTTTGAAATTGTCTTACGAATTCAAATATATATATTTTTTTGTATCGATATATATTTTTTTTATCGAGCAACATTTTTTTATTTTATTTATTTTGTTCAAAAAATATTTTAGAAAAAATAAAAAAAAAAAAAATTATAGTAAAAACATAAATCAATTTATCATTTTGTTTTTATTTGCTAAGTTTTGTTTTGAAAAATATTTCTAGTAATATTTTTTTGATTTTAAGGTAAAATATTATTTGTTTTAAATGCTTATTTTTAGAACTAAAAAAGATTTTAGTGCTATTTTTAGTGAATGTCCAATTTTTGGACATGAGTCGGTTGTAAAAAGTATTTTCAGTTCCGATTCATTTTTTCAACCTATGTAACATTTTAGGGCAATTTAAGTTTGTAGGTGTAAGTTTTAGTTATTAAAAAAAACATTTCCTTCAATTTTTAAAATTAGTATTTTTTTTTTTTGCTAATTTTAGCAAATCGGGTTTCAAAAATTTGTAAAATAATTTCTAAAGTTAGCAACAAAAATTTTAAATATTCTGTAAAAATTCTGTAAATAGCAAAAAAGTTTACTAAATAATAATTTGTTTGCTAAAAATCAGTACAAAAATAGTAAAGTGGGATTGAAAATCGTTTACAAATTTTTCTACTTACTTTTTTTGAGTGTATAAAGAACACTTTATGTTCAACTTATCAAAGGAAATAAAATTGTATTTAAACAAATGATGAATGGAAAAAAGGTTGTCGTTTTATTTATTTTTTATAATGACAAACTATTACCGACTTTATCACAATATTTGCATGCAAATACAATAAAAATATAGGATATATTGTAGTTAAAAACGATTTCCATATTACAAAAAAAAAACAACAATAACAAAATACTCCTATTAGAAAAGTCATCATCATCATCATTGTAACAGTAGACTTGTACATCCGTTTCCCATGTCTGCAGACAAGAGATGAAAAGGAAAACTAAGAGAAATACATGGCTACTTTTTACTACAATCAATACAATTCTTTTGTATAACTTTATTAAAAAAAAAAAAGGAAATTGAATTTTTCCTGTTCACAATATAACAAAAAAAAACAATAAATAGTTAATTTTTAACCCATTAAATGACCTTATTAAAAAGTTCTTAAAGTTGGCAAGTAATATTTAGAAGTGTATACACTCACAAAGAAATACGTAGAGTTGAGTGTTTGTTCCCAAACACTTTCCCACTTTACTATTTTTATCCTGATTTTTAGTAAAAAAAAATATTTTTTTGTAAACTATTTTGCTATTTACATTTTACAAGTTACATAATTTTTACAAAATATTTACAAATTTTTGTTGCTAACTTCGAAAATCATTTTACAAATTTTAGGAAACCGATTTGCTAAAATTAGCAAAAAAAAATACTAATTTTAAAAAGTGGATATTGAAGGAAATGTTATTTATAATTAAAACTTACACCTGCAAACTTTCAGCCCTTAAAATAATCAAAATTTTACCTTAAATTCCAAAAAATTTACTTAAAATATTTTTCAAAACCGATGTCTTTACTATTTTTTAAGTCTTTGATTTTTTTTAAGTTTGTCTTAAATATTTTTTGATAAAAATAAATAAAATAAAAAAATATTGCTCTATAAAAAAATATAAAGATTTATACATTAATTTGTAAGCTATTTCAAAAGAAGTTAGTAGCTCTAAAGTGTAACAAGTGTATCTAAAAATAATAAAATTAATTTGTGCATTTTAATATTTTTTTATATTTTACAATTCATTGAGTTTACAGCAATTTACTAAAATTTAGTAGCGCTTACTAATTTTTTTATACTAATTTGGTTGTACTACTATTAATAATATTTAGTACATTTTTTTGCTACTAACTTTTCTACTAATTTTTCTACCGATTTTTCTACTAACTTTTCTAATAATTTCATTGTACTACACATCAGCAGACATGTGTTGCTAAGATTAGCAAAAAATGCCGTTGGGCTCAAATTAGCAAAGTTCCCGTAATAAAAGCAAAATTTTCAGTTACCATTACAGAAAAAAAGGTAGTAAAAAAATTTGTAAACAGTTTTCAATCCCACTTTACTATTTTTGTACATATTTTTAGTAAAAAATTATTATTTAGCAAATCTTTTTGTTATATACATTTTACAAATTACAGAATTTTTACAGAAAATTTACAAATTTTTGTTGCTAATTTCAGAAATCATTTTACAAATTTTCGATAAAAAAGTGGATATAGAAGGAAATTTTGCTTCTAATTAAAACTTACACCCACAAACTTAAATTGCATTCAAATTTTACAGTTTCAAAAAGGGATCGGAAGTGAATATACCGACTCTTGTCTAAAAAAAAGGATATCCACTTAAAATAGCACAAAAAGTTTAGTTTTATTTAGGGCTGTCAATTAATTTGACCTTAAAAGTAAAAACAAAAAAAAAATTTACCAAAAATGTTTTTCACAACAGAAATTACCAAAATTAAAACAAAATAATAAATTCATTTATGTTACTAAAATTTTTAAGCCTTTGATTTTTAATTTTGTCTAAAATATTAAAAAAAATAAATAAATTTGAAATTTTTTACTACCATTAATATTACTTAGTAAATTTTTTTTGCTGATTTTAACAAACTGATTTTAAATTCCACTTTACAAAAAGTTTACTAAAATTTAGTAGCAGCTACTATGTTTTCTACTAATTTCATTGTACTACACGTCAGCAGACAAAAAAAAAAACAGCTGGGGTCAAATTAGCAAAAATTTTCTGTAATAACAGAAAAATTTTCAGTTGCCTTACAGACTTTTTTTGGTGAGTGTATAATTTAGTTATAAAGTTTTCAGGTGTCTTTGCAATAAAAAAATTTATATAAAAAAAATACGATTATATGATCTGAAATCCTATTAAAACTATTCATTTTCCAAAATAACAGATCAACAATACCTACAAACTTCTTTACTTTAAAATTGGAATTTGAAAAACAAACCACAAAAATCTTTTTTCTAACGTTTTGTAAGTTCAAAATTAATGGTTATTTTAAACGACTTTCAATTGATTAAAAACAAACAACAAAATGGGCTAAATATAATGATTGTATTTTCAATTAAATTAATACGTATTTTGTTTTTAACGAAATAATATTGTTGGTGTAAAAATTTGAATTTTTCTTTAATTTTCACCGTTCATCTAGTTCATTAACATTTTATGAACTAGTTGGTTTTTTTAGTTCACTAATTTATTCGCTAATTTTTTTTAATTATTTACAAAATTTTATTGAACAATGATTTGTTTAAAAATCCAAAAAGATCGGTTAACGGACCGGAACTAGTTCGTGAGCTTAATGAGCTATTTTTCCCAGTGTAAAACTAAAAGTTGTGCGTGTAAATCAAAATTTCTCAATGGGTTAATTTAACACATTGTAATTTCCCATTAGTAATAAAATTTTCATTATAGTTTTCTTTTCACAATCAAGTATGAGTTTTTTTTTTGTTTTAATTCTTACAAAGAATAAATTATTCAATGATGGAAAAAAACAAACTTAAGCGATATTACACCATCATTCCAATGTCATGAATAAGTGGCTGCATTAAAAGTTGAGTTTGTGTTGCAAGTGTGCTTGTGATGGCAGCAATAAAGTGTAGAGATAAATAATTTGTATTAGCTTCCGGATTAACACGAATTGCATACAGAAACTTTTAATAGTAGTCGTATTATAAATTTATATAGAAATTAAATAAGTCTAATGACAACATATGTATGTATGTACTCGTATACCCCAAGTGGAGTTGGGTGGTTGTTAGTACATAACGAGTTAAAAATTAATCTTCATTATTTAGTTGCATTAACAATTATCATATACATTATCACCATTATCAGCACCAACAACACCAACAGCAAACAACACCATCGTCGTCATCATCATGACATCATATAAAAATAGACATTCAACTCTACACCATTAGCTTAATCACGTACTTGTCTCTTATTATGCGTTTACGCCATTGGATTATGCCATTTAATACCAGTGTTAATGTTTAGTCTCTCTCTCTCTGTCCGTCTGTCATTCTGTCGGCATATCGAATACTAAAAATAGTGGCAAATAGCAAATACATAGTTATTATAAAATAAGTAAGAAACTTAATGTCCGACACAGCGTCGATATGATATCCTACACCAAGTTTAAGTCAGAATAAATATGTCCGAAATAAAGCAATTAAGTAAATATCGGGTAGATGGCTAATATTAGCACTAAGTCCAATATCAGACTACGTGGTCCCATATTTGGAGTCATAATTCTTGGGTCTACATTATATCCAATGTACACAAAGAAGTTAATCAAATAAAAGTCGGATTTAATGCTTAATCGAGCCGATTAAACCATACTTTAATCTCCTTTGTAAAAAAGATCAGATGTGACCAGATCTTATTAGATACAAACTCAGAAAAATTTGCATCATATTTAATCAGATAAAATGTAAAGGGTGATTTTTGGGCTATTTGGTTTATGAGTGCAAGTTTTTTCAGTGTACTAAAAAAGAATCGTGACGTGTAGCAATGCCAAAAATAACGTCCATTTTATGGTCATAATTATCGACCCACCGAACAGGTTATTTAAGCTGTTGTGACCAAATTTCGCACTAATTTCACTTTATTGGACATTATTCCACCAACCCGTATGCAAAGAGTGCGTACCGGCCAGTGCTTTATCAGCCAGTAACAATGAAGATCGCGATACGTCAAGTAAATTCGTCGTCGTTGGGCTTCCAGGCCCACCTGGAAGATTTTACGTAAGGACCTCAGTATAAAACCATACAAAATACAGCTGCTGCAAGATCTAAGGTGACGTACCACAACGTCGTTTGTTTGGTAAATGATCCCTAATAAAGTTGGATGAAGATTCATTATACCCTCCACCATATATGGTGAGGGTATATATCAGTTTGTCATTCCGTTTGTAATATGTCGAAATATAGGTTTAAGACCCCATAAAGTATATATATTCGTGATCCTTATGCAATTTTAAGTCGATTTAGCGATGTCCGTCTGTCTGTCTGTTGAAATCACGATCACGACGCGAAGACGCAAGCGGGGGTGCCTATTTTTACCCAGATTATTGAACATCCTCCCGAGCAGTTTGGTATTTAAAATGAGCAAAATCGGTCAAGCGGTTCAAAAGTTATGAGTGAAAATGTGAAGGTACCTCTAAATTTTCCATACAAATTTGTACAATTTTTCTGTATTTATTTTTTTTTTCTGTTAAGTAAGTAAAAATGTTATTAAGTCTTCTTATTGTTCGATTACATTTATTGTCTTACATACTATGATAACTAAGTTAACGTAAAAATGAACAATGTTAAAGTCGCTAACAGAGCAGACCTCTGTAAATAACATTGCTAAAACTAAATAACAAAAGTTCGTTACATAAATTGACAAAACATATTCATATTACAGTTCATGCAAAACTTAGTATATACGTATATCATCTTCATCCCCTTTGGTGGAGGGTATTCAAAGATTCGGCACAGCCGAATTTAGCCCTTTTTTACTTGTTTTTCTATAGAAAAATTGTCTGAAGCGACGAAGCTCATTTGTTGGCTTAATGTGTACGAAAGATGCACTGTTTGGCACGTTTGTGGACCGGCGGCATCATTGGATCGTACTTCTTTAAGATCGATAAAGACCGCAACGTTGCAGTCAATGGAGCAAGGTAATGGGCGATCATCACCTACTTTTTTTTGTCCAAAATGGGAGAATTTGACTTGATTGACGTGTGATTCACTCAGAAAAAAAATTTGTAAACAGTTTTCAAGACCACTTTACTATTTTTGTACAGATTTTTTTAAAAAAAAATTATTATTAAGCAAATCTTACAAATTTTTGAAAGTCGATTTGCAAAAAAAATGTACTAATTTTTAAAAAGTGGATATTAAAGGAAATGTTATTTCTAATTAAAACTTACACCTACAAACTAAAATTGCATTAAAATGTTACATAGATTAAAAAAAGGGATCATGTCTAAAAATAGAACATCCACTTAAAATAGCACTAAAAAGTTTTTTTTTAGTTCTAAAAATCAGCCCTAAAAAAAGTTAAAATTTGACCTTAAAAGTAAAAAAAATTGACTAGAATATTTTTCAAAACAGAAATTACCAAATTAAAACAAAATTATAATTTCGTTTATGTTGTTACAATTTTTAAGCCTTTGATTGTTTTATTTAATTTTGTCAAAAAAAATTTTTAAAAAAATAAATAAAATAAAGGAAATTTTGATGCTTGATAAAAAAAAAAAAATTTGAAATTGTGTACTAATATTAATTATATTTAGTAATTTTTTTTAAACCCCTAAAATGACCGTTTAGGGAAGATTTTTTTGTATTTCTGGAAAAATAAGCTATCTAAAAACAGACAGATATAGGATTAAAATAACATTTTATTGTGGTTTTTTAAACACAGTATTAATATTAAGCTCAACAGAATTTGTTTGTTGTTTTTTTGTGTTTTATTCCATATGGCCAGAACAACTAAACCTGTAAAAGGGCCATATGACTGAACCCAAACAGCAAAAACATCCCCTAGAGGATTTTACTATAATAACATTCTACATTCATTTGGCATAGGAATCATTAATATCCGAAAATAGGGATGTATATTGTTATCTCTATATTTACTAGCAAAAGTTCAATTTAAAGTTTTACACGGATACTCAGATGAATGGACATAGTAACCAACATCATAACAAACTCTATGTTATATCCTGTTTACCACAAAGTGTTGTAGGGTATACAAAATAAATATGAAGAGTTTTATGTTCATCATCACTTTAACATGTAAGTTAATGTTAATAATCTACTCCTGTAGATTTATGTATTGCAGTATAAGAATCATGAAAATAACACGTTTATTCATGAGTTTAAACAAAATTCAATTTTAATAGAATTATTATTTTTTTTTATTGTAAACTTAATTTACACACTAATAACACAACAAATAAATAAGATTATAATTTTTAAATAGTTTCAATGAACTTGAGTACTTCCTCTTAAAAAATTAACTACATTCTTTCTACCTTTTAATATTTTGAGACTGACCGAATGAATATTCGGTATCGCTTTTAGCAAAAACAAATAAACAATTTGTTTAAGAAAACCGGAATTATTTTATATATTTTCAATAAAGAAATCTAAAAATAAAATCCACATGTAAATATGCCTTTTGGTTATAAGCAAAAGAAAAAAAATCAATCATACGTCTCCATAAAATGGACTTAAAGGACAGACCAGTGCTCTGTGTTTCAGTATCTAATGTGACAAGTTATCGCATCGAATTCACAACTCGGTCATATCAAAGACAGGATGAAACAGTTAATATTAAGTTAAGGTAATTTTTGTATACTAATATGAAGACCCTGTTCTAAACAAGGAAGTGTTGCATTTTTCCATCCGAACACTTCACGCATTAAATAAAGACACCGGGCAGCAGGAATGGTTAATTTTAATTTTAAAATGGTTCTAAAACTTAACAAAAAAAAAAAATACTTCTCATCAGAAGATACAATTTTTAAAAATAGCTTATCAAATTAAGTCATATTAAAATTGAAACCTTAAATAGAAAAAATTATTGCCAAACAAATTTTAATTAATAATTTTATTTTTTGATTTTTTGTTCATTTTCGATCAAAAGTTAATCATATTAATTAAATTTTTAATTGATAATTAACTTTGGGTAAAAAATATTCTACACAGAAAAAAGTATCACAAAATTCAAAGTAATTAAAATTATTTGTTAAAATTTAAACTCGATTTCTAACAATTCTTTGTTTGAAATATTTGTAAATTGTCACTTCTCATATAAAAATTCTTTGAAAATAAAAATTTAAGTAACAAAAAACTAACAAAAAGTTTTTTGTATTTACAAATTCCATTGTTGGTGCCTTTTTAAAAAATATTTTTTTTGTATTTACAAAAATGTTCTATGGACGATGTTCAATATTACAAACAGAATTTTGTAATTTTATTCTGTGTAGTTTACAATAAACACCATGGACAACATACAAGTCATATTATTTTCATTTTATTACAGTTATTTTAATTGCAAAATTACATCTCAAATCCCTAAACAAAAAAATGTATGTTAAAAATATTTTTAATATTACGCGATTAATAAAAGCGTCAATTTGATTGATTCTATGAAATGAATCAACAAAAATTAAATTGATTCTCTGAATTTGATATTAATTAAATAAAGTAGAAAATTATTCAAATAATGAACTGAATTTTGCAAATCGACTCGTTAAAAATTTTTATAGATTTAAAAATTAAATCAAGGAACCATGTTTTAAAATGTCTATTTTGAAATTTTAAAAATCGTTAAAATTTGAATTTGTTAAAATTTTAATTTGTTTTTTTTCTAGAATATTTATTTTTAATTTTTAGAAAACAAAATCTTCGAACAATCATTTAAAAAAAAAAGGAAAATTTGGTTATTTTACAATTTGTTAAGGATTTTTGGGTATTTTAACTTTAAAAATGGGGCATGATAACAAACTTTTTTGGCAACACTGCGGATACGCATGCACCATTTGTGGTGCTATTGGAACCTCAAATGTACTATTGTACTCCTATGAAATATTTGGTTCTAAGTATTTAGAAATTTTCATGCGTTGATGAATTACACACAAACAAATATTGAAATATTGACAAAAAAAAAAAATATATTAAAAATTTAATTGATTTGAATCTGGAATTTCAATCAAAAATTTAATTAAAATTTTATTTGATTTGATGTAGGAATTTCAATGAAAAATTTAATTGATTTTAAGTTAAAACTTTAATTAAAGGTTTAATTAAAAATTTAATTAATTTTTGGTTAGAACTTTAATTAAAGTTTTAATTGAAATAATTAAAACTTTAATTCAAAATGTTGAAGATTTTCGATTAAAAATTAAATTGATATGATTAAAAAAATAATTAAAAATTTTAATTATAACAAAAAAAAATATTTGATATAACAAATTCTTTTGCTGGTCCAAATTCAATTAAATTTGTAATTGTATTTACAAATGTTTTAATTGAAACTTGATTATAGTTTTTTCTGTGTACACAGAAAAATGGATCACAAAATTTTAATAAAAATATTTGTTAAAATTTAAATTCGATTTCTAACAATTTTTTGTTTGAAATCTTTGTAAATTGTTACTTCTCATATAAAAATTCTTTGAAAATAAAACTTGAAGTTACAAAAATATAACAAAAAGTTTTTTGTATTTACAAATTCCATTGTTGGTGCCTTTTTAAAAAAAAAATTTATTTGAATTCTATGAAAGATCCCAGCAAAAACAAGGGGTTTAACTACTTACTAGCCTATTTACTCGCTTAATTACTTTTGTTCGTGATGTCCCAAAAGTAATGAGTGGTCATTACCTTCTCACTTACAAAAAACACAATGTAATGGGTGGTCATTACCCTCTCGCTTACGAACAGCCAAAAAATAATGAGTACCCATTACTTTTTGGACATCGCGAACAAAAGTAATTAAGCGAGTAAATAGCCTGGTAAGTAGTTGATACTATGTTTTTGCTGGGATGTTCAATATTACAAACAGAATTATGTAATTTTATTCTGTGAATTGTATCAAAAACTTGTTTGTAAGAAACTTTAATTCTACTGATATGTATTTTCGTTCAAAACTATGATTTGAAGGAATGTTGTATATCAATAAAAAACTAAAACCTTAAAACAAAAACATTCCGCTTTTAATAATTTTTTTTTGCATTAAAATTACAGATTTCAGATTTGTTTTATTTGCCACTACGTGTTATACTGAGTTTGTGCTGATGTTTAAAGTGTACCAATTGATTAAGCATCACTTTCTGACTCGTGTCCTATATGAATTGAGCTTAAATGGTAACCACACAATTTTGGTACCCTATTTGGACAGAAAAAAATATGACAAAAGTCTAAGTAATTAAAAATATTTGTTAAAATTTCAGATTAGATTTCTAACAATTTTTTGTTTGAATTGTTATTTTTCATATATAAAAATTCTTTGAAAATAAAAATTGAAGTTACTGAAAAATAAAAAGTTTTTTGTATTTACAAAAATGTTCTATGGAAGATGTTCAAACAGAATTTTGTAATTTTATTCTGTGTATAAATCACCTTCCCGATATTTGCTTTAATGCACTTTTTAGGTTATTTTATATTTACCTTTTTCTCTATAGCGAAAAGAAAAAATGTTTTATATATTCCAATTTTCAGAGCAAATTGAATCTGATTATATTTGCCTACATTTGCTCAGATCTAATTATATCTTTAATTTGTACCGAATTTCGAGACCTAATTATATCTGGTACAATTATATCTAATTAAGATCTGTTTAGATTTAATCTTTTTTACACGGGAAGTCAACGGAATTTTATTAATGAAGTGTTTGGTGCTAGCAAAATATTTCTAATTTCAACAAAACTGTTTTTTTAAAAATCACCGAGGTATTTTATTTTAATATATAAATACTTACGAGAGCGGGTCAATAAGTCCGTGACTTTTTGAATTTCCCGCATCTAAACTGAAATTTATACACTGTTCGTGTCTAAAGGCATCTGTCAGTTGACTCTTGTCAACATTTGAACAAGCTGCATCATTTAGTTTATGTTTGACAGCCATTGATAGCAGACAACCGCCTGATTTGATTTGGAGACTAAGGAGAAAATGGAAAATGGCAGTTTCCATAGCAAAAAATCCATGAATAAGGTCACGAATTGCTTCCTGATCCGCCCTATTCTACGAATTCAGCCCCGAGTGATTATTTTTTGTTTCTTAACCTGAACAAATGGCTCGGGGAAAGGAGATTTGACTCCAACGATGAAATCATCTTACAAACAAACCTATTTTGATGACCTCGACAAATCTAATTTTTTGGAAGGAGTAAAAAAAATTGTAGAAACGTTGTAAAGGGTGTCCCAAGAAGAACGCAATTTTTAAATCTGGCAACATTCGAAGTGTCATTGTTTGACATTTGAACAATTGTTATTGTTTGCTAGTAGAAGGTACGAGGTTAGTAAAAATGGAGCGCTACACGAATGAACAACGCATTCTCATTGTGAAATTGTTTTACCAAAATGGTGAAAGTTTTGCGGCTACAGTTCGCAAATTGCGATCAATTTGGGGTCACAATAATGCTCCAAAAGAGTCAACTGTAAAGAGATTAATGGATAAATTTGCCGAAACTGGGTCTGTTAGCGATGTAAAGACAACAACGCGCCATCGACCAGGTCGATCGACCGAAAATGTCGCAGCTGTACGTGATGATGTCGCTCAAACTCCATCCACCTCAATTCGACACCGAGCTCAGCAAATTGGTGTCTCCAAATCCACTTTGCAGCGAATTTTGACGAAAGATTTGCATCTTCATGCATACAAAGTTCAATTGACTCAGGAACTGAAGCCAGCTAACCATGGACAGCGAAGGGAGTTCGTTAATTGGGTATTGGAGAGACAACATGAAAATGCTGATTTTGCCGATAAAATCATCTTCAGTGACGAGGCCCATTTTCATCTTGATGGCTTCGTCAATAGGCAGAATTGTCGCATTTGGGGTGAGGAAAATCCTCGAGTGATTCACGAGAAGCAAATGCATCCTCAACGTGTCACTGTGTGGTGTGGTTTTTGGGCTGGAGGAATCATTGGACCTTTTTTTTATAAAAATGAGGCAGGTCAAGCGCAAACAGTCAATGGTGTTCGGTATCGTGAAATGATAACCAGTTTTTTCTTGAATATAATTGAAGAAATGAATGTGGAGGGCATGTGGTTCCAACAAGACGGCGCCACATGTCATACAGCCAGAGAAACAATTCAATTGCTGCATCAGTCATTTCCCGGTCGTGTTATTTCGCGTTTTGGAGATCAGAATTGGCCGCCTAGATCGTGCGATTTAACACCATTAGATTTTTTTCTTTGGGGTTTTTTGAAGTCGATGGTTTACGCGAATAAGCCGACGACGACTCAAGCCTTAAAAGAGGAAATTGGACGCTGCATTAATGAAATACCGCAGCATTCATGCAAAACGGTCATTGAAAATTTCATTAAAAGATCGCGTGCATGCCAGCAAAGCCGCGGCGGCCATCTGCACGATATATTGTTCCATACATAACCTCATTCTGTCTACTTTACGATATAATAAAGTTTCACGATTTTTTTTTTAAATATCTGTATTTTATTTAAAATTTAAAAATTGCGTTCTTCTTGGGACACCCTTTACAAAGTGTACAACGGAGACTATGTTGAAAAATTAAATGATTTTTTATGCAAAAACCTGTGTTTCATTCAAAAAGTCACGGACTTATGTATACATTTGTTAAAATGCACATTAAAAAATATCATAGAGAATGGTAAAATAAAAGTGTGTTAATTTTTATCGTTAATTTCTGGCAACACTGTTATTTAATTTCTCTCCACTCTCAATTAAATTTTTAGTGATTCATAAGCTTTTGGTAAACGATTGGCTCTTTAATCGTAGAAGAATAAGATTTTTTTTTGCAGATTTTATGAATAAAATTAGTTTAAATCAAAACATAAAATAAACAAATTTTTAACATAAATAAGAAGTAGTAGTGGAAAAGTAATATGTATTTTAAAGAGAAAGTATTCGAATCTCGAATATGTTTTGATTTGTTTTAAACATCACTATTTCGTATAATTTACTTTTTATTTTGTGTAGCAATTTAAGAAATTTTGTAAAAAAAAAAAGGATTAAATGATACAGTTTTGGTAGATCTTTTTTAATTTGTTAGATAAAAAATTCTACTTATTGGATGACTCTTCAAAAATTTATTATATAATTGCAAACACAGGTTCAATGGTTTGAACAATGATTTTCATTTTCCAAACTTTATGATTAAAGAAATTTCACGTTATTTAACAATTTATACATACTGGTTTTGCCAAATTAGGTTAGAAACGTTTTATTAAACTGTTTACCAAAACTTTATGCATTAGACTGTTAAGCTTTAACATATCGGCTGAAAAATCCGTAGGATGACACATACACTCACGAAAAAAAAGTCAGTAATGCAACTGAAAATTTTTCTGTTACGGGAAAATTTAATAATTTGAGCCTAGCAGTATTTTTTGCTAATATTAGCAAGACATGTCTGCTGAAGTGTAGTACAATGAAATTAGTAGAAAAAATTAGTAGCCGCTACTAAATTTAAGAAAAACTTTTTGTAAAGTGGAATTTAAAATCGATTTGCTAAATCAGCAAAAAGATTACTAACTATTTTTAATATTAGTACAATCAAATTAGTATAAAAAAATTATTAAGCCCTACTAAATTTTAGTAAACTGTTGTAAAATGAAATTTAAACAAATTTTACTAAATATTAGTGAAATGAAAATATGTATCAGGAAAGTTAATATTGCTACTAAACATTAGTAAAATTCTGTACAAAGTTTATTTAAATAAATAAGCTCTAATTTACAAAAATGTTTCATATATATTAGTGAACTAAACTCAATAAATTATAAAAAGTGGAAAAAAATAAAAAAAAAAAAATATTAAAGGTCAAATTTAATTGTTTTAAGGGCTGATTTGTAGAACTAAAATAACTTTTTAGTGCTATTTTGTGAAAAGTATCTTCATTTTCGATCCCATTTTTAACCTATGTAACACTTTAAGGCAATTTATGTTTGTAGTTATAAGTTTTAATTATTAGAAACTAGCGGATCCCGGCGTGCTTCGCTACGCATGAATATTAACATTAAATCAAATTCATTGGTTTTTTTTATTTATTTTTTATTTGGAAATAATGTAAAAAAAGGAAATCAATTCAATACTTATTTGATGTTCTTTTTTTACATGGAGAAAAACCACATGTTGACATGAAAAGTCATAACTCACGAACGGGTCGACCGATATCGTGCAAACTTTAGATAAACCATCGTGTAGATGAACAAGCCCTAAAAATCTAATCCAATTCGGTTAAAACGTTCGAGAGTTATAAAGTCACAACACACTTGCAACAATTTTTTATTATTAGAAATAACATTTTCTTCAATATCCACTTTTTAAAATTAGTTAACTTTTTTTTTACTAATTTTAGCAAAAAAATTTTAAAAATTTGTAAAATGATTTCAAAAATTAGCAACAAAAATTGTAAATATTCTGTAAAAATTCTGTTATTTGTAAAAATGTAAATAGCAACAAAATTTACTAAATAATAATTTGTTTACTAAAAATCAGTACAAAAATAGTAAAGTGAGATTGAAAACTGTTTACACATTTTTCTACTAACTTGTTTATCTAAATGTAGGTGGCGCCGCCACTAATGAAAAATCCAGATGAATTTTTTAAACTACCAACCTTTAGATGATACCACAATTCGTTTATTAAAGAACAAGTTACAGTGACTCTACTTTTGCGATTTTGAAAACAATGGATTTATAGCAATTTCGTATGTTGATTTATCATTGCTTTTTATTGGGGAAAAAAGAACACCGTTCAAGCTAAAACATTAAAAAAGTTCACAAAATCGTTTTTGCAGATCGTAAAGTAAAGTTGCAGGAGATAGCTGATACCTTAAAGATATCGATGGAACGTTTTACGGCTTTATTTTGCATGAATATTTGTCCATAAGAATGCAGATTTCGAAATGGATGCCGCGTTTGCTCACAGTGCACCAAAAACAACATGTCGATGATTCTGAGAGCTGGCCAAACTGCACAAATTACCTCACCCACCGTATTTAGCAGATTTGGCTCCTGGCGATTTTTTCCTGTTTTCAGACCTCAAAAAAATGCTCGCTGGCAAGAGGACTGGTTCGAATGAAGAGTTGAAGCCTATTTTGGGGCCAAAGATAAATCATTCTATAAAAAAAGGTATCGTAATGCTTGAAAGGCGTTGGAGTGATTGTATCGCTCTTGAAGGAAGCTATGTTGATGAATAAAGTTGAATTTTGTCTAAAAAAAATAATTTGTTGTTTATCGGTTATACATCCAATAACACCCCGATAAGGGTGTGGAAAACTTTTCGTAAAAGCACGAGCTGATTATGTTTGCTACACTTAAGGAAATAACTTCATTACATTTATGATCCAAAACTGTCAAACGAAAAATTTTTTCTTGCCATATTACAGAATGTTTCAAAAAAAAAAAAAAACAATAATAATTCTTAGCAACGAAAAGGACAAATGTTTTCCACTAAACTCGGGGAAAAAAAGTTTCATAACATTAATGAAACTGTTACATAAATCGCTTGTCATCAATTCTTCACCAATTCATGACAAATGGTTCGGAAAAAACTCTTGGAAATTATTATGTTTGGTTGAAAAACACAACTTTGAGTAATTCTTATTACTTTATTATTTTTATAAAAATGAATCTTAAATTTCCTTAAAAATAGTTTAAAATTTAAAAAAAAAAATAATAAAACTTAATTTACTCCCATTTAGTTCAAAAAAGTGTAACATAAAATGCGAAAGTACTAGAAGTTATTGTGTGTTCATTTATGTTATTCGTGAGTAGTAAAGTTAACTAAATTTTTCAAAGCTATTCCTAAATTCAGTTTTTAAGTCTAGCACTTTCTAGTTTTTAAGAATCGTTTTCTAAAAATTAGTTCAGGCATTTAAAAACAAAAAGTAATAAAATTTTTCCTATGTAATAATACAAATTTGATTTAAGGAACTGATGTTCTATTTCTAGCGAAAATTGTTATAAAATATTTTTTTTAATTAAAATTTTTCTAATTTTTGAGTATTTTTTTCCTAAAAATTTCTTCAGATAAATTAATAAAACCTTGATTAAATTTTTCTTAAATCGAGAAAACAATTTTTTTTTTGTGGGAAAACTTATTTTTAGTAATTTTTTCAAAAAAAAAAAAAAAAATAAAAACTAACTTAATTAATTAATTTTTCCTAATTTTTAAGAATACAGTATTTCAGCAAACAAAATAAAGTATACACTAAAAAAATGTGCTTTTATGTAATAATTTTGGTTGCTGACTACAATACAAAATAATGCAATCACATTTTATACATTACGTCATAATGGCTTTCATGTAATTGACGTTGAATAGGCTCAACTTTATATTTTTTTCCCTTTAATAATAAAAAATAAAAAGTTAAAACTTGAATATGTCAATTAAATTTAAAACTAAAAATTTCATAAAATAAACTTATGACATTTTTTGATTTTCCAATAATAACAAGAAATTTAACTGTAATATTTTGTATTTTTGCAACAATTTCCTTTAATCAGTTAATTTAAGGAGACAAAGGACCCCCAGTATTCCTTAACCATAGATGCCGTGTGTCACGTAGGGCGTCTCTTTTTGTTAAGGAGAACCATTAATTAACTACGAAAAGTGAGCGCCCCGTAGAGTATTCAAAAAACCGGCCTTTTGAAAAACCCGGTTTCGGTTTTCTTCGAAAAATAGAATTTTAAAAAACCCGGTTTCGGTTTTGGTTTTTGCAGAAAAAACCGGTCAACCGGTTTTCTATTTTTCACTTCTAAAATAATATTTTAGAAATAAAATGCAATTTAAATGTTTCATTTTTTGTTTGCTTTTGATAAAGCTAGAAGTGGAAAATACTTTTTCACTAATAGTAGATGTTGGACAAATAGTCAAAAGGCAATTATATAAATTTTCTAACTTTTCAGTTCTTTTGGCGCATTTATCAAGATACATATATGAAATCATCATATAATGATGAATGATTTTGTACAGTCTCTTTTTTAGGATTTTGAATACTGTTTGTTGTGTTATTTAGATCAGAAATTAAACTATTTGAATTTGGAATATCCAAAGTTAAGTCTTCATCGGAATCTATCAGACTTACATCTAAATCTTCATAACCAAACAAACGATTATAAGTCTTCGGAAAAAATAAAAGAGACCAAGTAACCCAGTTGGTGATGTAATTAAAAAACCGGTTAACCGAACAAAAAAGACCGGTTTTCGGTTTTCTTCGAATTTACAAAAAATTCGAAACCGATCGGTTTTTAAAAATAAAGAAACCGGTTGACCGGTTTTCGGTTTTTGAATACTCTAGCGCCCCGGTAGGCTAGTTGGTAGCGTGCTAGCTTATCAGTGCGGGGGTCGTGGGTTTAATTCCCACCAGAGGCTCTGGTCTATTTTCGCTACAACGAGCCGAAGGCCTTTGTTGCTAGTGCTCGGTTAGGGTATTAACATATAATTTGTAATTATATGATTAATAAATAAAATAAATAACTACGAAAAGCATATGACTTTGTCACAATTTTTTAGGATATCCTGCAGTACATTTTATTTCAATTTATTTACCTTTTTGTTAATCAAATTTTATTAATATTTTAAATACATGAGTTTATTAGGTATGATTCAATTTAATTTAAAGATAAAATTGTATAGCAAAAAAACTTGTTAAAAGCAGTGTCCTCACAAAGCAGACGTCCTTCGAATGTGGGAAAATACTTACACAATGAGTGTAAAGTAGTTTTAAAATATATTACCTTTACAAAAACAGTTTCATATTTATAACAAATATTTTTTATCAAGTTTAAGGATAATTTTCACTTAAAAGAAGTGCTATTTAACTTGATGTTAGAAAATATTTCCTTAGTTTTAGGGAGTTACGTTCTAGTTCTTAGTAAAAAAATTATCTAATGAACTTAAATAAAATAAAATTTTTCTTAAAACCAAGGAATCATTTCCTAACTAACAGTTAAATTTAAGATGATATATGAACTAATTAGAAGGAAACCTTACTGTTTTCTAATAAAAATTAAGTTCTCAATATTAAAATTTTTCTATAACTTAGAAATTTTGACTTAATTTTCAGTAAAATTTCTTTCTTAATTTCAAGGAAAATTTTATTAAATATTGGTAAAAAGTGTCTGGCGCCGTTTTCATTTCAATTTTTTCTCCGAATAAGTAATTTTTTCTAAATTCTAGTTAATTGTTATTTGGTGTTACTAAAAAAGAGAACGGATTCAAATTATGAATATTACATCATACTGATGAAACTTCTTTATAAATATGATGTAATTTTTGATAAATATTGATGAAACTTCCTCATATATATGAAGAAGTTATACAAATCTCTCTTATTATACCCTCCACCATATATGGTGAGGGTATATATCAGTTTGTCATTCCGTTTGTAATATGTCGAAATATAGGTTTAAGACCCCATAAAGTATATATATTCGTGATCCTTATGCAATTTTAAGTCGATTTAGCGATGTCCGTCTGTCTGTCTGTTGAAATGGCGATCACGACGCGAAGACGCAAGCGGGGGTGCCTATTTTTACCCAGATTATTGAACATCCTCCCGAGCAGTTTGGTATTTAAAATGAGCAAAATCGGTCAAGCGGTTCAAAAGTTATGAGTGAAAATGTGAAGGTACCTCTAAATTTTCCATACAAATTTGTAAAATTTTTCTGTATCTATTTTTTTTTCTGTTAAGTAAAAATGTTATTAAGTCTTCTTATTGTTCGATTACATTTATTGTCTTACATAGTATGATAACTAAGTTAACGTAAAAATGAACAATGTTAAAGTCGCTAACAGAGCAGACCTCTGTAAATAACATTGCTAAAACTAAATAACAAAAGTTCGTTACATAAATTGACAAAACATATTCATATTATAGTTCATGCAAAATTTAGTATATACGTATATCATCTTCATCCCCTTTGGTGGAGGGTATTCAAAGATTCGGCACAGCCGAATTTAGCCCTTTTTTACTTGTTTTTTTTTTAATTTCTTCATCATACTTTACAAAGTTTTTATAAATATGAAGAAACATGTCGTCATCAATATGCATTTTTATAAATCAGCTGCACCATATTTATAAAATGTTATATTGAACAAAAATCTATAAAGTTTTTCATAAATATCATTAAACTTTTTCCATGAGTGTACAATAGACATCATTTTAAAGATTCGCTGCCATCAATTTGACATTTGGTATACTATCATTTATTGTATATGAAGACACGGTATAAAGACACTGTGTCATGTAAAAACATCTGTTATGATTTTCAAAATTAACAAAAAGAAGTTACAACAGCAGGAGAGGAAAACAAAAAAAAATCAGCTTTTTCTTCTGCGGTTTACCACAGAAAACAAGGCAAATATATAAAAAACAAAATAAATGCTGTAAGCACAAAAAGAAACTAACCTTGACAATGCTAAGAAAGACCTTGCGGTGGCAGTTGTCCTTACGATCCTCAATCATGATGATATTAAATATTGCAAAATTTTAAAATATTAAAACAATTCCAAAAATATAAATTTTATTTAAATAAAGAATAGGAAGCGAGACCACTTTTATACACAAGTTGTATGATGCTTTTTCAAAAACATTTTTGAAAAGAATCAATTACTATAGATTTTTATATTTACAAAATTTATTTAATTTTTATTATTAAATTCTTAAGAATTTCTTTGGTTGAAATTGAAATATTTTAATTTGAGATATTTTTGCACTTATTTTTTGATATTTTGCATGTTGATTTAAATTTTGAAAGGAATATTTAAATATTTTTTTTAATTATAAACTTATAAAAATGAAAGTTCTTTTTTTTTATTTAACGATTTCTCTAAAATAATGAGAAGTTGCTTGGTGGTTTATTTTTTTTTTTTTATATCACAATCAACAAAGCATATTTTAATCTTCTATACACTACAACAACATTAACAAAAAAATCGCACAATATTTAGAAATAAATTTTTAAGAAATTGTACAAAAAACGACGTTATTATTATAATGAAAGAAAAACCGAAAATCGAACAGCTTCCGCAACTGTAACCGTACGTTGTTTAATATTACAATAAACTATGGCTGAATCAACAAGAAACAAAACAAATCCATCAGACAAAGTCGAATCGAGAAATGCGCGCTGGCGTAGCATACGAAATTAAATAAACAAACAAAATGAACATTTGCACACAACATAACAACAACAACAACAACAACTCATACAAAGTAGGTATGTGTGTGAAAGATAATGAAGAGAGAAAGAAATGTAAATGTGGAGAAAAAAACATTATTTAGAAGAAGGCAGCAGAAAAAAGAATTGGGGATTTATAATAATGCTTAAAAGCATAGCATAAATCCAAGCATTAAAACAACAACAAAAGCAGAAATTACCTTTTTCCAACGCACTATTTATTAGTTTCTTAAGTTATTCGAGTACAACAAATAACCGGGTAATAGATTATTAAAAAAAAATGGCGATTAATTTAGCTCATTTAAGATCTGCTTAGAAAAATTAAAAACGGTTTTTTACAAAAATTCACTATTCACGCCCAGTTTTTTATTCGTGATCTGTATTTCAGTGAATATCGCTGGATTGGTGAAATTTAAACAGAAAACGATTATTAAATAATTTTTTTCATTAAATATTTAGGAACAAAAAAAATATTCAAAATGTATTCAAGCACCATCAAAGACTCACCTTGCTGTATGCATCACACTCAAAAAATAGACATGAACTATAAATTAATTAAAAATTTTATTTTAAAAATTTTCCTCAACTTAAGTAAAATTTTATAAAAATTTTCTTAAAAAGAATAAAAATTCCTATGTTTGGCTCATATCTATCCTAAGTAATATTTCTTGCTTTTAGGAAAACAACAATTATATTAAATAAAAAATTTTAACATAATTTACTCCCATTTAGTTCAAAAATTGTGTAGAACTTACGAGGACGGATCAATAAGTCCGTAATTTTTCGAACTTCCCTCGTAGTTATATGCTTCCATCAAGTACCACCTGTTAATAGACTACTGTCAAATTGTGAGCAAGTTCCGGCATTTACTTTGGGTTTAAGAGCTGTGCAAACTATACAACATCGTGGATTTTTTTTTTAAGTGGAAAAAACCAGTCAATCAAACCAAGGAAAAGCTTGACAAATAATATGGGGACTCTGCACTAACGATTTCAATGGTAAAAAAGTGGTTTACTGACTTTCGTTGTGGTCTTACAAGCACGGAAGATGCCGAACGTTCTGGACGCCCAGTTGAGGTCTCTAAACCCAAAACAATTGAAAAAATTTACGATATGGTTTTGGCCGATCGGAGATCGAATGTGCGATAGAATGTAGAATACAAAGACATCCCACATGGCTCAGTGGTTTCAATTTTGAACGATCACTTCGATATAAGAAAGCTTTCCGCAAGATGGCTGCCGCGTTTGCTGTCACATCGTGTGACAGCTTAGTTTCTATGGCAAAATTCCATGAAGTAGACTACGAATTGCCCCCTCATTCGCCTTATTATGCGGATTTAGCCCCCAGTGACTATTTCCTATTTCCAAACTTAAAGAAATGGCTCGGTGGAAAGCTCCCACGATGAAATTATTGATCAAACAAATGCCTATATATGGACCTCGAAAAATCCTGCTGTTAAACGCAAAGTAGATGACGGAACTTGCTCAAAAGTTACGTAAAAAAAAGTTAAAATTTGTATATGTCAATTAAAGTTTTAGCTAAAAATGTCATACAATAAATCTATGACATTTTCCAATAATAACAAGAAATGAAACTGTGATATTTTGTATTTTTTCAACAATTTTCTTAAATTAGTTAATTTAAGAAGACAAAGGATCCCCAGTTTACCTTCGCCATAAATGTCCTGTGTCACTTGAGGCGTCGCTTTTTGTAGTTCCTCAAGGAGAACCATTAATTAACTCATATTTATTAAAAATTTTTTTTATCAAATTTAAAAATAGTTTTCACTTAAAAAAAGTGCTATTTAACTTGATACTAGAAAATAATTTCTTATTTTTAGGGAGTTAAGTTCTAGTTTTTAGTAAAAAAAATATCTAATGAATTTAAATAAAATAAAATTATTCTTAAAACCAAGGAAACATTTCCGAACTAAAGTAAAATTTAAGATGATATATGAACAAATTAAGAGCAAATTTTGCTATGTTTTCTAATAAAAATTTAGTTCCTAATAGTAAAAGTTTTCTATAAGTTAGAAATCTTGCAAGGAACATTTTATTAAATATTGCTGAAAAGTGTCTGGCGCCGTTTTTATTTCAATTTTTTATCCAAGTAAGTTAATTTTCTAAATTTAGTTGTTTTTTTTTTTGGGTGCACATATTTATAAAGTGTTACATTGGACGAACTTCTAAGAAGTTTTTTTTAGAAGTTTTTTACTTGAGAGATATTCCTTATAGGGTGACATCGTTTTGGATATTCGAGGATTACCCGGTAGAATTTGGTGACTGCAGCAAAAACGTCTATCAGAGCTTGTATTCAATGCAAATAGTTATATATTTTCAAATAATAATCAAGTACTGCCTTATTGGCATGTTGAAAAAAAAGTTGCACAATTAATTTTCGAAATATCTTTAATTATATCATCAGACTTTTAGCTCGATTTTATTTTTAGGACATTTTAGGGCGATTTAAAGAAATTTTTTTTTTTTGGATACCTCAAAAAACATTTGTGCGATTTGAATTTCTTTTACATAGTGGTGTTCAGCATGTCGAAATTGATTAAAAATAATGCAAGGACTCTTACGTAAATGCATATTTGTAGTCGGTATTTGACCACTTTTCTGAATCAAATAAATGCATATTTGGATTTTAAGCACATATTTTTTTGCATATTTAATAATCAAAATGCATATTTTTGCACATATTTTGTAGTTTATTGTATAATTTTGCATATTTTTTGGAATTTAAATGCATATTTTGTATTTTATTGCATATTAGATATTTTTTAAGTTTAAATTATGATTTAATAAAAAATAAACTATAGAATGCATTTGTAGTCCTTGATATATGAAGCATCCTGTTGTCATCTACCTAGACATTTATATTGGACTTTAGTTTTAAAGCAAGATTCTCAAAAAATAAATATGATTTAAATATACCGCAGATTTTAATTTTGGGTTTTAATGCATATGTTTGCATTTATGTGCATATTTTATGGTTTTTAATGCATATTTTCATTTAAGTACATTTTTAGGGCCTATTTTAATTTTTCGATTGTATATTTTATATGAAAGTCGATGCCCTGGTTATGACATAATGTTGAAAAAAAAAAACATTTTTATTTGTTTGAAAAGTCCGAAATTTCGATCGGGGTTCGCCGCTGATTAAATTTATTTCGTTTTAATAACTTCTTTTAAAATAAATATTTGCGATTACTCGAGTAATTGATTAACCATCATTTAAATTCTATTATTTACACATTAGAGTAGAACTTAAAGAAGAAGTGCAAAGGAACAAATTGAGTAGTATAATCAAACCCAGAACTAAATGCATTTAAATCAACCATATAAAAATATTAACTAAACAAAAAAGATAAACAGAAAGAACTCCACTCATAACCTAAGGCTTTAATAATGATCCAATCCAACCATTTTTGCCTAGCCTGCGTGCGTACGTACCATATTCAACCAATTTAAAATTCTATTTTTAGTTTTAACTCGTCGTTTTTTTTTTTTTTTTTTGGTTGTGTTAACATTAAAATGAAAGCTTTGATATTTATACCTTGTGATAGACAGATCATTTCATCTTCTTTTACACATTTTTGTCTTTGGTTTTTATCTATAATCCCAAAGTAATTTTGTTTTTGTTAATCAAAACTAAAGAGCTTCGCGAAAAACATTGAAAACTACTTTAACAAATCTAGTTTTATTGTAAAAAACCTAGAAAACCTCATAATCTTCTTGTTAACATAAACGAAGCTGCCTTAAACATGTAAAAAAAAAAACTAACAGTCAAAGAAAAACAAGAAAACATAAAGTGTGGCTGTTGTAGCTTGGCAAAGTTATAGAAGAAAGTACACTCGAGAAAATATATTCTTATAAACTAAAATGTGCCATTTTTTCTATCACTCAAAAAATATGAACTAGAATTAGAAAAATTAACTTATTATGAAGAAAAATTGAAAAGAAAACGCCGCCAAAGACACTTTTTACCAATATTTAATAAAATTTTCCTTGAAATCAAAAAATTTGGTAAAAATTTTTAAATTATAAAAAAATTTTACTACTAAGAAGTAAATTTTTAAAATAAAACAGTAAAATTTCCCTCTAATTAGTTTATACATAATATAAACTTTTTCTATTAGTTAGGAAATGTTTCCTTGGTTTTAAGAAAAATTTTATTTATTTAAGTTCATTAGATAATTTTTTTTTACTAAAAACTAAGACTTAACTCCCTAAAAATAAGAAAATATTTTCTAACATCAAGTTAAATAGCACTTCATTTAAGTGAAAATTATCCTTATCCTGCTTCTATGGTTAAGGTAATATATTTTACCATATATTTTAAAGTACTTTACACTCATTGAGTAAGTATTTTCCCACTTTCGGAGGACTTCCGCATTTGTGCTAATGTTTCTCCTTGAGAGAACTACAAAAAGGGACGTCCCAAGTGACACACGGCATCTATGGCTAAATAACACTGGGGGTCCTTTGTCTTCTTAAATTAACTAATTTAAGGAAAGTTGCAAAAATTCAAAATATCAGTTACATTTCTTGTTATTATTGAAAAATGGAAAAGGTATATTTTATGGTATTTTTAGCTAAAATTTTACTGTTTTTTATTTATTAAGTCAAAAAAAGTAGTTTTAGTGCCTTCGATAAAAAGAAAGTTTAATAGGCGCAACGTCAATTATAGGAAAGCCATTATGCCGTAATGTGTAAAATGTGCCTGTGATATTTTGTAGTGTAGTCAGTAAATAAAATTATTACATAAAAGCGCAAATTAGAAATTTTTTACCTTTTGCTAACAAAATTTTAAAATATTTTTTAAGCTACCTAATGTTCAATATTTAAGACTGTTAAGATTAGCAATGGACACGTAAGCCATTTTTGACTCACGCTTACGCACGCACGATCACGAACCAAAAATTACAATCATGCCTTATAATTTTTTTTAAATAAATAATATTTTTTCTTTAAAATTAGGAAAAATAACAAGTTTGTATTGAAAATAAGTTTAACGTCTTCCAACAAAAAAAATTCTATATCTAAGGTTATTATTTCTCAAAAATTAGAAAACATTTACTTGAAAAAAAAAATGTATAAAAATTTTTAAAATTTATATCAACTAAGTTGAATGCAAATTTTCCGTAGAAATAGTTCATCAGTATCTTTAATCAAATAATTTTTATTATTACTTAAGAAAAAATGTATAACTTTTTTTTTTAATCGCCTGAACTAATTTTTAGAAAACAATTTTTTAAAATTAGAAAGAAGGAAACGAAAAAAATTAACACACATTAAGTTCAAATACTTTCTCATTTCAAGTTAGACACATTTTTTGAACTAAATTAAAAAAAAAAGTTTAAACTTGTGCGTTAGTGAAAGGACTATCCGTAGAAGAGCAGCAGAAGCAGGATTATTCAGCCAACGGCCAGCCAAAAAACCATTCATATCAGCAAAGAATAGGAAAGCTAGACTTGAGTTTGCCAAGGCCCACATTGACTGGAGTGTCCAAAAATGAAAGACAGTGCTATTCTCTGACGAATCTAAATTTAATTTAAAAAATTCGGATGGAATAAGACGTGTACGCAGACCAAAGGGAGAAAGACTAAATCCTAAGTATTGCAAAGCAACAATTAAACACGGAGGAGGCAATGTAATGGTCTGGGGTTGCTTCTCTGGTCAAGGAATTGGCCCGATTCATAAAATTAATGGTATTATGGATCGATTCATGTATCGTGACATTTTGAAAGAAGTTATGTTGCCATATGCTGACGATGAAATGCCACTTTAATGGAGGTTCCAACAGGATAACGATCCTAAACACACCTCCAAAGTTTGTAAGGCCTGGCTACAAAGCAATAAGATTGAAGTTCTTGATTGGCCTGCTCAATCCCCCGATCTCAATCCTATTGAGAACTTGTGGGAGATTATTAATACTAAAATAAATCGGGAAAATTGCCGAAATAAGGATGATCTATTTCGAGCCGTAAAACTAGCCTGGGAAGGAATATCGCAAGACATAAATAATTTAATATATTAGATGCCTAAGAGATGTGCCTGTGTCATCCAAAACATAGGTTTTGCCACTAAATATTAATTTTAATTTTTTAAAAGCTTTTGTTTATCAACAAAAAATAAATTAAAAAATTAAAATAATAGAATACACATTTGAAATATCTCGTTTTCTTTTTTAAATTAAGATATTAAAAATATCCACTGAGGGGGTGCTTTAGTTATGGCCAATACTGTATGTTCTAATTTTTATTTTCTTTTTGTGAGCTAAACTTAATTTTAAAAATTTTTTAAAACTGAGCTGTTTTTCTTAAAAATTGATAAATTTTAATTTAATATATTTTGTTTTTCCAAAAATCAAGAAATATTACTTAAGAAAAGTGTGAACTATTTCTGAGTATAAATTAGTTTTCTTGTTGGGATATTTATTTATAATATTTTATTTATTTTATTTCTTTTGTTACCTCGCTATGCGAGTTTGAGTAGTGAATTACAACTAAATCCTAACAAAGAATTCTACAACTTTTAATATGAAAAAACTGCTTATTAGCCTAAACAGAAATCGTATTTCATATGAACAGAAATAATTAAATGACAAAACTGCTTATTAGCCCAAACGGAAATCGTATTTCATATAAACAGAAATAATTAAAGAATAAAAATGCAAGGTAGCAATATTCTGAGTGCGCGTGTAGCGATTGCATTTTATGTGAACAAGTAAAAGTGCAAGGTAGCGTCTACGTTTGGAATGGTTTTCTTATAATGTTGCAACGCGTACCTTAACTGTCCCCCCCTTTAAGCATCAGACGTCCTCGTCTGATCATAACTGCGAAGGACATTGGTAATTTCAACTTTGCGTTGCCTTTTGGCGACAATGTATGTGATACAAATTACCAATATTAGGACAAAAAGAGAGCCTGAGATATACCATGTTCCCCTTACCCTTAAGTGCAGGTGAGATATATGGTTTAAATTTTTTATATTCAAATCATGAAGGTACTGTAGTGATAGGATGGAAGTATGATCTGTCAGGTTTACGGTGTGAGCCATTGGGATTTCGGGGCTTTTGAAAGCAATTTTTCGTAGGTTTCTGAATGTTGTTGAATTGACAGTCAGAACGGTGTCAAACGTTATCAGATAAGTACCCTTTTGAAGAGTTTTTGTTTCGTTCTCATAAACCATTTTGGAGGGTTGGTCATTAATGAGTACGATGCCATCGTCGATTTCCTCTAGAGGTGGCACATCGTGCGCGGAATGTGTGCTACAAGCAGCTGTGTTATTGTTCAATAGATTACTGAGGCACAAACTGTTCTTGTGGCCAGAAATTTCGCAAAATGAAGTTGTAGATTTCTTTTTACATTTTTCCAACATTATGTACTTATAACCACATTTTGCTACATCTTTAACTTCTAGGGATAATATTACATTATTGTGAACAACTGGAAAGATTAATTTTTTTCTACAAACTAGTACAATTTTGGGAAATTTAATTAAAAATGTTATAATATTTTTGTTTTGCAAAATTTTTAACTTTGAATTTAATATTATTTCGCTTACGCTAATGTTCAAGTTTATTTCGGATTTTAGGATAAAATTTATTTCTGAGCTATCTAACAAAACAGGATTAATCATTTGTATTTTCCCCAAAGTTATGGACAAGGCTAAATTATCCAGTTCCCTAATTATTATCCTATTTCTCTCGCTTAGAAGGCTATATAGATAACCTGAATCGATTTCAGTAGCTTTATTTCCCTTTATAAGTGTGTTAACGGTTGCGGTTAAATTATTTATCTGATACTGCATTTCGGTGTTTATGATTATCTGTGCATTACTTGATGTAACTAGCTCATCTTGTTGGTTACGCATTTCGGTGAAATCATCATAGTCTGGCGTGCCAGCTATGTACTTTAGCGCGGTTCCGAGAATGTTAATGCTGCGTGCGTGTCTGTGGTGTATGCGAAGAGATTCTATTGTTCTCTCCATTTGATCCGCATCTGATTCCAGTAGTTTCCTCATGTGCGTTTTCGGCAGTAGGGCTGTTAGGTTTCTGGTTTCCTCCACTATAGTTGTAAAATTCGTTAAGTTTGTTACATGGGCCATAATTCCGTAACCTTCAAAAATTGCGACGTTGCCATCCGTCACTGGGATATATTGTGAGGAAGTGTAATCCAAGATGGTAGCATAGCTGGTGGAAACAATTACGGCAAATGTCAGGGTGCTGTAAAGAGGAAACGAATGTTATCCTTATGCACGATTTTATTGTCAATCTTTACGGTTGTACCAAGATCCTGCTGAACTATTTTCTCTGTAAACCTTTTATTAAATTTATTTCCTAGACGCTTATTGATCTTCACGTAAACTTTTTCCCCAGGATTGTATGTTTTGGATATAGTTTTTCTATTGTGATAACTTAGATCGGACTTCTGTTTAGCCAGAATTTTATTCCGAATTTTTTCCCTCAGATCAGCTGGTATAGATTGAACTACATCAATTGGTCTAAGTTCGGTGGTAGAGTGGATAGACCTATTATATCTCGCGGTGGCCATAAGAACCAATTCGGTGGTGTCCTCAAAAACGCATTCTAGTTTTAAGCACCTGGCGATTTCGGTAAGTGTTCCGTGGAACCTTTCTACCTGGCCGTTGGAAGAGCTGTGCATTGGTGGGGTTGTATAAATCTCGGCACCGAAACTATTCTTCACTAAAGATTTGATGGTTTGTGAGTTTAATGACTTTTCGTTATCGCAGATTATTGTTTTCGTTTCCTTGTAAAAATTCAAAACTTCCATGAGGACCGGTTTAATATCTATTATGGCTCTAGAGGCTATGGGCTTCACTATTGCAAATTTCGAAAATTTATCTATGCAAGTTAAGAAAAATTTCCTGTCCGTGTTATAGATGTCAATGTGGAGTATCTCTCCCGGAAAAGAGGGAATAGGGGTTTCGCCGATTTCCTGCTTCCGTGGGTGTCTTTGATACTTTGCTACATGACAAATCTTGCAGTTCCCCGTAATCTCGTTGAGCCTTTTCCTAATGTCGGGGAAGTAATAGTCCCGAAGGACTTGTTTAGTATTTTCCGATACTGAACGATGTGCCCTGTTATGCTCATTTGTCAAAATTTCGATCTGATCATTAGGATTGAAAATATCCGTCACGAATTTATCAGCGTATCGGAATTTTACAGATGGGCAGTTTGTTGTAAGTGAATGCTGAATCTGGGCCAGCGTATGTAAATCGCAATGAATTGCGTTGACTACCTGTGGGTTTACACAGTCTTTTATCACGTCCAAGAGACCCTCAATTTTGTCATATGTTATATGATGTCGAATACGGTCTTTGAAAACAATTTTGGTCTCTTTCTTATATTCGGTACCACGGGTAAGTATAATTTGATTTCTGAAACAATTTATCGGATTTTCCACAGCGGGGATGATTTCAGTAAGCGAAATTTCGCTTCCGCAGGCTTGGAGTGAAGTGTTGGATCCAGAGTTCTCGATCATGTGCACGAATTGTCTGGAAAGAGCATCGGCAACTACATTGTCTTTTCCAGGTTTGTAGAAAAAATTTGGAGAGTACTCCTCGATGAAGGCTCTCCATCGTTTTAATTTCGAGTTTGGGTTCTTGTCAGAAATCGAATACGTGAGGGGTTGGTGGTCAGTAAATATGTTGAGCTTATTCACTCCATATAGATAGTGTCTGAGATTTTTCAAAGCCCACACGATTGCCAGGAGTTCACGTTCGTTTGTGGCGTAGTTCTCCTCAGTAGGAGACAGAGTCCGTGATATCATTGTGATAGGACGTCCATTCTGTGAGAGGACAGCTCCGATAGCATGGGAAGAAGCGTCCGTCGTGAGGTCAAATGGCTCCTCAAAATTCGGGTATAAGAGAAGGACATCCTCGGAGGATAGAATTTTCTTAATCTTCTCGAAAGAATCTATGGCGTCCTTATCTAAGCATATTTCGATATGCTTTGAAAGTTTAGTACCGACATGCCCATTTTCGCCACGTAAAAATCTAGTAAGGGGTTTTGTAATAGCCGCGTAATCTTTGACAAATCTTCTATAATATCCTGCTAGTCCCAGAAATGACCTCAGGGCTCTAAGCGTATTAGGGACCTTGTATTTAACGATGGCCTCTATCTTCTTCGGACAGGTTTTTATTCCATCGGTTGAAACGACGAATCCCAAATATTCTACAGAAGTTTTAAAAAACTTTGACTTTTCTAATGATACTCTCATGTTAGCGTGGTAAAGTTTCCTCAGTATCCTATCGATATCATCAATATGTTTCTGCTCAGAGTCAGAAAATATTATGATATCGTCGATGTAAACGTGACAGGACCTCCCTATTTCTTCACGCAAAATATCATCTATAGCCCTTTGGAAAATGCTTGGCGCATTCCTCAGGCCAAATGGCAATCGACAAAATTCGTATTTCCCGTTATTGACGCTAAAAGCGGTTTTCTCGCGATCGCGCTCTATCAAATTTATTTGATGAAAACCACTTTTCAAGTCTAAGGTTGTGAAAAATCTAGATTTTCCGAGATTTGATAAGATGAAAGACGGATCAGGTATCGGATATTTATCCGGAATGGTCCTGGCGTTAAGCTTCGTAAAGTCAACCACCAGACGTTTATTGGGTTTGCCATGCTCATCCGAACCCTTTTTGTCAACAACCCAAACCGGACTATTGTAAGGAGATCGAGATGGTCTTATTATACCGTTCCTCAAAAGTTCCCTTACTTCCTTATTTATGAAATCTAACATCAAAACGGGATATGATTGATACCTTGAATATATTGGCTCCTGATCTTTGGTTCTAATTGTAGCATAGACTTTGGTGTTGTACGGTAAGGCCTCATTTGGGTTAGCAAAAACGCCCGAGTTTTCACTAATTTTCTTGAAAAAAATCTCCTCAACACCCTTTGGGATACAGACGTCGTTCACTAATGAATTGACCGCGTTCAACTCGAGGTATTTCAGTTTCTCCCGTCCACCATCAAAGAAAATAATATCGCGCTCAGTATCAATAATCCCTTTAATGCTCTTTATGAAACTAAACCCGATAATCCCATCAAATAAAGACAAATTTGGCAGAATAAAAAAAGTTTCCGTTCTATCAAACACATTTATTAATGTCTTCTGATTGATTATTTCAGCTCCGTGAATTGATTTTACTAGAAAAGGGGTTTCCAGTTCTCTGACATTCCTCAGTCCAATATTGCCCCTAATATAACTTCGAGAAGCCCCCGTGTCAATCAGAAGTTTTATATTTCTACCATTTATCATTCTCTCAATATAGGGGAGTACCGACCCTCCTCTAAAAAATTAATTTCATCTTCAAATTCCGGATCGGTATATGTCTGGTCCCCTGAAGGATCTTGATAGGTTAGGACATCCCGGTCCTCTTGATAGTCATAGGTCTCCGCAAAAGACTCATCTTGCGGAACCTCATGCCCAAGATGGTTGATCCTCTGGATTTTTCTAGGCACTTGTCTATCGGATGTTATATCCCTCTTCTGCGCCTGAAAATTATTACTCCGTACAGTGCGCATGCTCACATCAGCATCTATTGGCTGTGAAATCTGAGGAGCGTCGAAACCCTGTTGGTGTGGGTTCTGATTAGTATTCTGAATGAAACCGTGAAGGTTTGGGTGAGATGGGAAATTAGAATTTGCGGTATGGTGCCGCTGCGACTGGTTGTGCGGTTGTTGGGTGCGATTCTGATAGACCGGCACATTTTGTTGCCCAAAATGACCCTGGGAAGGCTGTGGCCGAGTCTGCCGTTGACCGAAATGGTTTTGCCTCGTTCTTTGCTGGCCTTGTCCAGGAGATAGTTGAACTACGGGATTTTGTAATGCTCTACTAAGTCCATGATTATAAATGGCAGCAAAGTGATATCGATTCTGGTTAGTCTCAAGCTCCTGGGCTAGAGCCAACGCAGTTGGTAAGTCCGAAGGCTTACAAGAAAATAATGTATCGCATAACGGTCTCTTAAGCCCAGAGATAAAAACCCGCAATGCGTCATCCCGATATTTTTGATTAAACGACTTAATCAAAGGATCATCCCCCTCATGAGACATTATGATCTTATAGTAAGTATTTTCCCACTTTCGGAGGACTTCCGCATTTGTGCTAATGTTTCTCCTTGAGAGAACTACAAAAAGGGACGTCCCAAGTGACACACGGCATCTATGGCTAAATAACACTGGGGGTCCTTTGTCTTCTTAAATTAACTAATTTAAGGAAAGTTGCAAAAATTCAAAATATCAGTTACATTTCTTGTTATTATTGAAAAATGGAAAAGGTATATTTTATGGTATTTTTAGCTAAAATTTTACTGTTTTTTATTTATTAAGTCAAAAAAAGTAGTTTTAGTGCCTTCGATAAAAAGAAAGTTTAATAGGCGCAACGTCAATTATAGGAAAGCCATTATGCCGTAATGTGTAAAATGTGCCTGTGATATTTTGTAGTGTAGTCAGTAAATAAAATTATTACATAAAAGCGCAAATTAGAAATTTTTTACCTTTTGCTAACAAAATTTTAAAATATTTTTTAAGCTACCTAATGTTCAATATTTAAGACTGTTAAGATTAGCAATGGACACGTAAGCCATTTTTGACTCACGCTTACGCACGCACGATCACGAACCAAAAATTACAATCATGCCTTATAATTTTTTTTAAATAAATAATATTTTTTCTTTAAAATTAGGAAAAATAACAAGTTTGTATTGAAAATAAGTTTAACGTCTTCCAACAAAAAAAATTCTATATCTAAGGTTATTATTTCTCAAAAATTAGAAAACATTTACTTGAAAAAAAAAATGTATAAAAATTTTTAAAATTTATATCAACTAAGTTGAATGCAAATTTTCCGTAGAAATAGTTCATCAGTATCTTTAATCAAATAATTTTTATTATTACTTAAGAAAAAATGTATAACTTTTTTTTTTAATCGCCTGAACTAATTTTTAGAAAACAATTTTTTAAAATTAGAAAGAAGGAAACGAAAAAAATTAACACACATTAAGTTCAAATACTTTCTCATTTCAAGTTAGACACATTTTTTGAACTAAATTAAAAAAAAAAGTTTAAACTTGTGCGTTAGTGAAAGGACTATCCGTAGAAGAGCAGCAGAAGCAGGATTATTCAGCCAACGGCCAGCCAAAAAACCATTCATATCAGCAAAGAATAGGAAAGCTAGACTTGAGTTTGCCAAGGCCCACATTGACTGGAGTGTCCAAAAATGAAAGACAGTGCTATTCTCTGACGAATCTAAATTTAATTTAAAAAATTCGGATGGAATAAGACGTGTACGCAGACCAAAGGGAGAAAGACTAAATCCTAAGTATTGCAAAGCAACAATTAAACACGGAGGAGGCAATGTAATGGTCTGGGGTTGCTTCTCTGGTCAAGGAATTGGCCCGATTCATAAAATTAATGGTATTATGGATCGATTCATGTATCGTGACATTTTGAAAGAAGTTATGTTGCCATATGCTGACGATGAAATGCCACTTTAATGGAGGTTCCAACAGGATAACGATCCTAAACACACCTCCAAAGTTTGTAAGGCCTGGCTACAAAGCAATAAGATTGAAGTTCTTGATTGGCCTGCTCAATCCCCCGATCTCAATCCTATTGAGAACTTGTGGGAGATTATTAATACTAAAATAAATCGGGAAAATTGCCGAAATAAGGATGATCTATTTCGAGCCGTAAAACTAGCCTGGGAAGGAATATCGCAAGACATAAATAATTTAATATATTAGATGCCTAAGAGATGTGCCTGTGTCATCCAAAACATAGGTTTTGCCACTAAATATTAATTTTAATTTTTTAAAAGCTTTTGTTTATCAACAAAAAATAAATTAAAAAATTAAAATAATAGAATACACATTTGAAATATCTCGTTTTCTTTTTTAAATTAAGATATTAAAAATAGCCACTGAGGGGGTGCTTTAGTTATGGCCAATACTGTATGTTCTAATTTTTATTTTCTTTTTGTGAGCTAAACTTAATTTTAAAAATTTTTTAAAACTGAGCTGTTTTTCTTAAAAATTGATAAATTTTAATTTAATATAATTTTAATTTAATATTATTTTGTGAAAAGTATCTTCATTTTCGATCCCATTTTTAACCTATGTAACACTTTAAGGCAATTTATGTTTGTAGTTATAAGTTTTAATTATTAGAAACTAGCGGATCCCGGCGTGCTTCGCTACGCATGAATATTAACATTAAATCAAATTCATTGGTTTTTTTTATTTATTTTTTATTTGGAAATAATGTAAAAAAAGGAAATCAATTCAATACTTATTTGATGTTCTTTTTTTACATGGAGAAAAACCACATGTTGACATGAAAAGTCATAACTCACGAACGGGTCGACCGATATCGTGCAAACTTTAGATAAACCATCGTGTAGATGAACAAGCCCTAAAAATCTAATCCAATTCGGTTAAAACGTTCGAGAGTTATAAAGTCACAACACACTTGCAACAATTTTTTATTATTAGAAATAACATTTTCTTCAATATCCACTTTTTAAAATTAGTTAACTTTTTTTTTACTAATTTTAGCAAAAAATTTTAAAAATTTGTAAAATGATTTCAAAAATTAGCAACAAAAATTGTAAATATTCTGTAAAAATTCTGTTATTGTAAAAATGTAAATAGCAACAAAATTTACTAAATAATAATTTGTTTACTAAAAATCAGTACAAAAATAGTAAAGTGAGATTGAAAACTGTTTACAACATTTTTCTACTAACTTGTTTATCTAAATGTAGGTGGCGCCGCCACTAATGAAAAATCCAGATGAATTTTTTAAACTACCAACCTTTAGATGATACCACAATTCGTTTATTAAAGAACAAGTTACAGTGACTCTACTTTTGCGATTTTGAAAACAATGGATTTATAGCAATTTCGTATGTTGATTTATCATTGCTTTTTATTGGGGAAAAAAGAACACCGTTCAAGCTAAAACATTAAAAAAGTTCACAAAATCGTTTTTGCAGATCGTAAAGTAAAGTTGCAGGAGATAGCTGATACCTTAAAGATATCGATGGAACGTTTTACGGCTTTATTTTGCATGAATATTTGTCCATAAGAATGCAGATTTCGAAATGGATGCCGCGTTTGCTCACAGTGCACCAAAAACAACATGTCGATGATTCTGAGAGCTGGCCAAACTGCACAAATTACCTCACCCACCGTATTTAGCAGATTTGGCTCCTGGCGATTTTTTCCTGTTTTCAGACCTCAAAAAAATGCTCGCTGGCAAAGAGGACTGGTTCGAATGAAGAGTTGAAGCCTATTTTGGGGCCAAAGATAAATCATTCTATAAAAAAAGGTATCGTAATGCTTGAAAGGCGTTGGAGTGATTGTATCGCTCTTGAAGGAAGCTATGTTGATGAATAAAGTTGAATTTTGTCTAAAAAAAATAATTTGTTGTTTATCGGTTATACATCCAATAACACCCCGATAGGGTGTGGAAAACTTTTCGTAAAAGCACGAGCTGATTATGTTTGCTACACTTAAGGAAATAACTTCATTACATTTATGATCCAAAACTGTCAAACGAAAAATTTTTTCTTGCCATATTACAGAATGTTTCAAAAAAAAAAAAAAAACAATAATAATTCTTAGCAACGAAAGGACAAATGTTTTCCACTAAACTCGGGAAAAAAAGTTTCATAACATTAATGAAACTGTTACATAAATCGCTTGTCATCAATTCTTCACCAATTCATGACAAATGGTTCGGAAAAAACTCTTGGAAATTATTATGTTTGGTGAAAAACACAACTTTGAGTAATTCTTATTACTTTATTATTTTTATAAAATGAATCTTAAATTTCTTAAAAATAGTTTAAAATTTAAAAAAAAAAATAATAAAACTTAATTTACTCCCATTTAGTTCAAAAAAGTGTAACATAAAATGCGAAAGTACTAGAAGTTATTGTGTGTTCATTTATGTTATTCGTGAGTAGTAAAGTTAACTAAATTTTTCAAAGCTATTCCTAAATTCAGTTTTTAAGTCTAGCACTTTCTAGTTTTTAAGAATCGTTTTCTAAAATTAGTTCAGGCATTTAAAAACAAAAAGTAATAAAATTTTTCCTATGTAATAATACAAAATTTGATTTAAGGAACTGATGTTCTATTTCTAGCGAAAATTGTTATAAATATTTTTTTAATTAAAATTTTTCTAATTTTTGAGTATTTTTTTCCTAAAAATTTCTTCAGATAAATTAATAAAACCTTGATTAAATTTTTCTTAAATCGAGAAAACAATTTTTTTTTTGTGGGAAAACTTATTTTTAGTAATTTTTTCAAAAAAAAAAAAAAAAAATAAAACTAACTTAATTAATTAATTTTTCCTAATTTTTAAGAATACAGTATTTCAGCAAACAAAATAAAGTATACACTAAAAAAATGTGCTTTTATGTAATAATTTTGGTTGCTGACTACAATACAAAATAATGCAATCACATTTTATACATTACGTCATAATGGCTTTCATGTAATTGACGTTGAATAGGCTCAACTTTATATTTTTTTCCCTTTAATAATAAAAAATAAAAAGTTAAAACTTGAATATGTCAATTAAATTTAAAACTAAAAATTTCATAAAATAAACTTATGACATTTTTTGATTTTCCAATAATAACAAGAAATTTAACTGTAATATTTTGTATTTTTGCAACAATTTCCTTTAATCAGTTAATTTAAGGAGACAAAGGACCCCCAGTATTCCTTAACCATAGATGCCGTGTGTCACGTAGGGCGTCTCTTTTTGTTAAGGAGAACCATTAATTAACTACGAAAAGTGAGCGCCCCGTAGAGTATTCAAAAAACCGGCCTTTTGAAAAACCCGGTTTCGGTTTTCTTCGAAAAATAGAATTTAAAAAACCCGGTTTCGGTTTTGGTTTTTGCAGAAAAAACCGGTCAACCGGTTTTCTATTTTTCACTTCTAAAATAATATTTTAGAAATAAAATGCAATTTAAATGTTTCATTTTTTGTTTGCTTTTGATAAAGCTAGAAGTGGAAAATACTTTTTCACTAATAGTAGATGTTGGACAAATAGTCAAAAGGCAATTATATAAATTTCTAACTTTTCAGTTTCTTTTGGCGCATTTATCAAGATACATATATGAAATCATCATATAATGATGAATGATTTTGTACAGTCTCTTTTTTAGGATTTTGAATACTGTTTGTTGTGTTATTTAGATCAGAAATTTAAACTATTTGAATTTGGAATATCCAAAGTTAAGTCTTCATCGGAATCTATCAGACTTACATCTAAATCTTCATAACCAAACAAACGATTATAAGTCTTCGGAAAAAATAAAAGAGGACCAAGTAACCCAGTTGGTGATGTAATTAAAAAACCGGTTAACCGAACAAAAAAGAACCGGTTTTCGGTTTCTTCCTTCGAATTTACAAAAAATTCGAAACCGATCGGTTTTTAAAAATAAAGAAACCGGTTGACCGGTTTTCGGTTTTTGAATACTCTAGCGCCCCGGTAGGCTAGTTGGTAGCGTGCTAGCTTATCAGTGCGGGGGTCGTGGGTTTAATTCCCACCAGAGGCTCTGGTCTATTTTCGCTACAACGAGCCGAAGGCCTTTGTTGCTAGTGCTCGGTTAGGGTATTAACATATAATTTGTAATTATATGATTAATAAATAAAATAAATAAATAAATAAATAACTACGAAAAGCATCTGACTTTGTCACAATTTTTTAGGATATCCCTGCAGTACTTTTTTTTCAATTTATTTACCTTTTTGTTAATCAAATTTTATTAATATTTTAAATACATGAGTTTATTAGGTATGATTCAATTTAATTTAAAGATAAAATTGTATAGCAAAAAAACTTGTTAAAAGCAGTGTCCTCACAAAGCAGACGTCCTTCGAATGTGGGAAAATACTTACACAATGAGTGTAAAGTAGTTTTAAAATATATTACCTTTACAAAAACAGTTTCATATTTATAACAAATATTTTTTATCAAGTTTAAGGATAATTTTCACTTAAAAGAAGTGCTATTTAACTTGATGTTAGAAAATATTTCCTTAGTTTTAGGGAGTTACGTTCTAGTTCTTAGTAAAAAAATTATCTAATGAACTTAAATAAAATAAAATTTTTCTTAAAACCAAGGAATCATTTCCTAACTAACAGTTAAATTTAAGATGATATATGAACTAATTAGAAGGAAACCTTACTGTTTTCTAATAAAAATTAAGTTCTCAATATTAAAATTTTTCTATAACTTAGAAATTTTGACTTAATTTTCAGTAAAATTTCTTTCTTAATTTCAAGGAAAATTTTATTAAATATTGGTAAAAAGTGTCTGGCGCCGTTTTCATTTCAATTTTTTCTCCGAATAAGTAATTTTTTCTAAATTCTAGTTAATTGTTATTTGGTGTTACTAAAAAAGAGAACGGATTCAAATTATGAATATTACATCATACTGATGAAACTTCTTTATAAATATGATGTAATTTTTGATAAATATTGATGAAACTTCCTCATATATATGAAGAAGTTATACAAATCTCTCTTATTATACCCTCCACCATATATGGTGAGGGTATATATCAGTTTGTCATTCCGTTTGTAATATGTCGAAATATAGGTTTAAGACCCCATAAAGTATATATATTCGTGATCCTTATGCAATTTTAAGTCGATTTAGCGATGTCCGTCTGTCTGTCTGTTGAAATGGCGATCACGACGCGAAGACGCAAGCGGGGGTGCCTATTTTTACCCAGATTATTGAACATCCTCCCGAGCAGTTTGGTATTTAAAATGAGCAAAATCGGTCAAGCGGTTCAAAAGTTATGAGTGAAAATGTGAAGGTACCTCTAAATTTTCCATACAAATTTGTAAAATTTTTCTGTATCTATTTTTTTTTCTGTTAAGTAAAAATGTTATTAAGTCTTCTTATTGTTCGATTACATTTATTGTCTTACATAGTATGATAACTAAGTTAACGTAAAAATGAACAATGTTAAAGTCGCTAACAGAGCAGACCTCTGTAAATAACATTGCTAAAACTAAATAACAAAAGTTCGTTACATAAATTGACAAAACATATTCATATTATAGTTCATGCAAAATTTAGTATATACGTATATCATCTTCATCCCCTTTGGTGGAGGGTATTCAAAGATTCGGCACAGCCGAATTTAGCCCTTTTTTACTTGTTTTTTTTTTAATTTCTTCATCATACTTTACAAAGTTTTTATAAATATGAAGAAACATGTCGTCATCAATATGCATTTTTATAAATCAGCTGCACCATATTTATAAAATGTTATATTGAACAAAAATCTATAAAGTTTTTCATAAATATCATTAAACTTTTTCCATGAGTGTACAATAGACATCATTTTAAAGATTCGCTGCCATCAATTTGACATTTGGTATACTATCATTTATTGTATATGAAGACACGGTATAAAGACACTGTGTCATGTAAAAACATCTGTTATGATTTTCAAAATTAACAAAAAGAAGTTACAACAGCAGGAGAGGAAAACAAAAAAAAATCAGCTTTTTCTTCTGCGGTTTACCACAGAAAACAAGGCAAATATATAAAAAACAAAATAAATGCTGTAAGCACAAAAAGAAACTAACCTTGACAATGCTAAGAAAGACCTTGCGGTGGCAGTTGTCCTTACGATCCTCAATCATGATGATATTAAATATTGCAAAATTTTAAAATATTAAAACAATTCCAAAAATATAAATTTTATTTAAATAAAGAATAGGAAGCGAGACCACTTTTATACACAAGTTGTATGATGCTTTTTCAAAAACATTTTTGAAAAGAATCAATTACTATAGATTTTTATATTTACAAAATTTATTTAATTTTTATTATTAAATTCTTAAGAATTTCTTTGGTTGAAATTGAAATATTTTAATTTGAGATATTTTTGCACTTATTTTTTGATATTTTGCATGTTGATTTAAATTTTGAAAGGAATATTTAAATATTTTTTTTAATTATAAACTTATAAAAATGAAAGTTCTTTTTTTTTATTTAACGATTTCTCTAAAATAATGAGAAGTTGCTTGGTGGTTTATTTTTTTTTTTTTATATCACAATCAACAAAGCATATTTTAATCTTCTATACACTACAACAACATTAACAAAAAAATCGCACAATATTTAGAAATAAATTTTTAAGAAATTGTACAAAAAACGACGTTATTATTATAATGAAAGAAAAACCGAAAATCGAACAGCTTCCGCAACTGTAACCGTACGTTGTTTAATATTACAATAAACTATGGCTGAATCAACAAGAAACAAAACAAATCCATCAGACAAAGTCGAATCGAGAAATGCGCGCTGGCGTAGCATACGAAATTAAATAAACAAACAAAATGAACATTTGCACACAACATAACAACAACAACAACAACAACTCATACAAAGTAGGTATGTGTGTGAAAGATAATGAAGAGAGAAAGAAATGTAAATGTGGAGAAAAAAACATTATTTAGAAGAAGGCAGCAGAAAAAAGAATTGGGGATTTATAATAATGCTTAAAAGCATAGCATAAATCCAAGCATTAAAACAACAACAAAAGCAGAAATTACCTTTTTCCAACGCACTATTTATTAGTTTCTTAAGTTATTCGAGTACAACAAATAACCGGGTAATAGATTATTAAAAAAAAATGGCGATTAATTTAGCTCATTTAAGATCTGCTTAGAAAAATTAAAAACGGTTTTTTACAAAAATTCACTATTCACGCCCAGTTTTTTATTCGTGATCTGTATTTCAGTGAATATCGCTGGATTGGTGAAATTTAAACAGAAAACGATTATTAAATAATTTTTTTCATTAAATATTTAGGAACAAAAAAAATATTCAAAATGTATTCAAGCACCATCAAAGACTCACCTTGCTGTATGCATCACACTCAAAAAATAGACATGAACTATAAATTAATTAAAAATTTTATTTTAAAAATTTTCCTCAACTTAAGTAAAATTTTATAAAAATTTTCTTAAAAAGAATAAAAATTCCTATGTTTGGCTCATATCTATCCTAAGTAATATTTCTTGCTTTTAGGAAAACAACAATTATATTAAATAAAAAATTTTAACATAATTTACTCCCATTTAGTTCAAAAATTGTGTAGAACTTACGAGGACGGATCAATAAGTCCGTAATTTTTCGAACTTCCCTCGTAGTTATATGCTTCCATCAAGTACCACCTGTTAATAGACTACTGTCAAATTGTGAGCAAGTTCCGGCATTTACTTTGGGTTTAAGAGCTGTGCAAACTATACAACATCGTGGATTTTTTTTTTAAGTGGAAAAAACCAGTCAATCAAACCAAGGAAAAGCTTGACAAATAATATGGGGACTCTGCACTAACGATTTCAATGGTAAAAAAGTGGTTTACTGACTTTCGTTGTGGTCTTACAAGCACGGAAGATGCCGAACGTTCTGGACGCCCAGTTGAGGTCTCTAAACCCAAAACAATTGAAAAAATTTACGATATGGTTTTGGCCGATCGGAGATCGAATGTGCGATAGAATGTAGAATACAAAGACATCCCACATGGCTCAGTGGTTTCAATTTTGAACGATCACTTCGATATAAGAAAGCTTTCCGCAAGATGGCTGCCGCGTTTGCTGTCACATCGTGTGACAGCTTAGTTTCTATGGCAAAATTCCATGAAGTAGACTACGAATTGCCCCCTCATTCGCCTTATTATGCGGATTTAGCCCCCAGTGACTATTTCCTATTTCCAAACTTAAAGAAATGGCTCGGTGGAAAGCTCCCACGATGAAATTATTGATCAAACAAATGCCTATATATGGACCTCGAAAAATCCTGCTGTTAAACGCAAAGTAGATGACGGAACTTGCTCAAAAGTTACGTAAAAAAAGTTAAAATTTGTATATGTCAATTAAAGTTTTAGCTAAAAATGTCATACAATAAATCTATGACATTTTCCAATAATAACAAGAAATGAAACTGTGATATTTTGTATTTTTTCAACAATTTTCTTAAATTAGTTAATTTAAGAAGACAAAGGATCCCCAGTTTACCTTCGCCATAAATGTCCTGTGTCACTTGAGGCGTCGCTTTTTGTAGTTCCTCAAGGAGAACCATTAATTAACTCATATTTATTAAAAATTTTTTTTATCAAATTTAAAAATAGTTTTCACTTAAAAAAAGTGCTATTTAACTTGATACTAGAAAATAATTTCTTATTTTTAGGGAGTTAAGTTCTAGTTTTTAGTAAAAAAAATATCTAATGAATTTAAATAAAATAAAATTATTCTTAAAACCAAGGAAACATTTCCGAACTAAAGTAAAATTTAAGATGATATATGAACAAATTAAGAGCAAATTTTGCTATGTTTTCTAATAAAAATTTAGTTCCTAATAGTAAAAGTTTTCTATAAGTTAGAAATCTTGCAAGGAACATTTTATTAAATATTGCTGAAAAGTGTCTGGCGCCGTTTTTATTTCAATTTTTTATCCAAGTAAGTTAATTTTCTAAATTTAGTTGTTTTTTTTTTTGGGTGCACATATTTATAAAGTGTTACATTGGACGAACTTCTAAGAAGTTTTTTTTAGAAGTTTTTTACTTGAGAGATATTCCTTATAGGGTGACATCGTTTTGGATATTCGAGGATTACCCGGTAGAATTTGGTGACTGCAGCAAAAACGTCTATCAGAGCTTGTATTCAATGCAAATAGTTATATATTTTCAAATAATAATCAAGTACTGCCTTATTGGCATGTTGAAAAAAAAGTTGCACAATTAATTTTCGAAATATCTTTAATTATATCATCAGACTTTTAGCTCGATTTTATTTTTAGGACATTTTAGGGCGATTTAAAGAAATTTTTTTTTTTTGGATACCTCAAAAAACATTTGTGCGATTTGAATTTCTTTTACATAGTGGTGTTCAGCATGTCGAAATTGATTAAAAATAATGCAAGGACTCTTACGTAAATGCATATTTGTAGTCGGTATTTGACCACTTTTCTGAATCAAATAAATGCATATTTGGATTTTAAGCACATATTTTTTTGCATATTTAATAATCAAAATGCATATTTTTGCACATATTTTGTAGTTTATTGTATAATTTTGCATATTTTTTGGAATTTAAATGCATATTTTGTATTTTATTGCATATTAGATATTTTTTAAGTTTAAATTATGATTTAATAAAAAATAAACTATAGAATGCATTTGTAGTCCTTGATATATGAAGCATCCTGTTGTCATCTACCTAGACATTTATATTGGACTTTAGTTTTAAAGCAAGATTCTCAAAAAATAAATATGATTTAAATATACCGCAGATTTTAATTTTGGGTTTTAATGCATATGTTTGCATTTATGTGCATATTTTATGGTTTTTAATGCATATTTTCATTTAAGTACATTTTTAGGGCCTATTTTAATTTTTCGATTGTATATTTTATATGAAAGTCGATGCCCTGGTTATGACATAATGTTGAAAAAAAAAAACATTTTTATTTGTTTGAAAAGTCCGAAATTTCGATCGGGGTTCGCCGCTGATTAAATTTATTTCGTTTTAATAACTTCTTTTAAAATAAATATTTGCGATTACTCGAGTAATTGATTAACCATCATTTAAATTCTATTATTTACACATTAGAGTAGAACTTAAAGAAGAAGTGCAAAGGAACAAATTGAGTAGTATAATCAAACCCAGAACTAAATGCATTTAAATCAACCATATAAAAATATTAACTAAACAAAAAAGATAAACAGAAAGAACTCCACTCATAACCTAAGGCTTTAATAATGATCCAATCCAACCATTTTTGCCTAGCCTGCGTGCGTACGTACCATATTCAACCAATTTAAAATTCTATTTTTAGTTTTAACTCGTCGTTTTTTTTTTTTTTTTTTGGTTGTGTTAACATTAAAATGAAAGCTTTGATATTTATACCTTGTGATAGACAGATCATTTCATCTTCTTTTACACATTTTTGTCTTTGGTTTTTATCTATAATCCCAAAGTAATTTTGTTTTTGTTAATCAAAACTAAAGAGCTTCGCGAAAAACATTGAAAACTACTTTAACAAATCTAGTTTTATTGTAAAAAACCTAGAAAACCTCATAATCTTCTTGTTAACATAAACGAAGCTGCCTTAAACATGTAAAAAAAAAAACTAACAGTCAAAGAAAAACAAGAAAACATAAAGTGTGGCTGTTGTAGCTTGGCAAAGTTATAGAAGAAAGTACACTCGAGAAAATATATTCTTATAAACTAAAATGTGCCATTTTTTCTATCACTCAAAAAATATGAACTAGAATTAGAAAAATTAACTTATTATGAAGAAAAATTGAAAAGAAAACGCCGCCAAAGACACTTTTTACCAATATTTAATAAAATTTTCCTTGAAATCAAAAAATTTGGTAAAAATTTTTAAATTATAAAAAAATTTTACTACTAAGAAGTAAATTTTTAAAATAAAACAGTAAAATTTCCCTCTAATTAGTTTATACATAATATAAACTTTTTCTATTAGTTAGGAAATGTTTCCTTGGTTTTAAGAAAAATTTTATTTATTTAAGTTCATTAGATAATTTTTTTTTACTAAAAACTAAGACTTAACTCCCTAAAAATAAGAAAATATTTTCTAACATCAAGTTAAATAGCACTTCATTTAAGTGAAAATTATCCTTATCCTGCTTCTATGGTTAAGGTAATATATTTTACCATATATTTTAAAGTACTTTACACTCATTGAGTAAGTATTTTCCCACTTTCGGAGGACTTCCGCATTTGTGCTAATGTTTCTCCTTGAGAGAACTACAAAAAGGGACGTCCCAAGTGACACACGGCATCTATGGCTAAATAACACTGGGGGTCCTTTGTCTTCTTAAATTAACTAATTTAAGGAAAGTTGCAAAAATTCAAAATATCAGTTACATTTCTTGTTATTATTGAAAAATGGAAAAGGTATATTTTATGGTATTTTTAGCTAAAATTTTACTGTTTTTTATTTATTAAGTCAAAAAAAGTAGTTTTAGTGCCTTCGATAAAAAGAAAGTTTAATAGGCGCAACGTCAATTATAGGAAAGCCATTATGCCGTAATGTGTAAAATGTGCCTGTGATATTTTGTAGTGTAGTCAGTAAATAAAATTATTACATAAAAGCGCAAATTAGAAATTTTTTACCTTTTGCTAACAAAATTTTAAAATATTTTTTAAGCTACCTAATGTTCAATATTTAAGACTGTTAAGATTAGCAATGGACACGTAAGCCATTTTTGACTCACGCTTACGCACGCACGATCACGAACCAAAAATTACAATCATGCCTTATAATTTTTTTTAAATAAATAATATTTTTTCTTTAAAATTAGGAAAAATAACAAGTTTGTATTGAAAATAAGTTTAACGTCTTCCAACAAAAAAAATTCTATATCTAAGGTTATTATTTCTCAAAAATTAGAAAACATTTACTTGAAAAAAAAAATGTATAAAAATTTTTAAAATTTATATCAACTAAGTTGAATGCAAATTTTCCGTAGAAATAGTTCATCAGTATCTTTAATCAAATAATTTTTATTATTACTTAAGAAAAAATGTATAACTTTTTTTTTTAATCGCCTGAACTAATTTTTAGAAAACAATTTTTTAAAATTAGAAAGAAGGAAACGAAAAAAATTAACACACATTAAGTTCAAATACTTTCTCATTTCAAGTTAGACACATTTTTTGAACTAAATTAAAAAAAAAAGTTTAAACTTGTGCGTTAGTGAAAGGACTATCCGTAGAAGAGCAGCAGAAGCAGGATTATTCAGCCAACGGCCAGCCAAAAAACCATTCATATCAGCAAAGAATAGGAAAGCTAGACTTGAGTTTGCCAAGGCCCACATTGACTGGAGTGTCCAAAAATGAAAGACAGTGCTATTCTCTGACGAATCTAAATTTAATTTAAAAAATTCGGATGGAATAAGACGTGTACGCAGACCAAAGGGAGAAAGACTAAATCCTAAGTATTGCAAAGCAACAATTAAACACGGAGGAGGCAATGTAATGGTCTGGGGTTGCTTCTCTGGTCAAGGAATTGGCCCGATTCATAAAATTAATGGTATTATGGATCGATTCATGTATCGTGACATTTTGAAAGAAGTTATGTTGCCATATGCTGACGATGAAATGCCACTTTAATGGAGGTTCCAACAGGATAACGATCCTAAACACACCTCCAAAGTTTGTAAGGCCTGGCTACAAAGCAATAAGATTGAAGTTCTTGATTGGCCTGCTCAATCCCCCGATCTCAATCCTATTGAGAACTTGTGGGAGATTATTAATACTAAAATAAATCGGGAAAATTGCCGAAATAAGGATGATCTATTTCGAGCCGTAAAACTAGCCTGGGAAGGAATATCGCAAGACATAAATAATTTAATATATTAGATGCCTAAGAGATGTGCCTGTGTCATCCAAAACATAGGTTTTGCCACTAAATATTAATTTTAATTTTTTAAAAGCTTTTGTTTATCAACAAAAAATAAATTAAAAAATTAAAATAATAGAATACACATTTGAAATATCTCGTTTTCTTTTTTAAATTAAGATATTAAAAATAGCCACTGAGGGGGTGCTTTAGTTATGGCCAATACTGTATGTTCTAATTTTTATTTTCTTTTTGTGAGCTAAACTTAATTTTAAAAATTTTTTAAAACTGAGCTGTTTTTCTTAAAAATTGATAAATTTTAATTTAATATATTTTGTTTTTCCAAAAATCAAGAAATATTACTTAAGAAAAGTGTGAACTATTTCTGAGTATAAATTAGTTTTCTTGTTGGGATATTTATTTATAATATTTTATTTATTTTATTTCTTTTGTTACCTCGCTATGCGAGTTTGAGTAGTGAATTACAACTAAATCCTAACAAAGAATTCTACAACTTTTAATATGAAAAAACTGCTTATTAGCCTAAACAGAAATCGTATTTCATATGAACAGAAATAATTAAATGACAAAACTGCTTATTAGCCCAAACGGAAATCGTATTTCATATAAACAGAAATAATTAAAGAATAAAAATGCAAGGTAGCAATATTCTGAGTGCGCGTGTAGCGATTGCATTTTATGTGAACAAGTAAAAGTGCAAGGTAGCGTCTACGTTTGGAATGGTTTTCTTATAATGTTGCAACGCGTACCTTAACTGTCCCCCCCTTTAAGCATCAGACGTCCTCGTCTGATCATAACTGCGAAGGACATTGGTAATTTCAACTTTGCGTTGCCTTTTGGCGACAATGTATGTGATACAAATTACCAATATTAGGACAAAAAGAGAGCCTGAGATATACCATGTTCCCCTTACCCTTAAGTGCAGGTGAGATATATGGTTTAAATTTTTTATATTCAAATCATGAAGGTACTGTAGTGATAGGATGGAAGTATGATCTGTCAGGTTTACGGTGTGAGCCATTGGGATTTCGGGGCTTTTGAAAGCAATTTTTCGTAGGTTTCTGAATGTTGTTGAATTGACAGTCAGAACGGTGTCAAACGTTATCAGATAAGTACCCTTTTGAAGAGTTTTTGTTTCGTTCTCATAAACCATTTTGGAGGGTTGGTCATTAATGAGTACGATGCCATCGTCGATTTCCTCTAGAGGTGGCACATCGTGCGCGGAATGTGTGCTACAAGCAGCTGTGTTATTGTTCAATAGATTACTGAGGCACAAACTGTTCTTGTGGCCAGAAATTTCGCAAAATGAAGTTGTAGATTTCTTTTTACATTTTTCCAACATTATGTACTTATAACCACATTTTGCTACATCTTTAACTTCTAGGGATAATATTACATTATTGTGAACAACTGGAAAGATTAATTTTTTTCTACAAACTAGTACAATTTTGGGAAATTTAATTAAAAATGTTATAATATTTTTGTTTTGCAAAATTTTTAACTTTGAATTTAATATTATTTCGCTTACGCTAATGTTCAAGTTTATTTCGGATTTTAGGATAAAATTTATTTCTGAGCTATCTAACAAAACAGGATTAATCATTTGTATTTTCCCCAAAGTTATGGACAAGGCTAAATTATCCAGTTCCCTAATTATTATCCTATTTCTCTCGCTTAGAAGGCTATATAGATAACCTGAATCGATTTCAGTAGCTTTATTTCCCTTTATAAGTGTGTTAACGGTTGCGGTTAAATTATTTATCTGATACTGCATTTCGGTGTTTATGATTATCTGTGCATTACTTGATGTAACTAGCTCATCTTGTTGGTTACGCATTTCGGTGAAATCATCATAGTCTGGCGTGCCAGCTATGTACTTTAGCGCGGTTCCGAGAATGTTAATGCTGCGTGCGTGTCTGTGGTGTATGCGAAGAGATTCTATTGTTCTCTCCATTTGATCCGCATCTGATTCCAGTAGTTTCCTCATGTGCGTTTTCGGCAGTAGGGCTGTTAGGTTTCTGGTTTCCTCCACTATAGTTGTAAAATTCGTTAAGTTTGTTACATGGGCCATAATTCCGTAACCTTCAAAAATTGCGACGTTGCCATCCGTCACTGGGATATATTGTGAGGAAGTGTAATCCAAGATGGTAGCATAGCTGGTGGAAACAATTACGGCAAATGTCAGGGTGCTGTAAAGAGGAAACGAATGTTATCCTTATGCACGATTTTATTGTCAATCTTTACGGTTGTACCAAGATCCTGCTGAACTATTTTCTCTGTAAACCTTTTATTAAATTTATTTCCTAGACGCTTATTGATCTTCACGTAAACTTTTTCCCCAGGATTGTATGTTTTGGATATAGTTTTTCTATTGTGATAACTTAGATCGGACTTCTGTTTAGCCAGAATTTTATTCCGAATTTTTTCCCTCAGATCAGCTGGTATAGATTGAACTACATCAATTGGTCTAAGTTCGGTGGTAGAGTGGATAGACCTATTATATCTCGCGGTGGCCATAAGAACCAATTCGGTGGTGTCCTCAAAAACGCATTCTAGTTTTAAGCACCTGGCGATTTCGGTAAGTGTTCCGTGGAACCTTTCTACCTGGCCGTTGGAAGAGCTGTGCATTGGTGGGGTTGTATAAATCTCGGCACCGAAACTATTCTTCACTAAAGATTTGATGGTTTGTGAGTTTAATGACTTTTCGTTATCGCAGATTATTGTTTTCGTTTCCTTGTAAAAATTCAAAACTTCCATGAGGACCGGTTTAATATCTATTATGGCTCTAGAGGCTATGGGCTTCACTATTGCAAATTTCGAAAATTTATCTATGCAAGTTAAGAAAAATTTCCTGTCCGTGTTATAGATGTCAATGTGGAGTATCTCTCCCGGAAAAGAGGGAATAGGGGTTTCGCCGATTTCCTGCTTCCGTGGGTGTCTTTGATACTTTGCTACATGACAAATCTTGCAGTTCCCCGTAATCTCGTTGAGCCTTTTCCTAATGTCGGGGAAGTAATAGTCCCGAAGGACTTGTTTAGTATTTTCCGATACTGAACGATGTGCCCTGTTATGCTCATTTGTCAAAATTTCGATCTGATCATTAGGATTGAAAATATCCGTCACGAATTTATCAGCGTATCGGAATTTTACAGATGGGCAGTTTGTTGTAAGTGAATGCTGAATCTGGGCCAGCGTATGTAAATCGCAATGAATTGCGTTGACTACCTGTGGGTTTACACAGTCTTTTATCACGTCCAAGAGACCCTCAATTTTGTCATATGTTATATGATGTCGAATACGGTCTTTGAAAACAATTTTGGTCTCTTTCTTATATTCGGTACCACGGGTAAGTATAATTTGATTTCTGAAACAATTTATCGGATTTTCCACAGCGGGGATGATTTCAGTAAGCGAAATTTCGCTTCCGCAGGCTTGGAGTGAAGTGTTGGATCCAGAGTTCTCGATCATGTGCACGAATTGTCTGGAAAGAGCATCGGCAACTACATTGTCTTTTCCAGGTTTGTAGAAAAAATTTGGAGAGTACTCCTCGATGAAGGCTCTCCATCGTTTTAATTTCGAGTTTGGGTTCTTGTCAGAAATCGAATACGTGAGGGGTTGGTGGTCAGTAAATATGTTGAGCTTATTCACTCCATATAGATAGTGTCTGAGATTTTTCAAAGCCCACACGATTGCCAGGAGTTCACGTTCGTTTGTGGCGTAGTTCTCCTCAGTAGGAGACAGAGTCCGTGATATCATTGTGATAGGACGTCCATTCTGTGAGAGGACAGCTCCGATAGCATGGGAAGAAGCGTCCGTCGTGAGGTCAAATGGCTCCTCAAAATTCGGGTATAAGAGAAGGACATCCTCGGAGGATAGAATTTTCTTAATCTTCTCGAAAGAATCTATGGCGTCCTTATCTAAGCATATTTCGATATGCTTTGAAAGTTTAGTACCGACATGCCCATTTTCGCCACGTAAAAATCTAGTAAGGGGTTTTGTAATAGCCGCGTAATCTTTGACAAATCTTCTATAATATCCTGCTAGTCCCAGAAATGACCTCAGGGCTCTAAGCGTATTAGGGACCTTGTATTTAACGATGGCCTCTATCTTCTTCGGACAGGTTTTTATTCCATCGGTTGAAACGACGAATCCCAAATATTCTACAGAAGTTTTAAAAAACTTTGACTTTTCTAATGATACTCTCATGTTAGCGTGGTAAAGTTTCCTCAGTATCCTATCGATATCATCAATATGTTTCTGCTCAGAGTCAGAAAATATTATGATATCGTCGATGTAAACGTGACAGGACCTCCCTATTTCTTCACGCAAAATATCATCTATAGCCCTTTGGAAAATGCTTGGCGCATTCCTCAGGCCAAATGGCAATCGACAAAATTCGTATTTCCCGTTATTGACGCTAAAAGCGGTTTTCTCGCGATCGCGCTCTATCAAATTTATTTGATGAAAACCACTTTTCAAGTCTAAGGTTGTGAAAAATCTAGATTTTCCGAGATTTGATAAGATGAAAGACGGATCAGGTATCGGATATTTATCCGGAATGGTCCTGGCGTTAAGCTTCGTAAAGTCAACCACCAGACGTTTATTGGGTTTGCCATGCTCATCCGAACCCTTTTTGTCAACAACCCAAACCGGACTATTGTAAGGAGATCGAGATGGTCTTATTATACCGTTCCTCAAAAGTTCCCTTACTTCCTTATTTATGAAATCTAACATCAAAACGGGATATGATTGATACCTTGAATATATTGGCTCCTGATCTTTGGTTCTAATTGTAGCATAGACTTTGGTGTTGTACGGTAAGGCCTCATTTGGGTTAGCAAAAACGCCCGAGTTTTCACTAATTTTCTTGAAAAAAATCTCCTCAACACCCTTTGGGATACAGACGTCGTTCACTAATGAATTGACCGCGTTCAACTCGAGGTATTTCAGTTTCTCCCGTCCACCATCAAAGAAAATAATATCGCGCTCAGTATCAATAATCCCTTTAATGCTCTTTATGAAACTAAACCCGATAATCCCATCAAATAAAGACAAATTTGGCAGAATAAAAAAAGTTTCCGTTCTATCAAACACATTTATTAATGTCTTCTGATTGATTATTTCAGCTCCGTGAATTGATTTTACTAGAAAAGGGGTTTCCAGTTCTCTGACATTCCTCAGTCCAATATTGCCCCTAATATAACTTCGAGAAGCCCCCGTGTCAATCAGAAGTTTTATATTTCTACCATTTATCATTCTCTCAATATAGGGGAGTACCGACCCTCCTCTAAAAAATTAATTTCATCTTCAAATTCCGGATCGGTATATGTCTGGTCCCCTGAAGGATCTTGATAGGTTAGGACATCCCGGTCCTCTTGATAGTCATAGGTCTCCGCAAAAGACTCATCTTGCGGAACCTCATGCCCAAGATGGTTGATCCTCTGGATTTTTCTAGGCACTTGTCTATCGGATGTTATATCCCTCTTCTGCGCCTGAAAATTATTACTCCGTACAGTGCGCATGCTCACATCAGCATCTATTGGCTGTGAAATCTGAGGAGCGTCGAAACCCTGTTGGTGTGGGTTCTGATTAGTATTCTGAATGAAACCGTGAAGGTTTGGGTGAGATGGGAAATTAGAATTTGCGGTATGGTGCCGCTGCGACTGGTTGTGCGGTTGTTGGGTGCGATTCTGATAGACCGGCACATTTTGTTGCCCAAAATGACCCTGGGAAGGCTGTGGCCGAGTCTGCCGTTGACCGAAATGGTTTTGCCTCGTTCTTTGCTGGCCTTGTCCAGGAGATAGTTGAACTACGGGATTTTGTAATGCTCTACTAAGTCCATGATTATAAATGGCAGCAAAGTGATATCGATTCTGGTTAGTCTCAAGCTCCTGGGCTAGAGCCAACGCAGTTGGTAAGTCCGAAGGCTTACAAGAAAATAATGTATCGCATAACGGTCTCTTAAGCCCAGAGATAAAAACCCGCAATGCGTCATCCCGATATTTTTGATTAAACGACTTAATCAAAGGATCATCCCCCTCATGAGACATTATGATCTTATAGTAAGTATTTTCCCACTTTCGGAGGACTTCCGCATTTGTGCTAATGTTTCTCCTTGAGAGAACTACAAAAAGGGACGTCCCAAGTGACACACGGCATCTATGGCTAAATAACACTGGGGGTCCTTTGTCTTCTTAAATTAACTAATTTAAGGAAAGTTGCAAAAATTCAAAATATCAGTTACATTTCTTGTTATTATTGAAAAATGGAAAAGGTATATTTTATGGTATTTTTAGCTAAAATTTTACTGTTTTTTATTTATTAAGTCAAAAAAAGTAGTTTTAGTGCCTTCGATAAAAAGAAAGTTTAATAGGCGCAACGTCAATTATAGGAAAGCCATTATGCCGTAATGTGTAAAATGTGCCTGTGATATTTTGTAGTGTAGTCAGTAAATAAAATTATTACATAAAAGCGCAAATTAGAAATTTTTTACCTTTTGCTAACAAAATTTTAAAATATTTTTTAAGCTACCTAATGTTCAATATTTAAGACTGTTAAGATTAGCAATGGACACGTAAGCCATTTTTGACTCACGCTTACGCACGCACGATCACGAACCAAAAATTACAATCATGCCTTATAATTTTTTTTAAATAAATAATATTTTTTCTTTAAAATTAGGAAAAATAACAAGTTTGTATTGAAAATAAGTTTAACGTCTTCCAACAAAAAAAATTCTATATCTAAGGTTATTATTTCTCAAAAATTAGAAAACATTTACTTGAAAAAAAAATGTATAAAAATTTTTAAAATTTATATCAACTAAGTTGAATGCAAATTTTCCGTAGAAATAGTTCATCAGTATCTTTAATCAAATAATTTTTATTATTACTTAAGAAAAAATGTATAACTTTTTTTTTTAATCGCCTGAACTAATTTTTAGAAAACAATTTTTTAAAATTAGAAAGAAGGAAACGAAAAAAATTAACACACATTAAGTTCAAATACTTTCTCATTTCAAGTTAGACACATTTTTTGAACTAAATTAAAAAAAAAAGTTTAAACTTGTGCGTTAGTGAAAGGACTATCCGTAGAAGAGCAGCAGAAGCAGGATTATTCAGCCAACGGCCAGCCAAAAAACCATTCATATCAGCAAAGAATAGGAAAGCTAGACTTGAGTTTGCCAAGGCCCACATTGACTGGAGTGTCCAAAAATGAAAGACAGTGCTATTCTCTGACGAATCTAAATTTAATTTAAAAAATTCGGATGGAATAAGACGTGTACGCAGACCAAAGGGAGAAAGACTAAATCCTAAGTATTGCAAAGCAACAATTAAACACGGAGGAGGCAATGTAATGGTCTGGGGTTGCTTCTCTGGTCAAGGAATTGGCCCGATTCATAAAATTAATGGTATTATGGATCGATTCATGTATCGTGACATTTTGAAAGAAGTTATGTTGCCATATGCTGACGATGAAATGCCACTTTAATGGAGGTTCCAACAGGATAACGATCCTAAACACACCTCCAAAGTTTGTAAGGCCTGGCTACAAAGCAATAAGATTGAAGTTCTTGATTGGCCTGCTCAATCCCCCGATCTCAATCCTATTGAGAACTTGTGGGAGATTATTAATACTAAAATAAATCGGGAAAATTGCCGAAATAAGGATGATCTATTTCGAGCCGTAAAACTAGCCTGGGAAGGAATATCGCAAGACATAAATAATTTAATATATTAGATGCCTAAGAGATGTGCCTGTGTCATCCAAAACATAGGTTTTGCCACTAAATATTAATTTTAATTTTTTAAAAGCTTTTGTTTATCAACAAAAAATAAATTAAAAAATTAAAATAATAGAATACACATTTGAAATATCTCGTTTTCTTTTTTAAATTAAGATATTAAAAATAGCCACTGAGGGGGTGCTTTAGTTATGGCCAATACTGTATGTTCTAATTTTTATTTTCTTTTTGTGAGCTAAACTTAATTTTAAAAATTTTTTAAAACTGAGCTGTTTTTCTTAAAAATTGATAAATTTTAATTTAATATATTTTGTTTTTCCAAAAATCAAGAAATATTACTTAAGAAAAGTGTGAACTATTTCTGAGTATAAATTAGTTTTCTTGTTGGGATATTTATTTATAATATTTTATTTATTTTATTTCTTTTGTTACCTCGCTATGCGAGTTTGAGTAGTGAATTACAACTAAATCCTAACAAAGAATTCTACAACTTTTAATATGAAAAAACTGCTTATTAGCCTAAACAGAAATCGTATTTCATATGAACAGAAATAATTAAATGACAAAACTGCTTATTAGCCCAAACGGAAATCGTATTTCATATAAACAGAAATAATTAAAGAATAAAAATGCAAGGTAGCAATATTCTGAGTGCGCGTGTAGCGATTGCATTTTATGTGAACAAGTAAAAGTGCAAGGTAGCGTCTACGTTTGGAATGGTTTTCTTATAATGTTGCAACGCGTACCTTAACTGTCCCCCCCTTTAAGCATCAGACGTCCTCGTCTGATCATAACTGCGAAGGACATTGGTAATTTCAACTTTGCGTTGCCTTTTGGCGACAATGTATGTGATACAAATTACCAATATTAGGACAAAAAGAGAGCCTGAGATATACCATGTTCCCCTTACCCTTAAGTGCAGGTGAGATATATGGTTTAAATTTTTTATATTCAAATCATGAAGGTACTGTAGTGATAGGATGGAAGTATGATCTGTCAGGTTTACGGTGTGAGCCATTGGGATTTCGGGGCTTTTGAAAGCAATTTTTCGTAGGTTTCTGAATGTTGTTGAATTGACAGTCAGAACGGTGTCAAACGTTATCAGATAAGTACCCTTTTGAAGAGTTTTTGTTTCGTTCTCATAAACCATTTTGGAGGGTTGGTCATTAATGAGTACGATGCCATCGTCGATTTCCTCTAGAGGTGGCACATCGTGCGCGGAATGTGTGCTACAAGCAGCTGTGTTATTGTTCAATAGATTACTGAGGCACAAACTGTTCTTGTGGCCAGAAATTTCGCAAAATGAAGTTGTAGATTTCTTTTTACATTTTTCCAACATTATGTACTTATAACCACATTTTGCTACATCTTTAACTTCTAGGGATAATATTACATTATTGTGAACAACTGGAAAGATTAATTTTTTTCTACAAACTAGTACAATTTTGGGAAATTTAATTAAAAATGTTATAATATTTTTGTTTTGCAAAATTTTTAACTTTGAATTTAATATTATTTCGCTTACGCTAATGTTCAAGTTTATTTCGGATTTTAGGATAAAATTTATTTCTGAGCTATCTAACAAAACAGGATTAATCATTTGTATTTTCCCCAAAGTTATGGACAAGGCTAAATTATCCAGTTCCCTAATTATTATCCTATTTCTCTCGCTTAGAAGGCTATATAGATAACCTGAATCGATTTCAGTAGCTTTATTTCCCTTTATAAGTGTGTTAACGGTTGCGGTTAAATTATTTATCTGATACTGCATTTCGGTGTTTATGATTATCTGTGCATTACTTGATGTAACTAGCTCATCTTGTTGGTTACGCATTTCGGTGAAATCATCATAGTCTGGCGTGCCAGCTATGTACTTTAGCGCGGTTCCGAGAATGTTAATGCTGCGTGCGTGTCTGTGGTGTATGCGAAGAGATTCTATTGTTCTCTCCATTTGATCCGCATCTGATTCCAGTAGTTTCCTCATGTGCGTTTTCGGCAGTAGGGCTGTTAGGTTTCTGGTTTCCTCCACTATAGTTGTAAAATTCGTTAAGTTTGTTACATGGGCCATAATTCCGTAACCTTCAAAAATTGCGACGTTGCCATCCGTCACTGGGATATATTGTGAGGAAGTGTAATCCAAGATGGTAGCATAGCTGGTGGAAACAATTACGGCAAATGTCAGGGTGCTGTAAAGAGGAAACGAATGTTATCCTTATGCACGATTTTATTGTCAATCTTTACGGTTGTACCAAGATCCTGCTGAACTATTTTCTCTGTAAACCTTTTATTAAATTTATTTCCTAGACGCTTATTGATCTTCACGTAAACTTTTTCCCCAGGATTGTATGTTTTGGATATAGTTTTTCTATTGTGATAACTTAGATCGGACTTCTGTTTAGCCAGAATTTTATTCCGAATTTTTTCCCTCAGATCAGCTGGTATAGATTGAACTACATCAATTGGTCTAAGTTCGGTGGTAGAGTGGATAGACCTATTATATCTCGCGGTGGCCATAAGAACCAATTCGGTGGTGTCCTCAAAAACGCATTCTAGTTTTAAGCACCTGGCGATTTCGGTAAGTGTTCCGTGGAACCTTTCTACCTGGCCGTTGGAAGAGCTGTGCATTGGTGGGGTTGTATAAATCTCGGCACCGAAACTATTCTTCACTAAAGATTTGATGGTTTGTGAGTTTAATGACTTTTCGTTATCGCAGATTATTGTTTTCGTTTCCTTGTAAAAATTCAAAACTTCCATGAGGACCGGTTTAATATCTATTATGGCTCTAGAGGCTATGGGCTTCACTATTGCAAATTTCGAAAATTTATCTATGCAAGTTAAGAAAAATTTCCTGTCCGTGTTATAGATGTCAATGTGGAGTATCTCTCCCGGAAAAGAGGGAATAGGGGTTTCGCCGATTTCCTGCTTCCGTGGGTGTCTTTGATACTTTGCTACATGACAAATCTTGCAGTTCCCCGTAATCTCGTTGAGCCTTTTCCTAATGTCGGGGAAGTAATAGTCCCGAAGGACTTGTTTAGTATTTTCCGATACTGAACGATGTGCCCTGTTATGCTCATTTGTCAAAATTTCGATCTGATCATTAGGATTGAAAATATCCGTCACGAATTTATCAGCGTATCGGAATTTTACAGATGGGCAGTTTGTTGTAAGTGAATGCTGAATCTGGGCCAGCGTATGTAAATCGCAATGAATTGCGTTGACTACCTGTGGGTTTACACAGTCTTTTATCACGTCCAAGAGACCCTCAATTTTGTCATATGTTATATGATGTCGAATACGGTCTTTGAAAACAATTTTGGTCTCTTTCTTATATTCGGTACCACGGGTAAGTATAATTTGATTTCTGAAACAATTTATCGGATTTTCCACAGCGGGGATGATTTCAGTAAGCGAAATTTCGCTTCCGCAGGCTTGGAGTGAAGTGTTGGATCCAGAGTTCTCGATCATGTGCACGAATTGTCTGGAAAGAGCATCGGCAACTACATTGTCTTTTCCAGGTTTGTAGAAAAAATTTGGAGAGTACTCCTCGATGAAGGCTCTCCATCGTTTTAATTTCGAGTTTGGGTTCTTGTCAGAAATCGAATACGTGAGGGGTTGGTGGTCAGTAAATATGTTGAGCTTATTCACTCCATATAGATAGTGTCTGAGATTTTTCAAAGCCCACACGATTGCCAGGAGTTCACGTTCGTTTGTGGCGTAGTTCTCCTCAGTAGGAGACAGAGTCCGTGATATCATTGTGATAGGACGTCCATTCTGTGAGAGGACAGCTCCGATAGCATGGGAAGAAGCGTCCGTCGTGAGGTCAAATGGCTCCTCAAAATTCGGGTATAAGAGAAGGACATCCTCGGAGGATAGAATTTTCTTAATCTTCTCGAAAGAATCTATGGCGTCCTTATCTAAGCATATTTCGATATGCTTTGAAAGTTTAGTACCGACATGCCCATTTTCGCCACGTAAAAATCTAGTAAGGGGTTTTGTAATAGCCGCGTAATCTTTGACAAATCTTCTATAATATCCTGCTAGTCCCAGAAATGACCTCAGGGCTCTAAGCGTATTAGGGACCTTGTATTTAACGATGGCCTCTATCTTCTTCGGACAGGTTTTTATTCCATCGGTTGAAACGACGAATCCCAAATATTCTACAGAAGTTTTAAAAAACTTTGACTTTTCTAATGATACTCTCATGTTAGCGTGGTAAAGTTTCCTCAGTATCCTATCGATATCATCAATATGTTTCTGCTCAGAGTCAGAAAATATTATGATATCGTCGATGTAAACGTGACAGGACCTCCCTATTTCTTCACGCAAAATATCATCTATAGCCCTTTGGAAAATGCTTGGCGCATTCCTCAGGCCAAATGGCAATCGACAAAATTCGTATTTCCCGTTATTGACGCTAAAAGCGGTTTTCTCGCGATCGCGCTCTATCAAATTTATTTGATGAAAACCACTTTTCAAGTCTAAGGTTGTGAAAAATCTAGATTTTCCGAGATTTGATAAGATGAAAGACGGATCAGGTATCGGATATTTATCCGGAATGGTCCTGGCGTTAAGCTTCGTAAAGTCAACCACCAGACGTTTATTGGGTTTGCCATGCTCATCCGAACCCTTTTTGTCAACAACCCAAACCGGACTATTGTAAGGAGATCGAGATGGTCTTATTATACCGTTCCTCAAAAGTTCCCTTACTTCCTTATTTATGAAATCTAACATCAAAACGGGATATGATTGATACCTTGAATATATTGGCTCCTGATCTTTGGTTCTAATTGTAGCATAGACTTTGGTGTTGTACGGTAAGGCCTCATTTGGGTTAGCAAAAACGCCCGAGTTTTCACTAATTTTCTTGAAAAAAATCTCCTCAACACCCTTTGGGATACAGACGTCGTTCACTAATGAATTGACCGCGTTCAACTCGAGGTATTTCAGTTTCTCCCGTCCACCATCAAAGAAAATAATATCGCGCTCAGTATCAATAATCCCTTTAATGCTCTTTATGAAACTAAACCCGATAATCCCATCAAATAAAGACAAATTTGGCAGAATAAAAAAAGTTTCCGTTCTATCAAACACATTTATTAATGTCTTCTGATTGATTATTTCAGCTCCGTGAATTGATTTTACTAGAAAAGGGGTTTCCAGTTCTCTGACATTCCTCAGTCCAATATTGCCCCTAATATAACTTCGAGAAGCCCCCGTGTCAATCAGAAGTTTTATATTTCTACCATTTATCATTCTCTCAATATAGGGGAGTACCGACCCTCCTCTAAAAAATTAATTTCATCTTCAAATTCCGGATCGGTATATGTCTGGTCCCCTGAAGGATCTTGATAGGTTAGGACATCCCGGTCCTCTTGATAGTCATAGGTCTCCGCAAAAGACTCATCTTGCGGAACCTCATGCCCAAGATGGTTGATCCTCTGGATTTTTCTAGGCACTTGTCTATCGGATGTTATATCCCTCTTCTGCGCCTGAAAATTATTACTCCGTACAGTGCGCATGCTCACATCAGCATCTATTGGCTGTGAAATCTGAGGAGCGTCGAAACCCTGTTGGTGTGGGTTCTGATTAGTATTCTGAATGAAACCGTGAAGGTTTGGGTGAGATGGGAAATTAGAATTTGCGGTATGGTGCCGCTGCGACTGGTTGTGCGGTTGTTGGGTGCGATTCTGATAGACCGGCACATTTTGTTGCCCAAAATGACCCTGGGAAGGCTGTGGCCGAGTCTGCCGTTGACCGAAATGGTTTTGCCTCGTTCTTTGCTGGCCTTGTCCAGGAGATAGTTGAACTACGGGATTTTGTAATGCTCTACTAAGTCCATGATTATAAATGGCAGCAAAGTGATATCGATTCTGGTTAGTCTCAAGCTCCTGGGCTAGAGCCAACGCAGTTGGTAAGTCCGAAGGCTTACAAGAAAATAATGTATCGCATAACGGTCTCTTAAGCCCAGAGATAAAAACCCGCAATGCGTCATCCCGATATTTTTGATTAAACGACTTAATCAAAGGATCATCCCCCTCATGAGACATTATGATCTTATTGACAATAGCGGTCAGTTTACGTTCTACCTCATCGTAGAATTGAATTATCGTTTTCTGACCTTGTCTGAGTGTAGAAAGTTCTTGCTCCAGTGTGAATATGGACTTCTTGTCCATATAAGTGAAATCCAATCTCGCTATGATGGCCTTAAAATTAAGAACCGTATTGTAGGCGCTTAATGTAGCGTCAGCGCTACCTATAATTTTATTTCTAAGGATCGCCACCGCCTGATAGTATTTCGAGCTTCCCACGTAGGGTTCAAATAATTTATGTGCCGTGATGGCGGCCTGGCGCCAAGAAACGTATCTTTGAGGTTCCCCTTTGAATTCAGGGACTGACTTAACTATATCTAAAGTTTCGTCACACTGCACACCTGGTCTAATCTGTATTTCCCTATATTCCTCTGCAGCGGACGGTGGTTCCAAATTGTCTACTCGCACAGACAAATCCCTGATAGTGTTTTCAAAATCCTGCTTGGTCCTTTGAACGGCACGTTCAATGGCAGTGTCTAAAAGAACCTGAAGGTTTGCCGGATCCATACTTCGCGTTCTTGCTACTGGTCTCTCGGAGATTGATAGGGATTCTATAATAGCCGAGAGTTCTTCCATAAACTTTTGGGAAGTTAACAAATATCTTTTAGTAGGGCTTTTTTTCCGAGCTCAAAATTAAATTTTCCAAATCCGAAATAAAAATTTGTTCTTAAGGTTTTTCCTTTTTTTCTATTTTTTTATCACCCTTAATATAGGTGCCAAATTTAATTTATTCTTATTCTCTTTTCCCTTTAACTAATTTATTTTGTTTAGAAGATAACTCTTTGGTTAAAAAAAAAAAAATTCTTCGTTTGTTTTTTTTTTTAAATAATTATTGTTTAAATAATTCTTTTGTTTAGAAAAAAAATAATTTATTTTGTTTAAAAGGTACTCTTTTTTTTTTTTAAAAAATTACTGTGTAAATTTTAACAACTCTTACTTAAAAAATATATTTAGATATGTTTTATTTTAACGCTTACACTATTATCGCCATGTTGCTGTTGTTTGTTGTTGAGTAATGATGAGGGTTGGTTTCTTGGTCAGCTTCTCTTGTTGTTTCGGTTAATTTTGGATTTTGGTGTACCTTTATCTTCAAATTTCTTTCGTCCACGGTTAATATGGCACTAGTTATTTGGTTTTCGATTTGCAAGGCCGGTAGTTTCACAGTCACAATCACTTTAACTTTCAAACGATCTTTTTCCTTTCTTTGTTTGCATGTATAGATTTTTTTACAATTAATATGGTGTTTTTTTTAGTAACACACTCACAGTCAATTGAAATAGTAAAGTTTTCGTAAACAACTTTTTTCTATCTGATTTTTTTGCAGTTAATATGGTGTTTTTTTCACACTCACAATCAATTGAAATGGTAAGGTTTTCGTAAACAACTTTTTTTCTATCTGATTTTTTTTGCAGTTAATATGGTGTTTTTTTTTTTCACACTCACTGTATAGTTTTCGTAAACAATAGTGTTTTTTTTTTTTTTTTTTTTTTAAATAGATTTTTTTGTCACAATTAATATGGTGCTCTTTTCTTTTTTTTTTCCACAGTTGCAATTAATTAAAGCTATAAAGTTTTCTTAAACAATCTTTTGATTTGTTTGTCCAGAAAATACACTAAATTTTTTACTTGTTTTATCCTCTATAAGGATTTTTTATTAGTTTTATCCTCTATAAGGATTTTTTTATTTGCTTTATCCTCTATAAGGATTCTTTTTTTTTATTTGTTTTATCCTCTATAAGGATTTTTTTAGTTGGGCGCCAATTAGTTTTCTTGTTGGGATATTTATTTATAATATTTTATTTATTTTATTTCTTTTGTTACCTCGCTATGCGAGTTTGAGTAGTGAATTACAACTAAATCCTAACAAAGAATTCTACAACTTTTAATATGAAAAAACTGCTTATTAGCCTAAACAGAAATCGTATTTCATATGAACAGAAATAATTAAATGACAAAACTGCTTATTAGCCCAAACGGAAATCGTATTTCATATAAACAGAAATAATTAAAGAATAAAAATGCAAGGTAGCAATATTCTGAGTGCGCGTGTAGCGATTGCATTTTATGTGAACAAGTAAAAGTGCAAGGTAGCGTCTACGTTTGGAATGGTTTTCTTATAATGTTGCAACGCGTACCTTAACTTATATAAACTATTTCGTTCTTACTTTAACATAGGAGTTTTTATTAATTTTAAGAAAATTTTTCTAAGTTTAAATAAAATTTTACAATTTATTTATTAATTTTTTTACAAACATTTTACTGTGAGTGTAATAGTACACGTCTATCTTTAATTGTCTTTTGTTCATCACAAAAGTGGAAGTAAAAGTTCGTTAAACTGACAATAATTTCATTGGAGGTTCTTACTTACTACGAAAGCAGCAGAACTACAACCAGCTACATGATATCAGAACAAGTTAAAAAAAACAACAACACAGAATTTAAATAATAATGAAGGGAAGAAAAAACAAAACTGCACAACAAAAAAAAAAAAAAAAAATACTCGAAAGAATTGCTACTTCAGCATTAAGAATAACAGCACAGCTCACTGAAATAAATGATCATTGAGCATCAAGGAAAATATAGGCAAGACAGATGAATAATGAAGAAAACGAGGTAAATGAAACCTCAACTCCATGAGAAGGTTAATTTCCAAATACCAAGAAAAAAATAAAAATAAATAAATTTTTTTAATTAATGATCTGATCATTAACGAAAGTATTAACTTTAATCAAAACAATTTAAACAACAATTTAATATTTACTTAATGCGAAGTTTTATTTTATTAATGTTATTAAATTTTACAAAAAAAAAAAAAATAAAATAGTGTAAAAATTAAAAGTTTCACCATTAATAAAGTACAGACAGACACTTTTTTTATTATTATTTTATTAACACAACTTAAAAAATTTCTCTGTTAATTTTGTAAAGCTCTTTAAAGTACAAACATACGATACACTTAAAATAATACGTGTGTAATTAACAGTGTTGCAAATTCAGCCCTTTTACGGCTAGATTTGGCTATTTTTGTACACGCTTAACCGAAAAAAGTATCACAAAATTTTAAGTAATTAAAAATATTTGTTAAAATTCAAATTCGATTTCTAACAAATTTTTATTTAAAATGTTTGTAAATTGATATTTTTCATATAAAAATTCTTTGAAAATAAAATTTGAAATTACAAAAAAATAACAAAAAGTTTTTTGTATTTACAAATTCCATTGTTGGTGCCTTTTTAAATATATATATATTTTTTTTTGTATTAACAAAAATATTCTTTGAAAGATGTTGAATATTACAAACAGTATTTTGTAATTTTATTCTGTCATGCTTATAGCCATTATTTTAGCTAATTTTGGAAATTTTTTAACTATTTTAGCGTTTTTCTACAAAATATCCTATATTTGTTGAGCATGCAATCATAATAAAATTGGATGAATTTTGTTCAATCTGTTCACATAAAATATAATAATTAACGATACAAATTTCAAATTTTGTTTGTTTTAATAGAATGACGGTATTAAAATTAATGACCCGTAATCATTTTCAAGCACTAGTCGGCTTTTTTTAAAAACGTCTTTAAAAACCTGTTATTATCTATATTGATACTATAGTCAGAATTTAAGTCAGTTTAAAGTTGAACCGACTTTAAATGGGTATAACATCAAATGTACCAAATACCCGCATAAATTTTGTACTAAAAAAATTAACAAGTGGCAACATTGATCAGCTGATTTTATATTAGCCGAAAAAAGAAGAAGTGTAAATAAAAGATTTGGAATGGAAAAATGTGAAAAGGAAAAACTTAAGAAAAACAGGATAGAAAAAGTCTATTTTTATTACTAAAAATTTATTAAATTAATAAAAATAATGCAAACCCCCTTATTTATTGATATACGAGTATTTTTCCCTTCAATATTTTGCAATTCAAGCATTTTTTTTTTCACAAAAAACAGAAATCAGCTGTTTTATATTAAGTGTTGTTAAATTAGAAAAAAGTGTGTATTTAATATATATTTTACTACAAAATTTTTATTTAAAGAGCCGCTGCTTAAAAATGGTCCGTTGAACGGGAGTGCCGGGCAGTATCCGTTATTGTTTTTCTTTTCTTCCTGTTTAATAATTTTTTTTTTAACAAATTCATGAAATTTTTGATATAAAATTGTACAACCACTATTTAGCTTTATTTTAGTTAAATTTGAGTAGAGATCTCGTACTCACGCACGTTCACTTAAGGAATTTAAATTTTTGCTCACGCTCACGGAATACCCATGATTTGAAAAAAATATTTCGAAAATTCAAGCCAACAAAAAATTTATTTTATAACTTGAATCACTTATGCCGAGTTTTTGAGATGTGGGTTAAACTTGGCTTAGTTAAACCAAACACGAATTTTGTTTGCCATTTCCAATTTTATTAATATAAATTTGTCGGAACAACTTTTCTTTGCATATAATTTTAGTCTTTATTAAAATAAAACAAAATAAATCAAATTTTAAAAGCATTATTCCGGTTACAAACTGCGATAAACTAAGTTTAAAGATAATCTACATCCTAACAACTCGGCCTTAAAGTGTTACCATACTTAATACATAGAGAAAAAAAAAAACAGTCTTGAAAAAAAAATCGTCTCACGCACGAATTTTTTTCCCTCAATTTTAACAAGCCGAAAATCAACAATATTTCTGTTAAATTGCAGTCATATTATTTTGGGTGTACCACATTTGTCGTATGTAATTTTAATTATTTTTGTTTATAAATTTAAAATTTTTTTAATACTCAGCATCATAATTTGAGCATGTTTTACAAAACCTCGCAACACCATTATTGAATATTTAAACAATAAAAAAAAAAAAAATCGCAGAACTAAAGATAAACAAACTTTCTTTTGTCAAAACAATTTACAAGTTAATTAACTAACCTTAAATGTGTTATAAGGTTTTGGAAGAGAATTGACAAGCAAGTACATCGAATTTGAAAAGCTTTTCCATCAAACGAGAATGAAGCGAAAACTATTGCATCGAAAACCCGCTGGCAAAGAATTGGTTAGACCGCTATGAATACTGTCAGTAGGTACTAGCTACACTCACAAAAAAAAAGTCTGTAATGAAAACTGAAAATTTGTTGTTATAACGGGAAATTTTGCTTATTTTTTGCCCAGCGGTATTTTGTTGCTAATTTTAGCAACAAATATCTGTTGACGTGTAATACAATGAAATTAGTAGAAAAAATTAGTAGCCGCTACTAAATTTTAGTAAACTTTTTGTAAAGTTGAATTTAAAATCGGTTTGCTAAAATCAGCAAAAAAAATTTACTTAATATTATATTGATATTAGTACAATGAAATTACTATAAAAAACCTAGTAAGCTACAACTAAAATAGATCTGCTAAAATCAGCAATAAATTTTACTAAATATTAGTAAAATGGAAATAGCAGGAAAGTTAATAACCGATGCTAAACATTGGTAAGATTCTGTACAAAGTTTATTTAAATAAATTGGCTCTAATTAACAAAAATGTTTTAAAAGTATTTGTGAACTAAACTCAATTAATTTAAAAATATGCGAAAAAAATAATAAAAAAAAAAAAATATTAAAAATGCGCAAATGAACTCAATTATTTTTAGTTACACTTAAAAGCTGCTAATTTCTTTTAAAACCGCCTTACGACAAAATTAAAAAAAATCAAATTAGTAAAAACAAACTAATTTATAATTTTGTTTTAATTTGCTAATTTTTTTAATATTTTTAGTAATTTTTTTTTTGATCTTAAGGTAAAATTTTTATTATTTTTTAGAACTAAAAAAACTTTTTAGTGCTATTTTAAGTGAATGTCCTTTTTTTGGACATCAGAATCTTCACTTCCGATCCCATTTTTAACCTATGTAACATTTTAAGGCAATTTAAGTTTGTACGCTCACCAACAAAAGAAGTCTGTAATGGCAACTGAAAATTTTGCTGTTATTACGGGAAATTTTGCTAATTTGAGCCCAGCGGTATTTTTGCTAATCTTAGCAACACATGTCTGATGACGTGTAGTACAATAAAATTTGTAGAAAAAATTAGCTGCCGCTACTAAATTTTAGTAAAGCTATTGTAAAGTGGAATTTAAAATCTGTTTGCTAAAATTAGCAAAAAAAAAATTACTAAATATTATTAATATTAGTACAAAATTTCAAATTTATTTTTTTTTATCGAGCATAATTTTTTTTATTTTATCTACTTCTTCCAAAAAAATATTTTAGACAAAATTTAAAAAAAAAAAACAAAACAAAGGCTTAAAAATTGTAGAAACATAAACGAATTTATCAATTTGTTTTAATTTGATAATTTTTGTTTTGAAATTTTTTTTTAGTAATTTTTTCGATTTTAAGGTCAAATTTTAATTATTTTTAGGGCTGATTTTTAAAACTTAAAAACTTTTTACTGCTATTTTAAGTGCATGTCCTATTTTTAGACATGAGTCGGTATATTCACATCCGATCCCTTTTTTAATCTATGTAACACTTTAAGGCAATTTAAGTTTGTAGGTGTAAGTTTTAATTAGAAATAACATTTTCTTCAATATCCACTTTTTTAAAATTATAAAATTTTTTTTCTAATTTTAGCAAATTGGTTTTCAAAAATTTGTAAAATGATTTCTCCAATTAGCAACAAAAATTTGTAAATATTCTGTAAAAATATAAATAGCAAAAAGCTTTGCTAAATTAAATTTTATTTTACTAAAAATCAGTACAAAAATAGTAAAGTGGAATTGAAAACTGTTTACAAATTTTTCTACTAACATTTTTTTTCTAAATTTTACTATTGTATAAGCTTTCATTTTTAGAAATAACATTTCCTTTAATATCCACTTTTTTTAAATAAGTAAATTTTTTTTCGCTAATTTTAGCAAATCGGTTTTCAAAATTTTTTTAAAATGATTTCTGAAATTAGCAACAAAAATTTGTATATTTTCTGTAAAAATTCTGTTATTTGTAAGATATAAATACCACAAAAAAATTTACTAAATAATAATTTTTTTACTAAAAATCGGTACAAAAATAGTAAGTGGTATTGAAAACTGTTTTCAAATTTTTCTACTAATTTTTTTTCCTGAGAGTATTATTATTTTTTTTTTTAACAGAATATTTCAAACAATTTCTTTCATTTGATAAAATTTTTGTATTTTCTCAAAAACTATAATTTTTTCTAAGAATCGCCGAAATATCTTTCAAATAATAAAAGGAAGATAAATTTTTAAATACTACTTGATATTATTCTTTAAAATCTTTAATATCATCCTGGAAGATATCTTCTAAATGTTTGCAGGGAATAAAAAAATATATTTTTAATGTCACTGACATGTGTTTGCAAACAAAAACGTTTATTTTAGTAAAAAGTTTTTAAAAATTATGTGTAACCTCTACTCGTAAAAAATTCTTGAATAAATTTAAAAATGTTCTGCTGAAAATTCCACTAAGGGTAGCTAAAGAAACAAAAAAAATCTTGTTTTTTGTTTTTGAATTTGACTTTTTTGCTGCATATTTATACTTTTATGTGCGCCTAACAGTAGTTCTCTGATTTATATTTTTGATTTATAGATGTAGAACAAAGTCGATGAAGATTTGATACAAGATATCGAAAAAGAGGATATAGGGAAAATTTTTTTAAAGTAGTCAAAACAACTATAATCTTAAATTTTTAGTTTTTGGTAACCAAAAATGAAATTAGCAGCAAAACACATCCATACAACACCCGTCTTAGGGGACTTTTTTTATAGCATCTCTTGACAAAGGATCCATGAAGAAAGTAAAAATGTTCTTTAAATAAATTCCTTATAAAATTTTTATTGTGGGTATCCATAAACTGAACTTATCTCAGCTGAATTTTTACACTGAGTTTTGAGTTAATTTCATACACAGCGGCCAAACAAATTAAAATTTTAAACGTTCAAAAAATTTGATCGTACCCCTACAGCGCCAAACCCTTTGGGTGTTTTACTAAACTAACCTAATGCATTCATAGGAATTATTCATGCCCGAAAATAGTGTGGCACAGTGTTATTATACCCTCCACCATATATGGTGAGGGTATATATCAGTTTGTCATTCCGTTTGTAATATGTCGAAATATAGGTTTAAGACCCCATAAAGTATATATATTCGTGATCCTTATGCAATTTTAAGTCGATTTAGCGATGTCCGTCTGTCTGTTGAAATGGCGATCACGACGCGAAGACGCAAGCGGTGGTGCCTATTTTTACCCAGATTATTGAACATCCTCCCGAGCAGTTTGGTATTTAAAATGAGCAAAATCGGTTAAGCGGTTCAAAAGTTATGAGTGAAAATGTAAAGGTACCTCTAAATTTTCCATACAAATTTGAACAATTTTTCTGTATTTATTTTTGTTTTCTGTTAAGTAAGTAAAAATGTTATTAAGTCTTCTTCTTGTTCGATTACATTTACTGTCTTACATACTATGAGAATAATATCATTTTAGAGCTATATGTGTGTTACTCTTAATAACTAAGTTAACGTTAAAAGCAACAATGTTAAAGTCGCTAACAGAGCAGACTTCTGTAAATAACATTACTAAAACTAAAAAACAAAAGTCCGTTACATAAATTGACAAAACATATTCATATTACAGTTCATGCAAAATTTAGTATATACGTATATCATCTTCAGCCCCTATGGTGGAGGGTATTCAAAGATTCGGCACAGCCGAATTTAGCCCTTTTTTACTTGTTTTTTACCTGAAAAAGTTTAAAAAGTTCTTTGCCAAAAAAAAAAAAAAAACGACTGAGCAATTCGTAAATCAAAATCATTTTAAGGTAAAATTAAAGTTTATAAACTCCTTTTTGTGTTAAAGTTAATTCATTATGTTAAATAGACTACTTAAATCTTTGAACTGAATAAAGTCATTTATTAAAAAATAAATAACTTAAAATTTCTTTAAAAACAAAAAATCAACAGTGTCATCCGTAAGTAATTGATATACCAAAAAAAAAAAAAAAATTACAGAGTATAAAAAATTTTAAAATGGTTTTCTTTAGAAGACATAACAGTAAATTGTTTACAAATCTTTTAATTAGACAACTAAATCTCTTGAGAAATGTTAACATTTGCTAAGAGGATGAATGACAACAACCACAAAAAAGTCAACAACAGTATCAGTATAATCTTTTTTTTTTGGAAAGGTAGAAACACAGTTAATAATTATCTGGTAGATACATACCGACCAACATAGATGTATTAACAAGAAAATGTATATCATAGTATGTACTACATAAGTTCTTAATAGACTGAAAAATAATCTTGGCTTTGAGCCAAAATACAAAAGATATACTTTTTAATTACTATTGTTGCAAAAACAAAATAAAACAACAACATCAGCAAAACTAAACTAGGTTTATAATCACTACAACAACATGTTGTTATTATTATTATTTCATTTTTATTTTTTCTTTTTTTATTTTTTTGGTTGTTGGCTTAAGCTTCTAACAGCTCTTCAAGCCAACAATCAACATGAAAAATCGGTCAAACTCATCAACGACAAACACACACAAATTCGGTCACGGAATTATGCTTTTACTGCTTCTTCAGTAGATATATATATTTTTTTTTTTGATACAAATTGTTGTAGTTCTACATACTATGATTTGATGTTGCTAATGTGGTGTGGCAGGCATGTTTTACTTACAAGGAAGCATGGTTAATGGGTTTCCGCCGATTGCAATAAAAATTGAAGAAAAAATTCAGATATATTATGAAACAGTTCTGGGGGACAATTCCGAATAAAGTTCCTTTGCAAAGTGATGAATAATTTATCATCTTCACTTCATGTTTTCATGTTGAGCGATTCCCATTCTCGTTATGAAAAAAATGTTATAATAATTATTTCTCAATTTTATTTCATTCCACTCGTTCCGTGAGATTTAAACACGCAGAGAAAAACATGGTTGCAATATGATCACTGCTACTGTATTACTCTTGCTGCATTCGGGTATGGTTGTCACAATCAATTATTGGTTTATAAATATGGTCGCCACGACCATTATCATAGTAAATATTTTATTATTTCATGATCGTCATTTTCTATTTTATAACATGATTGGATGTAACCATAATGTGGTAATTAAAATTCTGACTATGAACACAAGATGAGAATTATGGAACTGCTGACAACAATCAATGAATAATTATAAATCAAAGAAAATATGACTGACATTTACAGTCATTATACTAAGAGTATATTGTGATCATACAAAAAAAAATGCATCAGTTCAGTCACCCATGTAAAAATGATAATAATAGGTGTTTTTTTTTATAGAGTAACACAAGTTTAAATCATAATAAAACAAGGAAATATATTTTTAATAGCAATTAAAAGGGGCTTCATTGGAAAGAAAATTTTATGAAATTAATGTTTAAATATGATTTCTGCCATTTGGCCGCCACGGCTGGTGCGTAGAAGGCGCAATCTGGAACACCAATTTTCAACATTTATCGACGTAGACAATGGACTTAACATTACCACAAAGAAAATGATCCAATGGGGTTAAATCACACGATCTTGGCGGCCAATTAATTGGGCCATTACGTGAAATTATTTTTTAATCAAAAGTTTCTTTGAGTAAATCAATTGTAACGCCCGCTGTGTGGCATGTGGCTCCGTCCTATTGGAACCACATATCAGCAAGATTAATGCAACGTAATTGAGATACGAAAAAAGTTCGAACCATGTTCCTATATCGATCACCATTGACAGAAACATTCTCACCATCATCGTTTTTTAAGACATATGGGCCAATGACTCCGCCAGCCCAGTTTGACTAATAGAACAATTATTTTGATTAAAACTTTCAACAATTTGCACCCGTTACTCTGATGTAAATCGATTCATAATGAAATTTCAAAGCAAACTAAACAAAAAGCAACTATCAGCTGTTAACTGGGTTGTCAAATAAAGCAGTAATGCCAACTCAAAGTTGTGACACTCTAAAAAAAAACGCTTTATATGATTGTTTTATTTTTACATAATCATTTACAATCGAAAAAATTCATGGACTTTTCCTTAAATTCTGCAAACAGTTTCTTAGATACAAATTCATATATTTTTAAAAAAACTTAGACCCCAAAAAAAAAATTTTAAGATTCTGAGGAAGAATACTTAGATTCTAAGAACTTTTTCTAGTAGAAATATTCTTAGATTCTTAGAAGAAAAAATCTTAAAAAAAATTATTTAAGTATTTTTATTTTTTTCCTTAGGAAAAACATTTCTTAAATTTAAAAAACTTTTTCATAGTTTCGAATCATAATATAATTATTGGAACCATATTATGGAAAAATTATGGTTATTTTATTATCATAATATGATAACTGTATTATGCTGCGACTATGTTATGATAATCCCAAAAATATATGATGCTTTTCAAATATGATTGCCCTAACCATGTTTTTTCTCTGCGTGAAGACACATTTTATTAAAAGACTTCAATTAGTTTTTTTCTTTTTCATTAAAAATTAAACATTTAATATAAAGATATTGATATTCTGGAAGATAAACAGGAGTGAGTTTTTATTGTTTTGATTTTTATATTTTTTTTAATGCGATTTGAGCGTTTCTTGTTTTTATACAATAATAAAAATGTAATTATTCTTTTGAAAATTAAAAATTTTGTAATTAAATTAAAAAAAAAATTATTAGAAAGAATTTAAAATGTTAAAAAATAATCAATTTAAAAAAAAAAGTCGCTAACAATGTTTGTAAAATAGTGCGACACTCACAGTTTTTTATGCTTTTATTTGGTGAAGAAAAAAAAACTCATATGACAACATTTTGACAGATAGTTGTCGCAAAAGTTAAATTAAGAATCAGATTCTTTGAGAAGTAGTGAATATTTTTACCACTTCACAGCTTCACACATTCAGATGCGGTCCGCTGAACATTTGTATAGAAAATTGTTAATGGTTTGTGTTTAAATTTATATGTATATAAATGTTCAATTAATTTAATCGAGAGAAATTTAAATTTCGTAGATTTCAGGCATACATATTTCTACACTGATAATAAACAATGTATAAAAATAAAAAAAAAAATTGTAAAATAAACAAACAATTGTTTACTTTTCATTAAAGTTTTCCTAGTTTTAACAATATTTATGCATGGATTATAATGAATGTATACAAAGATGAAATAACCCTTAAACGTAGGCTTGGGCCACCAAAAAATAATACATATGTATCTCCTGCTTGCATCTGCTTTATCAAATGTCCTAATTTCTTTGCAATCGGTGGGAACCCATCAGTGGTACTTCCTTGTAAGTTGTTTACTGTTGTTATTTAGTTTGAGATGCTGTCACAAAAAATTTTCAAAAACAAAAAAGCATAAAAAGTAACAACAAATTGTAACAAAAACATAAATATGATGGATTGCATTCATTCATATAAAGGCAGACCGAAAAACATATTTATGTTGAATTAGAGATTTAACATAAATTAGAAACAGAAGTGAACATAAAATATGATAAATATTACAAAGCATAGTTGAGCATAAGTTAAGTATGTACTAAAAAGTACCCTTATCTAAACACTTCGATTTTCCCGGAATTTGGATGTGTGATAGAAAAAAAAAAAATCCAAGAACAACCTGCCTCACTTTTTCGATCACCTAGGGAAAGAAATGTGGACATTTTTGGGTACTTTTTTGTTCAGCAGCATGTGGGAAACATTCGAAAATCTATATAAAAATTGCATTAAAATATGTAATATATTTGTCAATTGAAGATTGTCAAGTTGTTACAAAAAGTACAAAAAAAAAAGCTCAGCGAAAAACTTGCAAAAATCCAAAGTAACACGAATGCAAAAAGAAGGACAAATACGTGTCTCCTAAAATTTAGTTAGTATAAAAAAATGTGAATTTGGCATCCACAGCTAAAAAGCTAAAAAAAAACTTCAAAATACACATTTTTGAACACTCTTATAATTCCGAAGTGGAATTTTAAGCTGATGTGCTTTCCTTAGCTGGAGTGTTTTCCTTCTGAGTACCAAGTAAAGCGTAATTTTCAAAGTAAAAAAAGGCTTAAATTCGGCTGTGCCGAAACTTTGACTACGCTCCACCAATGTCCTCACTGTTGATACAAATAATGCAAAAATCTTTAGAAATGAAATTGTGGAGAAAATTTTTTTAAGGTGCAAACTTTTTTGGATGTAGAAACAAATTTTGTGGTTGGAAAAAATTTTTGAGGTAAAAAAAAATTTTAGAGGTAAACAAAAATTTTTTTGGTGAAAAAAACTGTGAGGTGAAAAATATGTTTTGAGGTGAATATAAAATGTTATTCAATTCTAAGCGACTGATGAAAAAACAAAAAATATTTTACTTACATGGAAAATGTACAGATACCTTCACATTTTCACTTATAACTTTTTAACCGCTGGACCGATTTTGTTCATTTTCAATAGCACTCCCGCTTGCGTCTTCGCACCGTGATCGCAATTTCAACAGACAGATCGACTTAAAATTGTATATGGATCACGAATATATATACTTTATGGGTCTTAAACCATGTTACAAACGGAATGACAAGCTGATATATACTCTCACCATATATGGTGGAGGGTATAAACACAGAAAATTTGCAAAAAAGAATGAAATATTTATTTGGAGCGATAAATGAATGCCTGCCATTTACTTCTTAAAGATTATTTAATGTAAATGTTACCCGCGGCTACGCCGTAGGTGGTCTATCCGTGAGCTCCAATTTTGGCATACTTTTTCCAGCATTTCGGCCGGTATCTTCCAGGTCTGGAATTGTGACTGGCTTGTCCCTGTACAAAAGAGACTTCACGTATTCCTACACAATATAGTCTAGTGGGGTCAAATCTTACGATCTTGGCGGACAATGTACTGCGCCAAAACGTGAGATTTATTGCTCACCAAACTCGCCTCTCAATGGGTTAATGGTATCGCGTGCTGTGTGACATGTGACACCGTCGTGTTGAAACCACATGTCAACCAAGTCCAATTCTTCCATTATGAGAAAAAAATCAGTAATCATTGCACGGTACCTTGTTCCATTGTCTGCCAACAAATCGCACCAAATAGTGCATCTTTTGAGGTGCTTTGGCAGCTCTTGAACTGCCTCTGGCTGATCACCACACCAAATGCGGCAATTCTATACGTAGCCATTGAGCAGAAAAATTATCTTCGTCGCTGAAGACAATGTTTTCCAATTTTTATAATAAAATTCAATGATTTGCAAGCTTTGGTTCGTTTCTTAGGCTATTCATGGTGAAATATCAAACCTTAATGAGCATGTTTGGCATTGCCATATGTAACGAATCTTTTTTTTTAACTGAAAAATTTACATTAAAAAACCAAATAGCAAAAAAAATCACCCTTTAAAAAACTTTATATTTACTAATTATATAAAAAAAAGAACATAACCAACTTCCTCTATGACTTTCCACCACAGTCATTTGTGAATTGCAATTAAAGTACCTCTTAATGTTCTTTAACAATGGCAAGTATTTCAAGAGTTTCGTTTACATTTTTTATTTTGCAGTTAAAAGTTATTTACTGTTATTATCATCATCATCATTATTATTATTTGCATTTATTCCAAAGCATTAATTCTTTAGAATAAAAAAGAAACTATATATTTACAATAGAGTTTCAGCAATTTTTTCTACTTAAACAATTTCACGTATATTTCTAGGGCTACAGTAGGCGTGCTCATATAAACTCGTATTATAATCGTAAATTGAGTAAAGCTAATTAGGGCGAGTTTTTGGGATGTAAGTTAAACTTGGTTTAATTAAACCAAAAACGAATTTTGTCAGCCATTTCCAAGTTAATTAACATAAATTTGTCGGAACAACTTTTTTTTGCATAGGATTTTGGTCTTCATTAAAATAAAACAAAATAAATAAAATTTCAAAAGCAGTATTTCAGTTACAAACTACGATAAAATGAGTTTAAACATATCTACATCCTTAAAACTCAGCCTTAGTGGAATATGATCAAAATTATATTTGAACTGACTAATTAGTCGAGTTCATTATCAAACTCAATACAAAAAAATGTTTATCTATAGTTTACGGTTTACGAACAATATACGAGTTTACATGAATTCATTTAATATATTCGATTCCATATGTAAAAAATTTGAGCAGATTTTCTTTGTACGCATTTCTTTGCGAGTTGTATTTCTACCTACATCTTATCATATATTAAATAAAATAAACGTAATATTTTATGCACTCTTTGAAAATAATAATCCTCTATTCTTAACAATATAAATTTATAAATTACAATATCATTTCTTTTTATTTCAATTGTTGTTGGCATTTTTTAACCTTTAATCCTTTAGAGCGGCATAACTCAAAAAACACGATTTTTGAGTTAATTATGCAGAAATTTGGGTCACGACATAATCTAAAACATATTAAAAAAATGGTATTGTTATCTCTTTCCCTCATTAAATGGAGACCAAGTGTTTTGTATTTTACTCAACAGTTATAAGCTTTTTACACTGAAGAACATCTTTGTGAAACGCCTGGAAGATGTTGAAAACGTGAAACATGTATTTACATTGGCAACATCTTTCATCTGTTATATGTATATTCAGCTGTCAAAAAAATAAAAGAAAAAGGGTCATAATTTTTGTTAAAAATAAAAAAATGGATTTAGAGAAAGCATAAATCATTGGAGTAGTTGTTGCTTTACAAGAACAAACCCGAATTTTAATGCAGTACATTGAAATATTAAAGGCCATTCTGGAAGATGATGAAGAAGAATTTTTGGTAAACATAAATATGAAATTCTTACATGTGCCGCTCATTTTCCTTTGTTGAATAAATTTTTTTGTTTATTTTCTGCAATGCCAGTTTGCTAGTGATGACATAAAGAAAATCGAAAAAATTACAAAAAAAAATCGATTTTCTCTGTGCCATCACTAGCAAACTGACATTGCAGAAAATAAACAAAAAAAATTATTCAACAAAGGAAAATGAGCGGCACATGTAAAAGAATTTCATTCTTATGTCTACTAAAAATTCTTCTTCATCATCATCTTCTTCCAGAATGGCCTTTAATATTTCAATGTACTGCATTAAAAATCGGGTTTGTTCTTGCAAAGCAACAACTACTGCAATGATAAATGCTTTCTCTAAATCCATTTTTTTTTGATAGTTGAATAAATAACAGATGAAAGATGTTGCCAATGTAAACACATGTTTCACATTTTCAACATCTTCCATGCGTTTCACAAAGATATTGTTCAATGTAAAAAGCCTATAAATTAAAAACTTTTAATGCAATTATCTTGAATTCTAAGGAATTCTCTGCCAGCACATATTTTGGTTTATAACAGGTTAATTGAAAAGTCCCCGGCCTACCATACTAAAACAGATTTTTTTTTTCGCAAAATTAGTTTTTTTTATTCAACATAGTTCCCTTCAAGGGCGATACACTGATTATAGCGACCCTCCAACTTTTCGATACCATTTTTGTAGTACGATTTGTCCTTTGCTTCAAATAGGCCTCAGTTTCGGCGACTAGCTCTTCAATCGACGAAAATTTCTTCCCAGCGAGCATTCTTTTGAGATTTGAAAACAGGAAACAGTCGCTGAGGACCAGATCTGGATTTTCGCCTTCGTTTTTACTGACTCGTTTTTGGTCAAAAGTGAGCTCGCGCGGCACCCACTTTGCACAGAGCTTTCTCATACCCAAGTATTCGTGAATCACGTTCAGTTGATATCTTTATAGTACCTTCTATTTCATTCAATTTAAATTTTCGGTCATTCGAAATCATTTTGTGGATTTTTTGATGTTATCGTCCGTAACAACCTCTTTTGGGCGTCCACTGCGTTCACCATCTTCGGTGCTCATTTTACCACGTCTAAACTTAGCTTCCCATTTTTTGATGGTTGATTTTCCTGGGGCAGTGTCCGGAAACTCGTCATCAAGCCAAGTTTTTGCTTCAACTGTATTTTTTCCCTTCCAAAAGCAATATTTTATCAACACGCGAAATTATTTTTTATCCATTTTTTCACAATAACAAAAGTTGCTTCACTCAAAATGCTATAATTTACAAACTAATGTTCCGACAGCTGTCAAATGTCTTTTTGAAGGTTAGGGCTAACATATCATATCGATTTAAGTTTAGTAGCGCCATCTGTGTCAGACCGGGGACTGCTGACCTGTTATATGTATATTTGCTATATTATCGGTTATCGGGGATCCGAAAGAAATTTTTTCTATTTTGTTGAACACTTAAAATATTATTTCGTTAAAAATAATCTAAAATACATATTAAATTAATCGAAAATACAATCAAAAGGAGGACTTCTGCTTTTTCATTATATTCAATGCATTTTTTTGTTTATTTTCAATCATTGTTTCATAATCGACAAAAGTAGTAAAAGCAAACAAAAGTCGTTTAAAATAACCATCAAATTTCAACTGAAAAAAGGTAAAAAAAAACGATTTTTGTGGTTTGTTTTTCAAATTGAAATTTTGTTAATTTGTATGTAATTTTGAAAAACACAACACACACAGATGTATCTATTTTGATTTTCTATGTGTGTATCTATATTTGAATAATTTATTGTAATTTTTATTGAAATAATTTTGTATATAAATAAATTATTTTGGTAAAAAAAAAACAATAAGGAATTATATGAATTTCTATTTTTAGAAACATAAAATTTTATATTTAACAGAAAAAAATATCAACTCCTACTGAAAGTCTGCAATTTTTATAGTTTGTTTTTTGAATAACTGATCCAAATAGTTAAAAAATATATTTCTATGAATTTCAATTGATTCTTCATTTAAAAACAAACTCTACGTATTACTTTTTAAATAAACTACAGTCGGTAACGGAAAATATATATTGTGAGTGAAAGTGAAATTTTCGAAAAAAATCCACTTATATTCTATTAAAATATAACTTTTATTTATTGTCTGGATTTTCATCCAGCAAAGGGTTAATATATATATAATTTTTTTTTTTCATTTGCCGGTTGACGAACTGTGTGAATATGTTGTATACAACTTTAAATGTCGCTTGCCATGTTTGTTTTGAAGTACGTATAAAAACTAAACTGCTAAAAACGCTCCCTATTTGATGATTTATATTCATTTGCCATCACGATATTTTCAAGCACCTTATCTGACTGACTTCACTCCACACTCGTTCGCAATTCACTTCCTTTTGAAGTATTGTATGTATGTTATTCACATTTACCCAGTCTGTTAAGTGTATTGTAATACATCTACTCGTATTTTGTTAAATTTATTAAGTATCTTTAATCATTTTTGTTTTTTAATTTATAAGTTATTTATTTTATTTATTAATCATATAATTACAAATTATATGTTAATACCCTAACCGAGCAATAGCAACAAAGGCCTTCGGCTCGTTGTAGCGAAAACAGACCAGAGCCTCTGGTGGGAATTGAACGCTACCATCTAGCCTAAATTTATAAGTTAATTTATTTATTTATAAGTATTTTATATTAAATAACATTAATAATGTTATTTTCTATACAAATTAATAATTATGTTTTTGTATGTTTTCTATTTGTCTTTCTATCATTAAAATGTTAATGTATTTTATACCTTTTTTTTGTTTTATAACATTTTGTGATGTCACTTTTAATTTATTAAACAATAGAATGTGTTTATTTTATGTATATTTTAAATAAATCAAACAATACAGCAAGAATTTTTGTCCAAAGTATCGATTGCCGAAAAAATTTATTTCGCCTTAAAACTTGTTTACAACACAGGAAAAAATACGCCAATTTTATGTGCTTGTCTTATTATTAAATTGTGTATTTCGCTATTTCTATATACAAAATTTTGAAGATTGTGCTATTTCGACTGGCTGTTATTAAAAAACTAAAAAGTTAAAAAAAAAATAGCAAAAAATTTCGACTAAGCCTAACCAATTTTTCCGTGAGAGAATATTTCCATTAAAGAGCTTTTTGGTAGTCAGGTCCATTGGAATCAAACAATTAATTAAAAAAAAACAGACCAATATCCCGAAAACTAAGTACTAATACACTCCATAGGTTGCTCGGATATAGCTTCCACAAACATTACTCCCAATTCAAGTTTATGGGTTATGTCTTATGCCCTCATTTTATAAAACGCAACGCCTCACTTCACATCATTTTTTAAAAAAGTCGATTTTGTAAATCACTTGAATAAAGTAGGTGATTGCTCGCGTTGAAACAACTGTTCGTTACGTTATTTGAATTTTTTACATACAAATTAGAATTTCATAAATCACTGCGCTAAAAAATTAATCACTTGAGATGTCAAAATCATCACTTGGATTGTTTGAGCGTTGACTTTTTTCAAATTATTTAAAAAAAAAAAACACAATTTAAAAAAATTTGCCATAAATTTTTTTTATTGAGCAGATTTTTTATTTTTTCTTGTTCTTTGTCGTGGAAATAGTAAAAATGCCTCCCAAAAAATCTTAAAAATAAAAAACATTTCAAAAATTGCTCCACAAATTTTTTTGCGGTCTTAAAATTTAGGAGCCTAAATATTTACGCCCAATTGCGGATAATAATTCGGACATTACCAGCCCGATTTAATATCTGCCTGTGGAAAGCATAGCTGAATGCTACCGAATGCGTTACAGGTCGCGGATATTGGTACGTCCCGCAGATATGCGAAGTAGCTGCTTTATGCAGTCGCGGACAATCAGCGGCTTCGAGAGTAAAGTCTCAGAGGGATATCGGGTTGCACCGATCTCCCCCTAAATACTGAGTGTCAATGATACTCAAATTTAATGGCGAGTTATTGGCGCCTTTCAAAACTAATAGCTACTGCCGGGTGTCACCGATGCGTCTGTTCTTGCATCAAGCGGCTCGCTATATAAATGTGTTCGGATGTTATCCGTGCCTATCTAGCAGGATGCTTTAGGCCAATGCGCTAATCATCCGAAACTTAAATGATTAATGAAACCATTGGTGTTGCCAATAACAAAAAAGTAGGGATAAATGTAACAAATCAAAATAAATTCCATACATGCATAAATGCAGGTAACACTGAAATTATTTTAATTTGAAAATTAAAGTGATAACGTAAAAGTCTAACGCAATGACGTAGTGATTTATAAAATTCGATTTTTTTACACTCGCGTTGGCGTTAGAAAGTGAAGTGTAGGTGATGCGTTGAACGCAGGTGATTTACAAAATTTGGGTATTATTCTTATTTCGGTCATTGCTCCTATCATTGAAGTAGGGAGTATTTGTATCACATTGGGCATAATCCCTACAAAAAATGTTGCAAATTAGGATTTTAACATAAATGTAAAAGCTGCTTTACATTGAAATGATATAATTTATTTTACAAAAATTTGATAACTGACAAAATCAAGGGCTTTATTTATTAATGCCCTCATTTTGTAAAACGCAATCCCTCACTTGCTCGCGCTAAACAGCTGTTCGTTACGTTATTTGAAATTTTATACATAAAAATTAGAATTTCATAAATCATTGCGCTGAAAAATTAATCACTTGAGATGTCAAAATCATCACTTGAATTGTTTGAGCGTTGGTTTTAATCTTTTTTCAAATATTTAAAAAAACACACAATTTTTAATTTGACATCAATATTGTACCGTAACGGACGTTTGGTAACACCAATACCCTGGTTGGATTCTTCATCATCCGAAGAAGACGAGGTATCAAAAAGTAACGAGTACATTTTTTTTTTGATTTTGATTGATTTTTTATTTTTTTTTTTTCGCATAATTCTTTATACAAGACTATTAATTATTTCATACACAAATGACGTAGTGATTTATAAAATTCGATTTTTGCACACTCGCGTTGGCGTTAGAAACTGAAGTGTAGGTGAGGCGCTGAACGCAGGGGACTTACAAAATTTGGGCATAACTGTTTATGATTTATTAGATACTTGTATACAATTTCGGGAAGTAATCAATTATCAATAATACAAGTATTAAAAAAAAGACAATGAACTAAAAATTAACCCAAAATTTCCTTTGAAATACAATAGTTTAAAAATGTGACTCAATTTAAGTCAAATTTCGAAAAATTTTCTTAAAACGAATAAAAACGAAATAGTTTATATACTCAGAAATAGTTCATATATTTCCTAAATAAAAATTTAAGAAATTTGCATGCTAAAATATAATAAAACTAAGTTTTATTAAAAAAAAAAAAATAAAACATAATTTACTCCCATTTAGTTCAAAAAATGTGTCTAACTTAAAGTGAGAAAGTATTTGAACTTGATGTGTGTTAATTTTTTTTCACGAGTAGTTAAATTTTAGAAAGCCATTTCTAAGTTCAGTTTAAAGACTACCATTTCATAATTTTTAAAAATTGTTTTCTAAAAATTAGTTCATTCGATTAAAAACAAAAAGTAATAAATTTTTTCCTATGTAAGAATAAAAATTTATTCGAGTTTAGAAACTGATGAACTATATCTAGGAAAAATTTTTGAGCAACTTAGTTCAAATAAATTTTAATTAAATATTATTATTTCTTTTTTCAAGTTAAAATTTTCTAATTTTTGAAAAATAAATAAATAATTTTTTCTTCAGATAAATTAAAAAAAAAGAGTAAATTTTTCTTAAATCGAAAATTATTACATAAAAGAGCAAATTATAAATTTTTTACCTTTTTCTAACAAAATTTTAAAAATATATTTTAAGCTATTTTAAGATCAATATTTAAGACTGTTAGAGATGGGCACGTGAGCCATTTTTGATTCACGCTCACGCACGATCACGAACCAAAAATTACGATCATACACGATCATTTTTTTAAATGGTTGATTGTTTTTTTTTTTTTTTTTTTTTTTTTTGTGGAAAAGAATATTGAAAATAATTTAACCGTTTTCCAACCAAAAAAAAAATCCTATACCTCAGTTTATTATTTTTTAAAAATTTGAAAATTTTACTTGAAAACAAAAAATATTTTATTATTGTAAAATTTTTATAATTTATTTGAACTAAGTTGCGTGAAAATTTTTCTTCGAAATAGTTCATCAGTTTCTAAAACCAAATAAATTTTTATTATTACTTAGAAAAAAATGTATTACTTTTTGTTTTAAATTGCTTAAACTAATTTTTAGAAAAAAAATTTAAAGTGGTAGACTTAAAAACTGATTTTAGAAATGGCTTTCTAAAATTTTGTAAATTTTTCTACTTGTGAAAAAAAATGAACACATTAAGTTCAAGTACTTTCTCACACATTTTTTGAACTAAATGGGAGTAAATTATGTTCTAAATGTTTTTTTGAACTAAACTTAGTTTTATTACATTTAGGTATGCAAATTTCTTAAAATTGAGATGTTTTTTTTTTAAAAAATTTATAAATTTTTATTTAATACGAGGATGGATCAATAAGTCCGTGGGAACAGTGTTGCATTTTATATAACTATGAGGAAAGTTCGAAAAGTCACGGACTTATTGATCCGCCATCGTTTACTTGTTTTCTTTTTCATCAAGAATCAAGAAAAATTACTTAAGGTATGAACTATTTCTCAGTATATAAACTATTTCGTTTTTACCCAAACATAGGATTTTTTTTTTTTCATTTTAAGAAAATTTTCAAAGTTTTAATAAAAATTTACTTTAACTGAGGAACATTTTTAAACCATTTTAAAGGAAATTTTGGATTAATTTTTAGTTCATGTAATTCGAAATTTTGTTTCGGTATCAGACTATTGGAAGTGGGTTTCGACTTATCTGGTTCTTTTTGTTTTTGTGATATGGATGATTCAAATTTTATTGAAGAGATTTTTGTATTCACTTTTTCACAAGATTTATCATGACTGCAAAACCCGTTGTCCGGTTTCATTTATTTTATTTAGTTTTTGAGAGGCGGTCCATATTCAAACTACAAGATCTTTCAAAAATTTCGAGTGTGAATTCGCAACTTCACATTTCAATTACTTTACCAATCCATTTATGCGAATTTATAGGATACAATTATAAAATAATTTTTTAGAACATAAAGTTTTGCTCAATACATTAGATGACTATTAAATTTTGTAAAATTTACCAGAAATTCTCAGACTTTAGCAAATTTTTCTCACATTTAAATTATAACACCTAACCTAAATTATTGCAATTTTTTTTTAGTAAAGCCAAAGGCTATAAACAAATTGTTGCCCCTTTTTATGCAAAGGATTTTAACAAACAGCAACCAAGCACCAGCAAAAAGTACAATAACCTTTTTGCATAAAAATGCATAAAATTCTCTGTACATGATGTGTGTACAATAGAAGAAGTAAAACAACAACAACAAAATATACGACTGCAACTAAAATGAAATGTGTACGTATTTCACACTTAAAACCTCTGTTTTTAACACACAACAACAGAACATGCACGTTCGTCCTTTTTATCATCATGATCCTCGTACGTATATACTACGTATACATTTAAATAGAAAACTTAGTTTGGGGAATTGTTAGTAGTAACTAAAAGGAAGAACTATAAATGTATAAAAAGCATGATTGCAGCAATAGATAATAATAATAAAAAGGAACAACGTTAAATTACATTTCAAAAACAGCTACAATAGCACGAAGTTTATAAGGATTTCTTATTCCTTAAACAAAGCTAAAGTGGAAACAAAAAGACCATCTCCGATAAGCACAAAAACAAACTAAAAAAACAACAAGTAAAAAAAGTTTTAAGTTCGGCTGTGACGAAGCTTTGAATACCCTTCAAAATGTTCTCACTGTTTTTAATACAATTAATGTAGATAAACTTTAAAAGTGAAATTATGGAGGAGAAAAAAATTGTTTGTGGTGAAAAACTTTTTTAGATGTGGAAACAAATTTTTTGGTTGGAAAAAAAATTTTGAGGTGAAAAAAAATTTTTGAGGTGAAAATAATTGAGGCGAATATAAGGGACTGGTTCAAAAACCAGTGAAAATACATATTTTACTTGCCATTTCCAATAGCAAACTGCTTGGGAGAATGTCCAACAATCTAGGTAAAACTTAATACCCCCGTGTGCGTCTTCGCGCCGCGATCGCTATTTCAACAGACAGACATACCAACATCGCTAGATCGGCTTAAAATTTCATAAGGATCACGAATATAAAGGGTGGTTAAATTTTAAAGACCGATGATGAATGTGAACCACACCTAAACGTCAAGTTTTTTCTGCATTTTATTTGACATTTCTCAATTCCAGACAAACTCAAATTGAATCATGGAAAGATACACAATCGAGCAACGCGTTAAAGTTATTCAGGCTCATTATGAAAATGGGCGTTCAAATCAAAATGCACTTTGTTATTTGTTTGGTCAGCATAATCGACCAAATCGGGATAATTGTGCACACATTTCTGTAAATCGGGTCTGTAGAAAATGAGAAAACATCTGTGCATGCTCGCCAAGTTCGTTCTGCGGAAAACATTGCTGTTGTTCGCGATAGTGTGGCAGAATAGCCCTCAATCTCGACTCGCCGTCGGTGTTCGCTATCGCTAGATCATAACGGATTTCTTGAAGCCAGAAATTGAGGATATGGATGTGCAGGATATGTGGTTTCAACAGGACGGTGCCTCTTGCCACACAGCTAAACAATGTCTCTTTTCCGCGACAAATGCAATGGCCGTGTTATCTCACGTGGTGGCGATGTCAATTGGCCGCCAAGATCATATGATTTGACACCGTTGAACTTCTTTCTTTGCGGTTATTTGAAAGAAAAGGTGTACGTCGATAAGCCAGCAACAATTCAAGAGCTAAAGGATGAGATAATTCATCACATTAACGGCATAGAACCTCAATTATGCCTCAGCGTCATTGAAAATTTGGACCATCGGATGGAGGTGTGCCGCCGAGGTCGAGGCGGCCATTTGGCTGATATTTTGTTCCATACATAATTGAACCTACCATATTATCATAATAAAAAGAAATAACAATTATTTTCTAAATAATTTGTGTTTTATTCAAAATCAACATCGGCCGTTAAAATTTAACCACCCTTTATATACTTTATGGGTTCTTAAACCTACACTCACAATATTATTTCGTTAAAAACAATCCAATATGAATACACTCAGAAAAAAAGTTAGTAGAAAAACAGTTTTTCACTCCCACTTTACTATTTTTGTACTGATTCTTAGTAAAAAAAAAAATATTATTTATAAATTTTTTCTATTTACATTTTTTTGTTGTTAATTTCAGAAATCATTTTACAAATTTTTGAAAACCGATTTGGTAAAATTAGCAAAAAAAATTTACTTATTTTAAAAAAGTGGATATTGAAGAAAATGTTATTTGTAATAACAAACTAAAATTGCCTTAAAATTTTACATAAACCAAAAAAGGGATCGGAAGTGAATATTCCCGACTCATTTCTAAAAATAGGACATCCACTTAAAATAGCTGAGGGCTGATTTTTTAATTTAAATTTGACCTTGAAAAGTAAAAAAAAAAAATTTACTAAAATATTTTTCAAAACAGAAATTCCCAAATTAAAACAAAATGAAAAATTCGTTTATGTTTTTAAAATTTTTAAGCCTTTGATTTTTTTTTTAATTTTGTCTAAAATATTTTTTGAAAAAAAAAAAATTTGAAATTTTGTTAATAATATTTAGTATTTTTTTTTTTTTTTTGCTAATTTTAGCAGACAGAAAAAGTTTTCTAAAATTTAGTAGCGGCAGCTAATTTTTTCTACAAATTCCATTGTACTACACGTCAGCAGACATTTGTTGCTAAGATTATCAAAAAATTCGGCTGGGCTTAAATTAGCAAAATTTCCCGTAATAACAGAAAAATTTTCAGTTGCCATTAGAGACTTTTTTTGGTGAGTGTAACTTAATCGAAAATACAATCAAAAACAGGACTACTGATTTTGCATGATATTCAGCCCATTTCTTTGTTTATTTGCAATCATTGTTTAATAACCGACAAAAGTAGTAAAAACAATCGAAAGTCGTTTAAAATAACTATTATCAATTTTTAAACAAACTATTTTGATAAAAAAAAAAAAAAACAAAAAGGAATTATTTGAATTTCTATTTTTAGAAATAGAAAACATAAAATTTTACATTTAACAGAAAATATCAACTGATTTTATAATAATAGTAATTTTTTATAGTTTGTTTTTCAAATAATTAAAATATGTATTTCTATGAAATTCAATTGATTCTTCATTTAAAAACAAACTCTACGTATTACTTTTTTAAATAAACTACAGTCAGTAACGGAAAATATATTGTAAGTGTATATTTCGAAATGTTACAAACGGAATGACAAACTGATATATACCCTCTTACCAAATATAGGGGAGGATATAACAATGAAATATGTATTTCTATTTAGGTCAATATACCAAGATTAACTCTCAAGAATTATAAAAAAAGGAATGAAAATTCTAAAAAATAGAGCAATAACTAAAACTACTGTTGTATAAAGTAGAAAACTGGGAATGAAAATCTATTTGAAAAAGGAAGTTTTTTCCTTTGTGGTAAACTATGGCAGCGATAAATGTACTGTAATCTGTGGGTGGTTAGTTCGTAGATATTACAGTGATTACGATAAAACAGAAAGCTATAAAACCATTGACTTGTTTAGAAGAAAATAGAACAAAAAAATGGTATTAAAAACAATCAGTTTTTTTGCTTTCAAATGCGGTTATAGTGATGAGTTAAAAAAATATGCGGCTGATTTCACACCGATACGAGTATTTATTCACATTTAAAAAAAAAACAAAAGAAATAAAAACTGACCTAGTACTTTTAAAAGTTCTGGTACACGATTAAACGTCCCCACTGTTAAACGGCCTGTACACTAAGAAAGAAAGTTAGTAAAAAAAATTTGCAAACGGGTTTCAATCCTACTTTACAATTTTTATACATATTTTTAGTTTTGCTGGGCTAGTTTGCGCACAGCGGTATTTTTTGCTTATATTAGCAACACATGTCTGCTGACGTGTAGTACAATGAAGTTAGTGAAAAAAATTAGTAGCTGCTACTAAATTTTAGTAAACTTTTTGTAAAGTGGAATTTAAAATCAGTTTGATAAAATCAGTAAAAAAAATTACTAAATATTATTAATATTAGTACAATGAAATTAGTATAAAAAATTAGTAAGCGCTACTAAATTTAAGTAAATTGTTATTAACTGCAATTTAAAATAGATCTGTTAAAATCTGCAACGATTTTTACTAAATATTATTGAAATGGAAATAGCAGTAAAGTTAATAACCGCTACTAAATGTTGATAAAATTATGTAAAAAGTTGATTAAAATAAATTATTTCAAATTAATACAAATTTATGGTGAATATTAGTGAACTCAATTAATTGTAAAATATACCAAAATTTTAATTTATAAAAAAAATTATTAATATGCAAAAATTAACTCAATTATTTTTTGTAAATACACTTATTGCACTTTATAGCTGTTAATTTCTTTTATCATTTTTTTTTTATCGAGCAACATTTTTTATTTTATTTATTTTTTTCAGAGGATATTAAAAAAAAATTAAAGATTTAAAAATAGTAAAAACATAAACGAATTTATAATTTTGTTTTAATTTGGTGATTTTTGTTTTGAAAAATATTTGTAGTAAATTTTTTGGATGTTAAGTAAAAAAATTAATTTTTTTAATAGCACTAAAAAAGTTTTAGTGCTATTTTTTTTTAAGTCTATTTTTGGGCATGAGTCACTTGTGAAAAGTATCTTCACTCCCGATCCCTTTTATTAGTCTATGTAACATTTTAATGCAATTTATGTTTGTATGTGTAAGTTTTAATTATTAAACATTACATTTTTTTAAAATTAGTTTTTTTTTTGCTAATTTTGGAAAATCGGTTTTTAAAAATTTGTAAAATGATTTCTAAAGTTAGCAAGAAAAATTTGTAAATATTCTGTAAAAATTCTGTAATTTGTAAAATGTGAATAGCAACAAAAAATTTACTAAATAATAATTTTTTTACTCAGTACAAAAACTTTAAAAACCGTTTACAAATTTTTTTACAAACTTTTTTTTTTTGAGTGTAGTCCATATTGGAATACTTTGGACTATAAGTTGTAGTCCGTTTTAAGGAGCATAGTTTGTATAGGGTGGAGCAAATGTATGTTAATGTCGTATCTTAATGTGAAATGGCTGCCATTTTGTTGGAAATAAAAAAAATTGTTTTTTATTTATTTAAGAAATGAGGAGATCGCCAAGGCGGTTATCTTGTTTGTTAGGAACACAAGAAAGCAACCGAATTTTTCGCTTAGGTATTCGAAATTCTCAACTGAATTTCTATTGTCATGACCGAAGTATTAGAGCTGCTGCCCATAGCTCTAATAATGCATATAACAACGACAATGTATTATCGATCATTGAGGCATTGGGAATCTCGAACACGTATTCAAAGATTGGAAATGATGTTTTCTTAACTTTTAACCAACATTCTGGTAACCCCTACTGATTCATTCATATCAGGGAAATAGGTTATGGGAAGGCGGAAAGAGAGAGTGGTGTTTGTGGACGTCTATATTGTAAGCTACGGCGAAGATCTCCTCAGGGAGACGATTTTACATAAGGCTAGTGCAACTGAACATCGAATTCTCTTCTGTAATGCGTTGTGCGAACGAATGAGATATACTTAGTATTACGAACAGAAATAGGGGCCCTCGGGATGAGTTCACTTATCTCAACAGAACACTTCCCGTTTTAATATCTATAGAACAAAGAAGCACACCTTCCGACAATCCCTACTGCCATTGATAAGCGTCAGTACCATACTTTGCACACGGTACAGAAGCCCCAAAATAGACTTTGTCGGCCATGCCCATAAATGGAAGCTATAGATAAGTAGTATATATAGTGCGGAGGAGATCAGGGAGAGCTGATCGAGCAAACCAAGCAAATTGAATGCTTCGCTTAACATTTGAATGGTGTAACTTATCCAACAGACATTATTTGAATTCCCATGCCCAGAAAGTCAAGAGTATCAAAATCCTTAATAAATATATTACACCCATATATATGCAAGACGTTGTTTGCTCCACGACCCTATGGGTCAAAATACAACATTGGATTTAAATAGATCCTGTTAGGACGATCTCACTCAGAGATTGTCGAAAGGTCACCTTTGAGTTTGCCTTTTATAATCTACCTTTTTCTCAGATCCTCCACAAGACTTGGCCTAAGATCGCAGATGTCATCTGCGAAAAAATAGATGACAAGGAAGATCATTAAAAAGGTGAGGAAAAGAGTGGAAGAAATAACGTAATCTTGAGAAACCCCTGAAAGCTCGAAAGAAATCATTACCTACATCAAAAAAATTAAGCATTAATACAAGTATGTCGCGCCACACACGATCGAACGCCTTGGAAATATAAAGAGCTACCACTTTACTTTTACCAAACCGGTAAATGGACCGACTACAACCAAGCCAAAAAAAAGTCAAGATAATGGTTATCGACACGAAGATAGAAGTAAAATGATGAAATTGACAACAAGGAGTACTACACAAAGGAGGGAAACATTGTGATTAACGAAGTCCCTGAGTCACTTTAAAGTTTGGGGACAAAGACGATCAAATTCACTAATTATTTTGTGCTACTAATCTGCAAAAGTTTAAGCAATCTCTTACATTTGAACTTACAGAAGAAAATAATCTCGAGAAGTTTGATCTTACTAAATTGAATGTAGCCACTGGGAAATTTTTTTAAATAAGGAGAAAGAACTGTGGAAAGAATAAACAAAAAAAAAAAAAAACTTATGATCTTTCTACACACGTAAAACTTTCCGAAGGACATGGCATATTGGTTTTAATTTATGTGAAATTATGTTGTCTTATCAATCTTATAAAAATACAATGATTAGGTTATCTAAGCGTCACTCGCCTTATACCCCAAACCCAAATGCGTCTGTAAGTGATGTTTGTCCATTCCGCTGATTAATGTACACATCATGAGTACGGCATACAAGGCGACGCTTATGTTAATATGATGGGAATCTGAAGAGGGACAAGAACATAGTGAATGAATGTGATAACCTAAAACAAGAAGAACGAAATTTTTGCTGGCACTACGCCATAAGCTGTATGATTGTGCGCCAAGATTTATCGAACTAAAGGGTGTCCAAGAAGAACGCAATTTTTAAATCTGGCAACATTCGAAGTGTTATTGTTTGACATTTGAACAATTGTTATTGTTTGCCAGTAGAAGGTACGAGGTTAGTAAAAATGGAGCGCTACACGAATGAACAACGCATTCTCATTGTGAAATTGTTTTACCAAAATGGTGAAAGTTTTGCGGCTACAGTTCGCAAATTGCGATCAATTTGGGGTCACAATAATGCTCCAAAAGAGTCAACTGTAAAGAGATTAATGGATAAATTTGCCGAAACTGGGTCTGTTAGTGATGTAAAGACAACAACGCGCCATCGACCAGGTCGATCGACCGAAAATGTCGCAGCTGTACGTGATGATGTCGCTCAAACTCCATCCACCTCAATTCGACACCGAGCTCAGCAAATTGGTGTCTCCAAATCCACTTTGCAGCGAATTTTGACGAATGATTTGCATCTTCATGCATACAAAGTTCAATTGACTCAGGAACTGAAGCCAGCTGACCATGGACACCGAAGGGAGTTCGTTAATTGGGTATTGGAGAGACAACATGAAAATGCTGATTTTGCCGATAAAATCATCTTCAGTGACGAGGCCCATTTTCATCTTGATGGCTTCGTCAATAGGCAGAATTGTCGCATTTGGGGTGAGGGAAATCCTCGAGTGATTCACGAGAAGCAAATGCATCCTCAACGTGTCACTGTGTGGTGTGGTTTTTGGGCTGGAGGAATCATTGGACCTTTTTTTTATGAAAATGAGGCAGGTCAAGCGCAAACAGTAATGGTGTTCGGTATCGTGAAATGATAACCAGTTTTTTCTTGCCTAGAATTGAAGAAATGAATGTGGAGGGCTTGTGGTTCCAACAAGACGGCGCCACATGTCATACAGCCAGAGAAACAATTCAATTGCTGCATCAGTCATTTCCCGGTCGTATTATTTCGCGTTTTGGAGATCAGAATTGGCCGCCTAGATCGTGCGATTTAACACCATTAGATTTTTTTTTGTGGGGTTTTTTGAAGTCGATGGTTTACGCGAATAAGCCGACGACGACTCAAGCCTTAAAAGAGGAAATTGGACGCTGCATTAATGAAATACCGCAGCATTCATGCAAAACGGTCATTGAAAATTTCATTAAAAGATCGCGTGCATGCCAGCAAAGCCGCGGCGGCCATCTGCACGATATATTGTTCCATACATAACCTCATTCTGTCTACTTTACGATATAATAAAGTTTCACGGTTTTTTTTAAATATCTGTGTTTTATTGAAAATTTAAAAATTGCGTTCTTCTTGGGACACCCTTTATAATTACTGTAGGATCTTTAGGAAAGAGGAGATAGTGTAGAATTTGCTCTTCTAATGTCCAGGTTAGAAGGAGCAAAAAAAAAAAAAAACAAACACATTTAAAGAGTTGTTATGAAGAATTTCATAAATCCGCATTTAAAACCAAATCTTTTGGATCCCTAATTGTTGTCTGGTTGTATCACCAAGAGCAGTGACATTATAGGGAAGTTTAAGCAAAGTGACACAGATTCCCTTCCCTTTATATAAAAGGTAGTTACCTGTCACTAAAGTTATGTATAAAGGGGAAATTTAGCTAGACCGGGACATGTCACTGTCAATTTCAGTCACCTATGATAATGTGACACTTTAGGTTCCTTTTCTATAAAGAGGACGGTTTCCCCTGGCAGTTCATCTAAATTTCTTGCAGACAGGAAACAAATCATTTATCGATTGCCTCGAATGACGCAATTTGTAAGAAGGCACGTGCTGTTCTCTTACTCCATGGGATATAAGTTTCGTTTATATCAAATTTAAATTTCAAATTGCCTATGTGAACTTTAGATGACTGTATCTAATACAGGCATGATATGCAGATTCTAAAAAAAATATTAAAATAAACATTTCACTTTACTACAAACGTATTGTGTTGTGTTGTGCCTTTATTACAGGAAGTGAAATCAACAAAACAAACTTAAATTGTTATAAATTTCTAAAATAAATAGACTAAACTACAACAAAATCTTGTGTGTGTGTTGGATGAGCAAATATAAAGCAAACATTTTTATACATATTATTTATGAATAATCATAATGTAAATATTGTTCATGTTACATTAACATTAATATTTTTGTTCATTAAGTGTTAAAGACGGTTCATATACCACCGTTCATACACCGTCAAAAAAAAAAACCATGCCCAGTTGAAAACATTTATTTTCATACGCTTTCGCACAAAATATTGTACGCTTAAGTTAACAACGAAAAAATTAAATTAACTGGGTCAATGCGTCGTCATCGACATCATAATGAACATCAACATTATAAACATCGCGTCATATGTGTAGAAAAGCAGGCTGTAAGCAACAATAGCAGCATCAGCAACAATTATAATTTCTTTAACATTTTTCGTTAAGATTTTTTTTTGTTTTTGTCAGACACTAAACCTCCGATATATTTATAAATACATACGTACGTACTTAACGAGTTGTGCAAATTATTCATAAAAGTGTTGGCATAAATCAATTGTCTATTCAAGAATCAGTTAGTCACAGTCGGGTAACATATTCACTCATTTAACTTTCTTGCTGATTTTCATATCGAAGAGGATTTATGATTTCCTGACTGTTTAAATAAATTAACAGATTATTTGTTAAATTGACAGACTCTAAAGGTAATTTGAATGAATTTTTGTAATGAGTATTTTATAAGCAAAAACAAAATTAGGCGAAAATGCGCCGGTTTTACCAAAAAGAATTCCCGTACTTGAAAATTGAAAAAAAAAAATGAGAGCGCCCATGAGAGTGTATTGTGTTTTTATTTGTATCCTAAAGCTGAAAGTCCATACCACGCGTTTTCGCGTCAACGCTTTGTACGCACCCTGTAGGAAGCCTGGGGTCAAGTGTCTATAAGTCACCACTTTTGTCGACTATTTTGGGTGACTTTTTGGTGACATGTCCACAAAGCGTCTATACTTTTTACATTATTTTTTTGCAGCTGCAAAGCTGTACTTGTTCTTGATTTTTTTTTGTTGTTTTATTTTGTTGAAAATACTTGTGCATAGCTGCATGCAAAACTAAAGTTTTTAATAAAAATATAAAAAAAATAAATTTAAAAGTTAAATATATAAATTTGAACGAAAAAAAAAAAATTGTGAAAAAAAACAATAAATTTTGTGTAAAAATAAAAATAACAAGAGGCAACAATTTTTAGTGAAAATTGCAACTCTAGCGATTTTGTGGAGCCTGATGAAGATTTTACGGAGCCTGTGGATGATTTTGTGCAGTCTTTTGAAGATTTGCCTACTCCAGAATAAAATTTGCACGAACATTTTTTTTTAATTTAATGAAATTTATAAAAAAAAATTATTAATAAAATATTTAATTTAACTAAATAAATTCACCTGTTTAAACTTATTTCCTTCCTACTGTGGAAATCTAGTAAAAGTTCTAAAAATGCAGACTAGAATTACTTAAATGTACTAGTGAATCTCTGGTTCCAATGTCAACAACTAGTCAATAGTTGTGTAGATTCGCAATGACACGCGCATGTAAAATGTCTACAGCAGAAAGCGTTGGCTGGGGCATAATAAGTCAGTAGTATTAGTCACAAAGTCAATAGTGAATCAGTACAGTTTCACTAACGACATTTCCTACAGGGCATATACGCTTTACTGAAATTGAAGTTACATGCGACGCTTTTTACGCTTTTGTTTTGATCAGCTGTAGTGTAAATTAATTGAATAAATTTAAAATAAAGAACTTCGTGTTTTTTACAGCTTCAATTAGTTTTTCCTCCATTGTGCAGTTTTTAAAATACAAATAACCTATCAAAATCAGCTAGCTGATCTGTTCGTACGCTGCTTATGACGCTTACAAAAGTAGAAAGTATACCTACTTTTCGCGTCATACGCGTCAAGGCATCCTACGCTTTGGTACTCTGTAACTTGCAGCATACAATTACACTGATTCTACTTTTTTGACAACCGCGTAGAACGCCAAGAGGCGCAGCATGCGAGGTATGGACTTTCAGCTTAAGTATCGACCCAGAATAAGAACTCGGCGTACAACGATTGTTGCTGTGAGAGAAAAAGCTCCAAAAATAACGACGTACGACTGTGATTGCAAAAATGATATTTTTACCCTGCGGGAAAAAAGGGGTCAGTTGGGAATTGGGACCTATCCCGGGATAGGTGAAAACGGAACCGGTTCCGAAAAATCATATCACGAGATAGGTGAAAAGAGCACCGGTTCCACCTATCACGTGACCGGTTTAAAAGTCCGAACTTGTCCTTTTAGACCAGTCCTGTGACATGTCACAGAGGGCAATTGACCCTCTCCTAAGACAAGCCCATGTTAAAGTGATCGGTCTCGTGACCGGTCTCTATCTAGAGTATTCAGAAACCGAAACCGAAAACCGGTCAACCGGTTTCTTTATTTTTAAAAACCGATCGGTTTCGAATATTTTGTAAATTCGAAGAAAACCGAAAACCGGTCTTTTTTGTTCGGTTAACCGGTTTTTTTAATTACATCACCAACTGGGTTACTTGGTCTCTTTTATTTTTTCCGAAGACATAATCGTTTGTTTGGTTATGAAGATTTAGATATAAGTCTGATAGATTCCGATGAAGACTTAACTTTGGATATTCCAAATTCAAATAGTTTAATTTCTAATCTAAATAACACAACAAACAGTATTCAAAATCCTAAAAAAGAGACTGTACAAAATCATTCATCATTATATGATGATTTCATATATCTTGATAAATGCGACCAAAGAACTGAAAAGTTGGAAAATTTATATAATTGTTTCTTGACTATTTGTCCAACATCTACTATTAGTGAAAAAGTATTTTCCACTTCTAGCTTTATCAAAAGCAAACAAAAAAATCGTCTTAAAACGAAACATTTAAATTGCATATTATTTCTAAAATATTATTTTAGAAGTGAAAAACAGATTTTCTTTTTACATATTTAAAATGTAATATTAAAAAAACTTATTTAATGCCAAACGTTTTAAACTTTCAAATTACTAACGTACCTAATTTTACCCAATTTACAAACTTAATGATCTCTATTCATTTGATAAGAATATAGTTTTATAATATTAATTTTTAAGATATATTTAAAAATATTAAAACCAATGAATGAAATGTTGAAATGAAATACAATAAAAAAATATTTTTTTTTTTTCAAAGATTGTATTTTTTTATTTTTATTTTTATTACTTTATATATTAAATTTCTGTTTTTTTTACATAATTAACAAATTATATAAGCTTTTTATCCAAATTAAAAAAACCGAAAAAACCGGTTGACCGGTTTTTTCTGCAAAAACGGAAACCGGTTTTTTTTAAATTCTATTTTTCGAAGAAAACCGAAACCGGTTTTTTCAAAAGGCCGGTTTTTTGAATACTCTATCCCTATCACAATGAACCGGTCATGTGACGTGTCCTGGGATAGGTCCTTTTCCCGCAGGGTATAAACACTTTACTCTTTTTGTACTGATTTTTAGTAGAAAAATTATTATTAAGTAAATTTTTTTTATGAAAATGTATTTTTAGTTTGACTCGAGATCATAGGAAAAGTTTTTCTCAAATGAAAAATTTTTTCCTTATTTTTTAATTTTTAGTAAAAATGGAGAATACACAGAAAAAGTTATTAGACACCAGCCGAATGGAATGCATTTTCTGGTCAGCTACGACTTTCATCAACATTCTTTGTGCCGAAATACCAATTGTAAATATCTCTATTTAACTCACAAATCAACGGAAAAAGCTATTTTATGCTAACATACAGTTGATTTTTATTATTGAGTACAGATGAAATTTACTAACTATTTTTGTGTTATTTATATTCTCCTTTGTTTACCGTATGTCCAAATTAGCTATTAGCTAATACTAAAGACATGTGTTTTTTAAAAATTGTTTTTTTTACATATGTTTAAACAATTCTTTTAACCGTTGTCTTTTAATATTGAAGTTTATATTTTATAGTTGATCTTTTTAATACTTATATGTATGAAAATGTATTTTTAGTTTGACTCGAGATCATAGGAAAAGTTTTTTTCAAATGAAAAATTTTTGTGAGTTAAATAGAGATATTTACAATTGGTATTTCGGCACAAAGAATGTTAATGAAAGTCGTAGCTGACCAGAAAATGCATTCCGTTCGGCTGGTGTCTAATAACTTTTTCTGTGTATTCTCCATGTTTACTAAAAATTAAAAAATAAGGAAAAAATTTTTCATTTGAAAAAATCTTTTCCTATGATCTCGAGTCAAACTAAAAATACATTTTCATACATATAAGTATTAAAAAGATCAACTATAAAATATAAACTGTAAATTTTTTTTGCTATTTATATTTTACAAACAACAGAATTCTTACAGAAAATTTACAAATTTTTGAAAACCGATTTGCTAAACTGGTTTGTGTCAATAATATCAAATATGGTATTTTGGAGGGTAAACATCTGTCATTATAATTCAGTATTCGATTGACGGCAAAGTGTAGACACACATTTTTTTCAATCGCTATAATAATGTCGAACTTTGTGCCTAAAAAAGAGATTTTGCGGGGAAGTCTGATAACCTTCTTTCATTTGAAGAAAACGGCTGCTGAAAGTTATCGATTGTCATCATACGGTCATCATGCACCAACTCAAAAAACTTTTAAGCTATAGTTTGCGCGATTCAAAAGTGGTGATTTCGACACAGAAGACAAGGAGAGGCCTGGTCAGCCGAAAAAGTTTGAAGATGAGGAATTGGAAGCATTACTCGACAAAGATTGTTGTCAAACGCAAGAAGAACTTGCATTATCATTGGAAGTCACACAACAAGCCATTTCCCTACATTTAAAAGCATTGGGATTCATTCAAAATCAAGAAAATTGATGCAGAACGCCCTTACTGGAATACGCTTCACTTTAGAACAGGGTATCAGAAATTGGCTTGACTCATTCTTTACCTCAAAACCGGAGCAGTTCTTTTGGCGCGGCATCCATATGCTACCAGAAAGATGGAAAAAAGTAGTGGCTAACGATGGACAATACTTTAAATAATGTATCAATTCATTTTGTTATTATAATAAATGCATTTTTCAAGCAAAAAAAAAAACGACATTATTAACTTGTATGCCTAATACTTTTAAAATCATTTTCTTTAATTTCATTTGAAAATAAATTAATATTTATCTATTATTTTGTACTTTCTAAATTTACTTTATTTTACTAGAAATGTTTGGGATAAACACAATACATGAACAATTCAAAGTCCTACAATTATTTTTAACTTTGAAAATTCTTTTTTTTTTTTTATTGTACAGGAATTGTTTATTTAACAACGTAATTTTGTAATAATTCCACCTGGTATTGTTACACCATACATTTGCATAAGATTCCCCTGAGGTCTTTTTTGCTATCAAAAATTTGATTGGGCTTATCTGGAATCCAACGATTTTAAAGCCGTAAAATAGTTTTTAAATATAGTTTTAAAAAAACTTTTAGTTTTTGATTCAAAATTTGTATGAAATTTGACAAGTAAGCTTTTAGCTTTTGGTTAAGTTTAAAAAAAGTAGTATGTACAAGTTGTTAATCCTTTTGATCCAGAGCTGGATATGTGTACTTTTAAGTTCTCTGGGCAGGTTGTTATTGACGCATATGGTCACAATTTTTACTATTCCTAATTTTCTAATAGATTTAAGGCGCCTCAAATCAAGCTTCTAAAATATATTTCTGGTTGTCATGCTGATAAGTTTCCAAAATAATCTGTTTGTTGTTATCACTCCCTTTCATTATAAATATTAAGTAATTTATCATTGTTGCCCAATAAATTTTATTTATTGTTGTGCTTTTATTACAGCACCTCCATCGTCAAACCCGTTCCCTATCTATTAATTGAAGATTTTTGTGCAATCCATTAAGTACTTTCTAGCCGCCACAACAAGTATTCATCATGTGTTGTTACCATGTGCATTTTTTATTTATTCATTTCATTTCATTCATTCATTTTTATTTGCTGATAATGAAAATTTATGTTTTGTTTTTACAAAACAAACTAATTTATTCAGTTGTTGTGGTTCTATGTTTTTACAGCCAATGAACGAAAGGGGGCATATAATTTGAATTTTTCCTGTTTGGTAATCATTTAATGAAATTGATAATAAAAAAAAAAAATACTTTTTGATGAAGAAATTTTTTGTTAATTTAAAATCTTAGGTCAACCTTAGTAAAGTTTCATCTCTATTAATTTGGTTACTTTTGAAACAAAAACCACGAATTTAAAAAATTACAAATAAAATAAATAATGAAATTTCAACAAAAATAGTAAATTAAAAATGGTCAAATTAATATTGTATCGAAATACTTTTTTGGAATCTCAACATATTTTTCCAGATAAAAGTTTGTTTGGATAAAGTTTTTAAAACTAAGATTTAAAAAATTCTGAAACCTCACTTTTTTTAGTGGCAAAAATTTCAGAATTAGAAACATAAAAACTATGTTTTAAAGAGTTTTAGTTTTTTTTTAACTATTTTTTTGGTATGAAACGAAATTTTGTGAAATAAAAATTATTAATTCTGAAAAAATTTTGAATTTACGTTTCATTCCGTTACCTTTTTTCAAGTTTTCATTTTTCATATTCCATACAAATTTTAAATCAAAAACTTGAAAAAACAAGAATACGTTTTTTGGGGTTGGGTGTGGTCACTTAAACTAATTTTGTTTTTGCTTTTAGTTTCGTTTTATAGTTTTTCTAAACTTTTCTGTAAATTAAAAAAAAAAAAATGTCCGGAAATTTAAAAAATTTAAGAAATGAGAATTACCCTAGACACAAAGTGGTTCTAACCCGCAAAAGTCTAGTGGAGACAATTTTTTTTTTTGACGACACCATTTAATTTTAGAGTCAAAACTTTTAACACTGAATATTTTAGATAGAAATTTGAAAATTTGAATTCGTTCCAAGCTTGGATTAACATTTAAAAATTATATAAAAATATGATCCATTTAAATTATATTTTTAAGAAATTTTGGCTAAAGTGTTTCGATGTAATCCAGTATCTACATTTAAAGACAAATATTTTTGCACTGGATAAATTTATTGTACTGATATTGAAATTATAAGATCCCGAGTAAAAAAAATTATCATATTCAATTTGATATTCTTTGTAATATCTAGCTGATCTTATTTGATCCAAAAAATAGGAGATCAAATTAGATCCAGCATTACATTTGCGGATTTAATTAGATCCTGAAATATATTTAGGGATTAATTAATTGTATCACTGCTTCAGAAGTAAGCAGTTTTACCGTACTACCCTCCGACCATTTGGCACACTTGCATTTTCGGGGATGGTCGTAGTGGACATATATTCATGAAATGAACCAAGGAATTCGCGGGTGGAATTCGGCGGGTCGTGACTAAATCACCCTGTATAAGGAATCTAGTTTATTAAAAAATGGATAACAAAATTTTAATAAAAAAAAAATTAAATTAAAAAAAAATATTAAATTTCTAAAAACAACAATTCCTTTGCCAAGATTTGAACTTGGTCAGAGTTGTACTGAGTTAAGCACTCAGCAGTGTGTGGCTGACTTTATTATACTATATTTTACGTATAATTGTGTTATATATAATAATCTCGCGACTTAAATATAATAGTACATTCGGGAATTTGGGAAAAAATGTAAAAAATTTCTGCATGTCATAAGTGAATTAATGCGACTAAATTTGTTCTGTATATCTTATATCAAAAATACCCTAGATATGGACCCATATATCAAAATATCTCAAATTTGTTGGAAAATATTCTACCATAAATAATTTATCTTGTACAAAATCAAAAAATATTTCTTATATTTTACCATATAATGAACCATATATAATTATATCTTATACCATATTTAATAATATAATATGATGATTTTACCCTTTATAAAATCGTTGATTTATTTACCTTTTAAATAAATCGAGTTCTTTCTATATTGCAAATAATAAACACTGTTTGAAATTATTTATTATTTATTTATAACAGGCACTAAAAATTACAGAAAAACACTTTAATATCACACTTTATTTACACGATGTAGATAGACTTAACGTTAGCCACACTTTAGTTCTTGACACTTAGCGTTTTATTTATCAACTGAACTACTGCATCACCAAGTACCCGTATTTATATGAGTAGTCAGGTATTCTAGTTATTTCCAGTTATTACTACACTAAATTTTTCCAGCTGTCAACATTCGCGTGAAGAAATTTCTATTCACAGAAATTTCTTGTGACAATAATATATAATTAAATATAGTGTTATATATAATATTATATCATATAATATATACCATATCTTATCATATAAATCATATCCAATTTTATAAAGTGATTTAAAAAAAAATAATATAATAAGATATGGTAATGCCTACTGACATATGTAAATATATATGATAATATATTATTAAATAAGGACACATATGATTATATCTAAACGTTTTTACTCGGGATTATATAAAGCCTTGACATTCATCGTTCAAAAAAATTTATTTGCCACTTTTGACTTAAGAAAAAGAAAAAATTTCTAACTTTTTACAATAATTGTAATTTTTGTTCAGTTTAAGATCATATTATCACAAATTCCAAATAAAATTTACTGTACGCAAAGTGTATGCACATTTCTTAAGCGACTCATAGACAATAAAGCATGCTGGACAGCATGCTTGTCGACTGTATGCATTTGATCGTGCAATGTCTTGTTTGACGAATTGACAGGCATGATGGACAAAAACAAAAATTTTTTGATTTTTTTTTTGCTTATTTGACAAGCATGATGCAGCGTAAAATATTGTGTTTGTTAAACATATCAATCATTTAAAGTATTTTGCTGTGGTATGTTCAAAATCATCCAACATGCTTGATGGTGTATGCAAAACAATTTTCATGTTTTTTGTCAAGCATGATAAACAACATGCTTGATCGTCTATTGACCGCTTTAAAGAATAATTTTGCATGGGTAATCGCGAAAAAATTTAACTGGTTTGAGCTATGTAAATACGCTATAAAAAATATATAAAAAATACAAGTTGTACAAAAATATTAAAATATTTTACGCTGTTCTATCGGATTATAAAATATTTATTTTTTTGTATAATTACGCAAAATTTAACAGGATTATGGCTGTAATCGTGCTGTAATAATTTTATATCTGAATCGTAAAAAGGTTATTATTGTCCAGTGTATCAAATAAAAACAAACATCAATAATAATAATAAAAAAATTGTTTCTTAGAATTTTGTATTTAATTTATTTAACACTTGAGAATGGATACGCTCAGAAAATAAGCTCGTACAAATAGTAGAAAATTCTGCTAAGATAACAAAGAAAATGTATCTATATTTACAGCTAAAGAAATTTTAATAAAGACGAGAATCATCCCGGACTGAGCTATCCCGAGACTGGTGAAAACAGAAAAGAACTGAAAGTACCTATTCCGTGTCTGCTGAAATAGCACCGATCTGAAAGTATCTACCCTGTAACCAATCCAGTGCCCAGTAAACTGACTAGTTTTAAAAAATCTACCCCGTAACTGGTTAAAACAGTACAGACCCAGAACATTACAATGAAGTGGTACATAACATACATATTTGCTTGAGAAAACATCAATGTTTTTAATCTGTGTCCAATTAATTAAGTTATTTGTTTTAGTTTGACTTAAAATCGTTTCTAAAACTAAACTTAAATTTTGTAGAAAAATTAGCTGCCGCTACTAAATTTAAGTAAATTTTTTTGAAAAGTGGAATTTAAAATCTTTTTGCTAAAATTAGCAAAAAAAAAAAAAAAATTACTAAATATTAGTACAAAATTTCAAATTTATATTTTTTTATCGAGCATCAATATTATTTTATTTATTTTTTTCAATTTTTTTACTCTTAAGGTCAAATTTTAATTGTTTTAAGGGCTGATTTTAAGAACCAAAAAAGTGGATGTCTTATTTTTAGACATGAGTCGGTATCTTCACGATCCCTTTTTTAACCCTCGAAGTGGCACATGGTTCTGGCCAGACATATTTAATTTTCATGCTTCAATTTAGCATACTTCTATTTTAGGTACATGACTGTAATTTCAGGTAATCTCCCAAAATATTGTTGGCTTTCGATGTATAAATTAATAATTGAAAAAAAGTCCTTGGAACAGCACAAAAAAGCCAAATAAAAAATCTTCACCTTACTTTTGGTACATGGTGTCTGGCCAGACCCCTATGCATTTTGTATGAACGCATAGGCAAAGCACATGGCACGAGTTGGAAATTTGTATTTACTTTATTCTTTTATGCTTCTTTCTTTCTTCTGATTTTGTTTGTTGTGAGAAGTAATCCAGTTTTTGTGCGGTAATTTTGAACTTGTGAATAATTTTACGCAGGTAGATTTGTTGCGTTGTTAGTATATTATGGCTGATGAACTGGAATTTATTTATAATACACGCTTGCTTAGCGCGAATTTGCAACCCCAATTGTCAGAGGCATTAGTGCGTGATTTTCAAAGTCAGGTAGAAGCTGATGAAAATTATGATGTTTTTGAAAACGATGGTGACGACACTGCTGATTATGTGCCAGAAGATGATGCATCGGACATAGAAAATGATTTGGAAATTGAACCTAACGAACTTTATGATAGTGATGAAGACGTAGATGAAGAAGAAGAAAGTGGAAATGATGCTGAAGCAGCAAATGAAGTCGACTCAGGCTGTTTTTATGGTAAAGACGGTACTAAATGGAACGAAACTGAACCCCCTGCATCTCGTTTGCGCCAGCATAATATCATGCGTTTTCGATCTGGAACAAAAACAAGGCTCACCAATCCAGTTGAGGTATTCAAGCTATTTTTCTCAACCAATATTACGTTCGTCATCATTAGTGAAACAAATCGGCATGGGCGAGAATCAATTAGAAAATGGATTGAAGAACATCCAGAGTCTACCCAAAGAAAATGGATTGATTTGACAAGCTCTGAGCTAGATGCATTCATTGGGATTTTGTTGGCTTCTGGTCTCAGCCATAATAATATGCAAGACTCCGTTCTGATTCGCTGCCCATATTGCGGCTATGTCGCACAAACGATTCATTACTCTGTCCAGATATATTCGTTTCGATAATAGTCGTACGCGGGCATTCCGACAGCAAACAGATAAAGCAGCTCCTATCCGGGACCTTTGGAATTTTCTTAATGAAAATCTGCAAAATTATTATGAACTTTATGAAAATATCACCATCGATGAGCAGTTGTTTTCGTATCGTGGGCGCACAAAGTTCACCCAATATATCCCATCAAAACCTGCAAGGTATGGGATCAAAGTTTGGTGGGCATGCGATGCTAAGACTAAATTTCCATTGAAAGGAAAACTATACACTGGAAAGGAAGGAGACAATCGGGAGATAAATCAAGGTGAAAACGTTCTAATGTATTTCGCAAATTGTTACGCAAACAACGGCAGAACAATTATTTCTGATAATTTTTTCACCTCATTGAACGGCGCTAAACGACTGGCTGCTATGGGACTGCCATTTGTTGGCACCATTCGAGCAAACAAAAGATGTCTTCCTAAGGAAGTTATGAAGAGCACCAGACGACCAATTCTTTCAAGTGTGTTTGGTTTTCATGAAAATCTTGTTGCACTTTGCAGCTACGTGCCCAAAAAAAATAAGGCAGTCAATTTAATTTCAACCGTGCATTACACGAAATATGTTGAAGGCGTAGCCATGAAACCGGAAGCAATTTTATTTTATAATTCAACTAAAGCCGGAGTCGATACGATGGATAAAATGCTAACTCATTACACAACAAAACGGTCAACCAGACGCTGGACATACGCGTTTTTCTGCAACATGATTGATGTGATGGCATTGGCAAGTTACATTATATGTAAGCTAAATGATGAAAATACAAGAAAAGAAAGAAGACGCATATTTTTATATAAACTTGCAAAGCAATTGGTACTGGCCAACGTTGAAAATCGCATCAATAATCCGCACATTGTGGCTCAACCAACAAACTCGTATAGCATTTGAAGCGTACTTTGAGAGACCTCTCAATATAGCAAACCGTTATGTGGCTTCACGCAGTGGTCCAGACACACTAGCTGCCAAAAAAGATTGCAGAATTTGCCTGCAGCAAGGTGATAAAATACGCCGTAAGACACGCTTTTTTTGCTGCAAATGCAACATTCAAAAGTAGATTATTTATGTTTTTGTTGCCTTCCGCAAAATTCTGATTAAAAAAATCAATGTATTCTTCATAATAATTTTCTATTTTGTCATAAACATTTATTACTTTACCCATAATAAAGAGAAATATATATAGAACAAAAAAATTGTTGCCCTTTTCATTCCAAAGAATTTTTCAGGTCTATTTTTTCTCCCTCAGGTAGCTAATAACATAGTAAAAAGAAATAGAAACACAAAATATAACAAATATTTTCCTATCTTAGTAAAAAATTTAACGGCAAACAGCCCTTATTTCCATACAAATGCATGTAAATATATAGGGGTCTGGCAAGACACCATGTGCCAGAACTAAGGGATCAAAATATGTGCCTGACGAAGGGTTAATACATGTAACATTTTAACGCAATTAAAGTTTGTAGGTGTAGGTTTTAATTAGAAATAACATTTCCTTCAATATCCACTTTTAAAAAATTACTTTTTTTTTTTTGTAATTTTAGCAAATCGGCTTTCAAAAATTTGTTAAATGATTTCAGAAAAAAATTCTTTAATCAGTAAAATGTAAATGGCATCAAGATTTGCTAAATAATAATTTTTTTACTAAAAATTAGTACAAAAAAAGTAAAGTGGGTTTGAAAACAGTTTACAAATTTTTCTACCAACTTTTTTTCTGAGTGTACGGGCAATGATGAGTCTAATAAAGTCAGCCACACACTGCTGAGTGCTTAACTTACTATATAACTCTGGCAGACCGAGTTCAAATCCTGGCGCACGCTTTGTTTTTTAGAATTAGATTTTTTTTTTAAATTTGTACAGGTTTTTTAATAAACTAGATTACGTTTATATTGTTGGATATAATCTGATGCAATTCGATCTAACATTTTTTGGATAAATTCGGATCTTTCTAAATCCCCAAATATTTTGTTGGATCTAATAAGATCTGCCTTTTTTGGATCTCAATTAAGATCTAACTTAATCCCCAAAAATAATACTGGATCTAATAAGATCAGCTAAATACTACCGCAGATATTAAGGAATATCAAATTGGATATGATTAAATATTGCGCCAGATCAATTTTTTTAACTCGAATAAGTTTGATTTTAATTTAATGTTGTTTCTACTTGATTTTAAATATTTTTTTTGTCTGAGTTAGATTTAAAAATTGATAAATATAAATTACTCAATATCAAAAATTAATTCAAATATATATAAAATTAATTGTTATGATAATTGGGAATTTCAAAACAAACAAAAAAATTAGTTCAATTAAATCAGAACACGTTTAACAGACTTCGGTACTAACTCTTTTTATGGGTATGCTTTAAACTTGTTATTGCCTGTAAGAATACTGATTGAATTAAAAAGTAATTAATAAGTTCACAATTGGCGCCGCTTCTGGATTATTTTATACGCAGCGTATTTTTTTTTACTATTAAAAATAGAACGGAAATGAGAATGTGGAATTAATAATTAACTACAGATACATTAAATTTGAACAATTGCAATTTTAAAGTAATAAATACATTTAAAGAAAAAATACTTAATACAAAAGTAAACAAATTGCAAAAAATAAACAAATCTCTGGAAAAAATATAAATTTTTGGCAAAATGCCTTGATAACAAACAAATCAATTATTTACAAAACGTTAAATTTATAAAGAAAAATCGAAAAGATAAAGTTGTGAATGAAAAAAAAAAAAAATAAAAATAAAAAATATAAACATATAAGAAATAGTTTAATGAATGAATTCATTTGCAGAATAGTAAAAAATATTTTGAAATTATTTTCTGCAGGTGTTAAAACCGCAAAATCATCAAAACACAATGATGGTAAACAATTTTAAAAGATACCGGGGGACAGGAGTATCAAAATCTCATGATGAGAATAATTTTTATGTTTATAAATGAAATTTTATTTAAACTTTTATCTAAACACGCTAAAAAAAATAAACAAATTAATTTATATTTGTTTTATGTAGTTGTTTTTTGTTTTTTGTAAATGTTTACACTCACGAAATTGCAAGGCACTTAAAACTAGTGCTGGTAAGAAAAATTGAGTATCCGAGTACTTGCTCAACCCAACACAAGTATTTACTTTTTTTATCTTAAAAATCCGGCTTTTTTTTTCATTCAAACCGGTTCAAAAAACCGGTTTCTGTTAAAAAAAACATAAAAAATTGTTTTTTTTTTAATGAGAAAAAGCTAAATTTGTTCACTTTTTAGTAAAAAAAAAGTTCGTAGAAAATTTTGTAAACGGTTTTCAATCCCACTTTACTATTTTTGTACTGATTTTTAGTAAAAAATATTATTATTTAGCAAATCTTTTTGCTATTTACATTTTACAAATTACAGAATTTATATAGAATGTTTACAATTTTTTGTTGCTTATTTTAGAAATCAATCTACAAATTTTTGAAAACCGATTTGCTTAAATTAGCAAACAAAATTTACTAATTTTAAAAAGTAGATATTGAAGGAAATGTTAAAGTTCACTCAAAAAAAAATAATAAGACATGAACTAAAAATTAATCCAAAATTTCCTTAACTTGGAAAATTTAAAATTAATAAAAACTCCAATGTTTGGGTAAAAACGAAATAGTTCAGAAATAGAATAGTAATAGTTCATACCTTTCTTAAGTAATATTTCTTGATTCTAGAAACATAATTTACTCTCATTTAGTTCAAAAAATTTGTCCAACTTAAAATGAGAAAGTACTTGAACTTAATCTGTGTTCATTTTTTTCGCGAGTAGTAAAATTAATTAAATTTTAGAAAGCCATTTCTAAGTTTTAAGAATTGCTTTCTAAAAATTAGTTCAGGCAATTAAAAACAAAAAGTAATACATTTTTTCTTATGTAATAATAAAAATTTATCTGGTTTTAGAAACTGATTTACTATTGTTAAGGAAAATGTTCATGCAGCTTAGTTCAGTTAAATTTTAATCAAATATTTTTATTATTTTTTTTCAAGTAAAAGTTTTCTAATTTTTGAACAAAATAATAAACTTAAATATGGAATTTTTTGTTGGAATTATCTTCAATATTATTTTCCAAAAAAAAAAAACAATAAATGAAAAACTAACTTGTTCTAATTTTCAAGAAAAAAATTATTAAAGGAAACAAATTAAAGTAATCAATTAAGAAAAAATTATCGTACATGATTGAAATATGAAATTTCTTTACCTTTTTGCTAATGAAATTTTATTTATATTTAAAATACATGACTTTAGTATAATTCAATTTAATTTGAAGACATAAATGAATAGCAAAAAGCTTGTTAAGAGCAGCGGAAGTCCTCTGAAAGTGGGTAAATACTTACACAATGAGTCTAAAGTACTTTAAAATATATTACCCTTGCGATAGAAACAGTTTCATATTTATTAAAAAAATTTTGTCAAATTTAAAGATAATTTTCACTTAAAAGAAGTGCTATTTAACTTGATGTTAAAAAATATTTTCTTATTTTTAGGCAGTAAAGTCCTAGTTTTTTAGTAAAAATCATTATCCAATGAACTTAAATAAAATAAAATTTTTCCTAAAACCAAGGAAACATTTCCTAACTAACAGTAAAATTTAAGATGATATATGAACTAATTAGGAGGAGATTTTACTGTTTTCTAATAAAAATTTAGTTCTCAGTAGTAAAATTTTTCTATAATTTAATAATTTTTACCAAATTTTAAGTGAAATTTGTTTCCTAATTTCAAGGAAAATTTTATTAAATATTGGTAAAGGTGGTTTTACACACTATGTATTTTATAGTGGCTTTGTCAGCTGCACAATCCATCTGTAATTGCGCATGTCTGTCAATATTGTCAATTTACAGACGGTTTATAATTGCTTTCACACTTCCGTTTTTAATTTCATCTGACATAACCTACAATAGTTCATAACAGCTGTTTTTGTTATCACTTTTTTTTATTTTTCGCAAGAGTTTAGTGTTCTTGAAAATAAAGTTTAAAAAATGTTGTAAAAAATTGCAATTTGCAGCATTATTTTAATAACAGCTACCATAAAATTTAAAAATAACAAAATTAAGCAAGAAAAGTTAAAGAAAAAAACGTGCTTTATATAAAAATGTTATTAATATTATTGCCGCCACAAACAATTGACTTGCAAAACAGCTGATGTCAGGTGCTTTGTCAGATGAAAATAGAACACACTCTAATTTAAAATTTTCACACTGTAAATGCAGGCTGACATTTACAGAAGCAAATTTTATTTGCTTTAACACACAATGTATACATTTTGCAGTGGGAAATTTGACAAGCACACTCTAAAATACATAGTGTGTAAAGCCTACTTAAAACGTGTATTTGGCGCCCTTTTCATTTTAATTTTTTGCCCCAAAAAAGTTAATTTTTATAAATTCTAGTTGATTTTGCTCTTCAAGTTTTTGCGGCTCGCTTTCAAAGCATTCTGGTCAGATTCCAAACTTTCACTTCAATCTAAAAAATCAGTGTTATGAAGACACTGGAAAATTTTCTGAATATAAGCATAGAAGAAGGGTGTTTAATGTCGCATTTCTTCGATCTTGAACTCTTTGTTTTAATAAAACAAGTAAATTTTGCGATAAGATATTTTTTTGTTTTTTAATAGTTTTTTAATGCCATTCACAGTGATATGACAGCAAGCACACGAATACACAGTGATGTGTATTGAAAAGTGGTTATTAAAAAATTGCAAAAATTTATAAAAAACAAAAATGAAAACATTCGAAACTATCGAATAATTCGAGACAAAAAACCGGTTAATCGAATTACTCAAAAACCAACATTAAAAAAAAAATGAAAATAAACCTGTTTCTCTAATTTTCGGAAACCGGTTTTGACAACTCTATTTTTGATTAAAAATTTATATGAAATTTGAATATGGAAATCTTATCTTTAAAAAAATTAAAACATATTCGTATTTTGGAATTTAGTGTAAAAGTAGTATAAAAAAGTTTAAATTTTTTTTTTTTTCAAAACTAATAAAAATTTGAATATCGAGTATCTAAATTAAAAATATCGAGTATAGTAAGGTAACCGAATTTTACCAGCACTACTTAACACAAACTAATTTCAATTCACACAATTGTTGTGCATTTTTATTAAATAAATAAAAAAGTATACTTTCAAAATAATAAACATACTTAATGCATGTTAGTTTAATGTTATAATTTGTTGTACAATTAAACAAAAATGCATTATTTAAACAAAATGATTATGATTCTTGGGAAAAAAAGTTATAAAAAGATTATTGTGTGGCATGAAAATTGTAAGCATGTGATCAAAATTAGTACGCCGACGTTAGGCGTGTGTCAAATTATGTCAAATTAAGACAAAAAAAGTTAAATCTAGTTAAAGTTGCCTTAACCCATTAACAATTCGATTATGCTGCATTTTTTGAATGGAAAGATATTCTAGTAAAAAGTGGCAAACTGCATAATTTTAGTGCAACCATTAGAAGTTCATAAATTTTTTACTAGATTAACTCTGCAGTGTAAACTGACTAGACTATTAAAGCAAATTTTAATTTGTTCGATTAATAATAAATCCAACTTTTTATCTGATCAACTTGTTCGCGGTGCAGGTGGGCATACGACTCAACTCCGTTCATCGTAAATCGTAATCTGATTACTACTTCTAAATTACTGTATTCAAACTACTAAATTTGTACAACTCTGTGTTTTCAAAAGATAAAAATTAACTAGAAAGCCAGATTCACAATATTAGAGTACTCTAAAGCTAGAATTAGCCGCACGTAAAGTGATGAATCTCCATATGGTTGTCTCGTTTTAACTCATTTATTTCGAAAGAATCAGCTGATCCGTCACGTTACATTACATATGGTCAATTCTAGGTTAACTCTGCAGGGTAAATTTTGTACCTTTATTAATCGCACTTATATATTGTTTGCACCATGCTATCTCTATCTTAGTACAATCTACGCTGCAGAGTTGCATGATAAAAAAAGACAAAAAATTAAAGTGATTTCAAAATTGAAATTTAACTAATACCAATTATTGAATGGATTGAAAAAAAAAGTGATAAATTAATTGTAACAGTTTGTTTCATCAAATCAAATGATTTTATAACTAGGAACGCGTTATTATTTTTTAAATCGAAAGAAAAAACTAATTCGTTCAATTTATCAACCGTTCATTGGCTTAAATGATTTAAAAAAAATACCATTCATTATTTAAAAAAAAAGTTTTTTTTTCAGCCATTAAGGTGTATACTCATTTATTCTTATTCACTTTAAATTTCGCACGTATCTTCCAACGTCCAACCTTATTGTTACTGATTTTCGGTTTGAAGTAAAATCGATTGAAATTAACGTTATTTTAGTTAAAAATTATTTTAATTTTAACAGAATATTAATTTTTGTCTTTAAGCTATAAAAGTTTTACCAATATTTAACTAAAAATGTATAATTTCAACAATTTATATTTGAGGTTGAAAGCAATTTCTGCTAAATTATGGACAAAAAATATACTTTATGAAAAAAACATATATTAAAATTTTCGAAAGAAAAACGTGGCCAAGAGTTGTGATTCATACGGTTTCAAAAATCTAAAAACGTGTTAGTAAATCAAGGGTAATTGTTTTTCTATATAATAAATGACAACAATTTTATTATTTTTCTAAGAAAATATTTCAAGAAACATAAAGAATCTTGAATTTGAAATAGAGAAGAATTCTTAATAAGTTATCCAAAACAATGTTAGGACTTTCTCTATAGAAATAAATTGAAATATAAAAATGCTTATATTTAAAAAAAAAAATGTAATATCAAGCAGAAATAAAATTAAAAAATAAATTGAAAATAAAATTATTTGTTATTTCGCTTAAGATTACAAATTTTATTAAATATAAAAAAATAAAAAAATAAATCGCATTATCTATGCTTTACTTAATTAACAAAACAATGAACTCTTCAAATATTTGTCGATAAAAAAAAGTATTTGAACAATTTCTTGGCTACAAATTGAGAAAAGGATTTTCATTATTAAATTTTGGCAAGAGGACAAAAAGTTTAGAAAAAACAAACAATATGTGAGTATGCAGAAAGGTCAATGAATCTGATTAAAAATAGATTAAAAAAAAAAACAAAAAAACAAAAATAAAATAATAGTATTCACTTTCTATATGAAAAAGAATTAAAATAAAATTTAATTGAATGTAAATTAATTTAAATAGGTATACCTCTTTTAATTTACCAACAAAAAAACAATAATGTAAATGTAATTAAAATTACTGAAAACAATTAATTGTTAATGTAATTAATTTGTTTGCATATACCATTAATTTTTTATTAAATGCGAACATAATTTTGTTTTGGAGAATTATTTTTAATTCCAAAAATGTTATGTTATCATACGACCTTATTTTGTTTTTAAGAAGAATTGGGAAAAAAGGATTTTTTTGGAATATAATTCGGTGTTTTATTGAATACAAGAAGGACTCTACCTACAAATTATCCTTACTCAAAGAAAAATAATCATGAATAATTCAATTTTATTGCGAACATTTTTAAATTAGTTGTAAATCTTCTTAAAATAAATATGATTCTAGTTAAATTTAATTTTTTTACATTTAAATCAATTGTTTACATTTTAGATTTTTTTTTTAATTTGTTTATTCACATTTCATGTACAAATAAATTTACAATTATATTTAGCCTCAGCGCCATTAAGGCGTTATTAAGGTATTTTAACATTTTAAAAATAGTAAGTAGAAACATATTTCTGTTAAAAATAAAATAAAATTGAATTTGATTTGATTTCTTTTTAATTTAATGTTGTTTCTCTTTAATTTTAAACTATTTTTTCCCCCAGCATGTAGTAATGCAATATTTTATTCCAATAACACTTTACAAAAATATAACACAAGCTTTAATATTATTTTTCTCATTTAAAAGGTGAAATAAATTTATTTTTGTCTAAAACGTCTGTCCAACTGTCAGTTTATTTTCAAGTTCCTTTGCAAAACAAACAACACACACACCGGTATGCAAGATATTTAGCATTGAAACTAAATACAAAAATAAATAAATCCCCTACTATTCAAAACAAAAATTATTTCACTGGAAAAAAGTAGCAAAACTACACACAAACAAAAAAAAAAAAAAAAAATTACAAGAATAGCAACATCGATTGCTTTGGGAACAACCAAAAATATACATTTCAGTATCAACAGCATCATCAATATTCTTAAACACAAAAGAGGTATCAGGAACAGTTAACAGCAACAACAACAACAATATAAACACTTTCGACATAATTATAAACGCAATCAACATCATTGTTTTTCATCATAATATTAACAAGTGAGAAGACAATTTTTGGCTCTAATGAATTTTATATAACCCTACACCGTTAAATTTAAACCACCTGCTCGAAAATATGGAATTCGAATAACAGAAAAAATCGGCCCATGAAATTATATAAAAAATATATTAAAAATTTAAAGGTTTCCTACACTTTGACCTAACCTTAAAAAAAAATAAATCTTTATTAAATTAATTCGCGAAAAAATAATTTTGTAAATTAGCGAGTTGATACAATATTTTATAAATCAATTTATTAAATCAGATTTAAAATCATATGTGATTATTTAATTTCCTTTAAATATTGTTTGATTCAATTGAATTCAATCATTTTAAACATAATTTTTGTTTTAATTCGCGAATTAAAAAAAGATTGATTTGATTTGCGAATTAAAACAAAATAAAAAAAAAAACATTGAAATTGAATTGCAAATCTCGTATAGTTTTCTAGATTTACGCCATTTTGTAAAATTGAATTTTTTGAAATGACCGATATCTCGAAAACTAAGCGAGATAGGGCAAAACGGACAAAATACTCCAGTAGAGTATTAATATACTGCGATAATAAAAATAGGCCAGGTCCGGAAGACATTCAGAGGTATCTACTTTTATAAAACAGCCACAGAATGACCCATTTTTATACGAACAAAATGAAACGGGAAACGAAATTTTTATTATCGGAGTGTTTTAATTTATATTATCTTATATATTGATAAAAAAAATAGTCACCCTGTGGCTGTTTTATGAAAATTCCAAGAAACCTTTCGGGGACCTACCGATTCTATTCTTCCAAAGAGTAACTTTGGTTGAAATTTTCAAAAAAATTTTCTCACATAGTTTCAAAGATATTCGCCATTTAATGTTCGGTATCTCGAAAACTAAGCAAAATAGGGCAAAACGAACAAATGTTTTGCTTTAGCAGAGTATTAATATACTGCGATAATAAACATGGCTCAGGTTCATAAGACATCCCGAGGAGGTTTTTTTTTTATAAAAATTCAATGAAACCCTTTGGGCTTAAAATTAAACGTGAATTAAAAAAAAATATTTTTATTCGCGAATCAAAATTTATTTGATTTGATTCGCGAGTCAAATCAAAATTGATTTTATTCTTTGATTTAAAATAGAATTATTCAAATTGAATTATTTCGTTTGATTTATAAAAAGAATTATTTAAATCAACTTGATTCTTCTAATTTATTCGTTAAAATTTAAAAAAGATTTGAAAATTGATTAAAGGAATTATGTTTTTAAAGGTATAATTTTGACACATAAGTTTTGAAAAAATGAAGCGATCTATAGCGAATAGGTCAGAAATATGTAAACACAATACCGTGTTTTTAAATTCACCAGTGCAGAGTGATTGTGATTTCAATAGAGGATTGGACAGTCAAGGATCAGCCAGCTAATATATATTTAAAAGTAATACGTAGAGTTTGTTTTTAAATGAAGAATCAATTGAAATTCATAGAAATATAATTTTTAACTATTTGAATCAGTCATTCAAAAAAAAAAAAAAAAACTATAAAAATTTACAGACATTCAGTAGGAGTTGATATTTTCTGTTAAATGTAAAATTTTATGTTTTCTGTTTCTAAAAATAGAAATTCATATAATTCCCTTTTTAATTTTTTTTACAAAAATAGTTTGTAACAGAAGTATTTCAATAAAAATTACAAGAAATTATTCAAATTTAGAAACACACATAGAAAATTAAAATATATAATCTATGTGTGTTGTAAAATTACATAAAAATTAAAAAAAAATCAATGTGAAAAACAAACCACAAAAATCGTTTTTTTTCTACGCTTTGTAAGTTAAAAATTGATGGTTATTTTAAACGACTTTCGATTGCTTTTACTACTTTTTTCAATTATGAAATAATGATTGAAAATAAACAACAAAATGCACTGAATATAATAAAAATCAATTGTCCTCTTTTTAATTGTATTTTCGTTTAATTTACTATGTATTTTAGATTATTTTTAACGAAATATAATATGATAATTTACAACCCTAAATATCTCAAGTCAATAAGAAATATACGCCTAACAAATTTCACCTATCTCTTTTTATTTAGGCGTTATCGGGGTTTTAATGCGAAAATACAAGACGCCAACTCAACATAAACGTAATGAAATTTTCGATTAACATTTTGAATGTAACAAATGAAATGAAAAACTGAATCTACCATCTACCGAATAGTGATGGTTGTATAAATAAATTTGATATGGTATAATGAAGATCAATGAAGTGTATATTTTTAGAGTTTAATGAAAAAAATACGATTTCATAGGAAATTTATAGTATTCTGCGTTAACAGAAAATAATAATTCGTATTTTTTTAAATTAGTAAAAAAAAAACAAGTAAATGATGCCAGATTTTTTTATTTCATAAGATTTACACATGAGATTCTTTTGTTGAGAGCTGCTCTCCCAACCTGTGCCCAGATTCTATAAGACGAGCCACGATTATCGTCCACTTTCGAAGTTAAATTTCATTTGATTTTTTATTTTTTTTGATACAAATGAATCAAATCATTTCAAACATAATTTTTTTTAAATTTACAAATTAAAAAAAGATTGATTTCATTTGCGAATTAAAACAAAATAAAAAAAAATAGTCCAGGTCCAGAAGACATCCCGGAGGTATCTTTTTTATAAAACAGCCAAAGGGTGACCCATTTTTATACGAAACGAAAATTATTTTTTATCGGAGTTTGTTAAATTATATTATCATATAAATTGATAACAAAAAATAGTCACCCTGTGGAGGTTTTTTAAAATCTCCATGAAACTCTTCGGGAACCTACCGAATCTCTTTTATCAAAGGACACCTTTGTCGAGCTTTGCAAACATTTTGTCGGTTATGCGCTATCTCACTTAGTTTCCGAGATATTTGCCATTTTATATTGGGTATACAAGTTATTAATGTCGATTTGGACAGCAGATGGCATAACTATCACATTGGAGGGTAAACATCTGTCATTATAATCACACCATGTCGATGTCGCTCACGCAGTAAAAAACGTTATCTTGGTTTTGTATGGGCAAATTACAAAGGTTCGGCATCTTTTCAAATTGTTTTTTTTTTTTTGCGATTCCAATTGATTTTCTTTGCAAATCCAATTAGTTTTGAGCAGATTTTGCAATTGAATTTGAAAAAAGGTTTGAAAACCAGGGATATTTGCTCAAATTTTTGCAGAAATCAGGGTCAATTTTCTTCTGGTTTCTCTATAAAATTTTATTTGGCCGCTGCCGGCTTTGCAATCTTTATACTTATTCTTCCTCTATAGTGTAAATACACATTTTTTTCAATCGCTATAACAATGTTGATTTTTTTCCTAAAAAAAGATGTTTAGGAAGTCTGATAACCTTCCTTCCTTTGAAGAAAACGGCTGCTGAAAGTTATCGATTGTTGGTAGAAGAAAACGGCTGCTGAAAGTTATCGATTGTTGGTAGAAGCTGACGGTCAACACGCATCAACTTAAAAAACTTGTGAACGATTCAAAAGTGGCGATTTCGACACAGAAAACAAGGAAAGACCTGGTCAGCCAAAAAAGTTTGAAGATGAGGAATTGGAAGCATTACTCGATGTAGATTGTTGACAAACGCAAAAAGAACCTGCATTATCATTGGGAGTCACACAACAAGCCATTTCCCTACGTTTAAAAGCATTGGGATTCATTCAAAAGCAAGGAAATTGGGTCCCATATGAATTGAATCCGAGAGACGTTAAAGGGCGATTTTGCATGTCGGAAATGCTGCTTGAACGCTATAAAAAAGAACATTTTTGCATCCTATTGTTACTGGTGATGAAAAATGGATACATTACGATAACCCCAGGCACAAAACGTCATATGTAAAGCTTGGCCAACCAGCCGAGGGTCAGAAGGGTCTTTTGTATTATGAGCTGTTGAAATCGGGTCAGACGATCACAGGGGATCTCTACCGAACACAATTGATTCCTTTGAAGAGAGCAATAAACGAAAAACGACCAAAATATTCGACCAGACACGAGGCCATAATCTTCTCCGGCCACATGTTGCATAACCGGTCAAAAACTATTTGGAAAACAGTGGATGGGAAGTTTTGGCTCACCCGCCTTATAGCCCAGACCTCGCCCCTTCTGACTACCATTTGTTTCCATCGATGCAGAATGCCCTTACTGGAATACGATTCACTTCATTGATTCATTCTTTACCTTAAAACCGGAGCAGTTCTTTTGGCGCGGAATCCATACGCTTCCATAAATATGGGAAAAAGTAGTGGCTAACGATGTACAATACTTTGATAGATGTATCAATTCATTTTGTTATTATAATAAATGCATATTTCAAGCAAAAAATTAGACATTATTAACTTGTATACCCAATTTTTTTTAAAATGGTCGGTATCTCGAAAACTAAGCGAGATAAAGCAAAACTCTCTGGTAAATTATTAATGTGCTCTAGTAAAGTATTAATATGCTACGATAATAAAAATGGGCAAGGCCCGGAAGACATGCCGAAGAGGCTGTTTTAAAAAAATTCCATGAAACAATTTGGGTTTAAAATTTAATTAATTCTGATTTTAACAAAAAAAAAATTATTTTAATTCGCTAATCAAATCATATTCGAGAATCAAGATAATTATTTTTTTGATTGGCGTATCAAATTAAAATTGATTTGTTTCTTTGATTTATAATTGAATTATTCAAATTTCGTTGGATTTATAAAAAGAATTATTTAAATCAACGTGATTATTCTAATAAGATAAAGATTGAACAAGTAAGAGCGGCTAAATTCGGCTATGCCGAATCTTATATACCCTTCACCATGGTTGGGAAAAAACTGAAGTTTATATATGGACATATATGAAATGGACAGATTTATATACGGACGCCTTTAAGAGGAAATTAACCATTTAGTTTGGAGATAAAACTTGGACTCGGGAATATAGGTACTTTAAAAAAATGTATGTTTTGGGCATAACTTTTTTGTATCTGAACCGATATTTCCGAGTTTTTCAGCAAATATGTTATACTAAAGATTTTTGATCTTTTGCTATATAAGACGTATCCATAGGTCATAATACAGCTCTAGAATAGTGTTTGTTGTTTGTGTATAAAAGGTGAAGAGGTGAAAGAAAAGAATTTCAACAAATCGTTAAAAGAAATCACTACAACTGCATGTGTTTTATTTCTACAAAATAGTTTGATTTAGCTGGCAAATTTACATTTGGGATTTTATTTCGCTTTTTTATTAGAAATATTTGTAATTTCTTTAGCTTAATTTTAAAAATTTGAAGGAAAATAGTTTATAATTTTTTTTATAAATTATTATAAGTTATGACCTAAAATAGTTGCACTCAAAGGTAAATTATGTATAAAATGTTCTTAATATGTGAGAAATAAAATGGTTTAAAAATCTTTTTATAAATTCTTTTAAATCGGAGCAAAAAAAAGAAATAAAACCGTTTGTATTTTGTTTGTATCAGAGGGTTTTTATACAAATTTTGATGTTTTTAGCCTATTTATGGATTATTTAATTATTAATATAAAATTTTATTTAAATTAATTATTAAATGTGAAAAAAAAACAAAAAAAAATCTTAAGAAAATAAAAAAAAAATGTACAAAAAAAAAGTGAATTGACCTGACCGAGATTCGAACCCGCGGCTTTAGAGAAAAAAAGTATTTGTGACATGGCGTCTAGACAACTGAGCTATTGAAGCTCACACAAAATCATCGTCAATAGATGTACATATATAAAAGTCTTCGTTCATTAGGGATTTGTTTAGTTTTTATTTAAATGACAAATCTTTGTATGTGTGTTGTTTGTGTATAAAAGGTGGAGATAAAAGAAAAGAATTTTAATTATTAATATAAAATTTTATATAAATTAGTTATTAAATGTTAAAAAAAAAACCAAAAATAAGCAAAAAAAAAAATATTAAGAAAATAAAAATAATAAAAAAAATGTACAAAAAAAAAGTGAATTGACCTGAGCGAGATTTGAACATCGAACTCCACGGTTAGAGAAAAAAAGTAGTTGTGACATGGCGTCTAGACAACTGAGCTATTGAAGCTCACACAAAATCATCGTCAATAGATGTACATATATAAAAGTCTTCGTTAATTAGAGATTTGTTTGGTTTTTATTTAAATGACAAATCTTTGTATGTGTGTTGTTTGTGTATAAAAGGTGGAGATAAATAAAAGAAAAGAATTTTAACACATGTTGTTATGCGTAAAATTCTACATACATATTAAACAAAGGGATTTTACTGGAAAAATTAGAGGTAGTCCTGGTTTTTTGCTAATATCTCAGCCATTTATTAACCGATCTGTCTGAGTTTTTCAGCAAATATGTTATACTAAAGATTTTTGATCTTTTGCTATATAAGACGTATCCATAGGTCATAATACAGCTCTAGAATAGTGTTTGTTGTTTGTGTATAAAAGGTGAAGAGGTGAAAGAAAAGAATTTCAACAAATCGTTAAAAGAAATCACTAGAACTGCATGTGTTTTATTTCTACAAAAACGTTTGATTCAGCTGACAAATTTGCATTTGGGATTTTATTTCGCTTTTTTATTAAACAATATTTTTAATTTCTTTAGCTTAATTTTAAAAATTTGAAGGGAAATAGTTTATAATTTTTTTTTATAAATTATTATAAGTTATGACCTAAAATAGTTGCACTCAAAGGTAAATTATGTATAAAATTTGCTTAATATATGAGAAATAAAATGGTTTAAAAATCTTTTTATAAATTCTTTTAAATCGGAGCAAAAAAAAGAAATAAAACCGTTTGTATTTTGTTTGTATCAGAGGGTTTTTATAAAAATTTTGATGTTTTTAGCCTATTTATGGATTATTTAATTATTAATATAAAATTTTATTTAAATTAATTATTAAATGTGAAAAAAAAACAAAAAAAAAGTGAATTGACCTGACCGAGATTCGAACCCGCGGCCTTAGAGAAAAAAAGTATTTGTGACATGGCGTCTAGACAACTGAGCTATTGAAGCTCACACAAAATCATCGTCAATAGAGGTACATATATAAAAGTCTTCGTTAATTAGAGATTTGTTTGGTTTTTATTTAAATGACAAATCTTTGTATGTGTGTTGTTTGTGTATAAAAGGTGGAGATAAAAGAAAAGAATTTTAACACATGTTGTTATGCGTAAAATTCTACATACATATTAAACAAAGGGATTTTACTGGAAAAATTAGAGGTAGTCCTGGTTTTTTGCTAATATCTCAGCCATTTATTAACCGATCTGTCTGATTTTTAATAGCAAACAGAAATGGATCACATGTAACAGAAATAAAAAAGAATCAAGTCCTCATCACGTCTGGGTTCTTCGGAAAACCCATTTCAACACACAGACGGACAGACGGACAGACGGACATCGTTAAATCAACTTCGCTCTTCATAAGGACCCAGAATATATATACTTTATAGGGTCTAAGATCAATATTGTAGAAATTACAAACGGAATGACAAACTTATATATACCCTTCCACCTGTGGTGAAGGGTATAATAAAATTTTATATAAATTAGTTATTAAATGTTAAAAAAAAACCAAAAATAAGCAAAAAAAAAAATATTAAGAAAATAATAAAAAAAAATGTACAAAAAAAATTTACAAAAAAAAAAAGTGAATTGACCTGAGCGAGATTTGAACCTCGAACTCCACGGGCTTAGAGAAAAAAAGTAGTTGTGACATGGCGTCTAGACAACTGAGCTATTGAAGCTCACACAAAATCATCGTCAATAGATGTACATATATAAAAGTCTTCGTTAATTAGAGATTTGTTTGGTTTTTATTTAAATGACAAATCTTTGTATGTGTGTTGTTTGTGTATAAAAGGTGGAGATAAATAAAAGAAAAGAATTTTAACACATGTTGTTATGCGTAAAATTCTACATACATATTAAACAAAGGGATTTTACTGGAAAAATTAGAGGTAGTCCTGGTTTTTTGCTAATATCTCAGCCATTTATTAACCGATCTGTCTGATTTTTAATAGCAAACAGAAATGGATCACATGTAACAGAAATAAAAAAGAATCAAGTCCTCATCACGTCTGGGTTCTTCGGAAAACCCATTTCAACACACAGACGGACAGACGGACATCGTTAAATCAACTTCGCTCTTCATAAGGACCCAGAATATATATACTTTATAGGGTCTAAGATCAATATTGTAGAAATTACAAACGGAATGACAAACTTATATATACCCTTCCACCTGTGGTGAAGGGTATAATAAAATTTTATATAAATTAGTTATTAAATGTTAAAAAAAAAACCAAAAATAAGCAAAAAAAAAAATATTAAGAAAATAATAAAAAAAAATGTACAAAAAAAATTTACAAAAAAAAAAAGTGAATTGACCTGAGCGAGATTTGAACCTCGAACTCCACGGGCTTAGAGAAAAAAAGTAGTTGTGACATGGCGTCTAGACAACTGAGCTATTGAAGCTCACACAAAATCATCGTCAATAGATGTACATATATAAAAGTCTTCGTTAATTAGAGATTTGTTTGGTTTTTATTTAAATGACAAATCTTTGTATGTGTGTTGTTTGTGTATAAAAGGTGGAGATAAATAAAAGAAAAGAATTTTAACACATGTTGTTATGCGTAAAATTCTACATACATATTAAACAAAGGGATTTTACTGGAAAAATTAGAGGTAGTCCTGGTTTTTTGCTAATATCTCAGCCATTTATTAACCGATCTGTCTGATTTTTAATAGCAAACAGAAATGGATCACATGTAACAGAAATAAAAAAGAATCAAGTCCTCATCACGTCTGGGTTCTTCGGAAAACCCATTTCAACACACAGACGGACAGACGGACAGACGGACATCGTTAAATCAACTTCGCTCTTCATAAGGACCCAGAATATATATACTTTATAGGGTCTAAGATCAATATTGTAGAAATTACAAACGGAATGACAAACTTATATATACCCTTCCACCTGTGGTGAAGGGTATAATTATTGTAGTAATTCAATCAAAAAAATTAATTCGCGCATTAATTCAGATTTGAAAATTGATTTAAAGTTGATTGATTTAAATCAGATTTGAAATTGATTTAAGGAATTATGTTTTTAAAGGTCTAATCGCACTTAACGTGCAACAAAAATTTTTTAAAAATAACAGTTTTGGAATCTGGAGATCAAAGACTATAACGATTAGACAACATTTTTATGTAAAGAATTTTTGTGCTGTAAGGGAAATAATTTGGGATACAAGATAATCATTAAAATTTTAGCAGTTAATTGAAATCAATAAATACTAGGGAAACCCATCATTAACCCAACACTACCTAGTGTTAAATGTTTAATTCCAACAAGATGTGTTTTAGGGTTAATAATGGATACACACAGGATATCAAAATAATAAAAAAATCATATTCTTACCGGAAATTATTAAAATACCGACAAAACAAATAAAAACAAAAAAGAAATGAAAACAAAACATAAAAATTAAAAAAAAAAAAAACAGAATTGCACAAGAAAATGATAAATTACAACAAATTTTGTTACCCTCCTCTCTCTTCTAGGAAAACAAAAACACTCTCACCTTCCACAACAATACTACGAAAAAAGTAGTAAATAAAAGAAAAACAAAAACAACAATGAAACACTTGACAACAACAAAAACAACACAAGTAAATGCACTACTGAAAATGTGCAATAATTGAGAACAAAATTCTGAAAATCCAATTGTAAAAGAAAAGAAGAATGGGGGGCAAAGAGATTTTATTCTCTGTAATTTATTACAGTAATTTAAAAATACAATGGCAACAACAAGCAAAAAGTGCAGTTGATAAATTATACACATTGTTGTAGTTGTATTTTTATATTGCACAGGAAGTAATTGTGTAAAGTGGAACCTAGAATTATAAATATAAAAAAACATGAAAAAAGAAGACACTGGTCGTTACAAAAAAAAAAAAACAAACAGCTGGAATTTTTTTCTTTCACAACACTTCAAGGAAACAATCTTCTTCTAAACTTGTAAGATGATGGTGGCGAATGATGCTCACCAAAAACCACTTGCTTAAAACAAGCGGTATTTTTTTTTTGGTTTTTTTATATCCAATGTTCTTATTTTATTATTTAAAAATACACGGCAGCCAGCATGAAAAAAACCAGGTAGGCACACTTATCATCTGCATAAAAATGGGGAATGTAAAGGAATTTAACCCCATACTAAAAAATATTCATATGGAAAATCTTCATACACTTTGATTTAAATTCAAAAGGTGTTTCCAAAATATATATATTTTGTTCACTTTAAAGCAATTTTAATAAACTACACAAAATCCACAATATAAAATGAGGTATAGGCAAAGAAGAAACACTTGTTTTACACATTTTTAGATTGAAGTTTTTTTTCTTTCACAGAGTTCATTGTTCAATTAATTTAATCACAGTCCTGTTTTATATAGATAATATTTTCATTTTTTTATAAAATGCATTATCTATTTTGTTATAATTTTTTTTTTTTCACTTACAAATTGAATTTCATCCGATGCAACTTCCGACGCCATTTTGAACGTATATGATTCTGGTTTACTACTCTTTCTTCAAATCGTCGCAGTGTTGTCGTTTTCCATGCAAAAGAACAACTTTTGCCTTGTCAGAAAGAAAACTGTAAAAACGAACAAAAACAATGATAAAATAAAAATCAAAACAAAAAATGCGAAAATTATGAGAGAACTTTATTAATATGACGAAAGAGAGTATAAAAGTGAATGTCAAACTATAACATTGCGTAGAGTTGTATTTTTATGCACAAGGTTGCTTATTACACAGCAAGAAAAATGTATTTTTGAAGCATAAAACTGTTAAATCGAATAGAAGACTTTATTGCTTGCAATTATTGTGTTGCCGTTGAACGGGGTAGAGAAGCAAGCGGGGTAACAAAAAAGGCACGGTTTTCGTTCATGTTTTTGTTATCTATCTTTCACACTCATATGTATTCTTCTTTTGTTGCTTCATTCACATTCAGTTTTCCTGCAATTAAAGTCACCGTATAAATAGACATAACTTTCGAAGCAATTTAGAAAAAGAAATTAAGAAAATTGCAAGCAATTAATTGCATCGTATAATTGGCTCTATATTTGTGCGGTAAATTTTTACGAAAATTCCATATAAATTTATCATTACGTTTGCTAATTATTGGTTTCACCTATAAGTCAAAAAATTGATATCGAGGAAAACGATAAAAGTTTACATACATTTTTTTTAATCTACATGATAAATATTTTTTTATTATCATTAAGTCATAACTTATTAAGCTTTTACAAAGATAAAAATTCTTATTTTGTACTGTATATCATGGCAAAACAACCCAACAAACAATACGTACCGGTTTCGGTCCGTCATAAACGGAATCCAACCCCGCTTACGTACCGTTTTCTTTATCTGTAAACGAACCAGAAAACGGATTTTAAGGAACATCGAAACTGATTCGAATCCGTTCAAAAACCGTCAATGACGGACCGGATATATCGAATGAAAAACGGAGTTGTCCGTTAAAATTCCGTCAATGACGGACCGGATATATCGGATGAAAAACGGAGTTGTCCGTTAATAGTCCGTCAGTGACGGATCGTTTACGGATCCGTATTCATACCGTTTTTTCAACAAAAAACGGATTTGTGTAAAGGCATATTTTTTAATTAATATTAGCAAATTTTTATTTTTTTCTTTAAATTTATTAACAAATATATTTTAATTAAAATAACAAAACTAAATAAACTAAATCCAACAAATACCAAACAAATACCATATTTATCTCCAGCACAATTACCATCCTTCAATCACTGCGATTGTGACCCATTAAAAATCATGAAATAAATAAAACAAATATTTAATTTTGGTTTAAATTGTGGTACTTACGATATGATGAAGCAAACAATGCAAATTTTTTCACAAAATTATTTCAAGCTGTCGGGCAATATTTTTATTTGCAAATCAACATAATTTTGCACATATCATCGTAAAACTTGTTTTCAATTTCATAAATATTTACCTGAGGGATATTTAAGTATTAGTTTTTTATTACTAAGCAAATCCAAAAGCAACGGAAGAAAAACTGATGAAAAACAGTGGTCCGTATTTGACGGTACAGAAACGGATACACCAAAACGGAGTAAAAACGTATTGTTTTCAAAAATTCAATTATACGGTCCGTTAATGTTCCGTTTAAGTACAAGCTTTGACGGATACGTATTTTCGGACCGTAAACGTACAGTAGAAGCCGGATTCATGAATCCGTACGTATCGAAGAGTCCGTAAAAATGTTTCTTGGGTAACTCAATTTATTTATTTTTTAATTGATCAGTGGGTAAAACCAATAATAATCTAACGATTAGTTGACGTTAAGACTTCGGCAAACTATTAACGTTTGCTAATGTCATTTTTATGCAAATTTGACATTAAATATATTTGGAATTGATAGAAGACAACGCTGATAGATTTCCGCATAAACGCATGATGTTGTAACATTTTGTTTTTTTATATTTAAATTTTTTTAAATTCACAGTTCTGAGTTTTATTAAAAAATGTAATGGCTACCTACTTTATTTATTAATTTTTTATTTTAAAACCAAAATATTTTTGGTGTAAGTTTTTGCATATTCCCAAAGTTATGACTGAAAAACTTATATTCTGCTTACTCAGAAATTCTGAAATCGTTCTTTTATCCTGGGACATATAATTTCAATAAGCTTATTGCGTGCGACATATAATTCCAATAAGAATTTTTCGTGGAACATACGATTCCAATAAGTGTTCTTAATGGGCAAACTATGGACCAAAATTGCCTAACTCTGCGGTTACACGTACAAGATTATTGCTTTCAAATTTTCTCATACACTGTTTGTCAAAATCTCTCTAATTGAAAGCTGTGACGTACGCTGCACGCAAAACGCCTTTATCAAGGAAAAAAGTACAAATGGTTTTACTGTGGCATCGTTATATTGTGAACATGAAAATTTATTTACAAAAATTGCGATCAGTTGCTTCTCAGATTGCCTCACGGATTGAATGAGTTATAATACCATCCAGTTTTCAATTTCAAATAGTTTGATTGTATTAGTGAAAAACTGTGAGTGTATTGCAAATTGAGAGAAATTGAATGCAAGAAATTGAACGTGTAACCCCCGGGTAAGTTTCATGGAAATAGCGAAATGAATAAGCGTATGCATGCTGACGTGTATCGTTTTCTGACATATTGTCCCAGTACCGTAAGGGTTAATTTAATTTTATTACTTTTATGATTCTTTGAAATACCCTGCTCTTAAATACACCCTGTTAAATCATGCTTCAATAACAAAGTTGCTTTTTTGTGGCTCCGTCTTTGCTTTCTCATTCACTGGCATTTATTTCACTGCATTTAAAAGCCAGCAAAAGAATTTATTTGCGGAAAACAAATACAGAAAATAAAAGCAAAAAATATAAATTTAATAAAACAAATATAATTGAATTATGTATATACAAAGCCAAAAAGCAAATTGTATTATGTAAATAGAAAAAATATAATAAAAGTTAATAATTATTAAGTAAAATTATAATTATCAAAATCAGAAAAAAGGCAGGTATCAAGAAAAAATGTTTGCAAGTGTTTGTTGAAAAAAAAAAAAATACAAAGGTGGTGAATGGCTTGATTAAAAAGAATTTTGCAAAAAAAAGGAGTTACACAAAAAAAGCTGCATTGAATTACCAAACCAACTAAATGTGAAGTAATACAAAATAAAAGAAGAAATATTTTTTTAAAAAAACCAGCTTACAAATCAACGAATTCCTTTACAAGAAGGGGCAACACATTGGTGTGTTTTTTCCATTTTTCTTGTTTTAGCAAGTGTTTGGCTAATTGTCTTTGATTTTTTTTCCATACAAAAACAAAAGAAAAAAACCCTGTGTGTGTTTGTGTGGGTAAATAGTGTTTTCAGTTAGACTGCAAAAAAATTTCAAGAAATAATGGGTGATTTTGATACTTTGGCCAATGCGGGTCCTCGGGTCGTTACCATTTATAAAACGGATACGGGATTCGGTTTTAATGTACGTGGTCAAGTATCCGAGGGTGGTCAATTACGTTCCATAAATGGTGAACTATACGCCCCCCTACAGCATGTTAGTGCCGTATTGGAAAATGGAGCTGCCGAAAAAGCTGGTATCAAAAAAGGCGATCGTATACTCGAAGTGTAAGTGGATTTTTCTTTTTATTGATTTATCTTTAAGGCAGTGATTTGAAATATATAATATCTGTAACTAAAATTTTTGTTTTTTTTTTCATATTTCTGATAGACTGTGTTTTTATTGCCTATAATTTGTACATAATATTCTACATAAATCCATAATCATACGTCATCGTTGTCATCATTTTCTTGTTTTGAGTACAAGTTTTTGTAACTAAAAATACTCTTCCTTTTTTGGTTTATTTTATATTGCTGTAGACCACAACATATTGTACTCGATTTTTGGATTTCCGCTTAAAATTGTTTAACACACAACAAATGAATGACCTGTTTTTTCATTTTATCTAAACCACCACTCCTCATCCTTCAATATTCCTTAAAATAATAAGACAGTAGACTCTCTATAAATTAAAACTCCCAGTTATTCAAATTATTCTTTTTTTACTGTATTGTAAAAGCTTTAAAATTATACAGCCATATGCATAGAGATTTAGTAGATCCTTATAACAGTCTTATAAGGACAATTTGTTGTTGTTTTACAAGTTAATTTGATTTATAAGTGCGTTATAAATATCAACAAAATGTCTATGCATATGACAGGTAATCTATAATCTGCTGGTCGGCTTGAATTAGGGAGATTTCTAATTTTTAATACTTGACTTGGAACATTTCTGAAATTAAAACCTTTTCTTATTTATTAGCGCGCTTTTTTTAGTTTTATTAAAAGGAGCTCACAAGGTGTCCTAAGTATTGTATTGTTGTCTCGTCGATTTAGAAAAACGGAATTGTTAAAATTTTTATATCACTATAAAGACTGTAATGAAAATCAAATTAGAATTTTTCTTTAAGTAAAGTGATTCTAATTATTTAGAGTCTACTGTATTGGTAGAGTGCGGTTGTTTGTGTTTTGTAGTCCCTTTTCAAAAATAACTCAGCTTAACTGTTTTTAAATAAAACATTTCATATTTTTTTTTTTACTAATAATAGGTCTGTACCAGGTATTTTTGGGTAAAGTCTGTTAAAACGCAAAAAAATCTCTCACATAGACATAAAAATTTTCAAAATACTGCGAACGCACAAAACCACAAAAACAGCTTATTAAAAAATAATATTAAATATATTTTTTTAATAACTATTTACATTTTTAAGTGTATTTTCCATTATTAGAAAAAAAAAATTCTTTATTGAAAATTTTTTATTTCTCTTTAATGATTTGACAGTTTTACCATTTCACCCGTAAAAATAGAACGTGTAAGGTCTGGTAAACAGAGAAACACAATAACTCTCTCATGAACGCTCTCATTTACCAAATTTGCGTTACACTGCGGCCACACGTACAATATTTTGGATTTCAATTTTTTTTGCACAAAATTTCTTAAATTTGAAGCTGTGACGTAGGCTGCACGTAATTTGAATACGATTTCGTTTCCAAAACGCCTTTATCAAATTATTTTAAAGTGGCAAAGTATTTGTAGAACGAAACTTAAACATTTATTTACAACAATTGTGATCAGCTGTTAAAGTTAAAATTGCTTTTCAGATTGCCTCACGGATTAAATGAGAAATAGAATCCCAATATACCATATAGCAATCAAACTGCAATATAAATTGAGAATAAGCTTATACAAATAGTGTGTTTTAAGCTTTTCTTAATTTCGTTTATTATAATGTTTATAAAAGCAGTATTTAACAATGCTTGAGAAAAGATTATTATACATAACTTTTTCTAAAATATGTTTATAAACAACATACACATATTGAACAACGCAATTCGACGATTAAAATAGAAATATTTTTCAATACATTCTAGTCTTGTTGTCTTGTTGTCTTGGCAACACTGCAGGTAAACCCCGGGTTACAAGAAACTTTTTTTTTTGGTAAAATTGGGTTCCCGAGGGTTGCCGCGGTAATGTACATCGAACACACCTAATATTTTTAAATTGTATTTATTTTTTTTAATTTCCACACTTCATCCAATTTGTCCAAAAATGGCAGCTGATAGTCGCGCGTCTTATACATATAAAACGTTTCCTTCTGTCTTTCCCTACAATATGACATAATCCAAATAATAAATTTTGTTTGTATCATAATTATGTTTATCTATTTATTATTCGGGAACAATGTAAAGATTACCATAATTATGTTAATTTTAAAAGCATTGTGATATTTATCAGCCAATAAATTTGTCTTAAATTTTAGCAAAGAGTGCGGATAATTAACAGAATGCAGAAACAGAACTCTCAGTTACTTAGAAAAAATATGTAAATTGAATTATGGAAATTTATGTTTGGTTCGTGCCAGGGATGCGAAATGGGAATTTCAATTTCGTACAAAAGTCATTACCAAATTGTACTTTTTTTAACTCAATTGTAGGTACAATTTTTTTAGTATAAAAAAACACTAACTATAGATTTTTTTATAATATTTTTATTTTTAATAAACATAAAAAACTGTACAGAAAAGTATATGTAAAAAAATGTACAAAAATCCATGAGATCAATATCATATTTAAATAGGTAACAAACTATTTGTTATTTTAAAATTATAGCAACAAGAATTCGATGAATGTTTGGACTAGACTGGAAACTGGTGACAATTTATGCGATGCAATTGATTGCGTGCAATTTTCTTCATTCCCTTTCCAAAGTTGCTTCCAAAGTTATGTCTATTTATACGGTGACTTTAATTGCACGAAAACTGAATGTGAATGAAGCAACAAAAGAAGAATACATATGAGTGTGAAAGAGAGATAACAAAAACATGTAGAAGAAACGAAAACTGTGCCTTTTTTGTTACCCCGCTTGCTTTTCTATCCCGTTCGATAACAATCAAAAATTGCAGGCAATAATTATATGCAACAAAGTCGCCGTCTAAATTGGCTCTAATATAAAAGATATTCAAAAAGATGTGACAGCAAAAATGAGTTGCCAAGAAAAAAATATAAGGATAAAGTGGGAAAATTTGGAAAATGTACCATCGTTTTTTTAAGACCCAAATCTTACCAAAAATGGTACAATTGTACCAACTTTCGCATCCCTGGTTAGTGCCTTTTAAAATGTACCGTTTGCTGTTTGCAGGCACATGGTATTAACAGAGGATGAGAGAATTTTATAAAACAGGGATAATAAAGTTGCTACTATAGTACTACTATGACTCATTTGGTATATTTAAAAATGTTTGCTTTTTTTTTTGTACTTTTTTAAATTTTTCATTTAAACTATTGTTTTAAATAAAAAACGTATTTCAACCATTTAAATTATTAAATGTTGAAAACTGCAGTATATTAAATTATTAAAATATTTTTACAAAAATATTTAAAATTAGGTAAAGTTAAGTAAAAGTTAATAAAATATCAAAATTGCTAATTTTGAACATTTTAAAATTGAATAAACAAAATCGAGTAACAAATCCAAATTTATCAATCAAAAATTGAGCTTATAAAATAAAGGTTAGGTTGGAAAATATTTCCAAGACATTCTTATGCATCTTTAGAAATATTATACAACAATTTTAATTAAAAAAAAAATGTGTCAAAATCATGTGAATTAATGCATTATAATGCTCCGATGCATTGAACAATTATTTTTGAAGACTATTTTGAAACAAATCTGCAGGGTTTTGATTAGTAGTTACACTTTTTTTAATTAAAGATGCTTCAGAATTTTCTAAGATAATATTTTGAATTTAATACACGCGAGTCTTGATGCATATTTGCAATTTTTATCATAAAATTTGTAGCTCACTAGTAAATGTTTCCTCCGACTATATTTTTAAATAAATCTTTAAGAACTAGATTGAAGATAGAGAAAAAAAAATAATAATAATAACTGCGTCAAATTGAAATATTGCAGTTTTAGCAAAGTTTAATTTTTATGAAAATACAGGGTGGGGCAAAAACCATAATTTGATTTTCTTTCGCAAAATTTTTTGTTTAAAGTTAAAACTGTAATTACATTTTTCAAAAGTGTGCGAAGCATTTGTGGTGTAACGCAGACCTTAACAAAAGTAAATCTTTATTATTTCGCGAAAAAAATAATTCTTTTTGTAAATCAGCGAGTTGATTCAATATTTTATAAATCAATTTATTGAATCAGATTTGAAATCATAGTTGATTAATCAATTTCATTTGAATCTTTTTTGATTTAATTGAATCAAATCATTTTAAACATAGTTCTTTTTTTAATTCGCCAATAAAAAAAAATTGATTTGATTTGATTTGCGAAATAAAACAAAATAAAATAAAAACATTTAAATTGACTTGCAAATCCGGCTTAGTTTTCTAGATATTCGCCATTTTGTAAAATGGCCGGTATCTCGAAAACTAAGTGAGATAAGTCAAAATGGAGTAGAGTATTAATATACTGCGATAATAAAAATAGGGCAGGTTTGGAAGACATTCCAAGGAGGCTGTTTTATAAAAATTCCATGAAACCCTTCGGGTTTAAAATTAAATTTATCGGGATTAAATAAAATTATATTAATTCGCGAACCATCATATTCGAGGAACAAAATAATTCTTTTTTTTTTTGATTCGGGAATCAACTTAATTTGACATATCAGTGTTTGACAAATTCAACCATGGAGAGGTACACAATTGAACAGCGCGTTAAGATTGTTGAAAACTTTTACGAAAATGGGAGTTCAAATCAAAATGTAATTCGTGATTATTTTGGTCAGCATAATGGACCAAATGTGACCACAATCGGGAGAATTGTGAGTAAATTTTAGTAAACCGGGTCTGTAGGAAATGTGAAAAGATCTGTGCAAACTCGCCCTGTTCGTTCTGCGGAAAACATTGCTGTTGTTCGCGGTAGTGTATCAGAAGAGCCGTCAACCTCGACTCTTCGTCTGTGTTCGCTATCGCGAGATAATAACGGACAACTTGTAGCCAGAAATTGAGGATATGGTAGACCTGAACAATATGTGGTTCCAACAGGATGTTGCCACTTGCCACACAGCCAACGAAACAATGGCTCTTTTGAGCGAGAAATCAATGGCCATGTTATTTCACTTCGTGGCGATGTTAATTGGCCGCCACGATCATGTGATTTGACACCGTTGGACTTTTTTCTTTGGGGATATTTAAAAGAAAAAGTGTACGTCAAAAGAAAAAGTGTAAGTCGATTTAGCGATGTCCGTCTGTCTGTCCGTCAGTCTGTCTGTTGAAATGGTGATCACGACGCGAAGACGCAAGCAGGGGTGCCTATTTTTACCTGGATTGTTGGACATCCTCCCGAGCATTTTGTTATTGAAAATGAGCAAAATTGGTCCAGCGGTTAAAAAGTGATGAGTGAAAATGTGAAGATACCTCTAAATTTTACATACAAATTGGTGTATTTTAGCACAATATCATAGAAGCGACAGGTACAAAATATATTTTCTCATATTTTTCATCAGTCGCTTAGAAATTAATAATATTTTGTATTTACCTCAAAAAATTTTTATCACCACTAAAAATTTTTTCACCTCAAAAAATTTTTTTCACCTCCATAATTTTACTTCAAAAGTTTTTTACATTATTTGTATCAAAAATAGTAGAGAACATTTTTTGAGAATATTGGTGGAGGGTATTCAAAGATTCGGCACAGCCGAATTTAAGCCTTTTTTACTTGTTTATAATTAACATTGTGCATTATGGTTGGGCAACCCTTTATAAATCAGATTTGAAAATTGATTTAGGAAATTTATGTTTTCAAAGGTCTAATGTCACGTTATCAATTTCAGATCGAATTTTATTCTTTAACTCCTCCAAAGTGAGGGGCTCCTTCGTGTGAATACTGATCAAAATAATTCTCAGAGGAAGAAGTCCGGGATAGTCAAATCGGGAAGTCTAACTAGTCAAGTGAAATCACCCAAACACAAGATTACACGCTCTGTGTAGGCATCCTTTAAAATACGCATTGTGTCGCGTGCAGTATGACAAGTGGCCCGGTCTTGAAAATACAGATCGTCATTTTTCTCTATACCTCTCTATAGCGGTCGCCGTTTACTGCAATGGAGCTTGTTCGGCGTAACTAATAACCACACGGTGACTTTGAGAGGGTGTATTGATGCTTAATGTATTATGTTCGGATGTTCCGTCCGACTTTATTGTTATTCAGTATAAATTTCGCATGTATCTACTTCACGAATGTCAAAACCAAACTGACATACTTTACAATAGGGTGATACCTATTGCCCCACCTTGTAATTACATTATTAAGATATTCGACTCTAAACATGGAGATTGTATACAAGATTTGTACCATATTGAACCCATCATGATATGAAATTTGATACCCTTATTTTGAATATTTTACATAATCAGCATCTTCTTTCATCTTAAATGTCAAACAATACATAAAGTAATAATTACATACATAAATAAATATGTGTATATTGCAATAAATATGCAAAACCATTGTATACAAAAACAAGTATTTTGTTGGTACTTAAAACAAAAAAAAAAATAAAATAAAACATAAAAAAACGGCTAAAACCGCAATTGCAATTTCTGCCATTCAAGAGGTGTATACAAAATTGAATAAAAAAGAAAAAATAAAATGTAATGTATGGCACAACAACATGATACGTGTTTTTGACAAGAACGAACGAACGAATGAACAACATCAACATCACCAAAACATCTTTTTGCATTGTATAAAAAAATAAGACAAAATAATAAAAAAAACTACAAAAAGATGCTGACGAAGAAAAATGATTAAATTGTTATAATAAAAACCACAGCTTAAGAAAAAAGAAAAACAAACAATAAGAAAATTATTGTCAGTTAAGACCGACCATAAGACACAACATACGGTTATTTGGTAAATAATATTCCGGGATGTGTATGTGATTTGTAGATATTGACCGGAGCCTTATATGTAGAGAAAACAAATGTGAGAAAAATTGCCGGTGTTCTCATAGCGCTTAACTCCACGGAAGTAAACTAACATAATAGGTCCATGAACTAAAAAGCTTCAACAAATTTGCCAAACCTCCATCAGATGGCGGGATATAACTGTTCTCAGATTTACCTTCTCGCACAATTACAGCATTGCCATATTTAAAGCCCTTATTTATTTATTTATTTATTTATTAAGTCAAGATCTGGCCTCACGGCCGGCACTGCGACCCATATGGATCTTTTGTACCAAGAATCATAAAACTAAATCAAATTATGTATTATATTCCCAATGAACTTTAATATTGTTACAGAAATTCCATTTACTCGTAGAAACACAAATCCCCATATTTTAGCCCTGAAATATGAAACAATTAAATGGCATCCCTAATGCTAGGCATAACTAATGCTTCTTATGTCAAACTGTAAAAGAACATTCTCAAAGTTGCCAGTATGGTGCTGCCAGATTCTAGTTATTTTAACCCGCATATATAAAAACGCCAGCAAGGTGGCAAAGCAAGTTCAGTTTATAAGTAAAACGCTGAGTGTAAAGAACTAAAGTGTGGCTAACGTTTAGTCTATGTACATCGTGTAAATAAAGTGTGCTATTAAAGTGTTTTTCTGTAATTTTTAGCGACTGTTATAAATAAATAGAGCTATAAATAATTTAAAACAGTGTTTATTATTTGCAATATAGAAAGAACTCGATTTATTTAAAAGGTAAATAAATCAACGATTTTATAAAGGGTAAAATCGTAACAATATAAAAGATGGATAAGATTTCCTAATATCTTTTGGGCCTAAAAATTCCTTATTGAAATTTTTCTTCCTGTTCCTATGCAATACAACACACTCACACAAAATGTGGATGGTTGTTTCGTCTCCCTCTAGACATAGCCGACACAGAGGCGATTCCAACAGATTCATCTTCCACAAATGGTAGATCAATCCGAAGTGTCCGGTAAGAGACCCAGTTAGTAATCTAATGTCGTTCCTAGCAACGTCCAAAATTTTCCCATTGGAAAAGGGGTTGACCAATAGTTTCGTCTGTCTCATCCCCAAAGAATTGTACCAAAGATCCTTTGCCATTGGTAGTTCGCCCTCCTTAACCAGAGCTGCTACATATGGTGGACTTATTCACCCCACAGTATGGTTCCGGTCCCACCGAAGGTGTGGAAAAACCTATTCTAGCTAGTTCGTCCGCTACCTCATTACCAACATGTCCACGATGACCTGTTACGCGCGGCCATCTGTTAAAGGGTATTAAAACACTCAAAAGCTATTCCTGAAGTGAATGTCCAAGACGACAAAGCCTGAAGTGCCGCTCGGCTATCAGAGAAGATAGAAATATATGCGCCCTTTAGATCCTTACCAATATTCAGTCAATCACATATGAGTATATCCTGTTGTTCAGCTTGGCATACCGTTGGCCACTTGCCCATTGGCTCCCATATCCTCGAGTTGGGTCCAAAGCCCCCGCTCCCACACCGGAGTCCATTTTCGACCCGTCAGTGTAACAGTTTAGTTTTAAAGCCCTTAAACTTTTACCACTTTTCTCATCTGCTCAATTACCTAGCGACAGAAAGTAACGCATTTTCTATACAAAAAATTTTAGATTATTTTTTTTTAGAGTAGATGACTTTGAGGCTAAATGGCTTTTTTCCAAAGAGTTTTGCTGCAAAGCTAAATTAGTAGAAAAATTTGTAAACGGTTTTGAATCCCGCTTTAATATTTTTATACTGATTTTTAGTAAAAAAAATAGTATCCTGTACCAGAAACTGGTGTAGGGTATAAATATAAAATACATTAGTCATTATTTTCTTGGGTTGGTTTCTGATGATTATGGTTGAGTATAAAAGAAGTAAAGTCTATTTTGGAAAATATTGGTGATATGAGTAATATTTTGTAAAAAAAAAATACTAAAAAAACTATAAATAAAAATTTAATTACTTTTATTTGTACACAAAGAAAACATATTCATTGTCACAATTGAATTTTTTATATATGTTTGTTGAATTTCGGTTGAAACCAAATATTGGGACAACTAAATAATTCGGTTACTGCAATCAAAATATTCAGTTGGCGAAAAATTCGGTTGTGATAATGAATCTACTTTCTCTGTGTATGCAATTGAAACTCAATAGAAATTTAAAGAGCGTAAACTACTACTCTCTAACACATCGGCTGCAAAGTCCGTACAATAACCAATAAAAAAACAATTTTTTTTTGGCTAAATTTGACTTTATCCATCAACATAGTCTCCCTTAAGAGCGATACAATCACTCCAACGCCTTTCTAACATTTCGATACCTTTTTTATACCCTCCACCATATATGGCGAGGGTATATATCAGTTTGTCATTCCGTTTGTAATATGTCGAAATATAGGTTTAAGACCCCATAAAGTATATATATTCGTGATCCTTATGCAATTTTAAGTCGATTTAGCGATGTCCGTCTGTCTGTCCGTCTGTCTGTCTGTTGAAATCACGATCACGACGCGAAGACGTAAGCGGGGTGCCTTTTTTTACCCAGATTATTGAACATCCTCCCGAGCAGTTTGGTATTTAAAATGAGCAAAATCGGTCAAGCGGTTCAAAAGTTATGAGTGAAAATGTGAAGGTACCTCTAAATTTTCCATACAAATTTGTACAATTTTTCTGTATCTATTTTTTTTTTTTTTTTCTGTTAAGTAAGTAAAAATGTTATTAAGTCTTCTTATTGTTCGATTACATTTATTGTCTTACATACCATGATAACTAAGTTAACGTAAAAATGAACAATGTTAAAGTCGCTAACAGAGCAGACCTCTGTAAATAACATTGCTAAAACTAAATAACAAAAGTTCGTTACATAAATTGACAAAACATATTCATATTACAGTTCATGCAAAATTTAGTATATACGTATATCATCTTCAGCCCCTTTGGTGGAAGGTATTCAAAGATTCGGCACAGCCGAATTTAGCCCTTTTTTACTTGTTTAAAGAATAATTTATCTTTGGCCTTAAAATAGGCTTCTGTTTCGGCAATCACCTTTTCATTCGAACCAATTTCACTTCAGCGAGCATTTTTTTTTTGAGGTCTGAAAATAGGTAAAAATCGCTGGTAGCGGAAGCATTTGAAAGTGTAATTTGTGTAATTTTGTTATCATTTGGAATCACCGACACATTGTTATTTTTGGCACACTGTGAGCAAAAGCAGCACCCATTTCGAAAACATCTTTCTCATAACAAATGTTCATGCAAAACAAAGCCGACACGTTCCTTCGATATCTTTAACATATCAGCTATTTCCTGCAACTTCACTTTACGGTCTACCAAGCCGCCAACCAAGACAACCTTTGGCTTGAACGGTGTTTTTCCCCCATTAACACACAACATTGCTTTAAATCCATTGTTTTAAAAATGGCAAAAGTAACGTCACTAAAACAGCTGTAACTTGTTCACTAATGAACGAATTGTCATTAAATTTTGACAGGTATTATCTGAAGGTTGGTATAAATTTTGGAATATGAATTTTTCCATTAGTAGCGCCACCTATGTGTCATCCTATGGACTGTTCAGCCGATGTGTTACTACTACTATCAATTTCAATATAAATTATCAAATCAAGTTTTATTGGGAAATAATTTAGTAAAAAAAACAAAAGCTTTGGAAGTAAGCCCTTGAAATCTAAGAGTTTTTTTTAAAAAAGGACTTCAGAGAAAGAAGCTTCATTATATATGTGACCTTCTCCGAGAAAAGGGACCTAGTGTGTCAAAAAACGGGTTTGGACTTAAGAGTGGATTCTGGTACCTAAAAGGGTGTAGAATAAGATGAAATGAGTTAGATTTCTGATAAAAATTTATGTACCCCATAAAAACGTACAAAACGAACTTGGGATAATCGATAAAAATGAGAGGGAACAGATTGCTGAGAACGAACAGAGCAGCAACAATAGCAAAGGTATTGCCACACTAAAAGCGAAAAAAAATACGTCACCACATAGACATGACGTCACCAAAGTCGGCACCCAATCATAACTAACCATACCAAATCGCATCTTCCAACTGAAGGTGATAATGCGTTATGAAAACTTCATTTTCACACACAAGGTCCCTTTTCTCGGAGCAGGTCACATTTATAAAACAGTTTTCAGGTCGAAAATCTTTTAAAATGAGAGTGTCACGGCATCCTCTTCAGCCCACTAAGTTTACTCTGCAGCAGCAAAGAATTTGTCCGTTTTCGCTAAGTTTACGAGATAAAGGTGATTTTTCAAAAACTTACTAATTACTTTTCGTATGCATGTTAAGTTTCAACGTGGATAATTATTAATGTTAAAAACTCAATTCTTATACATTTTCGCAACTAGCGTAACTTTTTCACGTTACTTTCTAAAAAGATTTGTTAACATAACATCTCTAATGGCCAATTCCGCTAAAAAGCGGTCTTCGAATCTTAACTTATTTTTTGATTTAATAATATTTTATTAAAGAAATTGTATTAAATCGATAGAAAACATAATAAATTACTTTCTTCGCCTTCAAATATTTTCTCTGCAATAAGCGACTTTAAAGAGAAAAGGGTGTAAAAGTCAAACTTTCGTAAATTTGGAAAAATTAACTATTTTCATCAGAAAAAAATATTTAAAAAATTGTCAAAAAAATATTTACGCTTTGGTAAATACTATTGATTATAGCAAACCTAGCCTGGGGTCCAAACTTGTAAAATGAGTTATTATTTTCAGGCCACCGTTTTACAAATATCTCTCTCAGCTCCAAAACTAGCTAATTTTGTCAAAATCAATTGATGTTTACTGTCAATTTACAAAAAGCAACAAACGCCATAACTTTTAAAATAACAAAACTAGATCACCAATTTTCGGTACGTAATTTTATTTAAAGTGTTATTTATACCGAAAACTGATATCATTTGAGTATTGGATTTCTTGATTCGTCTTCAACATTTATTGTGATATATCGCCCAAAATAAAGCAATAAATCAAAAATTTATTATTTTTCCCATAGTAACAGCGGTATTCATAAAAAAAACTTAATTCAAGTTTCAAATGCATTTTAGTTAAAAAACATTTTAAGCCTAAAAAAGGTTTATTAAAAATTCGTATTCATAATCAGTATTTTAACTAATAAACAATTTAATGATTTTTTAACTTGAAGATGGCAACACTGTATTTTTTTATTTGTCATATTAATCGTAATGATGCAAATCAATGACTACTAAACCATACGGTACTCGTTTGTATGTATTTTTTTTTTGTTTTTAGAAAAATATTGTTTTTATAAAACAAAAAATTTATAAAAACTTGTTTATTAACTAAAAAAAGAAAAAGAGTCAAAACAAAATGCCCAATAAAAGTGTTACATAGATAATGATTTTATTGTAGAAAAAAAAGTATTCAAATAACCGGTTTTATTTTCTTTGTTTTGATTAAACAACACACCACTATAAAACACAATGAATAATATCCAAAAATATTTATTTTGCTAAAATTTTTTATCCAAAATTAAAAACGGGTCGCTCCTTTTTTTGTAAATTTTCGTCTGACGATTGTTTGAAATTTGGGCAATAGTTTCTATTATAAACAAAATACAACTGAAAATATCACAATTTCCATATAAAAATGGTTCTTACTAATTCTTTTCATCAAATATAGAGGGTCCATTATTTATTAAACAAAAACAAATAACTTCTTTTGTTTAAATGCCAATTTTTTGCAAAAATTTTTAAAATGAAAATAAACACAAAGCAATAATGTCATCTTAAAATAGGTTTAAAATAGGGTCGAACCAATTTTAAAATTTGTTTATTTGAACAAGGTTTAAAAAAGGTTTTTTAAGCTAAAATTCGTTTATGAATACAATTTTAGCAAATTTTGCTTAAAATTGGTTTGAAACACTGTTTAAAATTTTTATGAATACCGCTGTAAGTGTTTAATTCCAAACGTAAAGTATAAATATTATCGATATCAGGAGAAAGGGCACTAGAGAGTTAATCGGTTTAATCTAGATTTGATGAAATACTTAAAGTTACGGAAAAAGTAAAAATTTTATATAAAACTTGTATCAGTTTTAAAGCTTTTGCAAGTAGCCGTTTTACGTATGCGCAACATAGAATTTCTAAAATATTATTAATCATACGCAATGAAATAAAATTATATTTTCGCGGGTATATTATTTTTTTCACAAGTCAATCTGAAAATCCCTTTTTATTATTTTGGTTGTATTGTCTTTCGAAGGTATTAAATTCTAACTATTCAAACATAATTAAATTTTATCATATTTTAAATATACACAGAAAATTTACACAAATTGCAAGCAAATTCATTTATCTAGAATGGCGGTTATTGTTATTATTATTGTATTTTTGTAGTTTCTGTTATTGTTGTTGTATGGCACGAGTTTACAAAAATATATTAATAAAATTCTTAAGTTCTATCATACTTATAGTACTATATATTTTATTATACGCTCTTATACAGCCGCATACCGCCTGCTGATGGTTTTTAATTCAATTTTAGTTCATTGGCAAATATAACGACAATTGTTTGGAGACTACAAATGACCAACAGATGGATGGATGGATGGGCAATTCAAATATACATATGTAGATAACTAAATATTTAAATAAAATATATGAAAAAGTAAAGAGACGGAAAAAGAATACCAACCACTACATCTCTTTATGACAGTAAGCAGTTTTTTGTTTACATACACCACTTGTCCAATAGACGACCATTTAATTATATTGATTGTTTTTTCCAAATTAGTAACAAAAAAAGTGCGGTTAATCGCAAATTGATCAGGTTTTCTTTTTGTAAAATACCTCCTTTTGCAGGCTCGACACAAATATTGCAAACATTACAAAATCGTTAAGTCAGTTTCCGAAAGTTTACGGCAGCAGTTTTGGCTAAAGCTATAAATATTTTTAATATACTTTTGAAATGTATGGAAATTAAGCTTTTATTTTAGTATAATAATAATAATAATAATATATTTTTATGTTCAAAGATATTTTCATATAATGATTCAGATAATACTCAGATTTTAAAAATTTTTTCTATAGGAAAATGTCCCAACAGTCTGACGGTTTTTCTATAGGAAAATTCCCCAGGGCTTGAGAGTTTTTCTTTAGAAAAAATTCTTTAGGGTCTGCATGTTTTTTTAAATGAAAAAATTTCCGTCTGAAGCTAGGCCTCACAATCTGAGGGTATTTCTATACCAAAAAATCTTTAGAGTCTGGGGGTTTTTCCATAGGAAAAAGTTTTCTTCGTTTGATGATTTTTCTATAGGAAAAAAATCTTTAAAGTTTGAGAGTTTTCCTATGGAAAAAGACTGCGAGTCTGAGGGTTTTTTTTAGAAGAAATTCCACAAATTCGAGTTTAAGGATTTTTCTAAAGCAAAAGTCCTTAGAGTTGGAGAGTTTTTCTATAGGAAGAAGTTCTGAGTATCTAAGGGTTCTTCTATAAGGAAAAGTCCTAAGATTTTAAACATTTTTCTATAAAAACAAGTCTTTACAGTCTGATGGTTTTTCTATAATAAAAAGTCTTCAGAGTTTAAGGGTTTTTTCTATTAGGAAAAAATCTTCAGACTCAAGGCTTTTTCTATGAGAATAAGTCCTCGATATCTGCAAATTTTATGAATTTTTTTCATAATAAATATATAATTTATTCACTTCAAATTGCATAACCAAAGCCCTAGGACCATATATGATTAAAAAAAGCTACTTAGTTTTCAAATTATGGTGGATTTTCCATAGAAAAAAACATTCGATTGAAAATTCGATTTAACTTTGATTAAAATTTTAACTCGATTACTTGGATATTTACTAACTTGTACTAACTTGAATATTGTATTTGAAGGACAATTTCTACAAAAAAAAAAAATAAATAAATAAAAGAAACTATAGGTGAAGAAATACGATAAATATTTGCAGTAGGTGTCTTTTATGTCATCAATATTAGTTTTAGTAGTTTATTTTATTACGTTTGTGTTTTTTTTTTGTTATGACAATTTAACTAACAAAATTCTACAGTTGAGGGTGTTTTTTGTTTTTGTCAATAAAAAACTACGAGGGAGGATCAAAAAGTCCGTGACTTTTCGAACTTCCCTCGTAGTTATATGAAATGCAAAACTTCTCCCATCAAATACCACCTATTAATAGACTACTGTCGAACTTTGAGCAAGTTCGGTCATTTACTTTGCGTTAAACAGCTGTTCAAAACATACAACCTGGTGGATTTGTTTTTAAAATGGAAAAAAGTAAATTTCAAGTGCCCATTAAACATTATTTTTTGCGAAAAAATCCGTCAAACCAAGGAAAAGCTTTATAAATGCTATGGGTACTCTGCACCATCGATTTCAATGATAAACAAGTAAAAAAGGCTTAAATTCTTTGAATACCCTCCACCAATGTTCTCTATTGTTTTTGATACAAACAATGTAAAAAACTTTTGAAGTAAAATTATGGAGGTGAAAAAAATTTTTTGAGGTAAAAAACTTTTTTGGAAGCGGAATCAAATTTTTTACGTGAAGAAAATTTTGAGGTGAAAAAATTTTTTAGGGGAAAAAAATTTTTTGTGGTGAAAAAAAATTTTAGTGGTGGAAATAATTTTTTGAGGTGAAAAATATTTGAGGTGTACAAAATATTATTAATTTCTAAGCGATTGGTGAAAAAAAAAATGAGAAAATATATTATATACCATTCGCTACTATAAAATTGTACTAAAATACACCAATTTGTATGGAAAATTTAGAGGTATCTTCACATTTTCACCCATAACTTTTTAACCGCTGGACTGATTTTGCTCATTTTCAATACCAAACTGCTCGGGCGGATGAATGATCTGGGAAAAAATAGGCACCCCGCTTGCGTCTTTGCGTCGTGATCGCCATTTCAACAGACAGACGGACATCGCTAAATAGACTTAAATTTGCAAAGGATCACGAATATTTATAATTTATGAGGTGTTAGACCTATATTTCGACAAGTTACAAACGGAATGACGAACTGATAAATACCCTTACCATATATGGTGGAGGGTATAAAAAGTGGTTTACTGACTTTCGTTGTGGCCTTACAAGCACGGAAGATACCGAACGTTTTGGTCTCTACAGTTGAGGTCTCTACACCCAAAACAATTGAAAAAATTCACGATATGGTGCTGGCCGATCGGAGATTGAATGTGCGATAGATTGTGGAAGACATAGGCATCACACATGGCTCAGTGGTTTCAATTTTCAACGATCACTTGGGTATGAGAAAGCTTTCTGCAAGATGGCTGCCGTGTTTGCTCACAATCGACCACCAACGGAATCGTGTGACAGCTTAGTTTCTATGGCAAAAATTCATGACGTAGACTACGAATTGTCCCCTCATTCGTCTTATTTTCCGGATTTATCCCCGCAGTGACTATTTTCTATTTCCAAACCTAAAGAAATGGTTCGGTGGAAAGAGATTTAGCTCCAACGATGAAATTATTGATCAAACAAATGCCTTTTTTATGAACTTTGAAAAATCCTGCTGTTTAATGACGGAACTTGCTCAAAATTTGACAGTAGTCTCAATTAACAGGTGGTACTTGATAGGAGCACTGTTACATTTCATATAACTACGAGAGAAGTTCGAAAAGTCACTGACTTATTGATCCGTCCTCGTACAACGAGTAACATAGATGTATTTAAAAATGCCAATATCATGACATTTTGAGGCTGACGATGATGATGACGAAAAGGTCAATTCTTTTTTTTTATTAAATTAAGTTTAATTGAATTTTTACTAGCAACATTAGAAAAATAATTAGAAAAATTACTCAGCCATTGAAAAGAAAAAAAGAATTATCTTTTAGTAATAAATTAAATTGTAATAAATATTTAAATAATATTTATAGACAAATTTGTTTTTTTTTTTTTAAATTTAAAGTAAAATGTGGCCCTTCTTTCTTTATTCCCTTATGTGACAGTGGATTTTATACCATAAAGTCCAGTGATTTACTTACAAATGATTGAGTTTTTCTAAAACTGTTTATTAAAACGTGTAAGAATTTTTAAGTCTCCTGCCTCCTCCTCAAAGAAAAAACAAAGGAAAACAAAATATTTATGGTAGATTTAACAAACATATTGATTTATGTGAACTGAATTGTAAAATGCTGAGGCTTGTATTCACAAATGCTTAGTAAAGTTAAAAAAGGTTTATTAAATAAAATTCTCATAAAAAATTTATTTAATAAACCTTTTTCTATACCTGCATTAAGCATTTATGAATACAGCCCTAAGTTAAAAAATTATCCAAACGAAAGCAAATTAACGAAAATTTGTTCATTTTTATCCGTTTACGACTATTTTTATAATAGATAAACAGACGTTTAATTTAGGAGTAATATACTACACAGGCATTGAAACAAACAATAATACTTGCTTTTCCAATTAAATAAAGTCTTTTAAAAATTATTATTATTATTTAAAAATGTTTAAATTTAGAATCAAATAATTTTGTTATCCCTCTTCCAAAATGAAAGAAAGCAGGACGGCAACGTACAAAAATATTTGTTATTTTTGTCTAATTTGAAATACGTTAAATTTTGGTCGTACGCTTAGGAAAAAGTCCGTAAAAAACATTCTTATAATTTCTATAAAGTTACACATATAGTAAATTTATTGCCAAACCCTAATTTATATTCTGATGTTTTTATGTGGCAAGCTATCAAATTTGGCCTACACTAAAAAAAAAAATGAACTAGAATTGAGAAAAATTAACTTATTTAGAGGGAAAATTGAAATGAAAACGGCGCCAAAGATACTTTTTTTTACCAATATTTAATAAAATTTTCCTTGAAATTAAGAAACAGATTTTACTTAAAATTTGGTCAAAATTTCTAAATTATAGAAACATTTTACTATTGAGAACTAAATTTTTATTAGAAAACAGTAAAATTTCCTCCTAATTAGTTCATATATCAACTTAAATTTTACTGTTAGTTACGAAATGTTCCCTTGGTTTTAAGAAAAATAAAAAAATTAAAAACTAGGACTTAACTCCCTAAAAATATTTTCTAACATCAAGTTAAATATCACCTCTTTAAGTGAAAATTATCCTTAAATTTAATAAAAAAAAAAAATCTAATAAATTTGAAACTGTTTTCATGGTAAAGTTAATATATTTTTTCATATATTTTAAAGTACTTTACACTCATTGAGTAAGTATTTTCCCACTTTCGGAGGACTTCCGCTTTGTGAGGACACTGCTTTTAACAAGCTTTTACATTTTTGTCTTAAAATTAAATTGAATTATACAAAATTCATGTATTTAAAATATAAATTAAGTTCCATTAGCTAAAAGGTAAGCAAATTAAAAAAAATGTACTGCAGGATATCCTGAAACGTAATAAATTGTGACAAAGTCTGATCTTTTTGTAGTTAATTAACGGTTCTACTTGAGAGAACTACTACACACGGCATCTATGGCTATGGAACACTGGGGGTCCTTTGTCTTCTTAAATTAACTAATTTAAGGAAATTGTTGCAAAAATACAAAATATCACAGTTACATTTCTTGTTATTATTGGGAAATGCAAAGATGTCATAAGTTTATTTTATGGTATTTTTAGCTTGAACTTTATTTGACATATAAACATTTAAACTTTTTTATTATTAAGAGAAAAAAAAAATAGTTCGAAAAATATAAAGTTTAATAAGCGCTACGTCAATAATAGGAAAGCCATTATGCCTTAATGTATAAAATGTGCTTGCGATATTTTGTATTGTAGTCAGGAAACAAAATTATTACATAAAAGCGCAAATTCTTTTTATTAAAATAATTTTAAAATATATTTTATGCTATTTAAAGTTCAATATTTAAGACTGTTAAGATTAGAGATGGGCATGTGAGCCATTTTTAAATCACGCACCAAAAATTACAATCATGCACGATAATTTTTTAAAATGGTTACTTTAATTTTGTTTCCTTTAATAATATTTTTTCTTGGAAAATAGGAAAACCAACTAGTTTGTTTTTAATTTATTGTTTTTTTTTTTTGGAATATAATATTGAAAATAGTTTAAACGATTTCCAACAAAAAAATCCTATACCAAATTTTATTATTTTTTAAAAATTAGAAAATTTTTGCTTGAAAAAAAGAATATTTTATTAAAATTTTTAAAATTTATCTGAACTAAGTTGCTTGAAAATTTTCCTTAGAAATAGTTCATCAGTTTCTAAAATCAAGTAAATTTTTATTATAACATAGGAAAAAATTTATTACTTTTTGTTTTTAATTGTCTGAACTAATTTTTAGAAAACAATTCTTAAAAATTAGAAAGTGGTAGACTTAAAAACTGTATTTAGAAATGGCTTTCTAAAATTTAGTTAATTTTACTACTCGCGAACAAAAAATGAACACACATTAAGTTCAAGTACTTTTTCGATTTATGTTAGACACATTTTTTGTACTAAATGGGAGTAAATTATGTCCTAAATTTTTTTTTGAACTAAACTTAATTTTATAACATTTGAGTATGCAAATTCCTTAAAAATCAAAAGATATTACTTAGGAAAAATATGAACTGTTTCTGAGTATATAAACTATTTCGTTTTCTTCAAACTTAGGAATTTTTTATTAATTTGAAGAAAATTTTTCTAAGTTTTAATAAAACTTTACTTAAATTGAGGACAATTCATAAACTATTTTAATGGAAATTTTTGATTACATTTTAGTTCATGTCTTTTTTTTAATGGTACGTCATTCCCATTTGAATTTCACATAAGCCAACGTTTAGTGTTAACGCTTAGCGTTTCTTACATAGTAGAACACATGATTTTGGGACTCAATTCTGAGAATTGCACGTGGAAGTAGCCCCAAAAATAAGAACTTTTGCATCATTCGTTTTATCAAGTTGGCTGCATTAATAATTTAATGGTCACACGTTTTTTTTTTGCTCGAGGTGGATTTTTATCACTTTTTCTACATTTTAACACGGTTATATCTCGGTGAGGAAAAGTTGTAGATATTAAATAGGAGGGAAAAAAAGCGGAACAAAGCTACCCGAAAAATGCATCTAGTGCCTTAAGTAGGCAACTAAGCTTATAAATAAATATTTGATTACAAAACGACTGTATTAAAAATTTTAACACTTTCTATGTCGGTTGTAGTGATCTTTTTAACTAAAGGGCTGAAATAAAACTACTACCCCCGCAGAGAAGGAATTCCAAAATTTTGGTTCGGAGGATAATGTGATAAAATCACTTTCATAATCACATCGAAAAAAGTCAATGCAATTAAACACTATATAAAATATAAGACTATCAATAATTTTCCTAGAAAAAAAATCCGGCACGCAGAGAAAAAACATGGTTGCAATATGATCACTGCTACTATAGTGTGCTTGCTGCAATCGGATATGGTTGTCACAACCAAGTAATTGGTTTGGTCGCTACCGTCATTATTTAGTAAATATTTTACTATTTTATGATTTCACCTCCTATTTTATAACATGATTGGCTGTAACAATACTGTGGTAACAAAAATAATGACTATGAAAAAAATATGATAATTATGCAATGATAAAATGCTGGCAACAATCAATAAATAATTATACAATCAAAGAAAAAAAAGTTCTCTAAGTCTATGATTTTTTCCTTAACAATTTTTCTTCAAAAAGTCCTTAATATTAAGTTTTTTTTTAGAAAAAACATTTCTAAAGGAAATATTCTTAAATTAAATGAGCTTTTTCATAGTTTCTAAGAACTTTTCCTTTAAGAAATTTTCTTAGATTATGGATCATATAATCATAATATAGTTATGAGCGACCATAATATGATAACATTTTGAGCATACTATGATTACGTGCGATCATATTATGATAAATTCAATAAAAAATGTTTATTTAGGACCATAATATAGTAATTTTTGAATCATAATATAACTGTAGGGACCATATTATGGTAAAAAATATGGTTATTTGATTATCATAATATGATAACCATAATATAGTACGATTATGGTTGGCACAAACATTAAACCCAAAAATATATGATGCTCTTCGAATATGATTGACCCAACTATGTTTTTTCTTTGCGTGCGATAAATGGCTTCTTCTACAAAAAAAAAAACTAGTGAAGCACGGTGGTTCGTCGGAGATGGTATTTGTTCGTCGGAGATGGTATAAGTTAGTCCGATAGTAAAAATTTACGTCAAAATGACAGGTGAAATGCATAGGAGTATATTAGAAAATAATCTGTTTAGTGATTGTGCTGGCGATTTGTTACTAGCATGGATATTCCAACAACATAACGACCTGAAGCATAAGTCTCGGGTCATCAAGCCTTGGCTGGAGAGGAATCACATTAAGGTTATCGAGTGGCCAGCACAAAGCACATATATGAATCCAATATAGAACATATGGTGAATCATAAAACGGGCTGTTTCAGCAGGAAAAGATCTGTGGCAGACTATTTAAGAAAAGTGGTACAATATCACTTCCAATCTGTGTTGTGAAATTGTCAAAGCAATGAGGACGACATCCCACCAAGTATTAAAGATACAATACACCATTAATTAAAATGGTTTTAATTTTAATTATTTAAAATAATATTTAGGAAATTACTTAATTATTTGGCCACAAAACAGTTCAAGTGTATTTAAAAAAGTTGAAAAAAATCAGTAAAGTAATTGTGAATTGTATTTGTTTTTTATGTTAAATTTAGTTTATAAAATTTAAGACAAAATAAAACTTAATATTTATTCATGAGTTCGAATGACTTAATTGTCTGACCACGGCTGTATGTCAAATTTGTATGGGATTGGCAAAAGCCAACGTCGCACTGTGGGCGAAATGGCCGATCTAGCGTCGTTTAATTCAATTTTCTCTATCGATTACTAATATCCCACTGAACTTATGTATGGATTCTATTTTTTTATTGACATGATCTAGTTGAACAGCTGTGAGCTGTCAAACACAACATATGTTTCAGCCACTGCATCACTAAACTTTAACACGTGTTTTCTTTGCATTGCCAAATTTTCTCTAAAGTTGGATTTGTCTCAATTAAGTGGAAGAAAAATGGTTTTATTTATAGTTAGAGTGACCTGTGCTTAACTGTTGTATAAAAAAAATACAGTTAAAGTTGACTGTACCACTAACTGCTTGAAAAAAGCCAAAATATATAAAACTTTCGTGGACCGGAACTTCTGATATTCGTGGGTATTCGCGCTACAATATTTTTTTTAATTACTATATTTTCTTGTGATTGCAAAATGTCCAAATCAGCTGCAGCCACCTACAACTTTACATGATATTGCATTTTTTAGAAGCAATGTCGGTGCTCCAACGAAAAGTTTATTTACTATGGCTAAACGAGCCCGTGCCTACTAAAAAATTTTCTGTCGTTGAAAATCATATATTTAATAATATAATTAATATCAACATGTATGATGCTAATGAAATCCTTCATAAGCAAAAAAAAATTAGAAGTTTTGCAGCAAAATTGGCTGAGAAATGGAAATTGAACCATAGAAGCAGCCACAAATTGTATGCATGAAAATTGTTCAAGAAGGCTTAAAAAGAAAAATGGCTTTGCTTGCTGATATCCCAATGGCTGGTTGCAGCAACACCAATAACGGCAATACAGCCATGCGATTTTTCAGAGAACCAAAATTAGCATCCAAAATAACCGAAGTTAATGTTAGAAAAAAAACTTTTTTTAATATTAAAGTTTAATACATTTTTAGTCCAAAAGAATGTGAAACATTAAATATATTAACTATATCATGTTTTCCTGAATGAAATAAACAATGTCTAAAATATGAAAAAAAACTGCAACTTTCACAAAAAAAAAAATATATATAAATATATTTTTAAAATTTTTTTTTCTTTAACATTGTAGCTTAATCTATTTTCAACTAAAAAAAATATTTCACAAATAAAAAAAAATTTCCCTAAGCGCTATTAGTTAAACGCCGCTAGATGAGTCTTTTCGCCCACTGTGCGTCGATAGCTTCCCGCATAAACACATCTATTATAACGCTTGTGTTATAAATCTGAGTCAATGACTTTTAAATTTAAAATACATCTGTTTTTTTTTTGTTTTCAAAAAACATCGTTACAAATTAAGAGGGTCCTGCGCAGAGAACTGCAAAATCAACTTTTTTCTTGATTTAATCATACACAAAAATTCTTGTTTACATTTAATAATTCAGCAAAATTCACTGTAGAATAAAATCAGCATCATGTTACTGAACGCGTAATTCGGATCACTTTAAATCATCTGTCGATTATGTTTACTGCAAATGTAATCACTCGACAAAAAGTCAGCGTTGAATAAATCAGAAAAAACAACAAACAACGCGTATGAGTGTATTCATAATTAAAACAAAATAGAAACACATATCATAAATGATATTGTTTACATTAGGGTGGGACTTAAATCCGCTTTTTTAGAATTTTTATTAGTAATAAAAATATTCTTCATTGTAAAATATAAATATTTTTTTGGAAAAAAAATTTAGGTCGATATCTCAGGCTTGCCTAATCCGGAAAAATTTAAATATTGTCTAAATTTTTTTTCATCTATTTTGATTGGAAAATTAGTCAATATTTAACTTTAACCGGATTGGGCGAGCCTGAGATGTCGACCTAAATTAAAAAAAAAAAATTTCATAAAGAACAATATTTTTGGTATTCCTAATAAAAATTCTAAAAAAACGTATTTTAGACCCACCCTAATTTATGAAATGTGTTTCTACAAAACCACGCCCTTTTTATAGATAAGAAACTATTTTGTTTTAATTATGATTACACTCATACACGTTGTTTGTTGTTTTTTCTGATTTATTCTACATCAAAATAATTATTGTTGGCAGAATAAAATCAATGGTTTAACAACGACCGATGATTATAAATCAGCGTTTGAACGCAAACACATATTTATTCTTGTGTTGATTGCGTATGAACATTTTGCAATCAGCAAATGCAGTTCTCTGGTCCTGTGTCCAAATTTATGCCTGTCCCAAAAGAGGTGAAAATTGATACTCAGCTGTATATTGTAATCAAATTTTATTTGAATTCGAATGTCAAAGACTACTGCTTTCTAGTTTTTATGTAATTTAAAAAAAATATTACTAAAGCCAGATTATAACTAAAATATTTTTATTATTTAAATTTTAGTATCGTCATTGTGCCTATTAAAATATGCATTTGAATAGGGTTTTATTTTTCGTCTAGAGGCTTTCGCTTTTCTAAAACTTCGGGTTCTAAAGATCTATGTATTTTGCCTGATCGAAATACATGTATCAACCCAGCTGAAAATCTTCAATTTGCTTTATTTTTGTAAATATACGCAGGTGGAAAACTTGTTATAAATTAACAAAAATTTCTTCTTCCTTTGGCTTAACTGTAGTTATAAAATAAATCATCACATGTTAAAAAAAAACCTTTTCATGTTTAAAATAATATTTTTTGTATGCTGACATGTTGCATGCAATAAAATTATGTTTTTATTTACATATTTAATTTAAAATAAAAAAAATTCATTTAGTTTGTTTATTAAGGGGTAGAGTTGGTTTGGTTTGGTTTAGTTGGTTTTAGCACAAATAAACCACATTCAAACAACTAAATTATACAACATTTACGAGTAAATAACATTTATACCCAGCAAAACTTGCTGTTACCAGGGAAATACCACATTACGAGTATGTTAACATAGGGTGTCATTAGATTTAAATGGTTACCCAAAACTTAGAGAAAGTACTGAAACAAGTAGTTACTAGTAATCGGAGATTTTTTTTGCTATTTGCTTTTACAGCGTAAAAAAACGATTCGTGACATGTGGCAATGCCAAAAATACTTAGTAAGGTTTGTCATTTCGCCATGAAAAGACTAACAAACGTCGTTTGTTTGGTAAATGGGTCTTAGCAAAGTTGGATGAAGATCGATTTTTTTTCAAAAAATTGTCTTTAGCTACGAAGCTCATTTTTGACTCAATAGGAACTCCAACAAACAGAGTTCTCGAATTTGGAGCGAAGAGCAGCCAGAGGCAGTTCAAGAGTTGGCAATGCACTGTTTGGTACGGTTTGTGGGCGGACGGCATGATTGGATCGAAATTCTTCAAGAACAGCAGCCGATACCATGAAACCCATTGGGAGGGGAGTTTGGTGAGCAATTAATCTCACGTTTTGAAGCAGTCAAACGATTTGACCACACTAGACTATCATTTGTATGGATATGCGAAGTCTCAAGCCAGCCACAATTCCAACAACATAACAGCTGCTATTGCTGAGATACCTGCCGAAATGCTGGAAAAAGTATGCCAAAATTGGAGATCACGGATAGACTACCTACCACGGGCAACATTTACTTGAAATAACCTTTAAATAAATATTTAAATAAATATTTCATTCACTTTTCTGTTTTTTTATTTTTTCAATTTTCAAAACCCAAACGGATAAAAAATCACACTTTAATATTGAAATCATTGCTAAGCAATAGAGGCTGAAAAAAGTGCATACTTGTTTTCTTTTTTTTTTTTTTTCATTTATGTTTATGCAAATTGGGGCGATAAGTATCACTATATTGGAAAGTGCTAACATTTTTGCAAATGTCATCATATGTCAGTTTGGTTTTGACAAGGCTCATGGAGGAGGGAAAATTCACCCATAATTCATGAACACCATTATACACTCTAAAAGTCACAGTGTGGTGGGTTGCAGTTACATATGTCGGAAAATATGATTGGAACTTTTTTTGAAGGAGCCGCAGTAACGCTATTACCGCTATAGAACCATGCTGACTGAATTTTTTTTACCGGAAGTTGAAGATCTGAATTTGGAAGGCCACTTAACACCATCAGGACGGCACAACTTGTCATACTGCGCGCGACACATTGCTTATCTTGAAGGATGCCTTCACAGCACTTGTAACCTCACGTACGGTGATTTAGCTTTGTCAGCCAAATCTTTCGATTTGACTCCCGGACTTCTTGCTTTGGGAATATTTTAAGCCGTTGGTATATGCGAACAAGCCCCGCACCTTGAAGGAGTAAAACAACATTCCAAATTTGCATTAACGCCGACTACGGCTATTTGTCGGGCATCATTTTCCACAATTAATTGCAACAAAATTTATTGGTGCGAATAAACATAATCAGTTGAAAACCAAATAGTATTTCACTTTAAACAAAAGTCATAGTAAAAAAAAATCGGATAATGGTTTTTGCCCCACCCTGTATGTACAATAATCTACACCATATAAACATAACACGTTCACCAAATGTTTTAAATTATAAAATCTGTGCAATGAATAAATACAATATCAATATCTTATTATGTGTTCATCATTTCCTTCTTAATCAGTTATTATACCTGAAACTCATTATTTGAAAGCCTCTTAATAAGTTGTGATATATACATATATCAATATCGGTAACTCATTACATCGTAACTTTCAAATACGTAGTGATATATGATCAGACCTTGAACAAGATAAATTTTTATTGTATTAATTCGCTTAGTAAATAATAATAATTTTTAAAATGACTGGTATCTCGAAAACTAACCGAAACAAAATTTTTGCTCCGGTGGAGTATTCGTTCCACGGGGTGACCCATTTTTATACGAACGAAATAGAACGGGAAACGAAATTTTTATTATCGGAGTGTGTCATATAAATTGATAAAAAAAAATAGTCACCCTGTGGTTGTTTTATAAAAAATACAGGAAACCCTTCGGGGACCTACCGAATATATTCCATCGAATGGTAATCTTTGTTGGGCTTTTAAAAAACTTGGTCCGTTTTTTAGTTAATCAATTTCAATTGAATTATATTATTCTTTTTTTAGTTCGTGAATTAAAAAAAGATTGATTTGAATTGCGAATTGAAACAAAATAAAAAAAAACATTAAAATTGACTTACAAATCTCGCTTAGTTTCCGAGATATTCGCCATTTTATAAAATGCCTATTTTAAAAAAGGGCAGGTATCTCAAAAACTGAGCGAGTATCTCAGCGGTATATCTAAAACGAGGACAAAACGAACAAAATTTTGCTCTAGTAGTAGAGTATTCAAAAATCGAAACCGAAAACCGGTCAACCGGTTTCTTTATTTTTAAAAACCGATCGGTTTCGAATATTTTGTAAATTCGAAGAAAACCGAAAACCGGTCTTTTTTGTTCGGTTAACCGGTTTTTTTAATTACATCACCAACTGGTCTCTTTTATTTTTTCCGAACACTTTTATAATCGTTTGTTTGGTTATGAAGATTTAGATGTAAGCCTGATAGATCCCGATGAAGACTTAACTTTGGATATTCTAAATTCAAATAGTTTAATTTCTGATCTAAATAACACAATAAACGGTATTCAAAATCCTAAAAAAGAGACTGTACAAAATCATTCATCATTATATGATGATTTCGTATATCTTGATAAATACGACAAAAGAACTGAAAAGTTGGAAAATTTATATAATTGTCTTTTGACTATTTGTCCAACATCTACTATTAGTGAAAGAGTATTTTCCACTTCTAGCTTTATCAAAAGCAAACAAAAAATCGTCTTAAAACGAAACATTTAAATTGCATATTATTTCTAAAATATTATTTTAGAAGTGAAAAATGGATTTTTTTTTTACATATTTAAAATGTAAGATTAAAAAAACTTTTTAATGCCAAACGTTTTAAACGTTCAAATTACTAACGTTCCTAATTTACAAACTTAATGATCTTTATTCAAATTAAAAAAAAACCGAAAAAACCGGTCGACCGGTTTTTTTTTGCAAAAACCGAAACCGGTTTTTTTAAATTCGATTTTTCGAAGAAAACCGAAACCGGTTTCTCCAAAAGGCCGGTTTTTTGAATACTCTATCTAGTAGAGTATTAATATACTGCGATAATAAAAATGGGCCAGGTCCGGAAGACATCCTGAGGAGGCTGTTTTGTAAAAATTCCATGTAACCCTTCAGATTTTAAATTAAATTAATCATGATTTAAAAAAAAATATTTTAATTCACGAATCAAATCATATTCGAGAATCAAAATAATTATTTTTTGATTCGTGAATCAAATCAAATTTGATTTGATTCTTTGGTTTAAAATTGTATTATTCAAATTGAATTATTTCGTTTGATTTATAAAAAAAAATTATTTTAATCAACTTGATTGTTCTAATAAAATAAAGATTGAATTATGGTAGTAAATAATTCAATCAGAAAAATTAATTCGCGAATTAAATCGTCAAAATTTAAATCAGAAATTGAAAATTGATTTAAGGAATTATGTTTTTAAAGGTCTGTATATCATAATATTTGTAACGTGTTACTCTAGGTGTCAAAGTAAAAGTGTAAAGGATACCCATTACCAGGTAACACCTAAAATACTTCAATTTATGATTTTCTGGTTTGTTATATTTTTGCCCACGTAGTTGCTCAAATCCTAGACACCCAAACGTTAAATCAACTTACCCATTACCAAAATTTTGCTGGGTACTCCCTTATATACAATCCAAATGTACATAAATAGTTAAGTGAATGTAAATAAACTGAAATGAAACAAAAAAAAAACTATTTTAACCATTAACAACGAACGAGTAGTAGAAGTAATAGTAGTGCCAATAGTGGCAGTTATAACCAGAAGCAAAAAATACTGTAGCTGCCGCTGCTGCTTATGTGAATTTATATTTTTTTTCGATTTACATAAATGTTCATTTCTTTGTTTCCCTATAACAAGGTTGATTTCTTTACTTAATTTATACATTTTCATGTACATATATTTTGCCATGGATTGTGGTTAGCAGAGACGTAGTAAAATAATTTTTTTTAGAGCCAATTTATACGATGCAATTAATTGCGTGCTTTTTCTCAATTCCCTTTTCAAAGTTGCTTCCAAAGTCACTGTATAAATGGTGACTTTTTTTGCTCGAATGTGAATGAAGCAAAAGAATATATATGAGTGCGAAAGAGAAATAACAAAAACATGCTCGCAATAATTGCATGCAAAAAAGTCACCGTGTAAATTAGCTCTAATAACAAATTATATTATTATTCTTTTCATCTCAATTATCTTAATAACAATTTTTCTTAAAGAGAATCACAAATTGTAATTTTACGCAACATTTTTTAAACAGATCCCGCAACTTTAAATTTTGTCGGAATCTTTCCAATTTAAATTTTCAAAATTTAAATTGCAACAATTTATAAATTTCTTATTCTCATTATTTATTAAAGGTGCGCTTCTGTTAAAATTATATTATTGCTTTTATTATCATTTGAAACAAATCAATAGATTTATTTGTGTCATTTATATATTTATTTATTTAACCCTCTGGGGGAGGAGGGAAGTGTGAGGTGTTTACGCCCTATACTATTTGCAAGAACAACATTTTTGATAAAGTTTTGTTATCAAAAATTTTGTTAAAATAATTAAAACAGATCTTTATGCTGAAAAACTGATCTCATTTATTTAATTTTAAACAAGTATTTAATTTAATCCATTAATATTTTAATTTACTTTTTAATTTTTCAGGAAATATTTTTGAGCGATTTTGGTAGTATTTGAGATCATATTCTTTCTAAATTGTGCAAATGTGAAGAAACATGATACATAATTCATTAGTAAATTACAGAGAATAAAATTGAAAGAAAAAATCGATAAGAACCAGCAGGATACAATACCCGTATTCTTGCCCTTCCTATGGGCAAGTACCCGCCAATATTCCAGGCGGAAATCTTTGCAATCTTTGAATGTGCATCGGAGTGTCTCAGAAGGGCTACAAGGGGGCCACTTATTTATATTTTTTCGGACAGTAAAGCGGCACTCAGGTCATTGTTATCTTATGACGTGTAGTCTAAGCTTGTTCTGGACTACATTGAGTCTCTCAATATACTTGGTGGATGCAACAAATTGATTCTTACCTGGGTTTCTGGGCACAAAAGGCATGCAGACAAGGTTAAAAGGCATGCCGACCGGTTAACCAACTGCAGGACTTGTCGTCAGTTCTTTGGCCCTGAACCTTTCTGTGGTGTACCCATGGTGTATATCCGAGAAAAACTTAGGATTTGGAGGGAATCTAAGAGCATTGAGTGCTGGAAAGTTTCTATTGGCCAGCGCCAAGCTAAGAGATTCATCATCCCATCTAGTGGAAAATCCAGGAGACTTCTTTCTCTGAACAGGAGGGACTTAAGGACCTTAACAGGATTTTTCACTGGACACTGTAATCTCAGATATCATTTGAGTATCAGAAGTCTGTCTGATTCAGATACTCATACGTTCTGTGAATTGGACGCTGAGACAGCGGAGCATATACTCTGCGTGTGTGCCAGGTTTTGCGGCAGGAGACTAAAATTCCTTGGTGGATATACACTATCCTCCTTGGAAATTTAGAAATCTGTGCCTAGTAAGGTGACTGGCTTTATTGGAAGCCTCAATATTTAGGGCAGAAAAATAGGCTGCACATCATATTTTGGTCGCGGTCAGTTTTCATTCAAAACCATTCTCACGATCTGTGCTACTTTGTGTGTTGAAAACAAATTAGAAAACCCGAAACAACACACAATTAGCTGAACATCAATGAAAATTAAATTAAGTTTACGCTTTAAATTTTAATACTTAAAAGATTTATTTATTAAACTAATTTGATTATAAAGTACAATCGTTAATTTCAAATGTTTGTTCTAATTTTTTTTTAATCTAAAATATAAATTCATGTTGATAGTTTACGATTAGGCAATATATTTAATTATAATGTTCACTGTATATATCACAGGTCTGGTATATTCTGTTAAGTATTTAGTTTACAGAGAATCTTAAAATTGTCGGAGTATGAGAGAGAAAAACAAAAAAAAAATGTTAATGTTATATTCCTCTGTGAAATTTAACATGTTTCTGTTAGTGGAATTTAACTCTTCACACACATCATAAAAAGTAGATATTAAAATTTATCCTCATGTTATATTTAAATAATTTTTGAAAAAAATTAATTTTTTTAAAAAACTATATGGCAACCCTCTCGCAGGTGTTGCTTTGAAGCAACGGCAGTGTAAAATGGGTTAATAGTTGCTATTAATGTTTATACTTGATGTCAATGCTAAAAAGAATACTATTAATTATTTTCTATTAAAAAGATACATATTTTTTTTAATAAAAATATTCCCAGATTTTTCTTACAAAAAAATAATCAGAATCAGAATCCAATATAACTGTTTGCATTTGCAGCTATGTCATTTACAATAATCAATGATCTTTTATAGATTTGATTTTGCTTATTAGCTCTCGTATCTACCTTGAACTAAATAATAACGGTTTCAGTGTTACTATATAATTGTTTAATTTTCCTTAATTTGTTTATGTTTTAAAAAATATTTAAAAAAATTCTTTTGTTTACTTGCAAAAAAATAATAAAATAATATTTGCGATAACACTGACCCCTGTTACACTTCATCTTCCAGTTATCTGTTTTTCCAGTACTCTCGCAGAGTGTGTTTTTAAATTGTTGATAAAAGAATTTATATTCAGGGTATTCAGGGATATTTTTATAATTTTAAATTAAAATAAAACCTATCATAGAGTTTATACTTTGGCATATTTTGCAACTGGTTAGAAAAAGTAATCAATCCATCTAAAAATCGAAATATATATGAGCATACATGATCATACATGGGCCTGTATATGATCATACATGGGCATACATGGTCATATACGTCCATACATTGTTCAATATATGACCATACATGATCTCATATATGATCATATATCTTCGGATCCGAAATTTGAGGGTATATGGACGTATATGATCATATACGAGCATACATGAATAATATATGAGCATGTATGATAATATATGCACATATATCACCATATACCCTCAAATTTCGGATCCAAAGATATATGATCATATATGAGATCATGTATGGACGTATATGGCCATGTATGATCATGTATGCTCATATATATTTCGATTTTTAGATGGGAATTCATAATTTAAATTATTTCAAAACTCATCATCAGGGCACTGACTTTCTTTCATACACTTAATCAAAAATATGCTCTTTAAATTTGCAGCAAAAATGTGAAATATGCACTAAAATTAATAGAAAATATGCACTAAAATCCAAAAATACAGGTTGGTTGAAAAGTTCTTGCGCTCACCAAGAGATGGCACTGCTAGTTCCAAACTTTTTTTTTCTCAAGTTGGTATAACTGTCCTGACAACACATGAAAAGTTGCAAGTCATTCTGTCAATTCTTTCTTTGTTTACAAGCCAGTTGACATGTCATTGAATTTTTTTAATATGGAAAAAATTTAATATCGTGCAGTCATTAGATTCTTTGTTTTGAAGGATTTAAAAGCAAAGGAAATTTATGAACAATTGTTAGAAGTGTATAAGGAGTCCTCACCTTCAAAACGCACCGTTGAATTTTGGGCTGGTGAATTTAAACGTGGTCGTACCAGCCTTAAAGACGATCCACGCGAAGGACGACCAAAAATTGCAACCACAGCAGAAATCATAGAGCAGGTACATAATATGGTTAGTGAAGATCCAAGTTTGACTAAACGTGAAATTGCTAATGCCATAGGTATCTCAGACGAACGAGTACTCCATATTATACATGAAGAATTACGTATGAAAAAACTGTTTGGAAAGTTAGTGCCGCACACATTAACAATTCAACAAAAACTGGATCGAAAACAAATTTCTCAGCATAATTTGGACTTCTTGCGTCGTTTTATAACTATGGATGAGACTTGGATCTACCACCATGATCCTAAATTGAAACAAGAACGTTTACAGTGGACTGAAGCTGGTTGTTCAGCTCCAAAGCAGGTGCAGTCACAACGATCAGCAAAGAAGGTTATGGCATCAGTTTTTTGGGATGCAAAAGGAATTTTGTTGATTGATTATCTTCAGAAAGGTAAAACAATCAACTCTGAATATTATTGCAGCCTTTTGGATCAGCTGGATGAAAAAATTCGTGAGAAAAGACCTGGTTTAAAGAAGAAAAAAAATCATTTTTCATCAAGACAATGCATCTGCTCACAAAAGTGTTTTGACGATGGCTAAATTCAAAGAATTAAAGTACGAATTGCTTGAACATTCACCGTATTCACCAGATTTGGCTCCCAGTGACTAATATCTCTTTAGAAATCTCAAACAATTCCTTCGTAGAAAGCATTTTTCGTCGAATGAAGAGGCCATAGCAGCCGTAGACGGTTATTTTGCAGAGCTTCCGGAAAACCATTATAAGGATGGGATAAAATTATTGAAAGATCATTGGAACAAATTTATTGAGCTTCTAGGAGATTATATTGAATAAAAAAATATATTTCGTAACAAAAACAGTATTCTTTCATTTCGAGCGCAGGAACCTGTATATTCTCTATAAATTCAAAAACATTCACTAAAAATAAAAATTATTAAAAATTGGCCGATTTTTATAAATCTTATTTATTACTCGAGATCGTTTTTTTTTAATAAAATCCAATATAGCTGACTAAGCAAGCATATGACAACAGAGTGCTTATTCTTATATGTGCTGTTTCAAGGATTACACATTCTTTCTTTGGTTTATTTTTAATTAAAATATTTATTTATTTTATATTAATCATATAATTACAAATTATATCCTAATACCCTAACCGAGCACTAGCTAACACCTCTGGTGAGAATCGAACCCACGACCCCCGCACTGATAAGCTAGCACGCTACCAAATAGCCTACCGGAGCGCTTAATTAAAGTATAAAATATTGCAAAATATGCATTAAAATGCAAAATATGCATTAAAATGAAAAATATGCATTAAAAATCGTTAAATATGCAAAAAAAAAAACACTTAAAAGCGAAATAAGCAAAAACATGCTACAGTCAATCGGCGTCATTTTGTTGTAAATTCTTTGATTCGCAAAAGACTTTGAGTGTGAGGATACCCTTAATGGTGTTGGATTATTTGCACTTTTCTTAAAAAGATTATAATTGATTTTTTGTTATTGTTTTTTTTTGCTTTTAATTGTTTTTGTTATTGTTTTTTTTTTTGCTTTTAATTTCCAAACACACACTCAAAAAATAAATTATCGTTATGGAGGCATTCTTGAGTTTGTTTCAATAAATTTTGTTATTGTCTTATCAATTCTTTGTGTTGTACATAATTTCAGATTTTTACTACATAATTTCAAGAGTAAAATAAATAAATTTTAATCATGATAATGTATTTTTTTTTTTTTTTTATATTTATGTATTTATTTCAATTGCAATTATATTTATTTTAAAATTATTGCCTTTTTGTCAACTGTTGTTAGGTTTTCATTTTCAATGAAACACTTTCAATTTAGAATTAAACGCGAAATTGTATAAACGGCTGCTGTTATTTTGTAAATGAAATTGCAATAAATCGAAGTGGTGAAAATATTAAATGTTACCTTTTAATTATGTACAATTTGCAGCTCTTGCACAGGGAAGACATTTTAATGAATATCAACAAAGATGTTTAAGGTAAAAATATACGTATGTATAAAAAAAATAATTAAAAGATTAACGATAAAAAATCAACATTAAGATAAATAAAAAATAAAAAAAATCTGGTAATTTAACAGAAAATTCAATCGTTGGTTAAAATCGGCTCAATGTAGAAATTTGCCAATTACTTGAGCCACCCTAATATGTTCAGCATCCAAAAAATCGGTGGCTTCTGAATGACGAAACTGTACCGTAGAAATAAAACTAAAATCATATTTTTTTTTAAATATTTTTAAATAAAATTTAAATTTTAATTGAATTTAAACCAATTAAAATTTTAATCATATAAATTAAAATTGTAATTAAAAATCTCTAATAATTTCAATTAAAGTTTAAATCATATCAATTTGCTCAACAACAAAAATACTTTGGTCAATTGATACATAAATTAACTTTTGAGGAGTCTTTGGATGGGACGAAACTGCGGCAGCCCCTTGTGCTTGCTAAATTTTTTTATTTTTCCAGCGCTTTAGAAAAATCTTTAAAAATCAATTATAACATTAAAAACAACGTAAAATTTGCCCTGAGGCAACATCTTTGACCGTCATTTGGTATCCAACTATTGAATGCGAACAAAGCGCATCATATTGTGATTCCCCCTTTGAAATTTAACATAACCTTTATACAAACTCAATATTTTTTTTGATTTTTCGAGTCTTTTTTTTAGAATACTCGACAAATACAATCTGAGCTTTTTCCTAGAGAAACCTATACACTCAGAAAAAAAGTTTGTAGAAAATTTTGGAAACAGTTTTTAATCCCACTTTAGTATTTTTTGTACTGATTTTTAGTAAAAAAAATATTATTTAGTTAATTTCTTTGCTATTTACATATAACAAATTACAGAATTTTAACAGAATAATTATGAATTTTTGTTGCTAACTTCAGAAATCATTTTAAAAATTTTTGAAACCTAATTTTAAAAAAGTGGATATTGAAGAAAATATTATTTCTAATAATTAAAACTTATACACAGAAACTTAAATTACCTTTAACACGTTGGCTGCCACGTCGCACGTTTTCATGCGACACCCAGATGTTACCCCGAGGCCACGTCGCACATTTTCGTACATTATAATATGGAATTTTACATGGAATTTGGATTCTCTGGCCTGTGGTGAACATTTTGGTGTATTTCCCATGGCCGCTGTGTATTTTTAATGGTATTTTTTTGAATAATAAAAAAGTTGGAAATTTAAATTTGTCTTTTTTATTAATTCTTTAAAAATCAAATCATTTATGAGCAAAAAAAATATAAAAATATATATTTATGTAAATTCAAATGGAGATAAGTAGAAAAACAATAAACTTAAAATTAGAAATTCAATTTGAAGATCAGCAGAAAAACATGTTTTATGTTCTCCCAGGCCATGTCGCACGAAAACGTGCGACACCAAAAAACCGTTATAACTTCAAAATTAGGGACCAAAATAAAGTCGCGAGTAGGCAAAACTTATTTTTAGGCACTAAGAAACAAAATAGAACAAAAATAAGTTGTTGGCCTCGGGTGACCAAAGGCTTTGGCAGCCAACGTGTTAAATGCTTGATGCAGTGGAAAAAGGGATCGGAACTGAAGATACTTTTCACAGCCGGCTCATGTCCCAAAAAATAGGACATCCATTTAAAATAACACTAAAAACTTTTTAGTTCTAAGAATCAGCTCTTAAAATAATTAAAATTTGACCAAAAATTAGCAAATTAAAACAAAATGATTGACTTTTTTTAATTTGGTCTAAAATATTTTTTGATAAAAAAAAAATACAGAAATATTGTTTGACAAAAAAAAATATAAATTTGTATATTCGAATTCTTGAGGCAATTTCAAAAGATATAAGCAGCTTTAAAGTGTAACAAGTGTAGTTTACTAATTTTTTATACTAATTTGATTGTACTAATATTCACAATATTTAGTAATTTTTTTTTTGCTGATTTCAGCAAACCGATTTTAAAGTCCACTTTACAAAAAGTTTACTAAAACTTAGTAGCACCTAATTGTTTTGCCTACTAATTTCATTGTACTACACGTCAGCAGAGATGTGTTGCTAATATTAGCAAAAAATAACGCTGTGCTCAAATTAGCAAAATTTCTCGTAATAACAGCAAAATTTTCAGTTGCCTTTACAGACTTTTTTTGGTGAGTGTACAAAGTTTAATTTATTTTCTATTGAAAACTGCTCTCAATCAGAAAAGTTAGAACCCCATGTTCTAGCAAAAAACTAAAATATACTTTCAATTAAAATATTTGTTCACTCTAATAAAAATTTAGTTAGATTTGAACCAATTAAGGCATTTGTTATACTGATTCAACTTTTTTTGGAAAATTTAAATTGAAAATTGTTCAATTAAACTTTTGATTTACAATATATCAGTTAAGAAGTTAGTTAAACAAAAAAATTTAAAATTTCAATTAAAATTTTAATCATATCAATTAAAAAATGAATTTAGATTTTTAAAAATATCTTGCTTAAAGTAAAAAAAGGAGCAAAAATTTATTTTAACCCTCTAATGCCCAAGACCGCAATCTTCAAATCTTAAGTAGTTTTTTGTTTGGCTAAATAGCAGGTAATTCGAGCTCGCAAAAGATCTCATCAGAACGCGAAGTTTTAAAAAAGCTAGAGCTTCTAAGCAGAGCTTTAACAAAAAACCTATTAAAATATATATTTTACTCCTTAGCAATGAAGCACGTGACTAGGTATATTCCTAACAAGCACTATGACGTTACTAATGTTTTAAAATAATAATATAAAATTGCTTTAAATTCGAAAATTGTATTTTCTAAAAAAACAGTTTCATTTAAAATTCTATGAAAAATTTTTTAAAAACTAAAAAAATAACATGGAATTTTGTTTCTTATTTGATTTATCAACAAATCTTGATGAAGTAGGAACTTCAGTGAAATTAAGTTGTTTAGTCAAAAATATTTAAGAATTCGCTTAATTGAATTCTTAATTGCACAAACAGAGAAAAATCGGTGAAGACTTGTAAGGAATACGCGTGCACTCAAAAAGAAGTTATGAACTAAATAATTAATCAAATATTTCCTTTAAAATAGTTTAAAAATTTTCCTCAATTTAAGTAAAATTTCTTTAAAATGAATAAAATAGTTCAAATCTTTTCTAAGTAATATTTCTTGATTTTAGAAAAAAAAAACAAGTATATTAAATAAAAATTTATCAATTTTTTAAGAAAAACATCTTTGTTTTAAAAAATTTGCATACTAAAATATAATAAAACTTAGTTTAGTTAAAAAAATTAGAACATAATTTACTCCCATTTAGTTCAAAAAATGTCAAAGTACTTCAACTTAATGTGTGTTCATTTTTTTTTAACGAGAATAAAAATTAACTAAATTTTAGAAAGCCATTTCTAAATTCAGTTCCAAGTCTACCATTTTATAATTTTTAAAACTTTTTTTTAAAAATTAGTTCAGGCGATTAAAAACAAAAAGTAATAAATTTTTTCCTATGTAATAATAAAAATTTATTTGGTTTTAGAAACTGATGAGCTATTTCTTAGGAAAGTACTTTACACTCACTGAGTAAGTATTTTCCCACTTTCGGAGGACTTCCGCTTTGTGTGGACACTGCTCTTAACAAACTTTTTGCTATACTTAACTTATGTATTTAAAATATAAATTAAATTTCATTAGCAAAAAGGTAAACAAATTAAAAAAATGTACTGCAGGATATCCTGAAACGTAATAAATTGTGACAAAGTCTGATCCTTTTTGTAGTTAATTAACGATTCTGCTTGAGAGAACTACAAAAAGGGACGCCCTAAGTGGCACACGGCATCTATGGCTAAGAAACACTGAGGGTACTTTGTCTTCTTAAATTAACTAATTTAAGGAAATTGTTGCAAAAATACAAAATATTACAGTTACATTTCTTGTTATTATTGGAAAATGGAAAAATGTCATAAGTTTATTTTGTGGGATTTTTAGCTTAAACTTTGTTTGACATATGGGCATTTCCAGGATCGCGAACGGGACATTCGTACGCACTCAACTTGAAAAAAAAATATGAAAACTCAAATTTTTTTTTAACTTTTTATAAATATTTAATAGCATTTTAGTAGAACAATTTTTGAGAACAAAAAGAAAATTATTAAATATGAACGTTCTCCAAATATTTTGGATAAACTTGCGATCGCGAACGGGACAAAAAATGTAAGTCATTTTTTTCGGTGTGTGGTTTTGTTTTAAACTCTGCGAATTTCGTCAGTTTATTAAATGGAGATTATTTTTTAACTAAAGCAGAGATATAAAGATTTTCTTTAGCATTTTGTTTTTTTTTATTATCCTTATTATTATTTTTTTAAAATATTTTTTTTAGAATCGCGAACGGGACATCGCGAACGGGACAATGATTCCAAAGGCATTTTTTAGGTTTATTTATGGATCAAAATGTTTTAGGTTTGGTTTTTTTAAATGATCTCGGTTATTTTGTTTTGAATTGTAAATATCAAACTATTCCGATCAACGTTCACGGAGAACTAAACACAAATGCTTATTTTCGGTCGCGAACGGGATAGAAGAATGTAGTACAAAGAATCTTTGAATTAAACCGTTATTCGGAGTTTGCTTGATCTCTACTGTGGTGTTTTTAAATATTTATTGTTGGTATATTTAGTCTATAAGAAGAGTGCAATCGACATGATATGTAACACTTAGAAATAACTCAAGGAAAAATGTCAATTAAAAACGCTAAAACCAAAAAAAGCAAAGCTGCTCTTTGCAGACCACTTTTCTTAAATTACAAATGGTAATATGTATTTAATTAGGTATATTCTTAAAATCCAATGCATTAACCAACTAAATTTTCTCAGAAAAGTCTTTTTTCTTCAACTTTAATATTTTGGTAGCGGTTGACCTTTCTGTGGAAATACCCATATACAAATTTAAACTTTTTTATTATAAAGTGAAAAAATAGTTCGATAAATATTAAGTTTAATAAGCGCTGCGCCAATTATAGGAAAGTCATTATGCCGTAATGTATAAAATGTGCTTGCGATATTTTGTATTGTAGTCAGCAAACAAAATTATTACATAAAAGCGCAAACTCAAAATTTTTTATTTTTCATAAAAATAATTTTAAAATATATTATAAGCTACTTTGAGTTCAATATTTAAGACTGTTAAGATAAGAGATGGGCACGTGAGAGATTTTTGACTCACGCTCACGCACGATCACGAACAAAAAATTACAATCATGCAAGATAATTTTTTCAAATGATTACTTTAATTTGTTTCCTTGAATAATATTTTTTCTTGAAAAAAAGGAAAACTAACTGGTTTGTTTTTAACTGATTGTTTATTTTTGGAATAGAATATTAAAAATAATTTAAACGTTTTCCAACAAAAAAAAAAAAAACCTATACCAAATTTTATTATTTTTTTAAAAAGAATATTTTATTGAAAAAAAAAAGAATATTTTATTAAAATTTATCTGAACTAAGTTCAATGAAAATTTTACTTAAAAATAGTTCATCAGTTTCTAAAATCAAGTAAATTTTTATTATTACATAGGAAAAAATGTATTACTTTTTGTTTTTAATTGTTTGAACTAATTATTAGAAAACAATTCTTCAAAATTTGAAAGTGGAAGACTTAAGAACTGAATTTAGAAAAGGTTTTCTAAAATTTAGTTAATTTTACTACTCGCGAACAAAAAATGAACACACATTAAGTTCAATTACTTTCTCGATTTAAGTTAGACACATTTTTTGAACTAAATGGTAGTAAATTATGTCCTAAATTTTTTTTGAACTAAACTTAATTTTATTACATTTGAGTATGCAAATTTCTTAAAACTAAGATGTTTTTTCTTAAAATGAATAAATTTTTATTTAATTGACTTGTTTTTTTTCCTAAAATCAAGAAATATTACTTTGGAAAAATATGAACTATTTTTGAGTATATAAACTATTTCGCTTTTCCTCAAACTTATGAATTTTTTTTCTTTTTCAGAAAATTTTTCTAAGTTTTAATAAAATTTTATTTAAACTGTGCACAATTTATAAACTATTTTGAAGAAATTTTTTTATTGGATTTTAGTTCAGCTCTTTGTGTTCTTATTGATGAAAGAAATACATTTATTTTGCATTAATCGATTAATTGCCAATTTTTCCGATTAATCAGCCCGAATAACCGATTAATTAATGTTTTTAATTTTTCGAATAATGACCTAACCGATTAACCGGCGGAATCGAGTAATTGTAAACACTATAAAAAACTCATAGCTTTTATTTTAGTAATGTTTAAGTAAACTTATTATTATTAGTTTATGCATTTGTCTGAGTGTATTTGTCTTACACTTGATAAAAACCACATCACATCTGAAAAACATCCTTTGCACTTGGAATTATTGGTTTAATTTTTCCTATTTTGAATTTGTTAGATTTTTCAATATTTTGCCATAAATTTAATATTAATTATATTTATTTTTTCACATCCCATTTTTCATTTGCAGTAATGGAATTAGTGTTGAGGGTGCCACACATAAACAAGTTGTTGATCTCATTAAATCTGGTGGTGATTGTTTAACATTAACCGTAATATCAGTAACACAACAAGTAAGAATTACAAACTTTAAAAAAGGAAATGATAATTTATAAATTTTATATATTTTTTTCTTTTGCCAGGAAGCAGAAAGACTTGAACCGCAAGAAGATCAAACTGGTTATTCGTATATTGATTATTCCGATAAAAGATCATTGCCAATAAGGTATATTCACAATATATATATAATTAATTTGTTTGTAATTACTAATGAAATTAATGTATCCTTTTTAATAGTATTCCGGATTATAGCATCATCAATCGTAATGGTGAACGTTATATTGTATTTAATATTCATATGGCCGGACGCCAGCTGTGCTCGCGTCGCTATCGTGAATTCTCCAATTTACACTCCATTCTTCGCAAAGAATTTTCCGGTTTCAATTTTCCCAAATTACCCGGTAAATGGCCCTTTCAATTGAGCGAACAACAACTTGATACACGACGTCGTGGTCTCGAACAATATTTGGAAAAAGTTTGTGCCGTACGTGTTATAGCCGAAAGTGATGCTGTCCAAGATTTCCTTACCGATTCCGAAGATGATATTTCTGCGTCTCCCGTCGATATTAAAGTGATGTTACCCGATCATGAGGTGACCACGGTGTCGGTGAAAAAATCAGCAAATGCTCAAGTTGTATGGGAAATTTTAGTCCAACGCGCCAATTTTACTTCCTATACACAACAGTATTTTTATCTATTCGAAATTGTCGAATATAATTTTGAGCGTAAATTACAGCCACACGAAATACCACATCAATTGTATGTTCAAAATTATAGTACGGCATCGAGTACATGTCTGTGCGTCCGAAGATGGCTGTTTTCGGTATCGCGCGAGTTGTCATTGCCCCAGGGCGAACAAGCGGCTAAATTTATATTCTATCAGGCTGTTGATGAGGTTAATCGTGGTAATATAAGAGCCGAGGGACGTTTGTATGAATTGAAAGCTCTGCAGGATGCTAAAAAGGCATCAGAGTATTTGGCATTGGCTCGCACATTATCCGGTTATGGTGATGTTGTTTTTCCACATTGTGCATGTGATAGCCGTAAAGAGGGTCATGTTGCTCCAGCAGTGGGTAAGTTTGTTGTTTAAAAAATTTAACGTCTACTTAAACACAGACAATTTTCAAAAAGATCAGTTAATAAAAAAAATTTCAATTTTTTTTTAAAAAGAAAAATTAATTCGATTGTTAAACGAGTACAATACTGAATTTACACTATACCGAAATCAGGTTTAAAATCGAGTTAAATTTAGTTTTAAATTGCCCCGTTTACACTATGAAATTTGACAGGGCTAAACTGGATTTCGATTTGGCAACAACAACTTTTTGTAAACAAAACAAAACAAAAATCTTAAATGGTAACATACTCGTATATGTTTCTAAAAAAACACCCATTAATTTAATGGCGAAGTAAAAAATATAATATTATTGGGTCAAAAAGTCCGTGACTTTTTGAATGAAACACAATTTTTTTGCAAAACAAAAAAAATATATTTTTCAACATAATCTCCTTTTAGCTTTAGGATTTTTCGAGGTCCATAAAATAGGCATTTGTTTGATCAATAATTTCATCGTTGGAGCTAAATCTCTTTCCACCGATCCATTTCTTTAGGTTTGGAAATAGAAAATAGTCACTGGGGGCTAAATCCGAAGAATAAGGCGAATGAGGGGGCAATTCGTAGTCTACTTCATGAATTTTTGCGATGGAAACTAAGCTGTCACACGATTCCGTTGGTGGTCGATTGTGAACAAACGCGGCAGCCATCTTGCGGAAAGCTTTCTCATACCCAAGTGATCGTTCAAAATTGAAACCACTGAGCCATGTGAGATGCCTATGTCTTCCACAATCTATCGCACATTCAATCTCCAAAATAATGTTTAATGAGCACACGAAATTCACATTTTTTCATTTTTTAAAAAAAATTCACGAGGTTGTATGTTTTAAACAGCTGTTAAACGCAAAGTAAATGACGGAACTTGCTCATTTGACAGTAGTCTGTTAATATGTGATACTTGATGGGAGCATTTCATATAACTACGAGGGAAGTTCGAAAAGGGACGGACTTGCTGATCCGCCCTCGTAGTTTTTAAAAGTGTTTTTAACAAGGGATGACTATTTCGAAACAAAATTTTTTACTTTGTTCAGAGCTCGAAAAAGATAAATCTTTATTAAATTAATTCGCAAAATTCAATATTTATAATTCAGTTTAAAATCATAGTTGATTAATCAATTTCAATTGAATCAAACCATTTCAAACATAATCCCTCTTTTTAATTTGCGAATTAAAAAAGATTAATTTGATTTGCGAATTAAAACGAAAAAAAAAATTAAAATTGACTTGCAAATCTCGCTTTGTTTTCTAGATATTCGCCATTTTATACAATGTAATTTTTTAAAATGATGAATTGCGATAATAAAAATGGACCAGGTGCGCAAGATATGCCGAGGAATCTGTTTTATAAAAATTCCATGAAACCCTTCGGATTTAAAATTAAATTAATAGTGATTTAAAAAAGAAATATTTTAATTCGCGAATCAAATCATAGTCTTTGATTTAAAATTGAATTATTCAAATTGAATTTTCGTTTGATTTATATATAAAAAATAATGATTTAAATCAACTTGATTCTTCTAATAAGATAAAGATTGAATTATGGTAGTAAATAATTCAATCAGAAAAATTAATACGCGAATTAATTCGTCAAAATTTAAATCAGATTTGAAAATTAAGGAATTATGTTTTTAAAGGTTTGTTCCTGGCACTATTCCAATGTTGTTTGCAAAAAAATTTTCTTCGCCGAAGACAAACATAAAAAACTGAGTGCTGCATTTAACTTTACATTCAACGCAATTTTATTGGATTATATTGTAACATTTTCTTAAATAATTAAAATTTATTATTTGATGCCAGATTTTTACAAGATATTCATACATACTTTTGCTGAATGCTATGCAAACATTATTATGAAACCGAGATTATCCGAAATTCTTTTTATGAAACTGGATTTCTTTGTATGAAAAATTTCGGTTTTAAATCCTGTTAGAAACTAGGTTTTCACCAAAATCCGGTTTTAACGAAATTTCGGGCATAGTGTAAATTGAAAAAGGTCCTAATTGTGAGAGTTATTCTAATTGTTGTGGAATTCAACGATGTAACATTTCTTGTAAAGCAGTCATCCCGATCCCCAGAGATGTTTGGAATTTATGATATGCCACAAGTGTGTCTAGCTCAATCATACGAAAGCGGATCAATAAGTCCGTGACTTTTTGAACTTTCCTCGTAGTTATATGAAATGCAACACTGCTCCCATCAAGTACCACCTGTTAATAAACTACTGTCAAATTTTGAGCAAGTTCCGTCATTTACTTTGCGTTTAACAGCTGTTCAAAACATACAACCTCATGGAAAAAAGTGAATTTCAAGTGCTCATTAAACATTATTTTTTGCGAAAAAAAAAACCGGAAATAAAACCACGGAAAAGCTTGAAAAACACTATGGGGACTCGGCACCATCAAATTCAATGGTAAAAAAGTGGTTTATTGACTTTCGTTGTGGCCTTACAAGCACGGAAGATGCCGAACGTTTTGGTCTCTACAGTTGAGGTCTCTACACCAGAGAACTGCATTTGCTGATTGCAAAACGTTAATACGCAATCAACACAAGAATAAATTGTGTTTGCGTTCAAACGCTGAATATACTCAACACACACATTTGTTGATGATTTTAAATCAATCAAACGATGTGCAAATTGTTTTGTCACTGGTTTATAATCATCGGTCGTTGTTAAACCATTGACTTTATTCTGTTCATTCGAGCCAACAATAATTATTTTGATGTAGAATAAATTCAGAAAAAAGAACAAAAAACGTGTATGAGTGTAATCATAATTAAAACAAAATAGTTTCTTATCTATAAAAAGGGGGTGGTTTTGTAGAAACACATTTCATAAATGTTATATGTATATTAGGGTGGGTCTAAAATATGTTTTTTTATAATTTTCATTAGGAATACCAAAAATATTGTTCTTTGTGAAAATTTTTTTTTTAATTTAGTTCGACATCTCAGGCGCGCCCAATCCGGTTAAAGTTAAATATTGCCTAATTTTCCAATCAAAATAGATGAAAAAAATATTAGACAATATTTAAATTTTTCCGGATTAGGCAATCCTGAGATATCGACCTAAATTTTTTTTCCAAAAAAATATTTATATTTCACAAATAAGAATATTTTTATTACTAATAAAAATTCTAAAAAAGCGGATTTTAGACCCACCTAATATACATATAACATTTATAAAATGTTTTTCTACAAAACCACTCCCTTATAAAATGTGTTTCTATTTTCTTTTAATTATGAATAAACTCATACGCGTTGTTTGTTGTTTTTTCTGATATATATTCAACGCTGACTTTTTGTTAAGTGATTACATTTGCATAAAACATAAACGACAGATGATTCACACTGATTCCAATTACGCGTTCAGTAACATGATGCTGATTTTATCCTACAGTGAATTTTGTTGAATTATTAAAAGTGAACAAGAATTTTTGTGTATGATTAAATCAAGAAAAAAGTTGATTTTGCAGTTCTCTGCTCTGCACCCAAAACAATTGAAAAAAATTCACGTTATTGTGTTGGCCGATCGGAGATTGAATGTGCGATAAATTGTGGAAGACATAGGCATCTCATATTGCTCAGTGGTTTCAATTTTGAACGATCACTTGGGTATGAGAAAGCTTTCCGCAAGATGGCTGCCGCATTTGCTCACAATCGACCACCAACGGAATCGTGTGACAGCTTAGTTTCCATGGAAAAAATCCATGAAGTAGACTACGAATTGCACCCTCATTCGCCTTATTCTACGGATTTAGCCCCCAGTGACTATTTTCTATTTCTAAACGTAAAGAAATGGCTCGGTGGAAATAGATTTAGCTCCAACGATGAAATTATTGATCAAACAAATGCCTATTTTATGGACCTTGAAAAATCCTAGTTTTTTGGAAGGGATTCAAAAATTGGACTAAGTGTATTGAGCTTAAAGGAGATTATGTTGAAAAATATATTTTTTTTTTTTTTGCAAAAAAAAACTGTTTTTCATTCAAAAAGTCACGGACTTATTGATCCGCCCTCATAGCTCGTACAGCATCAAATGTTTTCTGGAATAACAAGTGTTTGTGTGACGACCTTTACTAATTTCATGGCGGATCGAAGATCGACCACGTTTGAGTACTGCAAACCAATTAGAAAATATTTCAGTCCGGTTAAAAAAACATTCTAATTCACTTTTAAATCGTAAAAAATCATTCAACGAAAATTTTCTTAAATTCCATTTTTTTTTTGGTTATGGTTCTTTGTTTAAAATTCAACAGAAAAAACACTGATATAAATTCATTTCGCAAACGGCCTATTTAGGTATAAAAAATAACAACGTATACGTTAAAAATTATTAAATTTCAATTTAAAAGTGGGCGTGACATTTTGCAAAAAGTTTCGGGATGACCTGACTTTCGTATTTTAAGGATTATTTTCTATAAAATTTTTTTTACAGAAAACACAGATTCTAAGAACTTTTTACTGTAGTTATATATTATGAAATTCAAAGGAGTTTATGGTAAATTTTTCTTAAGATCCTTTGTTTAAGAACCCTTTTTTTAGATTCTGTGGGTATGTGCTATTTAAAAGATTTTGATACGATTTTTCGCTAAAATAATTTGTTTCTAAAACATATTTCAATGTTCCTAAATTCTAATTACATTTTACTATGAAATTAGGATTTCCTATTTTTTTTTTATTTGTATTCTTAAAAGTTAAGTTTAGTTTTTTAAAAAAATATTTTTTTTTAATATTCCTTTGCAGGTATGAAAAGTTTTCGTTTACACGCTTGTCGTGAAGATGGTTCTTTGGAAGGTCAAATGGTCGAATTAACCTGGGACAGTATAACACGCTGGGAAAGCGATGAAGAATCTATGTTATTCTGTTTCCAATACAACAGATCAGATAAACAAGCCAGATGGGTTAAAGTCTATACACCTTATGTAAGTTTTTTTATTTGTTTGAAAATAATTTATTCAAAATTTCATTTATATTGAAATTTTTGAATTTATACAGCATGCTTTTCTATCGGATTGTTTTGATCGTATAATGGAGGAACGTAAATGGGAAGATGATGGTGATTAACAATTACAACGTTATTAGATTTTAATTTAGTTTGTAATATCTTTAAAATTAAGTTTAAAAATTTAATGCGAAAAAAAAAGAAAAATCTTAACATTTTGTAAATTATCTCAAAGATCAAACAAAACAAAAGAAAAGGAAAATTTTTTTGGATTTTTTTTATTTATTTATTTTCCTATAAAAAGATAAAAATCCCTATTATTGAATTTATTTAAAAAAAAAATTAGACTACAACATTTTCAGTTTATTAATATTTAAAAATTATGAAATTTGAAAATTACTCATTAAAACAACAAAAATAATTTTATACTGTATATTCAAACCAAAAAAAAAAAAAAACTTACTAGATTTTCATTCAAAATTGTGTTTGCTGTTCGTTACTTTTTCTAATGTATTTTATATGAAATGGATGAAACTTCAAGTTGGCAACACTTCCCACTTTAGCGACTTTGGTTTTTCTTGTTTATCTACTCTCTCTCTCTCTCTCTCTTTGGCATGAGACCATTAATGAGACCAACTGTATTTGATTAAAATGCGGGTTTCGAAAGATAAACAGCGCGATTATGATGCAAAGTGGCATATTTAAATTTTGTTGGTGAAAATTTTAATTTCACCAAATTTCTAATTCGTTAAAAAAGAAAGGATTTTCATTACAATTTAGAACTAACAAAAATAATAATTTTTTTAATAACACCCAAATTAAAATGTAGAAAAATTATTGTTGTAAGAAAAATATCCCAGATTATGCATATTGTATCAACTCAATCCATTTGATTCTAAATACTTTTTTCCACGCTAAAAATTTTTTTTATATCGGTTAATTGGATTTTGAGTAAATATTTGAAATTTCAAAAAACTTCAGTTTTTTATAAAAGAATTTTCATTTATTTATTTGCAATTTAAAAGCCCATATGGCCAATTATTCTAAATTACAAAGTCTGCTTAAAAATTGTGAATTCTTGGAAAATTGTTGTTAAGAGAAAGTTTATTCAAAACTAATTTTTACTATAAAATATAAAATAAGAGTTTTTAATTAGAAGAGAGTTTTTCTATCGAAACGTTCAGATTCTAATATTATTTTTTGATTAAAAAACTTAAAAATTTCATAAATTCATAAATAATATTCGGGCATGTTCTGGAATAATTGCAAATTTAAATCCGCGTAAATTTGAAATTTATGGCACCTACTTTATTGTATTCCAAGGATTTATTTGATTCGATTTCAACTTTACTGCATTAAATGACCACGAAAACTCACATATTGTACTGGGAAAGTTTATTTTAAATTAATTTTTACTATAAAATATACAGCAGTTCTATTTAAAATAGAGTTTTTCATAAAAAGACAGTTTTTCCTTCGAAACGACCAGTTTTGGATTTTTTTTTATTAAAAAACTTAAAAATTTCTTTAATTTAAATGCAAGATTAAATATAAATAATATTTCGGGCATGATGTGGAGCGAATTTGAATCTGCGTGAATTTGAAATTCATTGCACCTACTTGTACTGTACTGTATTCCAAAGTTTTTTGGTCACTTACTTTTTAGCGAAACTTAAAGAAATTGAGAAGAGAAAATTATGAAACTTTCACTTTCACCTAAAAGTGAAATCCAGAACATGCCCAATTGTTTATGGAGGATGTTTTCGGAAGTCCCTAAAATATGAAAAATCTTTATTTTCATTTAAAATGCGGGATTAAAGTTCAAAGCGCAATCTGCTTTCAAAAACTGGTATAATCTTGCCAAAGGCAGCATAGTTGGCCAGTAGAACTGCTCAGCAATGTTTGGAGAATTTTCAAAATTGATTGTAAGATTTCTGAATGGATTGGTTTTTTTTTGGTTTTTATTTTAAAACTAGTTAAAAAAAGGATTAAAGTTGGGCATCCCAACTATATGAGACTCTACAGCAAATATAATTTGTTTCAAATTTCGGAAAGCGGTTCAAATTCTAAGGAAGGGTCCTAATTATTTTTTTAAGGACAGAAATCTGAATGAAGTTGGGAAAAAAATATAACATTCACAACTTAAATTTCAACCAGATATCTACGATTTTCAGAAAGGACCTTTTTGATGGAAGTAGGTCTGAATATGAAACGATCTTAACCAAATCGACTCAGAAAGTGATTCTAAGTCGATTGGTATACTTTAAGGTGGCTCTAAGTCTGATATTTTTGGTAGTTACAAACATCAGCTTAAACTCAATATTACGTGACCATGTAGGTGGTGGTGTAGGGTATAATAATTGTCCATTCGATAGAGAAAAGACCTGCCAAAAATCGAATGAAAATTTGACTAGTATTAATAAGGCAAAAAATTTAATTTTTTAAAGGTTTTTTTTTTTTCAAAAATTGTCACTGAAAGTAGAGAAGAAATTAACATCGATTTGTTGTTGCATATTTTGACTTAAAATGCATATTTTTAATACAACATTTATGCATATTTTTAATTTTTAAGTAGTAAGTTTTTATTTTTTTTTATAAAAAATAAAAAATCTTACATTTTCATATTTTGATTTAAATAACACATTTTTTTTTGTTTTTTTTTTAATTTTTCTTCGTTTAAAAAGAATATTTTACCCATAAAAAATCATAATTAAATGAATTAAATAATTTTCGAATTAACATTTTGTTTTTTTTTTTGCAAACATTTGGAAATTAATTATGAATCTTAAGGTTAGTTTAAACATTTTTAAATTTAATTAAAAATAATTAAAATTTAGTTTAAAAATTTTTTAATTTAATTTAAATAAATAACAACAACAATTAGATTTGATTTTTCTTATTTTAAAAATAAGTAGAAACATATTAAAATAAAGAGAAAACATAGTTTGAAATTAAGATTGTTGCTTTTTGATTTAATATTGTTTCGGCTTGATTTTAAAATATTGTTTTCAGTGTGTATAGAAAAAAAATAGATGGATTATGTTTAGACAATTTTAAAAATATAAAAATTTTGTAAATTGAAATATTTTTAAAATTGAAAATTTTTTCAATAAAAATAAAAACTGAAAATGTTGTAGAATTTAAATAATAAAATACACTATTGGGGTTATTTCATAACTATGTGAAATGTTGTCTTTTCAAAATATGCAACAGCACAGGGAGAGTCACATACAATTAAATTTAATTCTTTTAGTTCTCTTCGATCTTCTTGATTTGTGTAATATTTTTTTATTGAGCTAAAGATCTTTTATTTATAATAATTAATTATAAATATTTATTTATCCCAATATTTCGTCACCACATTGGGTGACTTCTTCAGGGGAAATTGTTTTTGTTTTTATGAAATAAAAAATATTACACAATTAAATTTATCTAGAGATTCTAAAACTTTACATTTATATATGACTTGATCGGTCTGAAATATGTTACGAGTTGCATATTTCAATATGATAACTTCTTACATTGCTATACAATAATCCTACGCTTTAAATATTTATATTTTTTAGAAATTATTCTTTTATAAACTATTTATTATCTCGTTATAATTATCAAAAAAATCTTTATATACATTTTCTTTGTTATCCATTTTGATATTATTATTATTTTTTTTATATTTTTTTTTTTTCATTATTATTTTTTCTTTGAAATCCTTTTGTATATCATTTATTAAGTTAAATATATAAAGAATTAAATATTCGTAATTATTAAGCATTAATCAAGTCTCAAAAAAAAAAAAAGAGAAAAAATAAATGAAAACAAAATTAATTTATTAAGCAACACAAAATATAAAAATCTTACATAAATATATAAGCAGGAAAACAAATCATATTAAAAAAAAACAAGCAAGCAATTAAAAAACTTTACTGTTTAAAAACAATTTCTAAAAGTATTGTTAACATTTACTATTAAAATCAAGAAATTGGCACTTTCTATTATGAAAAAAAAAAAATTATAAAAATTGCGCACCATTTCTCTCCAATAATTTTCCTTTACATATAAATTAAAGCAGCCCAAATTTAAAATAAAGTAAATTTTCTCAAATTAAATTCATGTGAAATGATCAATATTTTTTTAAATCAGATATTTTTTTTGTTTGAAGTAAAAATAATTGAAAAAAAAGTTATATGATAATATTTGCAGCAGTAAGGTTGCAATAGAATAATGCCTGGTTTTCATTATGTCATATGAACTGACAACAAAAACTGACTCAAATGAATTCTCGTCATTTTGTGTCAAATGCGTTTTCATTACATCTTAAAAACTGACAATAAGTCGATAAAGCAGAGCGTGTCAAAGACTTATGTCAAATTTAAGTGTCAGTTGACTGACACGCAGTTTTCATTACAAAGGTCAAATATGATGAGGCGAGCGAACAGCTGATTTAAAAATATTAATTTGTGTTCAATAAAAAGTGTAAAAAATTTAAAAATGATAAAAAGAAACAAATGGCTATAGCTAGTGCGGCGTTTTGTGTTATTACATTATCATTTATTTCTTTATTTAAACAATTTCCATTGCAATTTATTTTTCCAGCAAAAAAAAAGAAAAAAATAACAGCTTTGCGATCGCCAAACGAAAAAAATTGACAACTTGCTGTCAATTTTATTTTAGATAAAAAATACTGCCATTTGACGTACTGCATAACTGACTGCAAATTCATATGACAACCCGTTTTCATACAATTGCCAACAATTTGGACAAATTGACATTAAAAATGACATGGTGAAAACCATGCATAACATAAAAAAATCATAATTAAACAGAAATTGTATAAAAAAAATATAATTTTTAGTAATTTAATTAATTATCCACAAAAACAAAACAGCCATCTTTCTGATAACAAATAATTAACTTTTTTTTTTTATCGATAGTAAGTAATCAGTTTTATTTTTAAAAGCACTCTATAAAATTTTATAATAAAAAAAAAAAAAATGTAGCGACTTTGGCAAAATGCATGTAATCTCTGGCCCATTGTATTCTATACATATTATTTTTTTAAACAATTTTTTTCTCTTTTGCTTTTTAATCCGCTTTCCACAAATAAAATCACATTTGTTTAAGCAAAAAATCATTGATTCTTCTAATGCTAGTGATATATTTTATATAATTTTTTTCCAAAAAAAATAAATAAATATATAATTTTGTGGCCATTAAAAATATATATAAATATTAATGAAAATTTAAAGTTTTTAATATAAAATATAAAAACAAATTTATTTAAATAACTAAACATTCCTAATAATAAAAAAAAGAAATACATGTTTAACATACAAAAAAAAAAAAAAAATAAAATTTAATAAAGAATAAATCTAAAATTCAATTTAATTCCACATGTTACATAGATTTAAAATAAAATTAAATTCCTGTTAAAGTAATTTTTCAGATATAAATTAATCATTTTTATTTTTTAGAACCTTGTAGGTTTATTATTTCTCGATATGAAAACAAAACGATCAAAGCCGTAGTTTTTTAGAAATATAATTATAATTTAAAATAAAAAAATACACATACATATATATTGAGGGGTTTCATTTACATATTGTATACTCTCGTGTAAACGGCTGTAGGCAAAAGCGACCTAAGAAAAATCCCCCCATCCCAAAAAAACAAAAAAATCGCCCAAATAAAAACGCCCCAAAAAAATTTAAAAATGGCTAAAAAGCACAATACGAAAATTCACGCCCAAAAAATGCTAAAACAAAAAAAAAAAAAAACTAAATACACCTAATACTGTTTTTGCACGGCAGATACGTTCTAGACAAAATCATGTAAAAAAAAATACATAAAGTACATAGATTAAAATGGGTATTTTAGTTCCATATCCTTTTCAACCCTGTAAAAAATACTTAAAATAATTGATTCATAAAAAAAAAATAAATATTTTTACAGTCTTTATTAAAGTCAAATGAAAGTTGTATATGCATTAATGCACAGTTTAATTAAACCAAAAGGCAATTTAAATCTTAAAGTGAAAGTAACATAAATTAATTTATTAAACTAAAAAAGTCAAGGTGAATAACATACACTCACCAGAAAAGTCTGTAATGGCAACTGAAAATTTCGCTGTTATTACAGGAAATTTTGCTAATTTGTACCTAGCGGTATTTTTTTGCTAATCTTTGCAAGACATGTCTGCTGACGTGTAGTACAATAAAATTTTGTAGAAAAAATTAGCTGCCGCTACTAAATTTTAGTAAACTTTTTGTAAAGTGCAATTTAAAATCTGCTAAAATCAGCAAAAAAAAAAAAAAATTACTAAATATTATTAATATTAGTACAAAATTTCAAATTAATTTTTTTTATCGAGCATCAAATTTTTTTTATTTTTTTTTTTAAAAAATATTTTAGACAAAATTTAAAAAAATCAAAGGCTTAAAACTTGTAAAAATATAAACAAATTTCTCATTTTGTTTTAATTTGACAATTTCTGTTTTGAAAAATATTTTGGTACATTTCTTTTAAGGTCGAATTTTAATTGTTTTTATGGCTGATTTTTAAAACTAAAAAAACTTTTTAGTGCTATTTGAAGTGGATGTCCTATTTTTAGACAGGAGTCGGTATATTCCCCTTCGATCCCTTTTTTTAATCTATGTAACATTTTAAGGCAATTTAAGTTTGTAGGTGTAAGTATTAATTGGAAATAACATTTCTTTCAATATCCACTTTTTTAAAATTATTAAATTTTTTTTGCTAATTTTAGCTCATCGGTTTTCAAAAATTTTTAAAATCATTTCTAAAAATATTCTGTAAATATTCTGTAAAAATTTTGTAATTTGTAAAATGTAACTAGCAAAAAGATTTTCTAAATAATATTTCTTTTACTAAAAATCAGTACAAAAATGGTAAAGTGTGATTGAAAACCGTTTACTTTTACTTTTTTACTAACTTTTTTTCTGAGTTTATTCGCTATCGCTTGCGAATCAAAATGTCTATCATCACTCAAAATATTTTGTACGTCATTATTACGTTCCAATTGTGAAGTGTTCTCTCTGTGGTATCTTTAACTTGATTAAGATTTTCTCTACACAAAGAAAAAAAAAAGTTTGTTTGAAAAATTTGTAAACAGTTTTTAATCTAACTTTACTATTTTTGTACTGATTTTTAGTAAAAAAAAAATATTATTTAGAAAATTTTTTTGCTATTTACATTTTATATATTATAGAATTTTTACAGAATATTTACAAATTTTTGTTGCTAATTTCAGAAATCATTTAACAAATTTTTAAAAACCTATTTGCTTAAAGAATTAACTTATTTTAAAAAGTGGTTATTGTAGGAAATATTATTTCTAATAATTAAAATGCTACATCGGTAAAAAAAAAGGGATCGGAAGTGAAGATTTTTTTCACAAGCGACTCATGTCCAAAAATAGGACGTCCACTTAAAGTACTATTTTAAGTAGACGTGGTATTCTAAAAATCAGCCCTTAAAACAATTAAAATTTGACCTTAAAATCCAATAATTTATATAAAAATATTAAAAAAAAAATTAACAAATTTTTTAATATTTTTAAGAATTTCGAGTTTTTTTTTAATTTTGTCCAAAATATTTTTTGGAAAAAATAAATAAATGTTGCCCGATAAAAAAAAACTATAAATTTGTATATGTATATTTGTATATAAAGAAATTAGCAGTATCAAAAAATAATTGAGCATTTTAATAATTTTTTTTATAAATTAAAATTTTGCTATATTTTACAATTCATTGAGTTTACAGCATTTTACTAAAATTTAGTAGCGCTTACTAATTTAGTATACTAATTTGATGTACTAATATTCACCCTTATTCTAGTTGTCGTCATCGACACAAGACAATGTTGTCTTGGGATTTTTTTTGAAATTAGTATTCCCGTCGTCGTTATCGAAAATAATTAATAACTGTCGACAAGTATTTGGTATTCTGTAAGAAAATGTGACGACGATATTGTCTTGAAACGACTTTGATTTTTTCGACACAATTTTTAGTAACGACTTGAGGAAAAGTAATGACTGAAAAAAAAACGGAAAAAATGGGAAGAAATATCAAATTTATTAAATGCACTTGGCCCACCGAGAATAATGTGAGATGGATGGCAGAAGGTAAAGAAAGCATGATCATGTAAAGTGCATTATAAAAATATAACAACATTTATTTATAGGTTTGGCGAGACTTAAAATTTAAAGTTAAAAAGAAAATGGTAGCCAACAAAGCCGAGTGTAGAGCGGAAGATTCAAGCAATTTATATTGAGCCCGCTGGAGAAAGCTGTAGTAAATCTTCTACAGTTTCAGAAACAGCTGGACCCTAAGTTAAAGTCGTTTCCAACACTGAGCTGGTACGACCCCTGGGCTAAAAATCTTAATGTAGCTGCCAACTTTATTGATTTGGAAAAAAAAATGTGGACTTGATTCCGGTTTTCAAATTAGGTGCTATTGTTTCCAGCACATCTTTGAAGGCTGTTTTATTCAGCCGAAAGTAACTTTCAAACCTTTTAAAACAATTAGAAGATTAACATTCTTCAAAGTAACAGACTTTGATTTTGCTACTCACTTGTTATCCGGCAAATTAAAGATATTGGATTTCTGTATGAGAAGTCTTCTTTTCAATACTAGATTTTCTTTATTTTCTTCATCACTGGTATCAGAATTTAAATTACACATAAAAAATATTTTTTTCGCAAAAATAATAAACAAAATAAATCTGCCGACTCAATTTTTAGAGATGTGTTTTTGTTTAAATCGATAAACTGTCAACGTCGTTACAACACTGTTTTAGAATACCAATTTGGTGTCGAAGTGATGTCGACGTCGAAGCAAAGTGTTGTTGACTCAAAAACGACGACGACATTGATAACGACAACTAGAATAAGGGTGATTAATAATATTTAGTAATTTTTTTACAGACTTTTTTTTGTGAGTGTAGAATGGGGAATTCCTAGTGTTTGCAATTATTCGACCCTGCCGGTTAATCGGTTAGGTCATTATTTGAAAAATGAAGAAAATTGATTAATCGATAATTCGGGTCGATTAATCTGAAAAATTGGCGATTACGCGATTAATCGTTTAATGCAAAATAAATGTATTTCTTTTATCAATAAGAACACAGAGATCTGATTTTATCTGAAATATCAAGTTCAGGCTATTGCATTGGTTTCTAAAAACATCCTGTGATTTTTTCAAGAATCATGTCATATAATCTTGGCTTTTTTTCAGAAGAATCTGTAGACTTTTTTAAAAACACAGTGTAGATAGTGTTTTACCAAAGTGGGACATTTTGTCGATAAAGTTGGTTTTAATTTTCTTTATATGACACTGTCCAGAATTAAAAAATGCCCACATAAACAAGAGCTGCCTTGAAAAAAATACAATAAAAATTTCTTAATTATATGGTATGAAATATTTTTTTTTGCAAAATTCACAACCAAAGTTTGATAGAACTGCCACTGTTCCCTGACTCTTTCACTACCTGGTTTAAGCTTTAGATTTCAAGAGATTATGTATTAGAAAATATATAATCACGCATATTCCTGACCAGTCCTCACCGATTTTTCTGTGTGTGTGCAATTAAGAATTCAAATAAGGGAATTCTTAAATATTTTTGACTAAACAACTAACTCCTTTCTACTTTATCAAAATTTCCATTTTTTTTTGACATGAAAATATAATTTTATATTATTTAAAATTTATTTTTTAAAGGATTTGAAACAAAAATAAAAATTTTCTGTCATATTTCCCAAAGCCTATATTCCATTTGATACACTCAGAAAAAAAGTTAGTAGACAAATTTGTAAATGGTTTTCAATCAATTTTTAGTCAAAAAAATATTATTTAGCAAATCTTTTTGCTATTTACATTTTTCAAATTCAGAAATCAATTTACAAATTTTTGAAAACCGATTTTATAAAATTAGCAAAAAAAATGTACTAGTTTAAAAAAGTGGATATTGAAGGAAATGTTATTTCTAATAAAAACTTACACCTACAAACTTAAATTGCCTTAAAGTGTTACATAGATTACAAAAAGGGATCGGAAGTGAATATACCGACTTATGTCTGAAAATAGGACATCCACTTAAAAGTTTTTTAGTTCTAAAAATCAGCCCTAAAAACAATTAAAATTTGACCTTAAAATAAAAAAAACTTTACTAAAATATTTTTCAAAACAGAAATTACCAAATAAAAACAAAATGATTATTTCGTTTTTGTTTTAACAATTTCTAATCCTTTGATTTTGTTTTTAATTTTGTATAAAATATTTTTTGAAAAAAATAAATAAAAGAAAAAAAATTCGATGCTGGATAAAAAAAAAATAAATTTGAAATTTTGTGCTAATATTAATAAATTTAGTAAATTTTTTTTTTGCTGATTTTAGCAAACAGATTTTAAATTCCACTTTACAAAAAGTTTACTAAAATTTAGTAGCGGCAGCTAATTTTTTCTACAAATTTCATTGTACTCTACACGTCAGCAGACATGTGTTGCTTAGATTAGCAAAAAATACCGCTGGGCTCAAATTAGCAAAATTTTCCGTAACAGCAAAATTTTCAGTTGCCATTACAAACTTTTTTTTGGTGTGTAGACAAAATTAAAAAAATAAATAGTTAAAACATAAACGAATTTATAATTTTCTTTAAATTTCATAATTTTTGTTTTAAAAAATATTTTAAGTAAATTTTTTGGATTTTAAGGTCAAATTTTAATTGGGCTGATTTTTAGAACTAAAAAAGTTTGTAGTGCTATTTAAAGTGGATGTCCTATTTTTGGACATGAGTCGGTTGTGTAAAGTATTTTCACTTCCTATCCCTTTTTTCAGCCCATGTAACATTTGAACACAATTTAAATTTGTAAGTATAAATTCTAATTATTAAAAATAAAATTGTCTTCAATATCCACTTTTTTTTAAATTTGTAAATTTTTTTTTGCTAATTTAAGCAAATCGGTTTTCAAAATTTGTAAAATAATTTTTGAAGTGAGCAACAAAAATTTGTAAATATTTTGTAAAAATTATGTAATTTTTAAAATGTTAATAGCAAAAAAATTTACTAAATAATATTTTTTGTACTAAAAATCAATACAAAAATAGTAAAGTGGGATTGAAAACCGTTTACAAATTTTTCTACTAATTTTGTTTCTGAGTATCATATCCATTAATAATTGTGAAATTTTAATGCTTAATTAAATTGTCGATAGTTGCGAGTCTGCAACATGTCACGCCAACTGGAACAAAGGGACGAAATATTAAAACCAACATTACACTTTTAATCTGTGGGCTTCTATAATTAACGGATGGTGCCATTTACGTATATCATCGGATCCGAAATTTTTCATTTGAAATTGCACTCATATTTCTAATGATATAGAATTGGGCGATTTTTAATTTTTATTTTTGGACCATTTTTCTTAGAGGGTTTTTGAATACAGCCGTGTAAATATGTTAAAAATAATTTTTATGTATGGAGTTTGACATAAAACACGTAAAATTACCAGTTGTGATACTTGTATACGAGTGCTTGTGTGAAGTCCCCCCCCCCCTCTTCATTGTAAAAATTTAGATTTTTTTTCCTTTTGATTTTTTTTTTTTTATTATAAAATGTGATTAATAAATTTAAAAAATATATAAATATATTAAAAATATAAATTTACTTGTATTATTATTATTATTAAAAAAAAGAAATAAATAAAAAATGAAAACATTATTGTATACTTTTGTCTCTCAATCGGTAACATTCATTGTTAGTAATTAATAAATTATTAATAAACGACGAGTAATTATGTTATTTATGCATACCATAAAATAAAAATATATATATATATATATAAAAAACTGTTTATTTTATTTTATAAAAAATAAAGCTTAGTAAGTTGTTCAGATTTCATGTAAAAAAACTAATGTCAGTTCAAAATTTAGTACAAGTTGTTTTCACACAAACTAAAGTATTTAATACAAATACTTTTCTAGTGAAAAGGTGACATTTTGGTTTCTTGTGGTTCTTATAAAATCAAATATTATTAATTCGTACAATTTATAAGAACACTTTAGGCCATTCAAATTTAAGTAAATTTTTTTTTTTCACACCAAAAACAATTTACTATGCTTAAATATGAAAAAGAAATAAAGTTTGAAATTTTTTAATGGACTCAATGCAATCGAAATTTGGCAATTTAAGTTTGTAGGTGTAAGTTTTAAATATTTGAAATAACATTTCCTTCAGTATCCACTTTTTTAAAATTAGTAAAATGTTTTTTCTAATTTTAGCAAATTGGTTTTCAAAAATTTGTAAAATGATGAAATTTGTAAATATTTTGTAAAAATTTTGCAATTTTTATAATGTAAATAATATTTTTTTTACTAAAAATTAGTACAAAAATAGTGAAGTTGGATTGAAAATCGTTTACAAATTTTTCTACTAACTTTTTTTCTGATTATAATCGCCTAGTGCCCCATCAGGTCTTGACTTCGATTGTTTTTTTTTTTTTAATATTGGTTAACCTTTTAACATAAAATATGTAAATCTGCTAAACACATTTTATACCTTACATGTTCACATGGTTTCTTATGGGAAGCTTTAACCCACGATAAAATAAACTTCAGACGTAAACTTTCAAAATGCCGATAGACATATACGCTTACCAAAGAAAAGTCTGTAATGGCAATTGAAATTTTGCTGTTCAGAATAAACATATAATTACAAAGTATATCTTAATTTCCTAAACGAGCACCAGCGACGAAGGCTTTCGGCTCGTTGTAGCGAAAACAGACCAGAGCCTTTGGTGGGAATCGAAACCACGACCCCCGCACTGATAAGCTAGCACGCTACCAACTAGCCTACGGGAAATTTTGATAATTTGAGCTCAGCGGTATTTTTTTGCTAATCTAAGTATGTCTGCTGACGTGTGGTACAATGAAATTGGTAGAAAAATTAGTAGCCGCTACTAAATTTTAGTATACTTTTTGTAAACTGGAATTTAAAGTCTGTTTGCTAAAATTAGCAAAAAAAAAAATACTAAATATTAGTACAAAATTTTAAATTTATGTTTCTTTATCGAGCATCAATTTTTTTTTCTTTTATTTATTTTTTTAAAAAAATATTTTATACATAATTAAAAACAAAATCAAAGGCTTAAAAATCTTCAAAATTGTTAAAACATAAACGAAATAATCATTTTGTTTTTATTTGGTAATTTCTGTTTTGAAAAATATTTTAGTTTTTTTTTTTTTTATTTATGGAATTGAAAACCGTTAACAAATTTTTCTACTAACTTTTTTTTCGGAGTTTTTTTGGTCCCCTCTACCAGAATCCGTTGTCGGAATCTTGTTATACCCTCCACCATATATGGTGATGGTACACTCACCAAAAAAAGTCTGTAATTGCAACTGAAAATTTTGCTGCTATTACGGGAAATTTTGCCAATTTGAGCCCAGTGGCATTTTTTGCTAATCTTAGCAACACATGTCTGCTGACGTGTAGTACAATAAAATTGGTAGAAAAATTATCTGCCGCTACTAAATTTTAGTAAACTTTTTGTAAAGTGTAATTTAAAATCTGTTTGCTGAAATCAGCAAAAAAACTACTAAATATTATTAATATTAGTAAAAAATTTCAAATTTATTTTTTATCGAACATCAAAATCTTTTTATTTTATCTATTTTTTTCAAAAAATTTTTTAGACAAAATTAAAAAAACATAAACAAATTTATCATTTTGTTATAATTTCTTTTTGAAAAATATTTAAGTCAATCTTTTTTACTTTTAAGGTTAAATTTTAATTGTTTTTAGGACTGATTTTTAGAACTAAAAAATAATTTTTAGTGCTATTTAAGTGGATGTCCTATTTATAGGAGAATACAAAAATAGTAAATTGGGATTGAAAACCGTTTACAAATTTTTATACTAACTTTTTTTTCTGAGTGTATATATCAGTTTGTCATTTCGTTTGTAACATGTCAAAATATAGGTCTAAGACCCCATAAAGTATATATATTCGTGATCCTTTTGCAATTTTAAGTCCATTTAGCGATGTCCGTCTGTCTGTTGAAATGGCGATCATGGCGCGAATACGCAAGCGGGGGTGCTCTTTTTTACGTAGATTGATGTACATCCTACCGAGAAGTTTGGTATTGAAAATGAGCAAAATCGGTCCAGCGGTTAAAAAGTTATCAGTGCAAATGTGAAGGTACCTATAAATTTTCCATAAAATATTTTCACTTGTTTCTTCACCAGCCGCTTAGAATTAAAAAATATTTTATATTCACCTCAAAAACTTTTTTTCAGCACTAAAATTTTTTAAATCGCAAAATTTTTTTTCACCTCAAATTTTTTTCACACCACAAAATTTGTTTTCACATCCAAAAAAGTTTTTCAACTCAAAAACTTTTTTCACCTCCATAATTTAACTTCAAAAGTTGTTCACATTATTTGTATCAAAAACAGTAGAGAAAATTTTTTAGGATATTGGTGAAGGGTAATTTTTTTGTGTTGTACAGTGTAATATAGAGAGGTTAGTTGACTGTTATTTATTAGATTAATATATTTTTTTATTTGGTGTACACAAGTACATGAATTTGTATATTTTCCATACTTAAATAGATATTTCAGATAAAAAAAACAATTTTTTTTGAAAAAAAAAATCAAAAACTGATATTAGATTACCAACACTTTGGAACTTTCTTTATCTCATACATACAGATAGAGTTGCTAATTGATATTGAAATGAAGAAAAATTTAAAACAGGGTGTGAAAATAAAAATACGCCATAAAAAATTTTAAAAAGTTTGACACCGTTAAAATATTTTTTTAGGAATAATGAATAACCTTAAATATAAATATAAAAACAAATTCAAAATTGTTGTTGTTTTATATTTTTAAAAAAATAATATTTTTAAACAACAACCTATTGTTTTTAATACTAACTTAATTAACATTCTAGTAAAGGTGTAATATTTTATAATATCAAAATTAGGGTGGGCCCAAACGTGAAGAAATTATAAATCTTACGTTTGGTCCAGACAAATTAGATGAAATTTTTTCTGTTTTAAATATTTTAGTCTACTTATATTTAAGGAGTTAAGAGGCTTTCGAATTTTTTTTTAAGATATTAAATGAAATATTTTGTTCAAACAATTTAGCACATCAAAGATGCATATTTAAAAAGTACTTTGTGAAATTTTTATTACTGGGACTTCATTTATCTTGATCTCTCAAAAAAAAAAAATTCTCTCGGCGTAGTCAGGATACTCATGACTGCTTCATCAGAAATTAAAAAAAAAACAATTTTTTCTGTTAGTAGATGTATATAAAAAAGTCCCATATTTTGGTCCAATTTTCACCACGTACTGCCTCATAAAATAAGTTGTGATAAAAACAAAAAAATCCTTCGTTCAAGCACTAGATAATGATACTTTAAAGAAGTGCGCAAAATTTTGGCAAGATCGATTCATAAGTTTTTAAAAAATCATGACTACCGACTTTAACGAAAATCTTGGTATTGAAAATGAGCAAAATCGGTCCAGTGGTTAAGTTATGAATGAAAATGTGAAGGTAATTCTAAATTTTCCATACAAATTGGTGAATTTCAGTACAACTTCATAGTAGCGACTGGTAAATAAAATATTTTTTAATATTTTTTCACTATAATCTTAGAGGTGACTAAATTTTATATTCACCTCAAAAATTTTTCACCTTAAAAATTTTTTATCACTTTAAAATTTTTTTCTCCGCTTCAAAAATTTTTTTTACCATGAAAATTTTTTTTCGCCTCAAAAAATTTTTTACACAACAATTTTTTTTCACTTTCGAAAAAAGTTTTTTAACAAAACATTTTTTCACCTGCATAATTTTACTTCTAATTCTTTTTTTTTAATTATTTCTAATAGCCTGAAGGACAGGTATGATAAAGTTTGTACTTAAGTTCTTTGACTCATTTCATTCAAAGGAATAATACTTTGACTCATTTGCTACTATGTATTCACAAATGTTCCTATTTTTAACTTTTATATTTATGACAACTTTTATAATAATTTAAAGTCCTTAACATTTTTCAAAACCTCTACCGCAGTGCTTTCCACTAATTTTCACTTTACGGACACCTTGAGGCATTTTTATTGGCTGACGATCCCCAAAATTTAAAATTTCAGTATATTGAAAAAAAAAAAACATTTTATTTTGAAAATTTTTTGAAAAAATTGTAGTAGTAAAAAATACGACAGATGGAATTGTAGAATTTTCAGTGTTTAAGAGGTTTATTAGATACAATATTTCGAAGAATCTATTAATTAAATTACCTCAGATTTTGAGGTGTTTTCTATAAAAATGCTTCTTAGTATCTGTGATTTTTTAATAGGAAAAATTAATTTTTAATTAAAAACAAAATAATAATAATGCCGGAGTCCGAAAATTCTTAAGAGTTGAAATATCACAACTTTTTTTGATTTTTTAAATACAATTATGGCAACTAACATGGAAAATTATTTATTATTACATTCTTATTTTTAAAGAATTTTTTCCGAACTCTTCCCGGACCCCTTTGAATGCAGCTACGGACCCCAGAGGGTAGCGAACCCCCATTTGGGAACTGTTTCTCTACCGTGTTGTAGTTGTGTCAAAATTTTATAGTTGATCTTTTTAATACTTATATGTATGAAAATGTATTTTTAGTTGGATTCGAGATCATAGGAAAAGTTTTTTCAAATGAAAAATTTTTACTTATTTTTTAATTTAAGTAAACATGGAGAATACACAGAAAAAGTTATTAGACACCAGCCGAATGGAATGCATGTTCTGGTTAGCTACGAATTTCATCAACATTCTTTGTGCCGAAATACCAATTGTAAATATCTCTATTTAACTCACAAATCAACGGAAAAAGCTATTTTATGCTAACATACAGTTGATTTTTATTATTGAGTACAGATGAAATTTACTAACTATTTTTGTGTTATTAATATTCTCCTTTGTTTACCGTATGTCCAAATTAGCTTTTAGCTAATATTAAAGACATGTATCTTTTTTTTATTATTTTAGTATTCTCCATGTTAACTTAACATTTTCATACATATAATGTTTTTTTTCACAATTTATGCTCATTGTGCGCAACTTTTACATTTTCAAAATATCGACCCACTCTAATTTAAATATCATACAAGTAAGCGTTATTTAAATAATCTACTACTAACTATTCAGTTTTCATTTACAACATATTCCATTCAATAATAATCTAAAATTTGCTTTCTCAATGCCTAAATTATCAAAAAATCAACGTTTATCTCTTTTACCTTTATTGAATGATCAAAGTGATCAAAGTTCTTCCAGTATTCCCTATGCTGATGATACCTTCGATAATGATTCGAAATGTTTTGGTGGACGAATTAACTTAGATCATAATGTAGATCTTTCGGTATTTATGCATTTAGATAAAAGTGATCGTGAACAAAGTGATTTAAAAATAAATAGAAAATATTCTGTTTTACCAAGATATTATTTACCGGATTTCATTATACGTCTGGAAAATATTGGTACATCATCATTGAGAAGAAATTCAATATCATTACCAACGGGTCTAAATGATCGAGATTTGGATAAATTAAGATTTCAAAGTCATGTGCCAGAGGGTGGAAAAGAATTTGAAAATATTAATAAAAGTTGCAATGAAGGGGTAAGTAAATTGGAAATATTTAAAATACTTAGTACGTTAGGGTGTACTGTTAAAATAAATTTTCAAGTAACAGCACTCAACGATACATAGTGAAGAGCTGAATATGTAGAATATAACGAACATTTTTTTTCGAGAGCACTTTTAGGTTCCATAAAAAGTTATTCAAAAAAAAAAAGTTCTACATAAAAAAATGATTAGGCATTCAATACTGTTTGATAAAATTTTAAATATTATTATTATTATTTTTAAAAAGGCAAACAATAAAAAAAAATATAATGGAAAATACCCAATTGGAAATGACACATAAGCTGCAGATATGGGTTTGATTGATCGAGTTATAAAAAAACGATAAATGACATTAAATTGTAAAGAATTGATTGAAAAAGAATTATTTTGTAAAATGATTTACAGCAGATGTTTTTTAAATCCGCGTCTTAAAAAATTAGGAGATAATTCGCATGAATTATTTTTTTTCGTGAATATTTTTTTTTTGTTTTTCATTTCCGTATTATTGTAATTGTTTTTTCATTCATTTAAAGCAGTGGTCGGCAGAAAGATAGAATATGAATGTATTGGTGTTTTACACCGTAAGAAATTATTTTACCTTTCTAGATATATGAATTAATCGTTAAGAGAATATCCGTATTCATTGAAATAAAATAGTTCATGTTTTCTATTATAAAAAATAAAAATAATTCATAATAATGATAATAATTTTTTGATTGTATACAAAGCACTCTGCCTTATTTAAAATATTTCAAGAAAATAAAAAAAATTTTTCCCACTCAATGTTCCACATTTTTAACTTAAAATGTAAACAAAATAAATAAAATAAAATACCTACAATAAAAAAAAATACCTATAATAAAAAATAACAAATTTTTAGAGTGTACTTTATATCTTCAACAAAGCGGCATATACTTGCTCTGTTGAAAGTTAGCCTGCTACTTAATGAAATAGGGTACGTTCGTTAATGCAGTAGTTGCGCATCACTGCAGCATAATAAAAGTAAAACGTTCAAAAAAGCATCATTAGACAGCACTGATTTACGTCAAACGTTTTTTTATGCAAACAATTGACAGTGCTGGCGCAAATTTTTGCAACTATGGCATCGTTAAAGTTTCTGATGCAATATTGCGAAATTAGTCTTCATTTTAATTTTAATTGATTTTTAATAATCAAAAGTCGTTTCATCTTTCTATTAATTCTTTTTTTATTATAAGTTTACAAGGAGTTTTCATTTTACGATCAAGATTTTCAATAATATTTGTTAATTTTATTGTGGTGAACACATTTTAATCTTTTGTAAAACGTTCTAACAAATAAACTGTGCAGTTGTTGAGCAGTAGCAAAGCTCTGCAACAGATGATCACGCATCAGCAACATAAATTGGCATAACTGTCGCATAATTCTATTTTTTGTGCTCTTAGCTGTGAGATTTGGCATTCGTGAAGTGTACGAATAAATTGCCGATTGTATTCGGCCCCTGAGTGCTACGAGTACCGATTTATTACAAGTAAATTAAATTTTATAATTGAAATTTTTATTAAATCAATTATTTGAGCAAAAGTTTATTTCTTATATTCATAATTAAAGACAAAAATTATAATATAAAATATTAAAAAGATAATTTTCACAAATCAAAAAAAAAAATTGAAGCACGATTTGTGAATCAAAAAAAAATTTATTGATTCCTTTTTAGATATTTAATAATGAATAGTGGTCTGCCCCAAAGACGGGTTTATGGAAAAATACTTGGTATACATATAAGGTACACATTTTTAATACTGCTCCGATCGGAATGACATAAATTGATAACACGGTGTTACAAAATAAAAAAAAAATTAATATTTAATTTGTAAATATTAAAAATTGTTTAATATTTTTTTAAATTGAAAAATCTAGATACACTTAGAAAAAAAGTTAGTAAAAAATTTTGTAAACGGTTTTCAATCCCACTTTTTACAGAAAATATACAAAATTTTTGTTGCTAATTTCAGAAATCATTTTATAAATTTTTAAAAACCAATTTGCTAAAATTAGCAAATAAAATTTACTAATTTGAAAAAAGTGGATATAAAAGGAAATTTTATTTCTAACAATTTAAATTTATACTTACAAACTTAAATTGCCTTAAAACCCTACATAGGTTGAAAAAAGGGATAGGAAGTGAAGATACTTTTCACAACCGACTCATGGAAACTTAAAATAGCACTAAAAACTATTTTAGTTCTAAAAATCAACTCTTAAAACAATTAAAATTTGACCTTAAAATCCAAAAAATTTGCTACAAATATTTTTCAAAAAAAATTATTTAAAACAAAATCATAATATTATTTTTTTGAAAAAAAAAAAAATAAAATAAAAAAATGTTGCTCGATAAAAAAAATATAAATTTGTATATTCGAATTCGTAAGGCAATTTCAAAAGAAATTAGCAGCTTTAAAGTGTAACAAGTGTATCTAAAAATAATTGAGTTAATTTGTGCATTTTAATAATTTTTTTTTATAAATTAAAATATCGCTATATTTTACAATTCATTGAGTTTATAGGATTTCGCTAAGATTTAGTAGCGTTTACTAATTTATTATACTAATTTCATTGTACTAATATTAAAAATATTTAGTAAATTTTTTTTTAATTTAGCAAACCGATTTTAAAATCTACTTTACAAAAAGTTAACTAAAATTAAGTAGCACATACTAATTTGTCTACTGATTTCATTGTACTACATGTCAGCAGGCATGTGTTGCTAAGATTAGCAAATATACCGCTGGGCTTAAATTATCAAAAGTCCCGTTGCCATTACAGACTTTTTTTTTTGGTGAGTGTACACACCAGTGACGTGGCATGAAGCTCTCAAAGGTGTGCTATACTTATTTTAAATGTTAATGAATGTTTAACATGTTTTAACATTTTCCTTTTTATTTTTCAATTGATTGATATGTAACTTAAATTTTAATTAAATCGTGTTTTATTTGCGCACTCCTTACACGATCAACAAATTAGACAAAATAGAATTTTAGCTAAATTTAATAAAGTAAAATCGCGAAAATAGTAGTAGTAGTCTTTTACGAATTAGAGGAGTTTGTCATTTGTTGATATTTCGATTTATAGAGGTAAATTAAAAAAAGGGTTTTTTTATTTCAGTACTAAATATGTCCCTGACATCGTAATTTATATAAGTTCCTTTAGTTTTTCCCTATATTCACCGCAAATACCATCATTTAAAGCAGGACTTTCACCGCAAATTTTAATTAAAAAAATGCGAAATATCGAGGGGACCAAAGTGAACACTCATCAAAAAAAGTGTGTAATGGCAACTGAAAATTTTTCTGTTATTACGAAAAATTTTGCTAATTTGAGATCAGCGGTATTTTTTGCTAATCTTAGCAACACATGTCTGCTGGCGTGTAGTACAACGAAATTAGTAGAAAAAATTAGTAGCCGTTAGTAGAAAAGTTAGTAGCCGCTACTAAATTTTAGTAAACTTTTTGTAAAGTGAAATTTAAAATCGGTTTGCTAAAATCAGCAAAAGTATTTACTAAATATTATTAATATTAGTACAACCAAATTACTACAAAAAATTAGTTAGCGCTACTAAATTTAAGTAAATTGTTGTAAACTTAATAAATTGTAAAATAAAGCAAAATTTTAATTTATAAATTTTTGTTTTGAAAAATATTTTTAGTAAATTTTTGGATTTTAGGTAAAATTTTTATTGTTTAAGGGGCTGATTTTAAAAACTAAAAAAGTTTTTAGTGCTATTTAAAGTGGATGTCCTATTCAGTCAGTTGTGAAAAGTATTTTCACTTCTGATTCCTTTTTTCAACCTATGTAGGCTTTTAAGGCAATTTAAGTTTGTATGTATAAGTTTTAATTATTAGAAATAAAATTTCTTACAATATCCACTTTTTTCAAATTAGTAAATTTTATTTGCTAGTTTTAGCAAATCGGTTTTCGAAAATTTGTAAAATGATTTTTGAAATCAACAAAAAAATTTGTAAATATTTTGTAAAAATTCTGTAATTTGTAAAATGTAAATAGCAAAAAAAAATTACTAAATAATAATTTGTTTTCTAAAAATCAGTACAAAAATAGTAAAGTGGAATTGAAAACTGTTTACAAATTTTTCTACTAACTTTTTTTCTGAGTGTATATAAAAAGGATTTTTTTTAAATAAATTTAATTTACCAGAAAATATTTTGGGGATTATTTTGATTGTTTATTTTTTTATAAAAAAATGATTCATTTTGACAAATTACGATTTGAGGCTGCTATGTATAAGGTCGGCATACCCGACTTAAATGTTCAATACACCCATAGACTTATTTAAATGCTGTAAAATGAAACTTTGCAATCAGATTTTGAAATTCAAATTAATAGTTTTCTTTTCAAGTTTTTGCAATATAAATTTTAACAATTTCCAAACAAAACTAATGTAGTGTGAACTTAAGTCATAAATGCCAAACAATTGATTAAAACCACCTCTTACCCTGCCCCTACTGTGGCACTGGGCCTAAAATACATACACATATTTATAAACAAATCAATTAAATACAATTGTTATAAATAATTTTATGACATTGATAAACAAATAAGTACTCGTACCTCCTCTACTCCATAATTTCAACGACGACTAAATCAATCATCTACATATTGTATCCATCGATCAATTGGGTTTGTTGGTCTAACTACGTAAATTGACCAAATAATAAATGAATAAATCAATACGTTTAAACATAATACATATGTATTAATTTCATCGGTTTGTTAATATTATCTTTTTGTCGTTTATTTATTTATTCAATTATTTATGATCGCCGTTAAATCAAATTTTAAGTTTAATTAATTTCGGGTAAGCCATAAAAATGTATTTGTAGTACTACGATTGGAAATATTAAATGGGGGAGGGGGATATATTTGTTTCATTTATTATCGTTGTCAGTTGTGTTTATATTTTGATTATGCCCGATAACACTGTGCAACACTATTATATGGCGTAAATGATTCGTATGTCAGATGAAAGTATTTGGTTTAATTTTATTTTTGACCTACTCTGTAAGAGGTAATTTTCAAAAACGAAAATTTTTTTTAGGTTAAATATGTGTTTTGATTTTCACAAAGAAGCTTTATAAGAGCCAATTTATACGATGCAATTGATTGCGTGCAATTTTCTCAATTCCCTTTTCAAAGTTGCTTCCAAAGTTATGTCTATTTATACGGTGACTTTAATTACACGAATGTGAATGCTTCTCTATCCCGTTCGCCAACAAACAAAAATTGCACGCAATAATTGCATGCAACAAAGTCACCGTCTAAATTGGCTCTAAGTATTATTTTTTGTTTTTGGAGAACATTTAAACTCCCTTTAAATGGGACGCCTGTCAAAATTTGGACAAGATGCGTCATTTAGTTTGTCTTTGACAGCCTTTGATAGCAGACTACTGCGTGATTTGATTTGAAAAATTCATGATTTAGGCTACAAACTGCTTTCTCATCCCTCCAATTCTCCAAATTTTGCCTCGAGTGACTATTTCTTGTTTCCAAACCTGAAAAAATGTATCGGTGGAAAGAGATTTGACTCCAACGATGAAATCATCTCACAAACAAACAAATTTTTCGATGACCTTAATAAATCTTATTTTTAGGAAGATATAAACAAATTGTAGAAACATTGGACAAAGTGTATAGAGCTCTATGTTGAGACTATGTTGAAAAATAAAACGATTTTTTTATCCACAAATCCTGTTTCATTTAAAATGTCACGGACTTATGTTCCCGCCCTCATATATGGCCATTCAAAGATTTAATTTTTTTTTTAATTTCCTCTACGCTTTATTCTATGTTCGGAGGTCCACAATTAAATTTTATAACGATTTTTTCTTAAGAAAGGACTTATAAACAAAAATGACATTAAAATGCTGTGGAAAAAAGAATTCTCATAAGATTTCATTGTGGGCACCCGAATACAAAATTTAGTTCATAATAAATTTTTATTGGTTTTAACTTCTTATTTTACAAAATGTTGGTAAAAAAATTTAAATTTATTTAAAACTTATTTTATACACATTTAAATATGTCTCTTTAAGTTGATACCTAATTTGTCTGCTTTTACTTTTTATTACTACATATACAAAAAAAGACATTTTGTAAAAAAGGGCAGAAAAAATTAAACATTTTTTGTCAGAAAAGAAAACGACATTAATTTCACAAATTCAATAAGGGTTTTACTATGCTAACCTGATACATTCATCTGGCTTAGGAGTCTTCCATGCCCTAGACCATTACCCTCATTTTGTGGCATAGTGTTATCTAAAAAAATGTCTTGAATACAAATTAAATTTGTACACTCAAATTTAATTCGAAGAAATATGCACTAAAAGCAAAATATTCTTTAACAAATCGGAGCCATTTTCTTGTAAATTTGTTGATTCGCAAATATTTTTTTTAAAGAAGCAATACTCTTAGAACAGTTGTTCCTCAACATTTGTTGGAGAGTTGGCGAATATTTTTTTTTTTAAGTATTTTACTTTGGTTGGGAACGCCAAAGGAGGACGTTGCGATATAAAATATATGTGGGATAGAAAATATATTCATATTATATTTCTAAATTAATGTTGTCTCCGATGGGGATCGAACCCGCAACCTTCTGGGTAACAGTCCAACGCGGTAAAAATTACACCACAAGGCCTAATTATTTTCCACCTAAATTTCGAGCCCAAGTTATTTCATTCAAAAACAACATAACGGTAATATTACAGAAACAATTTACAAAAATGGACTGTAATTATTGTGTGAGTGTACTAGTAAATATTTAAGTTTTTATTTAGTACATAAATATATGAATGACACTTGTATGTTGTGAATTATTTGCGATATTTATATTTAATAATGGATTGAGTTTATTATCATTTTTTTTCATTTATTATCATATCACTTGAAATTAATTTGTGATGGCCATGGGTTTTATATGCGATTTATAGGTCATGTCCAGTAGAGGTGTTCAAAAGAAAATTAAAATTAATTAGTTTGTTTTAATTGGATAAAGAAATGAAAACTTTGTAATTCAATACATCCTTTTTACATTAAATCATTAAAGAATCATAATCTATATTTAACTGTTTTTTCAAAAAGGTAAAACAATTTAAAAAAAATCTCGGCTTTTGGTTGGATTATCGCACTTTTTATGTTTTAGATAATCTACCAACCCTAAAGGCTAGATTAGCCAGACGCAAATTTAATGAGTTAAATAAGAATGGTGTTGTGTTGTATTTTTTGTCTCATTCTTAAGTTATACAATACATACACAAAACGTAAATACACAACGAAAATCTGATCAACCCCAACATACCAAATGACTTGAGAAAAATATTATTATAAGCTTACAAACACAAGCCTAAAGCTTGAAAAAGACTTGAGAATATATTGAAAAAGGCTATCGTAACAATTGTAGAAAAATCAAAACGGAACCCTCGTGAAAATATTATGTGTGTATGATTACTATAAGCTTATTCTTGCAATTGTAGAATAAGCTTACAAACATAATATATTATTAATAGTTGAAAAAGAGAAATCATAATTATTTTCTTTAATTTATATTAATTTTTTATTTTAATTTTAAAAATAAATAATAATTCATTTTAAATATAAATAATAATAATTAATTTTAACCATAAATTAAAATAATTAAATTTAATATGCAATTGCACGTTCACTATAGAAAATTTACAACTAAATGTACACGCAAAACACGTTTGACAAATTTAAAGAAAAAGTAATGGCACTTGCATACATTATAAGCGTAGAACAAAGACAACAAGACTAGAATGTATTGAAAAATATTTCTATTTCAATCGTCATATTGCGTTGTTCAATATGTGTATGTTGTTTATAAGCATACTTTAGAAAAAGTTATGTATAATAATCTTTTTTCAAGCATTGTTAAATACTGCTTGTGAATTTATATTTTATAAACATTATAATAAGCGAAATTAAGAAAAGCTTAAAACACACTATTTATTCTCAAGTTGTATTGCAGTTTGATTGCTATATGGTATATTGGGACAGATTTTCAATCTAGCCTTAAACAGAAAAAAAAACAATGAGCAGACACTCAAATGCTACTAATCTGACCGCTTCTAATCTGCTACTCAACAATCTGGTGAACGATTTAATTAGTCAACATATTGAGGTAGCGCTTACTTATTTTTGTAACGTAAAAATGTTATGCTACTTGTGATCAAAGAGTGATGTTGTCGCTTGTTTTTAATTACTTCTTTTTAAAGAATAACAAAATAGCTCAAATATAATTATAAAACATAAAGATAAAAAAACCAAAAAAAAAAAAAAAATTGTACAAATATATTTATGTTAAAAACAAAAGTAGCGTCATCCACCAGATTAAGTAAGTCATAAAGACCTAAAACTCATCAGTAGCAGACAAAATAATAACAAACAAGTAAAAAAATGTTTAAATTCGGCTATGCCGATTCTTTGAACACCCTCCACCAATATCCTAAAAAAAATTCCCTCTACTGTTTTTGATACAAATAATGTAAAAAAATTTAGAAGTAAAATTATGGAGGTGAAAAAAATTTTTTAAGGCGAAAATCTTCGGATGTGAAATTAAATTTTGTGGTGGAAAAAAAATTTTGAGGATAAAAAAATTTTTTGTGGTGAAAAAAAATTTTGTAGTGAAAAAATTTTTGGAGTTGAATATAAAATTATTTAATTTTGAAAAAACAAAGAAAAATATTTTACTTGCCAGTCGCTACTATGAAATTGTACTAAAATAGAACAATTTGTATTGAAAATTTACACAGAAAAAATTATTGCCAAAAAAATTTCAATAATTTTTTTTTTTTTGAATTGTTCAATTTCAATTAAAAAGTTAATCATATCAAATAAATTTTGAATAATATCAATTAAATTTTTAATCATATCAATTAAATTTGATAGTGAAAACCACACATTCCCAAATAATGGGTAAAGTAATGTATAGCCATAGTGGCCGATGGATTACTTTACACCTTACTTCATTGATGAATTTTACAGGCGATGAGCCTCCAAGTAATGTACATACCCATTTCTTTAGAGGTGATAATGTAAGGGGTTACTTATGTGGTTACGAGAATGGAAAAAGTAAAATATTTGTAATTAAAAAAAATAATGTGGTAAAGATGGGAATCGAACCAGGGAAATCTGGAACTCTACCCACTGAGCTATCGACGCATATAGTATTTGATTGCTTTAAACTTAAATGAATTGTTGCGCTTCGTTCTTTCGCTAGTGTTATCAAAACAAATACACATTACCCTTTTGCTTACAAAAAGACACAAAGTAATGTATTTAAAAATAGATTTTCAAAAATATTTCAATTATTATTTTTCATTTATAAATCATATTTTACGTAATCAATTGTGAGTAACTTATTACTTTATGCTTGCAAATAATGACAAAGGTAACGAGCTATCATTACAAGGTAACGCATGAGAATATCGCACCCATTCCCAAATTTTTTCTGGGATACTATTGACAACATATAAAAGTCATATTATTTTGATTTATTTATATCTTAACTTTTGGTACAGTTATTTAAATTGCAATATTGCATTTCAAATCCTTAAACAAAAAAAATGTTTATTAAAAATATTTTTAATATTACGCGTATTAATAAAAGCGTCATAGTTAAATTTTTTTAAAAAAGATAACCGCACTCTTTGTTTAAATTTTCTAAAACAACATAGTCTCAGTGATAAGAGTATTTGGCTTTAGATTTGAAAATTTACCCAGCAAAATAAGAGCTGAGGAAGAAGTAGTTAAACACTACATCTACTGAACACGAAGTTGTGAAAATTTCGGTGAATCATTAATGATTTTAACATTGGCGTGTCATTGGGAGGAAGTAGTTTGTTTCGGTGCTATGAAAAGTCGATAAGCAGATGGACTTTTTCATTAGTTTACGGAAGTTGTTAAATATAGGGACTACAAAATAAATATAGGGAGTGGCTTTTTTATGAGTTAAAAATGTGATTTTGAACACGCCAAGAATTATTATTGCGACCAGGACAAAGTGAATAACACTGGTATGCAAAATATGTTTCCAATAAGGCATTTAATTACTGCAGGAATTAACCATTTATGGACCAACTAAATAATTTTTTTTTTTTACTAATGGGGGTTAATATCAACATTTTGGAAGTTGTTTAAAATGACTTCTTACAAATCGAAAAATTTGCACTATCAACTTCTTTGGATGTTCTGAAAAAGAGATTCGTAAAGAATAACATCCATTTTATTTTGCTGGGTATTGATAAAAAAAATCAAAAATGCAGATCGATAATCGAAAGCTATTTCTGCTAAATTAATGACGCATTGCTTTGAATGCAGAGCTTGATAATTCTATTTATTTCATATTATTAATTTTATGAATCTACGAATAAATTATAATCACTTCATATCAATGATTTGATATTGTTCAATATCAATGATTTATTATAATTTATAATAATTAAATTTTGATTCGATTTAATAATTTGTTGTGTTTCTGTTCGGGTACAATTTTTGGTTATTTTATTTGTTAAAATTTAATCAATTTGATTGATTCTATGAAAAGAATCAACAAAAATCAAATTGATTCTCTGAATTTGATATTAATTTAATAAAGTAAAAAATAATTCAAACAATAAACAGAATTTTGCAAATTAATTCCTTAAAAATTTTATCAGATTTAAAATTTAAATCAAGGAATCATGTTTTTAAAGGTCTATTTTAAAATTTTAAAAATTTTAAAAATTTGAAAAAGTTAAAATTGGATTTCTTTTATGATGTCACTCTTTTTTCTGTAATATTTATAATATGATTCAATATATGGTCCAACATGAGAAATATTTTTTTAATATGGTATACGATATAATAGAAATAATGTATTTTATAATTAAATATAATTATATGTGGTAGAATTTATTTTTCCAATTTCCGAATATATAATTACACTCTAAAAAATTTAGGTAAATTTACTACAAAAAAAAAAATGGGAAAAGTTTTGTGTAATAGTACGTAAATTCGGTAAATATACACACAAAATGCGTATAAATATTTTGTACACAATTTCATATACAATAATACACACAAAAAGTATTTTTAGACATAATGCGTTTAAAATTAAACACTTTGTGCCTAAAATTAGTATTCTTTTGTTAAATTAAAATTTTACGCACAAATTTTGTAAATATACTACATAAAATGGTAATAAATATTTTGACATTTTAAAATTGGAAAATATTAAAAAAAATAAAAAAGCTAAAAGCAAATAATAATTTTTCAAAACTATAAAAAAGTAAATAAATATAATATTTGTGAAAATTGGAAAATGGTCAAATACCATAACACCTCCATACAAAGAAAGTGAAATAAAATTTAAAATACATGAAACCAAATTATGTCAACATATTTTCAAGGCAACAACATCTCATTTAAATCTGTTTATCTGGAAACGTTGCTCTTTAAAACGGAGAAGAGGGTACAATATTGCTGCACACTACAATTTAAATTGGGCATGATCATCACTGCACATGCCCATTCGAAATATATTATATATTTTAGGCATTTCATGCGTATATTTACCCTTCAAAAAGGTTGTTTTATTCACAGTTTTAGTAAATTCGCGAATTATTTTTAAAATTTCATTTAATTTTTACGCACTTTCAATTAAAATTACCCATTATGTGTGTACCAAATTACGCATAATGTGTGTACTTTTTTCGTTTACGCGCACACAGAGTAAATTTACCCAGTTTATAGTAGGAGTACAGTTTCCTACTATAAGTTGGGTAAATTTCAACAGAAATTATTTAGAGTGTATATATAACAAAATTATACGAAAAATGTAGTCTAATAAAGTCAGCCACACACTGCTGAGTGCTTAACTCACTACAACTCTGGCACACCGAGTTCAAATTCCGGCAAAGTTATTGGATCTTGGGATCTTACTTAATCCCCAAATATATTGCTGGATCTAGTATGATCAAATGAAATATGATCAAATATTGCGAAAGATAATTCGAAAAAAAAAATATTGTATAGAAGAAAAATTTACATAATTGTGAAAATTTATTAAAAGCAAAAAATAAATAAAATAAGTCACTAATAAATACATTTTTTGTCGATATTTAAAGATGACAAACCACACTTTACAACTTTACACCAGTAATAACGCAGTCTTGTAGTCTTGGCAATAAGACTTTTATTTAAATTTATTTATAGATGACAACCACACTTTACACTAGTAATAATGCAGTCTTGTAGCATGCTAAATTATTTTCTACAGCTAAAATACTTTTTTTCTAATTGAAGATAATTTTTATTATGTTCACTCTAATTAATTTTAGTTGAAATTTACCCAACTTATAGTAGGAAACTGTACTCCTACTATAAGTTGGGTAAATTTACTCTGTGTGCGTAATTGAAAAAAAGTACACACATTATGCATAAGTTGGTGCACACCAGAGAACTGCATTTGCTGATTGCAAAACGTTCATACGCAATCAACACAAGAATAAATATGTGTTTGCGTTCAAACGCTGAATATACTCCAACACACATATTTGTTGATGATTTTAAATCAATCAAACGACGTGCAAATTGTTTTGTCACTGACACATAATCATCGGTCGTTGTTAAACCATTGATTTTATTCTGTTCATTCGAGCCAACAATAATTATTTTGATGTAGAATAAATCAGAAAAAACAACAAACAACGTGTATGAGTGTAATCATAATTAAAACAAAATAGTTTCTTATTTATAAAAAGGGGGTGGTTTTGTAGAAACACATTTCATAAATGTTATATGTATATATGTGGTATATGTATATGGGTGGGTCTAAAATACGTTTTTTTTAGAATTTTTATTAGGAATACCAAAAATATTGTTCTTTGTGAATTTTATTTTTAATTTAAGTCGACATCTCAGGCTCGCCCAATCCGGTTTAAGTTATATATTGCCTAATTTTCCAATCAAAATAGATGAAAAAAAATTAGAGAATATTTAAATTTTTCCGGATTAGGCAAGTCCGAGATATCGACCTACATTTTTTTTCCAAAAAAATATTTATATTTCACAAAGAAGAATATTTTTACTACTAATAAAAAGTCCCACCCTAATGTAAACAATATTATTTATAAAATGTGTTTATATTTCGTTTTAATTATGAATACAATCATACGCGTTGTTTGTTGTTTTTTCTGATTTATTCAACGCTGACTTTTTGTTGTGTGATTACATTTGCATAAAACATAATCGACAGATGATTCACACTGATCCCAATTACGCGTTCAGTAACATGATGCTGATTTTATTCTACAGTGAATTTTGTTGAATTATTAAATGTGAACAAGAATTTTTGTGTATGATTAAATGAAGAAAGAAGTTGATTTTGCAGTTCTCTGGTGCACACATAATGGGTGTGCGTAAAAATTAAATGAAATTTTAAAGATAATTCGCAAATTTACTAAAATTGTGCGTAAAAAATCTTTTTAAATGCATTTCTAAATGCGTGAAAATAACAAAAAAAAAGCGTATATTTACCAACACAATGCTTTAAATTAAACTGCACATAAATATTTGATTTATAAGACATAATAAGATTTCAAATTTATAAGATTTATAATACAGAATGCATTTAGCAATATTTACATCATTTCGCGCAGCTTTCTAATGGGCATGTGCAATAATGGTCACCTTCAATTTATAGTGTGTGGCATGATTTGAATTCTCTTCTCGATAATAAAGAGCAACCTTTGCAGTGATATAGATTTTATACATCCGTTCACTTAGAAAGTTGTCTGTTGTTGTCTTAAAATGTTGTCTTGAAAATATGTGGATCATGTTTTTGAAAATTGTACTTAAGTTTTTTTTTTGTATGGACGTAGTATAAATGATTTTGATTTATTGTACGTTTTTTGCTTTTTCAATTTTTTATATTTTCCAATTTTAAAATGTCAAAATATTTATTACCATTCTAAATTAGTATAATTACAAAATTTGTGTTTAAAATTTTAATTTAATAAAATAATACTAATTTAAGTCACAAAGTGTTTAATTGTAAACACATTATGTCTAAAAATACTTTTTGTGTGTATTATTGTATATGAAAGTGTTTACAAAACAGTTTTACGCATTTGGTGTTTGTATTTACCGAATTTTCGTAATATTACATAAAACTTTACCCATTTTATTGTAGTAAATTTACAAACATTTTTTAGAGTGTTCTTTTTACATATTTTTGTAAAATTAACGAATTGAATTTTGTTATTTCAACAAACAAAGATTTTCCAAATCGCCAATTGCATTTTAATGCAATTTGTTGATTTTATAAAAACATACATTAATTTGAATAAAAAAAAGTAGTTAATTTAACAATTCATTCCGTCAAAAGTTAACAAAATTGTATGTTGAAAAAAAAAAAAAATTATTAAAGTCCTACCGTATTTCTAAAGGAGAGAAAGAAAAATCTTTAGAATCAAAAGAATTTTTGTATAGAAGGAAAAGTTCGTAATTAAGAATATTATTTTAAATTTATTCAATTTTTTAAACGATTTTTGCTACACTCACCAAAAAAAAGTCTGTAATGGCAACTGAAAATTTTGCTGTTATTACGGGAAAGTTTGCTAATTTGAGCACAGCGGTATTTTTTTGCTAATCTTAGCAACACATGTCTGCTGACGTGTAGTACAATGAATTTAGTAGAAAAAATATAGAAGTCACTACTAAATTTAAGTAAACTTTTTGTAAAGTGGAATTTAAAATCGGTTTGCTAAAATCAGCAAAAAAATTAGTAAATTTTATTAATATTAGTAAAATCAAATTAGTAAACAAAATTAGTAAGCGCTACTAAATTTTAGTTAATTTCTGCAAACTCAATGAATTGTAAAATATAGCAAAATTTTAATTTATAAAAAATGTACAAATTAACTAATTTTTTTTAGATACACTTGTTACACTTTAAAGCAGCTAATTTCTTTTGAAATTGCCTTACGAATTCGAATATACAATTTATTTTTTTTTATCGAGCAACTTTTTTTATTTTATTTATTTTTTTCAAAAAATATTTTAAACAAAATTTAAAAAAAAAATCAAAAACATAAAAGAATTTATCATTATGTTTTAATTTGGTAATTTTTGTTTCAAAAAATATATTTAGTAAATATTTTAGATTTTAAGGTCAAATTTTAATTATTTTATGGGCTGATTTTTAGAACAAAAAATTTTTTACTGCTATTTTAAGTGGACATGAGTCGGTTGTGAAAAGTATCTTCACTTCTGATCCTTTTTTCAAAAATTTGTAAAATGATTTCTGAAGTTAGTAAGAAAAATTTGTAAATATTCTGTAGAAATTCTGTAGTTTGTAAAATGTAAATAACAAGAAAAATTTACTAAATAATATTTTTGTTTTACTAAAAATAAGTACAAAAATAGTAAAATGGGATTAAAACGGTTTACAAATTTGTCTACTAACTTTTTGTCTAAGTGTACAAATTTATATTTTTGATTTATCGAGCAACATTTTTTATTTAATTTATTTTTTTTTTCAAAAAATATTTTACAAAAAATTAAAATTAAAAAAAAAAATCAAAGGCTTAAAAAAATAGTAAACAAACGAATTTATCATTTTGTTTTAATTTGCTATTTTTTTTAAAATATTTTTTGTAAATTTTTTGGATTCTAAAGTTAAATTTTAATTGTTTTAAGGGCTAATTTTTAGAAGTTTTTAGTTCTATTTTTGGACATAAGTCGATTGTGAAAAGTATCTTCAATTTCGATCCTTTTTTTCAACCTGTGTAAGATTTTAAGGCAATTTATGTTTGTAAGTATAAGATTTAATTATTAGAAATAAAATTTCTTTCAATATCCACTTTTTTAAAATTATTTTTTTTTTTTTGCTAATTTTAGCAAATCGGTTTTCGAAAATTTGTAAAATTATTACTGAAATTAGCAAAAAAAATTTGTAAATATTCTGTAATTTGTAAAATGTAAATAAAAAAAATTTACTAAATATTTTCTTTTATTAAAAATCTGTACAAAAATAGTAAAGTGGGATTGAAAACCGTTTATACATTTTTCTACTAACTTTTTTTTGAGTGTAAGAAATTAAAAAAAAAAAACTGTTGTTTCCACAAAGATTTTTACAATCAACAAAAAAAGCCCCGGTAGGCTAGTTGGTAGCGTGCTAGCTTATAAGTGCGGGTGTCGCGGGTTCGATTCCCACCAGAGGCTCTGGTTTGTTTTCGCTACAACGAGCCAAAAGCCTTCGTTGCTAGTGCTCGGTTAGGGTATTAAGATATAATTTGTAATTATATGTTTAATAAAATAAATAAATATCCCACTTTTGCACTAAAATCCCCTATTTCCGTTAACCAAATCTTTTTTTTTTATCAAAAATAGTTGGTCACATTAACCATAACATATGAGTTTCATATTACTCATACGTTCACAATAACATACAAATTTAACTTAAACAAATTCTTTTAAAATTAAAAATATCTTAAAACTAATGGCTCGCTATGGCATGTGAACAAACAACATTATCATTATTATCATTAAATAATTTTTAATTAAATTATTGTTTAATGTTTAAATTAGTATAATAAACAAAGTTGTACAAATATTAACCAAATGATCGGTAAGCAGTAAAACAATAATTAAAAAAAAGAATACAACTAAAAAAGAAAACAAACCGACGATCGTAATTCACACCGATATTAGCAAAACTAAATAAGCGTTATGATGATACTGCTAGCTGGCTGGCTGGCTGGCCGGTTCGTTACTTAGCTGGTGGGATTTGTGCGCGTTAGTTTGTCATTTTTGCTAAGCGATATTAAACGTGCATTGACTGTTGAACGTGAAACAAAAGTCCCGGTTAGAAAACAGTTTTATAATAAGAAAACGGTTAAAGAATTTTAATTTTTGTTATGAAATTTGAAAAAAAAAAAACAAAATAGTATAATATCTTATAGATAATATGTATATAAAAAATGTATATAAAAAAAATTTAAAAGTTTAAAAAGTGTAAACAAAATTTATTTACAAAATGAATCATATACCAAGAGATTTCGAACAACGTACTCCCCTTATGAGCGATGCTCTTCTTGAAACACATAATGAAAGTGGTCACATTCCTTATGCCGATGAAAACCACTGCAATGAATCCAATTCTTATGATTTTCAACAATCCAAACAGTTACCAATTCCTAGAACATCATTAAATGAACGAAGAAATACTGATCTCACTATACTTATACATCCCGAAGAAATTGCGTCTAATAACGAAGAAGCAGCAGCTTCTGCTGCAACAACATTTATACGTTCTGGCAATATTTCACCCAGAACCGACTCTGACGAATCAACAATCATGGAGACACCGCCATTACTGTTGCAACATAGTTTAAGGCGTAATTCCATTTCAATGCCTTCGGGTATAAATGCAATAGAAGATTTAGAGGCATTTAGGCTGAAACATAAAATGCAAGAGCAAGAACCTGTTGCAGAGGAGGAAAAAACTCCAAGTAATTCAGATAGTGTGAGTATTGAAAATATTTTGTTAGCAAAATCATGTGATCAAATAAGGGTTCACACACAATGCTTGGAGTAATCCACGCTGGAGAGGAGAGTGTATCAAAATACAGATAAGTACGAATGAGAAGGGAACAAAATCCAGGCTGACTTTACAAACGCAATATGCATTGCAACACTCACGGCAATGTCGTGAGTTCATTAATGCATGGTAACCCATTTGAATGCGCTTATTTTTTTTTTTGTCCTGCTTTGTCATTTTTGCACTCAGAAAAAAAGTTAGTAGAAAAAATTTTTTTTTAATCCCACTTTACTATTTTTGTACTGATTTTTAGTAAAAAATGATTTCTGAAATTAGCAACAAAAATTTGTAAATATTCTGTAAAAACTCTGTAATTTGTAAAATGTAAATGGCAAAAAGATTTGCTAAATAGTAATTTATTTACTAAAAATCAGTACAAAAATAGTAAAGTGGGATTGAAAGCTGTTTACAAATTTTTCCACTAACTTTTTTTCTTAGTGTTGAGAATTTCTGAAGTTAAATTGGAAATGGTGTACACTCAGAAAAAACAAGTTAGTAGAAAAATTTGTAAACAGTTTTCAATCCCACTTTACTACTTTTGAACTGATTTTTAGTAAAAAAAATATTATTTAGCATATCTTTTTGCTATTTACATTTTACAAATTACAGAGTTTTTACAGAATATTTACAAATTTTCGATGCTAATTTCAGAAATCATTTTAAAATTTTTGAAAACCGATTTGCTAAAATTAGCAAAAAAAATTACTAATTTTTAAAAAATTGGATATTAAAGGAAATGTTATTTCTAATCAAAACTTACATCTACAAACTTAAATTGCCTTAAAATGTTTTGTCGGCTAAGCGATCAGCTGTTTTAGTCTTGTAAATGTACAACATGTATTTACTATACCTTTTTGTCTTGTATTTTAACCACAGCCTAGTAAATTTTAGTTCTATACATTTTGTTGTTGTGCTGTATTAAATGGTAGTACTTTTACTATATCTACAAACTTTACAAGGTCTACAAGGGTACTTTACTACCAAGAGTGAAACCCTTAATATTTCCAACTCAAGTTAAAAACTAATAACTAGGGTTGAGATTTTCGGCTAAAAAAACTAAAATATGTGATTAAAAATCAAAAATATGGGCTGAAAATTTAAAAAATTTCAATAAAAAATCGTTTTTTTTTTTTATTTTAAAAATTATTATTTAAAGGTAGAATATCTTTTAAAAACTTAAATAACTAAATTAAATTTTAGTTTTTAAAAACAGATGAATAGAATTAATGTGTTAGCATGCTATATCAAATTATGTAGTATATGCGTCTCTTTCTAATGCAAAGATGGGTGTCCCAAGAAGAACGCAATTTTTAAATTTTAAATAAAACACAGATATTTAAAAAAAAAAATCGTGAAACTTTATTATATCGTAAAGCAGACAGAATGAGGTTATGTATGGAACAATATATCGTGCAGATGGCCGCCGCGGCTTTGCTGGCATGCACGCGATCTTTTAATGAAATTTTCAATGACCGTTTTGCATGAATGCTGCGGTATTTCATTAATGCAGCGTCCAATTTCCTCTTTTAAGGCTTGAGTCGTCGTCGGCTTATTCGCGTAAACTATCGACTTCAAAAAACCCCACAAAAAAAAATCTAATGGCACGATCTAGGCGGCCAATTCTGATCTCCAAAACGCGAAATAACACGACCGGGAAATGACTGATGCATCAATTGAATTGTTTCTCTGTCTGTATGACATGTGGTGCCGTCTTGTTGGAACCACATGCCATCTACATTCATTTCTTCAATTCTAGGCAAGAAAAAACTGGTTATCATTTCACGATACCGAACACCATTGACTGTTTGCGCTTGACCTGCCTCATTTTCATAAAAAAAAGGTCCAATAATTCCTCCAGCCCAAAAACAACACCACACAGTGACACGTTGCTTCTCGTGAATCACTTGAGGATTTTCCTCACCCCAAATGCGACAATTCTGCCTTTTGACGAAGCCATCAAGATAAAAATGGGCCTCGTCTCTGAAGATGATTTTATCGGCAAAATCAGCATTTTCATGTTGTCTCTCCAATACCCAATTAACGAACTCTCTTCGCTGTCCATGGTCAGCTGGCTTCAGTTCCTGAGTCAATTGAACTTTGTATGCATGAAGATGCAAATCTTTCGTCAAAATTCGCTGCAAAGTGGATTTGGAGACACCAATTTGCTGAGCTCGGTGTCGAATTGAGGTGGATGGAGTTTGAGCGACATCATCATGTACATTTTCGGTCGATCGACCTGGTCGATGGCGCGTTGTTGTCTTTACATCACTAACAGACCCAGTTTCGGCAAATTTATCCATTAATCTCTTTACAGTTGACTCTTTTGAAGCATTATTGTGACCCCAAATTGATCGCAATTTGCGAACTGTAGCCGCAAAACTTTCACCATTTTGGTAAAACAATTTCACAATGAGAATGCGTTGTTCATTCGTGTAGCGCTCCATTTTTACTAACCTCGTACCTTCTACTAGCAAACAATAACAATTGTTCAAATGTCAAACAATGACACTTCGAATGTTGCCAGATTTAAAAATTGCGTTCTTCTTGGGACACCCTTTATTTTAAGCTAGAGCTTCAAAAGAATTTATTTATTGATTTTTAAAGTTTTCTTTTTTTTTTTGGAAGAATTTTTGGTGTGTGGAAATTTTTTGAAAAACTTTTTTTTAATATGGAAATTTAAAAAAAAAATCACTCAAAAATGCATGAAATAAATCATACATAAATGAACATCGTAGAAAACTTCTAATTACACCATCATGATTTTTAGGCGAAATGCATCCAACATATTGCATGATTTTTAAATTTTTGATTTTTATTTTAACAATCAAAAATAAGAGTTATTTTTGATTTTTATATTTTTATATCAATAATAAAAATCAATTCAAAACTCTTATTTATTTGTTGATGCCGTATGTATTATAATATGCTGCTTCATTCTAATTTCTATATGAATATAATATATTATGTGACTTATCCATTATCAGCTATAAAAACATGAATGCATAGAAATAGCTTATAAGTTTTGGCTGCCATTCAAGTCAGTGTTAAGAGGTCGTTTTCAGGTGTTCAATTTTACCATCATAATTGATTTTAAATGTTCCTCAGATAAATTATATCTCAAGTCTCCCAATATTAATCTGAGTGCTGAAAATTACCTTTCTACACTGACTTGAGTGGCAGGTACAGAATGAACAATTAAAGCAAATTTTCAAAGCCCTGGAAACATAAATTTTTTGCTCTCCCAATATTCCAATAAATTAGCAGAAGTATCGAAACGCTTTTCTTTGTAATTGTCTATTTCCAAATAAGCTTTGATATAAAAATATAAAAATCAAAAATAACTTTTATTTTTGATATAAAAATATAAAAATCAAAAATAACTTTTATTTTTCATTTAAAAATATAAAAATCAAAAATAACTCTTATTTTCTATCTAAAAATATAAAAATCAAAAATAACTCTTATTTCTTGATCCCTGGCATTTATAAATTTCAATTATGCAAAAAATATGCATTTAAAACCAAAATATGTAAAAATATGCACAAACAAATCGATGCCATTTAAATGCAAATTTATTGATTCGACAAAAAAACATACATTTGCATATAAATCGCAGCCCTACTGATAAAGTTAGCAACACGAATTTAATTTAAAGTTAGCAACACGAATTTAATTTTGTAAAAAACTGATACTGGTATTAAGGTAAAACGTTTTGGAATACCGGTATTTTCTAAAATTAAGAGTTTCGGTTATCAGTTTGAAAGGGTTTTGAAATGGATAACGATATTTCAATGGTATCGGTTGCCAACCTTTATTAAAAGATATAGCAAAATAACATCGTAAGAAGGTTTTTAGGCCACCTTGTATTAAGCGTTTTTGTGTTTATTTACTGGATTTTTTTTAAAACCAATTTCATTTTCAATTAAAATAATTAATTGATTAAATTAAAATATATATTTAATTTAATTTTTATTCATTTAATATTTAATTAATATGATTAAATTTTTAATTGAAAATGTTATTGCAGTCAAAAAATAAATAAAATTGAATTTTTTTTGGCAAAAATTATTTATTTGTACTTTTGAGAGTCAAATATTGTTTTTCTCCAGTTTTTATCTTCCCATCCTTGGTTTGAACATTAAAATATTTAAAACAAAACAATCCATAAATATGCAATTTTAAGTTATAATTTATACCTACAATACATACATATAACAATAAAAAGTTTTAATTATAAACACTTGAGACTGATAATTAATCACCTGTGTCAATTTAAAAGTAAAATGTACATATGTACATATTGTAAATATTTACTGTATGTACAATATTTACTATCAGTACTTAACATAACAGTAATTAAAATACATGTACACTCACCAAAAAAAGTCTGTAATGGTAACTGAAAATTTTGCTGTTATTACGGGAAATTTTGCTAATTTGAGACCAGCGGTATTTTTTGCTAATCTTAGCAATACATGTCTGCTGACGTGTAGTAAAATGAAATTTGTAGAAAAAATTAGCTGCCGCTACTAAATTTTAGTAAACTTTTTTAAAGTGGAATTTAAAATCTGTTGGCTAAATCAGCAAAAAAAATTACTAAATATTATTAATATTAGTACAAAATTTAAAATTTATTTTTTTATCGAGCATCAAAATTTTTTTATTTTATTTATTTTTATCAAATATTTTATTTATTTTTTTCAAATATTTTAGACAAAATTAAAAAAAAAATCAAATTGTAAAAAATAAATGAATTTATCATTAAGTTATTTCTGTTTTGAAAAATATTTTTAATTTTTTTAAGTCAAACTTTAATTGTTTTTAGGGCTGATTTTTAGAACTAAAAACTTGTTAGTGGCTATTTTAAGACATCTTTAAGATATCTTCCCTTCCGATCCGATCCGATTACATTTTAAAGCAATTTAAGTTTGTAGGTGTAAGTTTTAATTACAAATAATATTTCCTTCAATGTCCACTTTTTTAAAATTAGTAATATTTGTTTGCTAATTTTAGCAAATTGGATTTTAAAAATTTGTAAAATGATTTCTGAAATTAGCACAAAAATTGTAAATTTTCTGTAAAAATTCTGTAATTTGTATAATGTAAATAGCAAAAAGATTTGCTAAATAATAATTCTTTTACTAAAAATCAGTACAAAAATAGTAAAGTGGGATTGAAAACCGTTTAAAAATTTTTCTACTAACGTTTTTTTTTTTGAGTGTATCAAAAAAGCGAAGAAGAAAATAAAAATAATAATAATAATTAATTTATTTATAATTGATAGGTAACATATAAAGTATTTCAGATTTTTTTTAGAGTTAACATAAAAATTATTTGTCGATATCACTTAAAGCAACCAAAATTAACGGTCAAAAATCTTTTAAGTGTAATAAAAAAATGAATCCCTAACAGATTTTTACATCCAAATGTGTTACAAGTGTAATTTATTGTTTACACTCGGAAAAATATTTACCAAATATTAAGTAATTCAATCAAATTTTGGAATGATTTGGCTCTAAAGAAATTTTAACTAAAGTCAAGTATATTATTTTCTTAAAAACAAGTACAAACAATTTACTTTAATTAAGTAAATTTTTTGTTAAATTAAGTAAATTTCATCTTAATTTTGTTTGGAAGAATTAAATTTAGTAAAAATTATTTGTAAACAAGTAAATTTTGCTTAAACTTTAATACGCTTGAACTCATGGTAATGCTAAATAAACTTTATTGCTCTCCGACACATACAAATCCGTCAAAGCTTGTACGTAAATGGAATACAATCGGTTTTTTGAAAACAATACGTTTAGACTCCGTTTGGTGTACTCGTTTCAGTGCTGTTAAAACGGACTTCACCGTTTTTCATCAGTTTTGATTCCGTAAAAAACGGTATTGGTCATTGCTTTAAAAAAAAAAACATAAATACGAGGGCGGATCAATAAGTCCGTGACTTTTCGAACTTCCCTCGTAGTTATATGAAATGCAACACTGCCCCCATCAAGTACCACCTGTTAATAGACTACTGTCAAATTTGTAGCAAGTTCCGTCATTTACTTTGCATTTAACAGCTGTTCAAAACATACAACCACATGGATTTTTTTAAAAATGGAAAAAAGTGAATTTCGAGTTCTCATTAAACATTATTTTTTGCGAAAAAAAATCGTCAATTAAATCAAGGAAAAGTTTGATAAATGCTATGGGGACTCTGCACCATTGATTTCAATGATAAAAAAGTGGTCTACTGACTTTCGTTGTGGTCGCACAAGTACAAATGACGCTGAACGTTCTGGACGGCCAATTGAGGTCAATACACCCGAAAATGTCGAAAAAATCCACGATATGGTGTTGGCCGATCGAAGAGAAAAGGGCGTGAGATTGTTGATGCCATAGGCATTTCATATGACAGTGTGGTTTCGATTTAAAATGATCAGTTGGATTTAAGAAAGCTGTCTGCAAGATGGGTGCCGCGTTTGCTTTCAAAAAGTGTTTTCAATTGACCATAAACGTAATCGTGTTACGTGTGTAGTCTCAATGGCAAAATTCCATGAATTGGGCTACGAATTGGTACCTCATCCGCCATATTATCCGGATTTAGCCCCCAATGACTATTTCCTATTTCCAAACCTAAAGAAATGGCTCGGTGGAAAGAGATTTAGCTCCAACGATGAAATTATTGATCAAACAAATGCCTATTTTATGGACCTCGAAAAATCCTATTTTTTGGAAGGGATACAAAAATTGGAGAAACGTTAAACTAAGTGTATTGAGCTAAAAGGAAATTATGTTGACTTCCTGTTATGCCGATTTGTATTATGATCAAAAACACCCTTGTAAATATTATCAGCTGAACATAAACTTATTTGTTATATTATCAAGTATTAAATTTTATAAATGGCCAAAATTAATTCGAAGGTTTTCTATTTTTTCGAAAGTTTTCTTTTTTTACATTATTTTCTTTAGTTTGTACATTATTTTCTTTTGTTTAAATAAATCTAAAAAAAAAATAATATGTACTACTGAAAATTAATACAAATAGGCTAAATTTATGTAAATATTCAGACCGTTTTTAATTAAAAAAACCGGTACGAAAACGGACCGGATACGGTATTCTGAAAACGAAGTCATTCCGTATTTTACACGACCATAAACGGTCTTTAAATGACTGACTGTCAACGGACTTAACTTTGCTTTTTACACAACAAAACAAATCATTTTCGATGTTCCTTAAAATTCACTTTATGGTCCGTATACGGGTACAGAACATAAACGGAACGTTTTTGTTGGGTTGTTTTAGTGTTTTTTTTATATATTTAGTATTAAAATTATTAATTATATCCTAATACCCTAAACGAGGACTAGCAAAGAAGACTAATTTAAAATATTAGTGTTTACTATACGTTAGGAACAACCGAATTTCTTGCCAACCCAATGGTTTGGTTAGAGCCATCGATATATTTGTTTGCTGCAATCGAAACTTGATTAATACAACAAAATTTCGGTTGAAACCAAATATTTGAATTGTAGTAGGAAACAATTTTCTTGGTACAAAATAAATAAATAATTCGGTTGATGCAATCAAAATATTTAGTTGGCAAGAAATCTGTGAATCTGTTTTCTTTGTGTAGAAAAATTTGAAATTAGTTCCAGATGGTTTATTTTTATTTTATTATCTGATATTAAAGGTGTTTAATAGAATTAACACTTTTTGACAGTGATAATTGTTAAATAAAAAACTTTTACAAAAATAGTGTTAGATTTATAAAACAATTAATAATAAACAAAAAATTTGTTAATTAAAATTACAAAAAAACAAAAAGTAACAAACAGGTGAATTGATGTCACACAAGATTAATATTAATTTTGTTTTCTTAATTTTTTGTTTCCTTTAATATTCGCCTAAATCCTAAATAATGAGATAAATTAATAACAATAAAAATATAAAAAAATATATATTCAAAGAGTCACATGCTGTATTATTATTTTATGCAGCACGTTTTTAACAATTTAAATTAGTATTAAAAAGTTGTCATGTGATATACATTTGTACTTGAATGGGTTTTGTATAAATTTTATTTTGGTTTTGTTTTCAAAAGTTCAAATATTTTGTTTCAGTAAACAATATATAAAATATGCAAATATTTTTTAAGTAATTATCGGTCATTATAACAAAAGAAGGGCAATAATTAAATAAAGTAATATTTAAAAAAAATTAATTGATTTTTTTTTATGTTAATACAATTTGTAAATATCTTATATCGTAACAAATTATATCTTAATACCCTAACCGAGCACTAGCAACGAAGGCTATCGGCTCGTTGTAGCGAAAATAGACCAGAGCCTCTGGTGGGAATCGAATCCACGACCCCCGCACTGATAAGCTAGCACGCTACCAACTAGCCTACCGGGGCGCTATGATTAATATTTTTGTAAATAAAACAAGCTATTAATTAATTACAAGTAGTTTAGCAAAAAGTGATTTCCAATTGTTGGTGACATTTCAATTAAAATTTTGTACTACACTCACCAAAAAAAAGTCTGTAATGGCAACGGAAAATTTTGCTGTTATTACGGGAAATTTTGCTAATTTGAGGCCAGTGGTATTTTTTGCTTATCCAAGCAACACATGTCTGCTGACGTGTAGTATAATGAAATTAGTATAAAAATTAGTAGCCGCTACTAAATTTTAGTAAACTTTTTGTAAAGCGGAATTTAAAACCGGTTTGCTAAAATCAACCAAAAAAATTACTTAATATTGTGAATATTAGTACAAAATTTTGAATTTAAATTTTTTATCGAGCATCAATTTTTTTTATGTTATTTATTTTTTCAAAATATATTTTCGACAAAATTAAAAACAAAATCAAAGGCTTAAAAATCTTAAAAATTGTTAAAACATAAACGAATTAATTAATTTTATTTGTATTTGGTAATTTCTGTTTTGAAAAATATTTTAGTTACTTTTTTTACTTTTAAGGTCAAATTTTAATTGTTTTTAGGGCTGATTTTTAGAACTAAAAAAACTTTTTAATGCTCTTTTAAGTGGATGTCCTATTTTCAGACATGGGTTGGTATATTCACTTTCCATCCCTTTTTTAATCTATGTAACATTTTAAGGCAATTAAAGTTTGTAGCTGTAGTTTTTAATTAGAAATAACATTTCCATCAATACCCTCTTTTTTTAAAATTAGTAATTTGCTACTTTTAGCAAAACGGTTCTCAAAAATTAGAAAAATGATTTCTGAAATTAGCAACAAAAATTTGTAAATACTCTGTTAAAACTGTATAATTATAAAATGTAAATAGCAAAAAGATTTGCTAAATAATACTTTTTTTTACTAAAAATCAGTACAAAAATAGTCAAGTGGGATTGAAAACCGTTTACACATTTTTTTACTAACTTTTTTCCTAAAAAATAGGTTTTTTTTACAATTTTTAAAAACATTTAACGTTTTTGTTAATATAAAAAACTTTTAATTAAAAATGCACCAACAATTTGTAACTAATATTTTTCATCATAAACTTTTAAAATCGTCTGAAAATATATTGATATTTTTAAATTTAATCAGTGTTACCAGGTTTGACGATTTTTTATAATTTTGACGATTTTTACTGCTAAAAATAGCCATATGAATATTTTTTCCCTTCATATGCCTTTTTTTCCTACTAATTTTTATTCCGAAATACAACTAGTTATATATTTTTTAATTTCTATATCTAAAAATCAAAATAGTAATTTTTTTTTTGCCAAATATGAATTTTTATGTGTATAAATATTAGAGCTTCTAAGAATTAATTCCCTAATTCCTTCTTGCTTTTTTTTTTTTGTTTGAACTGAATTAATATTTCCCTAACCAAATTAAAGGAATGGAGTGAATTCCTTTTTTTCATTCGATTCATCTGAAAGAAATTCATTTGTTATTTTTTAAATTTTTTCATAAAATTGTAGAATTACCAAGAAACATTTTTACGGACTCTCCGGTACGTACGAATTCATGAATCCGGCTTCTACTGTACGTTTACGGTTCGAAAATACGTATCGGTCGAAGCTTGTACGTAAACGGAACATTAACGGACCGTATAATTGAATTTTCGACAACAACACGTTTTGACTCCGTTTTGGTGTATTCGTTTCTGTATCGTCAAATACAAACCACTGTTTTTCATCAGTTTTTCTTCCGTTGCTTTGTGATTTGTTTAGTTATAAAAAACGAATACTTAAATATCCTTCAGATAAATATTTATGAAATTGAAAACAAGTTTTACGATGATGTGTGCAAATTTATGTAGATTTGTAAATAAAAATGTTGCCTGACAGTTTTTAGTAGATTTTGAGCAAAAATTTGCAAATTTGCATTGTACCAAAATTAAATTTTTTTTTTTATTTTTTTCATAATTTTTAATGGGCCACAATCGCAGTGATTGATGGATGCTAGTTGTGCTGGAGATAAATATGATATTTGTTTGTAATTTTGTGTGGTATTTGTTGTATTTAGTTTGTAAAAGTTTTGTTATTTTATTTTAAATATCTTTGTAAATAAATTAAAAAAAAAAATTGCTATTAGAAATAAAAATTATATGCATTTACACAAATCAGTTTTTTGTTGAAAAAAAAAACGGACAACTCCGTTTTTAATCCGATATATCGGTCCGTAAACCGTCCGTCTTTGACGGAATTTTAATGGATTCGAATCAGTTTCGAAGTTCCTTTAAATCCGTTTTCGGCTCCGTTTACGGATCCAGAAAACGGTACATAAACGGAGTTGGATACTGTTTATGACGGACCGAAACCGGTACGTAAACGGAACGTATTGTTTGTTGGGTTATTTTGCAAAGAAATTCATTCAAATCTAGTTAATTCAACTTTCGACCAAAGAATTAATTCCCTTAGGAATGACTTCCTCTTGGATTCATTAAATTTTCACTTAATTTTCTAAAAGAATTAACCCTAAGGAATATTAAATTTCTTACAAACTGTATTATAATTATGTGGTTTAAAGTAATGCAAGGTGTAACCTATTATTGTAGCTCTTATAGAAAATACATTATTTTATGTTTTAAAATAATGGTGAAAGTAATGAGTTATCATTACAAGGTAATGTACGCAATAACGACAAGTCATTACTAATGGTATTGCCTTGTGATGACAACTCATTACTTTCAAGGTTAGTTTAAAACATTAAAAAAATATTTTACCTATGGATGGGTTACACATTTCATTTTAAAAAAAAATTTTTAAAAAATTTATTATTACACTCACAAAAAAAGTCTGTAATCACAACTAAAAATTTTGCTGTTATTACGGGAAATTTTGCTGATTTGAGCCCAGCGGTATTTTTTGCTAATCTAAGCAACACATGTCTGCTGACGTGTAGTACAATGAAATTTGTAGAAAAATTAGCTGCCGCTACTAATTTTTATTAAACTTTTAGTAAAATGAAATTTAAAATATATTTGCTAGAATCACCAAGAAAAATTACTAAATATTATTAATATTAGTACTCAATTTTCCGTAAACTTAATGAATTGTAAAATATTGAAAAGTTTTATTTTTTTTTTAAAAAACTAATAAAAATGCACAAATTGTTACACTTTAAAGCTGCTCATTTCTTTTGATATTGCAAATTTATATTTTTTTATCGAGCAAATTTTTTTATTTTATTTATTTTTTCAAAAAATATTTTAGACAAAATTAAAAAATAAAAATTCAAAGCTTTTAAAAATAGTACTTTTTGTTGGATTTTAAGGTCAAATTTTAATTGTTTTAAGGGCTGATTTTTAAAACTAACAAAGGTTTTAGTGCTATTTTAAGTGGATGTCGTATTTTAGGAAAAAAGTTTACTGCTTAGGGAATTAATCGAAAATTAAGTGAATTCAATAGGAATTATATCCTTAGGAAATTAATTCCTTGATCAAAAGTTTAATTAACTAGATTTGAATACATTGCTTAATATTGATTCTAAATTGTAAATTCTTTAATTTTAATTCCTGTTTTTTTTTCTTGTTAATCAATTCATTTTTTGAATTAAAAAATAATTAATTAAATGTTAGGGAATTCATTCAATAAATGAATTAATTCTTCAAAGCTCAGATAAATATTGAAATACAAATTAATTTAAATTATATGAAAGTCTGTCCAAGTACCTCATACTTTTTTTATAAGAAAATGTCAATTTTTCTTTCAAATAAAAATTTAAGAATCTGGAAACTTATAAAAAATATGCATTATCATATCGATGCCATTTTGTTGCAAGTTCGATTCGCAAAGATAAAGTTGTTTTCCATCTAAGCACCACGAACTTCCCAGTCTTACTTAATAAGTTTTAAAGGTTTTTAAAAGTTAATTATTTTAATATTATGACGATTTTTAATGATTTTAGAAACGCGATAACAATTTAACAATATTTTACAATAATGAAGACGATTTTGTGTGAAATAAATGTGGTAACACTGGATTCAGTATCGATAATTTTATACCGCCAAAAAGCAGGCTGTAATTTTTATTGAAATACATTAAGAAAAATTAAATAATAAATTATTGTTGTTGTTGCTGTTGCTGTTGCTGTTAACACACTGAAAATCCATAACACTATAGACAAAAATTAATTTTGTCAACAACAGAGTACTTGCAAGAAAGTATTCCAAACTGAACTCTTCTAAGAACAACCTGTCTTATTTTTGTGTGGTCACCTTGATGGTTATAAAGATGTATTAGGTGGAAGCAATTGCATGTAGGGAGCATGCCAAAAATTAAAAAAAAACTATCCAAAAAGGGCTGGGGGAAAAATTCGATAAAAACCGATTTGGCACGAGTTTAAAACAAACTACATGTCAAATTAAAGGTTTCATCTTACAATTAAAAAAAATTTTAGTAGAAAATATGTAAACGGTTTTAAATTCCAATTTAAAAAAAATATATTATTTAGTAAATTTGATTGCTATTTAGGAATTATAAAATGTTTACAAAATATTTACAACTGCTAATTTCAGAAAACATTTTACAAATTTTTTAAAACCAATTTGCTAAAATAAGCAAAAAAGATTTACTAATTTAAAAAAAATGGATATTGAAGAAAATTTTTTTTATAATAATTAAAACTTAAACTTACAAACTTAAATTGCCTTTAAATATTACACAGGTTAAAAAAACAAATCGGAAGTGAAGATACTTTTTACAACCGACACATGTCCAAAAATAGGGCTTTCACTTAAAATAGCACTAAAAAGTTCCAAAAATTTGACCTTGAAATCCTAAAAAATCTAAAAATATTTTTCAATACAAAAATTAGCAAATTAAAACAAAATGATAAATTCGTTTATATTTTTACTATTTTTATTTTTGTCTAAAAAAGTTTTTGAAAAAAATAAATAAAATAAAAAAATGTTGCCGGACAAAAAAAAATTGTGATTTTTTTTTCCGTAAGGCAATTTCAAAAGAAATTAGCAACTTTAAAGTACAACACGTGTACGAGAGCGGATCAATAAATCCGTGACATTTTTAATGAAACACAGTTTTTTTTTGCAAAAAAAATTATTTTTCAACATAATCTCCTTTTAGCTCAATACACTCACCAAAAAAAGTCTGCAATGGCAACTGAAAATTTTGCTGTTATTACGGGAAATTCTGCTAATTTGAGCCCAGCGGTATTTTTTGCTAATCTTAGCAACACATGTCTGTTGGCGTGTAGTACAATGAAATTAGTAGAAAAATTAGTAGCCGCTACTAAATTTTAGTAGACTTTTTGTAAAGTGGAATTTAAAATCTGTTTGCTAAAATCAGCAAAAAAATTACTAAATATTATTAATATTAGTACAAAGTTTTATCGAGAATCAAAAATTTTGATTATATTTTTAAAAAGATGCTTTATACAAAATGAAAAAAAATAAAATCAAAGGCTTAAAAGTCTTAAAAATTGTTAAAACATAAACGAATTTATCATTTTGTTTTAATTTGGTAATTTCTGTTTTGAAAAATATTTTAGTAAATTTTTTTTTTACTTTTAAGGTTAAATTTAATTGTTTTTAGGGCTGATTTTTAGAACTAAAAAACACTTTTTAGTGCTATTTTAAGTGGATGTCCTCTTTTTAGACATGAGTCGGTATCTTCACTTCCGAACCCTTTTTTAATCCTATGTAACATTTTAGGGCAATTTAATTTTGTATGTATAAGTTTAAATTATTAGAAATAACATTTCCTTCAATATCGACTTTTTTTAAAATTAGTATTTTTTTTGCTAATTTTAGCAAATCGGTTTTCAAAAATCTGTAAAATGATTTCTGTAATTTGTAAAATGTAAATAGCAAAAAGATTTGCTAAATAATAATTTTTTTACTAAAAATTAGTACAAAAATAGTAAAGTGGGATTGAAAACCGTTTACAAATTTTTCTACTAACTTTTTTTTCTGAGTGTACACTTAATTCAACGTTTCTCCAACTTTTGTATTCCTTCCAAAAAATTAGGATTTTTCGAGGTCCATAGAATAGGCATTTGTTTGATCAATAATTTCATTGTTGGAGCTTAATTTTTTTCCACCGAGCCATTTCTTTAGGTTTGGAAATAGCAACTAGTCACTAGGGGCTAAATTCGGAGAATATGGCGGATGAGGTACCAATTCGTAGCCTAATTCATGGAAATTTGTCATTGAGACTACACAACTGTGTACCCGTGCATTATGGTCAATTTAGAGCAAACGCGACACCCATCTTGCAGACAGCTTATCTTAAATCCAACTGATCATTTAAAATCGAAACCACACTCCATATGAAATGCCTATGGCATCAACAATCTCACGCACTTTTACTCCTCGATCGGCCAACACCATATTGCGGATTTTTCCGACTGGCCGTCCAGAACGTTCAGCGTCATTTGTACTTGTGCGACCACAACGAATGTCAGTAAACCACTTTTTTTACCATTGAAATCGATGGTGCAGAGTCCCCATAGTATTTATCAAGCTTTTCCTTTGTTTGATTGACGGTTTTTTTTTTCGCAAAAAATAATGTTTAATGAGCACTTGAAATTCACTTTTTTCCTTTTTAAAAAAATTCACGAGTTTGTATGTTTTGAGCAGCTATTAAACGCAAAGTAAATGACTGAACTTGCTTGAGCGCCCCGATAGGCTAGTTGGTAGCGTGCTGATAAGCTAGTGCGGGGGTCGTGGGTTCAATTCCCACCAGAGGCTCTGGACTGTTTTCGCTATAATTTGTGATTATATGTTTAATAAAATTTGTCAGTAGTTTATTAACAGGTGGTACTTGATGGGAGCAGTGTTGCATTTCATATAACTATGAGGGAAGTTCAAAAGGTCACGGACTTATTAATCCGCCCACGTATCCAACCATTTAAATTCCGGCAAAGAGTCTGTTTTTTTAATAACTTATTTTTTAAAGCGCATTTAAATTATTCTAATATGAATGTGTTCGGCTATTGTGTTTATTTTTACAATTAAATTTGTCAAATCAAAAAAATTGACTTTTTCAAATCAAAATCCAATCAATACAGTAATAATAAAATTTATTAATCTAAACACAATGGGGCAATACATATAACCATTTCTTATCAATTTTTACAAATACTTCTGGGTAATAAAAACAAACTAGTAGATTGTAAACAATCTTAAGAAACCAATAAAGATTTATCAAAAAAATGTTGTTGTATGCCTAACAAGACCAACTGTTTTTTAATTAATTTTCTTTGTGAATATCTGGATTTTTAAAAAATTTTCATTTTTTAAGTTAAAATTTGTTTAAAAAAAAATAATGTTTTAAGATAAAATTTGATAAGAATTTACATTAATAACTCCATAACCAAAAATAATTATTGTCAGATGATGCATATTTTTCGAACTTAACGCATTTGATTCGAAATAGTTTTCTTTTATAAGTTACCTTGCAAAACTATAGATTTTTCCTATTGAAATTAAAACTGATTTTCGTTATTATTTTTACTAAGTGGGCAGGAACATTGAACCTATGACCAATCGTTATGCCTGGTTTTCATTATGTCATATGAACTGACAACAAAAACTGACTCAAATGAATTCTCGTCATTTTGTGTCATATGCGTTTTCATTACATCTTAAAAACTGACAATAAGTCGATAAAGCAGAGCGTGTCAAAGACTTATGTCAAATTTTGGTGTCAGTTGACTGACACGCCGTTTTCATTACAAAGGTCAAATATGATGAGGCGAGCGAACAGCTGATTAGAAAATATTAGTTTGTGTTCAATAAAAAGTGGAAAAAATTTAAAAATTATAAAAAAGGAACAAATGGCTATATCTAGTGCGGCGTTTTGTGTTATTACATTACCATTTCTTTCTTTATTTAAAAAATTTCCATTGCAATTAATTTTTCCAGCAAAAAAAAAACCAGCTTTGCGATCGTCAAACAAAAAAAAATTGACAACTTGTTGTCAATTTTATTTTAGATAAAAAATGCTGCCATATCTGTTGACAAACTGAAATTTGACGTTTTCACTTGTCTGTCATTTTAGACGGCAGTTCGTGTGCATAACTGACTGCAAACTCAGATGACACCATATGACAACCCAAATGCCAATAATTTGGACAAATTGACATTAAAAATGACATAGTGAAAACCATGCATTAGAATCAGAATCACTATCGGAATCAATAGATATAGATATTTTCTTCATATTATGTGCCCTGATCATAAAATAAGACTCAGACACCTTCCCGGAATACGATCCAAATTGTACTTGGTATGGATAGTACACTCAGAAAAAAAAGTTAGTAGAAAAATTTGTGAACGGTTTTCAATCCCACTTTAATGTTTTTGTTCTGATTTTTGGTAAAAACATGATTTTTTAGAAAATCTTTTTGCTATTTACATTTTACAAATTTCAGAATTTTTACAGAATATTTACAAATTTTTGTTGCTAATTTCAGAAATCATTTTACAAATTTTTGAAAACCGATTTGCTAAAATTAGCAAAAAAAAAAAAACTAATTTTAAAAAAGAGGATATTGAAGGAAATTTTATTTTTAATTAAAACTTACACCTACAAACTTAAATTGCCTTCAAATGTTACATAGATTAAAAAAATGATCGGAAGTAAATATACCGACTTATGTTTAAAAATAGGACATCCACTTAAAACAGCACTAAAAAGTTTTTTTTAGTTCTAAAAATCAGCCCTAAAAAAAAAAATTAAAATATAAACTTAAAAGTAAAAAAAATTGACTAAAATATTTTTCAAAAAAGAAATTACCAAATTAAAACAAAATAATAAATTCGTTAAAGTTTTAACAATTTTTAGGCATTTTAAGCCTTTGATTTTTTTTTTAATTTGTCTAAAATATTTTTTGAAAAAAAAAAATAAATAAAATAAAAAAATTTTGATGCTCGAAAAAAATTTTTAATTTTGTACTAATATTAATAATATTTAGTATATTTTTTGCTGATTTTAGCAAACTGATTTTAAATTCCACTTTACAAAAAGTCTACTAAAATTTAGTAGCGGCTACTAATTTCATTGTACTACACGTCAGCAGACATGTGTTGCTAAGATTAGCAAAAAATACCGCTGATCTCAAATTAGCAGAATTTCCCGTAATAACAGCAAAATTTTCAGTTGTCATTACAGACTGTTTTTGGTAAGTGTAGCTTTATATGAAGTACATAAGTTTTTTCGCTTGAAATCAAAACAAGTTACTATGCTTTAAAAAGGCTGAGGTGTCTTAAACTGAGGTTATAGAAATACAAATTTTTAATTAAAATTTTTTTTCTAATTTTCATTTGATACCGATACTTAGCTTAAGTAACTTAAGCTAAAATTCTGTTCCTGTCTTCAAAACTTGTAAAATTTTGTCACAAATTCGAAATGGAACGTTTTTAAAGCATACTTTTTTCGGCTATTGTTTAGAAAAAAAATGGGTTTAAAAACTCAAAATATGACGTGATAATAAGTGAAGGCCTTTAAAAAGCGTTATAATACCGCCAAAAGCGATATAGTTGGTCAGATTAATTATACCCTATACAAGTAATGAGTATTTTCTGGTAATCTAAAACATATTTATTATATTTATTTACTCATCATCATCATCGTCACCATTATCAGCTGAAAACACATTATAAACACTTAAAAATGAAAGTATTATAAACTCGCAAACGTATTAAATATAAATTAATTTAATTATAACCCACAGGGAAGGAATATAGAAGAGGAAACAATAAATTAAAAAAAGCAAACAAATTACAGAATAATAACAAACAATTTTTGACATGAAAATAGAGATTTTAAAGTTATGCCTCAACTGACAATTGTGATCATTTTCTCACCCAACTGACTGTGTGATTAAACAATAGTTCAATAAGTTTAACTATTGTTGGGGTGTAGTAACTACTAACTGTACAGTGGGGCGGCATTGTAGTAAAACTTAGACATAGATTTAAAACAAAATTAATTGATAGATGGAAGTATTTTATATTAGTACACGAAAGCTGCGTATTACAATATAATTTGAGCTGAATGCGAAAAAAAATGAGAAACAAAATTTAACACAATTTTTAATTCCCTATCAGCATTTAAATTTGTCTCAAAATTAGCGTAACGATAACCCAGTTACAAAAAAAAAAATGAAAATTTCAAAGTTTTTGTTTAGATTTTTTTTTTAACTCGAATAAAAATCTTTTTTCTAATTCAAAAGTTTACTATTTTTTTAACAAATATTTCTGTTAATTTTAGCAGCATGTACACTAAGAATATTATGTAGTTTACTGTTTATTTTTTCCAACTGTTTGAAATTTAATAAAAATTTACCCACAAAACGGAAATTTGGGATTATTACAAATTTTAAATTTATTTGCTGTCTGTTTAAAAAATAATTGAAAAAAATTTCAATTTTTTTTTATTTAAATTATTTGTTTATATAAAAAATTATTTAAATTCAAATTACAAGAACTTCATAAATACACACATACGTAGATATTCACACAAAATGTGTCTATAGACATACATACATTTTGAAGAATAAAAAACAAACAAAAATACAAAAACGGAAACAAATTCCGTAGGCAAAAATTTTAACATTTATTTTTAACTGATTAATCATTTATTTCTTACTGATGTGTCAGTTGTTTAAACAACATTAAAAAAAATAATTAAAAAAAAACCATTTGATTTTAATGAAAAGTAAGTAGACTGGTTTTTAAATAAAATATCATTTATTGTAAATGGCATTTCCGTTTATTTTAACTTACAAACTTTTTTAAGTGTACTTTTATTTGAATTGTAGATCCACTTAAGATATTTTTTACACATTTACAAATAGTTGAAATACAAAGAAATATATTTCTAAACCTTTTTAATATTTATTTAAAGTATATATTTTGTATTACCAGGGATTTTCTGTTACAGTTAATATTTTTTTTCATAATGATTTGATAAAAAAATGTTTTTTTATTTTTTTTATGGTTAATTAACTGTTAAGTTAAATAAATAAAAAATCATTTTTTTACAGACTTTGTGGTAATGGCATTTAAAATAAACGAAATAAACAAAATGTTATTTATTTTTTACGGAATTTGTAGTTAATTTGTGGTCAATCAAAAAAAAAAAAAAACAAACGAAATAAAGGAAAAATCATTACTTTTAACGGATTTTGTAGTTAAGAAAATAAATAAATAAAGAAAATATCGTTTGTTTTTAAGAATTTATGGTTAGTTGGTTAACAGTTAAAATACATGAAAAATCATTTATTGTTTACCTTTATTGAAAGTTAATCTATTAACATTTAAAAATAAATGAAAAGTTTTTTTTTTGGTTTAAATGAAAAGGTTTTAAAGAGATTTTTTAATTATTTTAAATTACATTTTCAGTCAATTTAAACTACAAATTATTTTTATTATAAAGGTTGTTTTTTATACAGGTATAAAACTTTAAGTTGGCAACACGCTTTTAACTGGCGGCCATTTTGTCAGCTGTCAAGTGATTTATGTTTAGTTTGGTTTGGCATTTCAACATTAACTGACGCCTGAACAACGCTTCCGAATTGTGCAAATTTATTTTGAAAAAGATGGTTCTGTTCGAAATGCGTATCGCACACTACGTCCTCACTTTTTGAATGGATATGTCAATAAACAAAACTGCCGTATTTGGAGTGATGATAATCCTCAAGTTACATCCAGAAAAACTGACTGTTTGATGTGCTTTATGAGCTGGTGGAATCATTGGTCCGTACTTCTTTAAAAACGATGCTGTTAGGAACGTTACAGTCAATGGTGACCGCTAGAGCCATGATTATTTACTTTTTCGTTCATCAATTGAACAACCATGATGTGCAGGAGCTGTGGTTTCAACAACACGGCTCAACATGTCACACAGCTTGTGCCACAATTGATTTATTGAAGGAAACGTTTGGTAACCGCATAGTTTCATGTTTCGGACTCGTAAATTGGCCTCCAAGATCGTACGATTTAACGCCGCTAGACTATTTTCTGTAGGGATATGTGAAGTCGCTAGTCTACGCCGCTAAGCTCGAAACTATTGATCATTTGAAGGAAAATATTCGCCGCGTTATTGCCGATATGCGGCCACAAATGTTGAAGAAAAGTCATCGAAAATTGGACCTCGAGATTAGACTACGTCCGAGCCAGCGGTGGCGGTCATATGCTAGAAGTCATATTTAAATTATAATGTCAGAAGATTATCTTTCGAATAAAGTAAATTTCATAGTAATTAAAAAAAATGCATCTTTGTTTTATTTAATTTCAAAGTTCTATAAATGTATAAAAAACACCCTTTATAACAGTCTTATCTGCAATTGTTTGTCTACCAACTTTTTTAACTTACGAGGGCGGATCAATAAGTCCGTGACTTTTCGAACTTCACTCGTTATATGAAATGAAACACTGCTTCCATCAAGTACCACCTGCTAATAGACTACTGACAAATTTTGAGCAAGTTCCGTCATTTACTTTGCGTTTAACAGCTGTTCAAAACATACAACCTCGTAGATTTTTTTAAAACTGGAAAAATTTGAATTTCGAGTGCTCATTAAACATTATTTTTTGCGGAAAAAAACCGTCAATCAAACCAAGGAAAAGCTTGATAAATACTATAGGGACTCTGCACCATCGATTTCAATGGTAAAAAAATGGTTTACTGACTTTCGTTGTGGCCTTACAAGCACGGAAAATGCCCAAAGTTCTGGACGCCCATTTGAGGTCTCTACACCCAAAATAATTGAAAAAATTCACGATATGGTGTTGGCCGATCGGAGATTGAATGTGCGATAGATTGTGGAAGACATAGGCATCTCACATGGCTCAGTGGTTTCAATTTTGAACGGTCACTTGGGTAAAAGAAAGCTCTCCGAAAGATGGCTGCCGCGTTTGCTCACAATCGACCACCAACGAAATCGTGTGACAGCTTAGGTTTCATGGCAAAAATCCATGAAGTAGACTACGAATTGCCCCCTCAATTCGCCTTATTCTCCGGATTTAGCCCCCTCATTTCCAAACCTAAAGAAATGGCTCGGTGGAAAGAGATTTAGTTCCAACGATAAAATTATTGATCAAACAAATGCCTATTTATGGACCTCGTAAAATCCTGATGTTACACGCAAAGTAAATAACGGAAATTGTTCAAAATTTGATAGTAATCTATTAACAGATGGTACTTGATGGGAGCAGTGTTGCATTTCATATAACTACGAGGGAAGTTCGAAAAGTCACGGACTTATTGATCCACCCTCGTAAATGTGAAAAAATACATAAAAAACAACAACATATTTTTCTGTTATTTAGTAATTAACTCAGTTTCAAACCCAGCATAAATAGTTAGTTTCAAGTAGTTAAAAGTAAAGTAATTTTTTTTCCTAATTTTTCACATAATCTTTTGCTCTTTTATCGCGAAATCCTTAAATCTTAAACATCGAGACATCCTAATATACATAGTATTTCGTAAAACTCTGCTTCCTACTCACTGTTTTCACTGTTGCTTTTAGTAGATTCCTAAGTTATTATTATATTAATCCTCACTAACCAACGTCTGTGCAATCTCGCGATTCGGTGATTTAGCTTGACCAGCCAGATCTCTCGATTTGACTGTTCCTCACTTCTTCCTCTGGGAATATTTGAATATTCAAGCCAAAATTGACAACGTAACACCACAAATGATGCGCACAGTTAAAATGGTGTAATAATTAGATCTCAAATTTGCATCAACGCCGACGGCGGCCATTTGTCGGACATAATTTTCCACAATTAATAGAAAATTTATAAGTGCAAATAAAAGTAATCAAACCCAAAAGAGTTTTCACTTTAAACAAAAGTTATAGAGAAAGAAAATCAGATGATGGGTTTTGCCCCACCCTGTATTTTCATGGAAAATGTATTAAGAATTCTGAATAAAGCGGTACAAGGTAAGGTTAGGCGGTATAATGTCACTGTTAAATGCAAAATAAATTCTCAAATATTAAGTTACCATTTTAGAAAGTACCGAGTATGATATCACTAATATGCGGGCAATAATAAAAATTAATAGAAAACAAAAAATAAATATAAAAATAAAATTATAAATTCAATAAAAAAACAAAAAAATTATAATGTGATCATATCAAAAAAAAAATGCATAATTAAAAAAAACTGAGGGTCGTTGAGACAATAAAAATAGCAAAATTATTCAAACATTTGTTTTCCTTATCGAACCCACTGTGCAATGATTAAATAATTAATACAACATTGTTATTCAGTTTTGTTTTTTTTTTAAACCAAAAATTAGTTCATCATCAGACTTTCAATCGTTATTATGTTTTAAAAAAAAATAATATCTTGAAATTGGCAAAAAAAAGAACAAAAATATTGAACCGGGAAATGGAAAATTTCTACTGGAATTTTTTCAATAAAATTTTAATCTCTTTGTTCAATGACATCTTTAGCGAATATTTTTAACAATATTCATGGGCGTGTCCCAGATAATAGTTATATCAATCTCATTTACAGTTCACATAAAAGTAAAACAAATGAAATGAATGCAAATAGTGTTAATAGTTTAATAAATAATTGCAATTATTCTAGCAGTGAAAGTGTTAATAATATATTGGACAAGGCAGGTACTTTTAATATGTACTTATGTATATTAAAATTTAAACTTTTCAGTTTTAATCACAGAATTGTTTGTTGTGGCAACCGTAACTGCTATTGTCACAGTTAAATTAATGTTGCCTCAACTGATTTTCTGTTACAACAACCATAGAAATCTGTAAAAACAACGAAACAATTCGATTGACAGCAATTTCGATTGTAGTCAGCAACATTGTTTACTCTGTGCACAAAAAACAAAAAATTTAAAGTTGACGCATTGTGTGCACTTAATGGGTTAAGGTTTTAGTAAAATTTCAATTTTTATAATTATTTAATCTGTCTGCCATTTACGATTTTTGTGAATTTTTTTTTAGATTCTTGCTATTTTTCAAAATTTTAATATGCAACCCTGGTGACTTAATTTTGGAAACTTTTTCGCTTCTAAAAGCAAACAGCTTATTATTTCTATTAAAAAAGAAAATAGAATAATTTTCAGCATATTAAAGTTTTTTAAAATTCGGAAATTTCTTAATCCGATTTGTGGAGTTTATATAAAAAGTAAAAACTGCACATCAAATTTTACTCACCAAAAAAAAAAAAAAAAAAATATCTACACTCAGAGTATTATGTTGTTTACTGTTTGTAGTCTAATAAAAAGTATTCCGTTCCATTTAAAAATAAAGAAACATACATTTATTTTTCAAAGAAATATTTATTTAAACTTTTTTTATACATTTGTTCGAAATAATTTACTATCATTTACCATTTTTTCAGTATCATTTATTTTTTTTCATTTGTTTAAAATTTAATAAAAAATTACCCACAAAACGGAAATTTGTGGTTTATTTGTGTCCGTTACAGTTGTTTCAAATTTAAATTTTGTTTGCTGTCTGTTTCAAAAAAAAAAAAAAAAATATTAAAAAAATTCCAATTTGTTTTTTATAAAAATTGGTTGCTTATATACAAAATTATTTCAAGAACTTCATAAACTCACATACATACAGAAACACATTCACACAAAAAGTGTCTATGGGCATGTATACGTACATTTTGAAGATTAAAAAAAATACAAAAACAGAAACAATTTCAAATAAATAATAAAATCATTTATTTTTTAAGGAATTGGTAGGTAAAATTTTAACATTTATTTTAACTGATTAATCATTTGTTTCTTACGGATGTGTCAGTTGTTTAAACAGTATTTAAAAATAAATAACAAAAGCCATTTGGTTTAAATGAAAATTAAGTAGACCGATTTTTAAATGAAATATCATTTCTTGTGAATGGCATTTTCAGTTATTTAACTTATGTTCTTAACCAAATCAGTACACTTTTTATATTTTTCACAAAAGTCCTACAAAAAAATGTCATAAATTGATTTTTTAAAAACTTTAAAAAAAGAAATTATAAAACAATACTCCAATTTTCAATTTTAAAAAATGTAATTTTCCCTCCAAAGCATTTTTGCGAAATATTTCTTTACAGAAAAAAATATGAAATTTGAATGCCATATTCGTGATCTGTGTTCCAAAGTCTATTAGAAATGATGGCTAATCCTTGAAATTTTCTATTTTTTTCTGTTGTACCGTGTTATAAATTTATAGCTTTTTATTTATTCCCATTTTTATTACCTATATTAAAATTATTTTTCAGACGAAATACAAATTTAATAAGAATATAACATAAAAAATCGTAGTTCGGAAAGTAGTAAATTAATTTACAGGCAAATAAATTAGTTGTGCAAATTTAAGTATTGCCAGAACAGCGGTTTTCCCGCTAGACTTAGCGATTTTTTAAAGTCGATTGCGGGATATACTAAACTAAAACATCTGCGAGATTTTTGGCGAGACATTATTATACCCTACACCAATAAGTGCCTATTCTATAATGAGTTGATTTTAATGTTTATTACCACCTTTCAGTATTCCAATCGATTCAGAATTACTTTCAAATCGATTTAACAATGTCGGTCAGTTCTTGTTATTTATTTTATGTGAATAAGTTGAAAGAGCTGGATCATCTTGATTTCTGATCAATTTAAGGTTCAGTGGTTATTCTGAAAATATTGATAGAGCAAACTTATAAATCTTATTAAAACTATGAATAAAACTTTATTTTTTAAGAAAAAAATCCAGGCGTTTTTTTTTGTATAAAATCTAGTAGGTTTCTGCACTCAAAAAAAAAAAAAAAAAAAAAAAGACGACCCAAAAATTAATCCAAAATTTCTTTTAAAATAGTTTAAAAATTTTCTACAATTTAAATCAAAATTTATTAAAACTTAGAAACATTTTATTAAAATGAATAAAAATTTCTATGTTTTTAATAAAAACGAAATAGTTTATATACTCAGAAATAGTTCATATCTTTTCTAAGTACAATAATATTTGTTAATTTTAGGAAAAATTGATCAATTTTTAAGAAAAACATCTTAGTTTTAAGAAATTTGCATACAAAAATATAATAAAACTAAGTTTAGTTCAAAAAAAAAAATTAGAACATAATTTACTCCCATTTAGTTCAAAAAATGTGACTAACTTAAAATAAGAAAGTACTTGAACTTAATGTGTGTTCATTTTTTCTCGCGAGTTGTAAAATTAACTAAATTTTAGAAAGCCATGCCTAAATTCAGTTTTTAGGTCTACCGCTTTCTAATTTTTAAGAATTGTTTTTTAAAAACAATTTTGCAACAATTTCCTTAAATTAGTTGATTTAAGAAGACAAAGGACCCCCAGTGGTCTCTCTAGGAGAACCATTAATTAACTACTAAAAGGATCTGACTTTGTCACAATTTATTACGTTTCATGATGTCCTGCAGTTCATTTTTTTAATTTGCTTACTTTTTAGCTAATGGAACTTAATTTATATATTTTAAATATATGAGTTTGGTATAATTCAAAGTAATTTAAAGACAAAAATATATAGCAAAAAGATCGTTAAAAGCAGTGTCCTCACAAAGCGGAAGACTTCGAAAGTGGAAAAATACTTATGGTAAAATATATTACCTTTGGCATAGAAACAGTTTCATATTTATTAAAAAATTTGTTTATCAAATTTGAGGATAATTTTCACTTAAAAGAAGTGCTATTTAACTTGGTGTTAGAAAATATTTTCTTATTTTAAGGTCCTAGTTTTTAGTTAAAAAAATTTTCTAATGAATTTAAATAAAATTAAAATTTTTCTTAAAATCAAGGAAATATTTCCTAGCAGTGAAATTTAAGATGATTTATAAAATTAATAAGGAGGAAATTTTACTGTTTTCTAAAAAAAAAATTAGTTCTCAATAGTAAAATTTTTCTATTATTAAGAAATTTTGACCAAATTTTAAGTAAAATTTGTTTCTTTATTTTAAGGAAAATTTTATTAAATACAGGTAAAGAGTATCTTTGGCGCCGTTTTCATTTAAATTTTTCCTCCAAATACGTTAATTTTTTTAAATTCTAGTTCATTTTTTTTTTTTTTGTTTTTGAGTGTGGAATTCTTTTTACACATTTACACATTTTCTGGCAAAACTGCGGGTTTTTACTAAAATCTTTTGGCATCACTTACAAATTTATATGAGGTTTTTTACAGAATACTCTAGAGAAGGGAAATCCAGAACTTTGAAGATTTAATTCGTTAATAATTTTTTTTTAATTCTAAATCGAAAGTTAACTAATTAAATCCAAAAAGAACAATCATTGAATAGATACGCATTTCGCCCAATTCCATTTATTTTTGAAGGAATGAATTAAATTATAACAGTTCGTTTTATTCCATTTATTTTTAAAGGAATGAATTAATTTATAACAGTTCGTTTTATCAAATTAAGTTTTTTCCATTTTGATAATACAGTCATAAAAAATTAAAATTCAGAAATTTTAAGACTGGATTACGGCCTGTTGGGAATTGTAATGCGCATCGCGTTCGTAAAAGCATCATATGGCAACACTGGAAATGTCAGATGCTCGAAAAAGCACATGAACAAGAACGCAAACAAATGGCAGACACGCATCACAAAAATTGTTGATGCAAGAATAAAATTTGCTATTTAATTTTTTTCTTAAATTTATTTTTATTTATGTATGTATTTTTTAGAGTGGAGATTGGTGCAATTCAAAAATTTTGAACAAACTGTGCAACAAACAAGCATCCGCCTCAGCTGATTTGGATGAGCATTGGAAACTAAAAATGGGCATCAGATGCTGAGCAGTGATGCATTTCCGAACAGGCCCTCAGCCAGACGTAAATGTTGCTTTGAATTATAAATGAGTATAGAAAATTTGTAGTTTATTTTGTTTAATTTCATACATCATTTGTAATCTGATGCGTTTACGTCTGGCTAATACAGGCTTAATTCTACTGAACGGAATAAATTTTTCCTTTTTTTTTTTATACAGTTGATTTTAAATCACTTTATCGGATTTAAATCAATCACTGAATGATTGATTTAAAATTTCCTATCACACTGAACGGTTGATAAACTGAACATTCTCTTATTCGTTTAATTTATAAAAATTGAAAGGAGTTTTTAAATGAATTAATTATTAATTAATTATTGCAGCTGAATGTGTTCAATTAAATGAATTCACTTGATTTGGTTAAAATAATAATCAATTTCAATTTGTGAAGTTATTTTTTTTTTATATGTATGAAAATGTATTCTTAGTCTGGTTCGAGATCATAGACAATTTTTTTCAAATGAAAAATTTTTCTTATTTTTATTTAGTAATCATGGAGAATAAACAGAAAAAGTTATTAGACACAAGTTAAATGGAATGCATTTTCTGGTCATCAACATTCTTCGTGTCGAAATGCCAATTATAAATATCTCTAACTCACAAATCAACGGAAAAAGCTATTTATGCTAACATACAGTTGATTTTATTATTGAGTTTTAGATGAAAGAAAATGCATTCCATTCAGCTTGTGTCTAAAAACTTTTTCTGTGTATTCTCCATGATTACTAAATAAAAATAAGGAACAATTTTTCATTTGAAAAAAATCTTCTATGATCTCGAACCAGACTAAATGTACATTTTTATATATATAAATATTAAAAAGATCAACTATAAAATATAAACTTATTTTTTTTTTAAAGAATACATTCTTTAATGCTCTGGATTTAAGCAGAACGTAACTACTTTTTTTTATCGGCTATTCCTTTGAGTTAATATTCAAGTTACAATATTTTTAATTGTAAATGAAGATTATTATTCTGATGTTAATAGATTTTTAGTTATATTTACAACTTAAAAGAGATTGCAACAAACAAAAACGGATTCTGTGCAAAAATATTTTTTTATTTGTAAAATTTAAATGTTAAAACTGCAACGCGTTCATTTTGAAGAAATAGTAAAATTATTATATTTATACGATTATCTTACCTCCCGTCTAGACTAAAAATAAATACCCAGCAAAACTTGCCATTGCCAGGTAATGGCAAATGAAATAAAAAAAAACACAGTTGCAAGGACTTACACTTTGATCAAATAACACATTATTTAACATGATATGCAAGAATAGACATAAATTAGTCATTACCAAGACAGTACTGAAATAAGTAGTTACTTGTAATATTGAAATAGGGAAATAAGTACATAATTGTAATTTTCTTTTTCTTCATTTATGTTCATGTGAACAATGTCGTCTTAATTGTAAAATCTGTGCGATGAATTTAGAGCCAATTTACACGGTGCCTTTTTTACATGCAACTATTGTGTGCAATTCTTGTTTGTTAGTGAACAGGGTAGAAAAGCAAGCGGGGTAAAATAAAAAGCACCGTTTTCGTTTTTCGTGCATGTTTTAGTTATTTTTCTTTCGCACTCATATGTATTCTTCTTCTTTTCTTGCTTCATTCGCCTTCGGTTTTAGTGCAACAAAAGTCACCGTATAAATAACTTTAGAAGCAACTTTGAAAAGAGAATTAAGATAATTGCATGCAATCAATTGCATCGTATAAATTGACTTTTGGAATATAAACTGTACTATACAAATATATTACTCTATTATAAGTAGTTCTATAATAGCATACTATAACAATAGCTCATTACACTCAGCAAAAAAGTCTGTAATGGCAACTGAAAATTATGCTGTTATTACGGAAATTTTTGCTAATCTAAACAACACATGTCTGCTGGCTACTAAATTTAAATACACTTTTTGTAACAAAATAATACTAAATATTATTAATATTATGAAATTAGTATAAATAATTGTAAGCTTTACTTAATCTTAGTAAATTGTTGTAAACTGCAATTTAATTAGATCTGCTAAAATCAGCAACAAATTTTACTAAATATTAGTGAAATGGAAATAGCAGGAAAGTTAATAACCGCTACTTAACATTGGTAAAATTCTGTACAAAATTTATTTAAATAAATAGCTCTAATTAACAAAAACTTTTGAAAAATATTTGTGAACTAAACTCAATGAATTTTAAAACATGGAAAAATTTTAAAAAAAATATAAAAAAAAATATAAAAAATGCACAAATTAACTCAATTATTTGTAGATACACTTGTTACACTTTAGTTTATTTTGAAATTGTCTTACGAAAAAAATTACAAATTTATTTTTTTTTTATCGAGCAACATTTTTTAATTTTTAATTTTTTATTTGTTTCAAAAAATATTTGAGAAAAAATTAAAAAAAAAAATCAAAGGCTTAAAAAATAGTAAAAACAAACTAATTTATAATTTTGTTTAAATTTGCCAATTTTTGTTTTGAAAAATATTTTTATTAATTTAAGGTAAAATTTTAATTGTTTTAAGGGCTGACTTTTTGAACTTTAATAACTTTTTAGTGCTTTTTTAAATGAATGCCCTATTTTTGGACATAAGTATCTTCACTTCCGATCCCTTTTTAACCTATGTAACATTTTAAGGCAGTTTAAGTTTTAAAGTATAAATTTAAATTATTAGAAATAATATTTCCTTCAATATCCACTTTTTTATAATAAGTATTTTTTTTGCTAATTTTAGCAAATCAGTTTTCAAAAATTTTTAAAATGATTTCTGAAATTAGCAACAAAAATTTGTAAAATTTTCTGTAAAAATTCTGTTATTTGTAAATTGTCAATAGAAAAAAAATTTACTAAATAATATTTTTTGTACTAAAAATCAGTACAAAAATAGTAAAGTGTGATTAAAAACAATTTACAAATTTTTTCTACCAACTTTTTTGTATTTTTTGTATTCCTGTGAAGGATACACTTTGCCAAAATTTTGCTGGGTAAAATACGTCGGCAGAATATTATCAAAAAATTGCTTATGAACACGTTTGAAGGTTGCTCTTTCTCTTTCTACTTGTAAATACCTTTAAAGATTATACAATTCTTATTTTTGTTTTTTTTTCTTATAACTTGTTAGATTTTATTTAATTTTTCTAAATTAAACTAATTTTATTTCGATTTTTGGTTTATTTTGCTTTTTGTTTTTTCTTTTTTGTTGGCGTCCTTTTTGAAAAATTTCAAAGGAAAATGAAATAAATAAATTGAGTTTGACATTTCATCTTAGCAATGATGGTAGTCACGATCGTGATTTGCACAGGATGCAAATAAGTTCAGACTGTTTTTAAGCATTTTCTTTGCCTAGAATTGTTATGACGGTGCAAACTGAAAACATCATCGTCGTGAGTGTCCTTACTAATTGCTACAGAATATTGCCTAAGAACTATTGCGACACATACTGCCGCCAATAAATATTGAGTGGTACACAAAAGTTAACATAATTTTGTCATTTTAAGTAATATATATCCACATATTTAACTTTAGTCTAGACTGGGTCTTATAGTAGGAGAAAAATATTAAATGTATATACTAATTAAGGGGATGCGAACTGACTTAATTTATCTTCCCCCCCCCCCCCCCCATGACACCGTTTTTATAAAGCGAATAGAAAAATTTCGCCAGTGCAATTTCACCCTTCGCTTTAAAAAAACAGGAAATTCATTAATCTAGAAACATTGAAATAAAAAACTATTTGTCAAATTGTATTTTGGTTAAAACAAATTTAGCCAGCTCCCACCTAAATAAATACTGTCCAATAATGAAATTTAGTTTAATAAACTTGTTATAAAGTTCTCATTATAAAAATTACATAACAAAATTTAAAAATTATTATTTTTTTTTTGGTTTAAGGTTATTGATGATATATCCGGTTCGGTTACATTTAGTGTACCGGAAAAAAATGTCACAACTATCCAGTGCGAGAAACTTGAGGAAGAAAGTGACGATGATTTGGAAATACACGGTAAAAGAAGGTAAGTGCAGAGAACAATTAAATTTTTACAAACAAATTTAATTTTTCATCTCTATTATCCGAATTCCTAAACAAACAAACTGTAAGCAATTATTTTTTTTAAGCCGAAGTTCGGTCGAAACCGTACATTTTACGATGCTTTGTAATTTGAATAAAACATAAATTACGATTGAATTTGAAGATCAAATCGTTTCAAAGTAAAGTAAAAAATGTGTAAACATCAGTAAAAAAAAACTATAAAAAAGCTCATTTTTAAAAGTTTTTCAAAAACAGTAATATATTGAGCAGAGAATACATATTTGCTTGTTTTGCTGCTTTTGCTTTTTTTTTTTTGCTTTTTATAGTCATACCCAGCAAAAATATTGTGTAAACTACTTACCTGCTTATTTACTCGCTTAATTACTTTTGTTCACGATATCCAAAAAGTAATGGGTACTCATTATTTTTTGGCTGTTCGTAAGCGAACGAGAAATGACCACCCATTACATTGTGTTTTTAGTAAGTGAGAAAACTAAGCGAGTAAATAGCCTGGTAAGTAGTTAAAATCCTGTTTTTGCTGGGTATTTGCTTTTTTTTTTGGCTTTTCCAATTTTTAACTTTAAAGTAACTTTTTCTTTGAATTGCTTTTTTTATATTTTTTGCTTCAAAAAGCTTTTTGATTATAAAAAATATTTTTCTGCTAGTTTTGATATATTTTTTATCATTTTTTTTAAAGTGTTTTTAACAACTTTTTACTTTTGTTTGTTTTTTGGTTTTTTGCCAATATTTTATTGCTTTAAATACATTGATTTTTTTTTTGTCTGATAATGAGTTCAATTTTAAATGTTAATATTTTAAATATTTAGATTTAAAAGATTTCTTAAATATTGCTTGAACCTTTAAATTTTTACTAACAGATAAAACAAATTTCAAATGAATTAACGTCTTACAATAATTATAAATGTTATACAATTGAAAAACTTACGAGGGCGGATCAATAAGTCCGTGACTTTTCGAACTTCCCTCATAGTTATATGAAATGCAATACTGCTCCCATCTAGTAACACCTGTTAATAGATTCTGTCAAATTTTAAGCAAGTTCCGTCAATTACTTTGCGTTTAACAGCTGTTAAAAATATACAACCTCCTGGATTTTATTAAAAATGGAAAAAAGTGAATTTCGAGTTCTCAATAAACATTATTTTTTGCGAAAATAACCGTCAATCAAACCAAGGAAAAGCTTGATCAATACTATGGCGACTCTGCACCATCGATTTCAATGGTAAAAAAGTGGTTTTCTGACTTTCGTTGTGGCCTTACAAGCACGGAAGATGCCGAACGTTCTGGACGCCCAGTTGAGGTCTCTACACCCAAAACAATTGAAAAAATTCACGATATGGTGTTGGCCGATCGGAGATCGAATGTGTGATATATTGTGGAAGACATAGGTATATCAAATGCCTCAGTGGTTTCAATTTTGAACGATCACTTAGGTATAAGAGAGCTTTCCGCAAGATTGGTGTCGCGTTTGCTCACAATCTACCACCAACGGAATCGTGTGAAACCTTAGTTTCCATGGCAAAAATCCATGAAGAAGAATACGAATTGCCCCCTCATTCGCCTTATTCTCCGGATTTAGCCAACAGTTACTATTTCCTATTTCCAAACCTAAAGAAATGACTCGGTGGAAAGAGATTTAGCTCCAGCGATGAAATTATTGATAAAATAAAAGCCTATTTTATTGACCTTGAAAAATCCTATTGTTTTTTTGGAAGAGATACAAAAATTGGATAAACGTTGGACTAAGTGTATTGAGCTAAAAGGAGATTAAGTTGAAAATTATTTTTTTTTTTTTTTGCAAAAAAAAACTGTGTTTCATTCAAAAAGTCAAGGACTAATTAATCCGCCCTCGTATTTATCAAATTGTGAAAATAATTTGTTGTAGGCTGGTCCCTATCCGGATTTCATTTTTGCCCAAGAAAATTATCAGGGGACGACATTTTTAGCATTTCTAAAAATATTTGTCAAGTTAAATTAGAAACTTAAGGATAATTCCTTAAGGCTCAACTACAATAGGCTTAAGTGACTTAAGCTTTGTTTCTAAAGTCAGCAAAAGTTTACTTAAGTTTGCCACAAACTACACGACTTGATTGCATTAGTTGAGATTTGCATGATTGCATATTTTTTTAATAAAATTTCTTGTAGTTTAATTTTAATTTGGTTTTATGTTTAAGTTGGTATTATTTATCTTGAACATGTTTGCTTAAGTTGGGTACGATGAGTTTTGATTGTAAATAAACTGATACAATTTTTTTATATATAAAAACAAGACAGTATTTTGCACAGACTACGCAGACAGGAAACAGCTGATTGAATCAAAATGGCGACTTGAGAATGAGTAAAAGGAAATGTCAAAATTGCAGTGATAAAAAGAAAGAGACAGATATACAAACAAATATGTACCATACATACAATTTATATGGAGTCAATTTTTTCTATCTCATTTTGTAAGTCACTGCAATGTAAAAATAACCATACGGTTCGAGAATTCTTGTTTGACATATGTCATTGGTAACCCGCTTGTGTAGTAGTAGTATGTGGTATTATGACTGTAAATTTCAGAATAGTGTTTTATTTGATTTTGATAATTATTCATTGATTGTTGTCAGCATTTTATAATTATAATTATCATAAAAGTGTTTAATAGTGGGAGTTGTTGTTGCCCGAGTACACGCAAAGAAAAAACATGGTTGGGGTAATCATATTCAAAGAGCATCATATATTTTTGTGTTTATGGTTGTGCCAACCATAGTCGTACCATAATATGGTTATCATATTATGATAATACAATAATCATATTTATACACAATATTGTCCCTACAGTTATATTATGATTCAAAAATTACAATATTGTGGTCCTAAATAAACATGTTATATTGAATTTATCATAATACATATGATCTCACGTAATCATAGTATTCTCAAAATATTATCATATTATAGTCCCTTATAACTATATTATAATTCCTGGATTATCATTATATGATTTCTAATCTAAAAAAATTTCTTAAAGGAAAAGTTTTTAGAAACTTTAAAAAGCTCTTTAAATTTAAGAATATTTCTACTAGAAAAAAGAAAGGCCTTAGAATATAAGATTGGAGAATCTAAAAATATTTAATCAAAACAATGTCTAAAAATCTAGTATTTTGTGTAAGAAACCTTTTCGTACAAAAAAAAAATGGCTTTTTCTTATAAAATATATTTTATTCATATTTTGAGAACTTTTTACAAGAAATGAATTAATAAACATATTTTTTTAATCTAATTGTTTTTACTGAAAATAATTAAAAAATATAAAATCTTTCAATAGAATCTTTTTGACAATGAATTGTAAATAATATTATTTGCATAAGGAATTTTCGAAAAACACCTCTAAAAAAACCTTTTAAAGCTAAAAAAAATAACTGTATCTTAATAGGTCATTTGATGAAATGTTTTTTTTTAATGACATGAGAAAATTTTTTTTTTACCCATCTGATTTTGTCCAGTTTTAGTAAACAATATGTATATAATTGTTTTTTAAGACATTTTTTATTAAAAACAAATTTTGGTTTTTATGAAAACAAGACAATATTATGACTGTAAATGTCAAAGTCATATTTTACTTGATGTATAATTATTTATTGATTGTTGCCAGCATTTTATCATTGCACAATTATCATATTTTATTCATAGTCAGAATTTTTGTACCCCAGTATGGTTACAGCCAATCATAAAATAGTAAAATATTTACTAAATAAAGATGGTAGCGACCATGTTGATGACTAGAAAACCAATAACGTGGTTGTGACAACCATACCCGATTGCAGCAAGCACAATATAGTGGCAGTTATCATATTGCAACCATGTTTTTTCTCTGCGTGTATGTTTAAAGCCAATAACTTGACTGTGACAACCATACCCCAATGCAGCAAGCATAATATAGTAGCAGTGATCATGTTGCAACCATGTTTTTTTCTCTGCTTGCAGTTTATCTCAGTTGGTAACTGCAATAGTGCTTTTATACCAAAATTCTATGCAAAGAAATGTTATTCCGACATATTTTTTTGTTATTAAACTTGGAAATAGCTGACAAAATTCGTTTTCGGTTTAAATAAACCAAGTTTAACTCACATCCGAAAAACTCTGCCTGAGTGTAATGAGAGACTATGAAAATAAACAAAATTTTTAAAATCTAACTTGTTTTTCATTGTCAGGCTAAGAACATTTCGAACGAACCTGGTATATTTGTGTTTAAAAAATTCTAAAAGTAATAGAATATAAAAGAAATGTTTCTTAACATTGTAATTGTAATTCTATTCTAAAGGGTGGATAAATTTTAAGGGCCGATGTTGAATGTGAACCACACCTAAACGTCAAGTTTTTTTTTGCATTTCATTTGACATTTCTCAATTTCAGACTAACTTAATTTGAACCATGAAAATATACACAATCGAGCAACGCGTTAAAGTTATTAAGGCTTATTATGAAAATGGGCGTTCAAATCAAAATGCACTTCGTGATTTTTTTTGGTCAGCATAATCGACCAAATGTGTCCATAATCGGGAGAATTGTGGGCAAATTTCAGCAAACCGGGTCTGTAAAAACACCTGTGCGTGCTTGCCCAGTTCGTTCTGCTGTTGTTCGCGATAGTTTGTCAAGAGGTCGGCCAAGCATTTACCGTGAATGGTGTTCGCTATGGCGAGATGATAATGAACTTTTTGTGGCCAGGAATTGAAGATATGACCCTGGACGATATGTGGTTTCAACAGGACGGTGCCACTTGCCACACAGCTAACGAAACAATGGCTCTTTTGCGCGACAAATTCAATGGTCGTGTTATCTCACGTGGTGGCGATGTCAATTTGCCGCCAAGATCATGTGATTTGACACCGTTGGACTTCTTTCTTTGGGGTTATTTGAAAGAAAAGGTGTACGTCGTTAAACCAGCAACAATTCAAGAGCTAAAGGATGAGATAATTCAGCACATTAACGGCAAAGAACCTCAATTATGCCTCAGCGTCATCGAAAATTTGGACCATCGGATGGAGGTGTGCCGCCGAGTTCGCGGCAGCCATTTGGCCGATATTTTGTTCGATAAATAATTGAACCATACCATATTATCATAATAAAAAGAAATGACAATAATTTCCTAAATAATTTGTGTTTTATTCAAAATCATCATCGGCTCTTAAAATCTAACCACCCTTTACATTGACGGTCCACTGTATTTTTAATAATGAAATTTAATTTAAAAAATGTCACTTTTTATATTTACTGCATCATCTTTATTATCTTTTCAAGTGTGGTGAACTTTTCTTTATAAAAAAGTCTGTCTTTTGGTCCATTGGCGCCATAATTCTCAATTTAAATTTATTTAAATAAGAGCTAACCTAGAAAATCGGACAGCGCCTCTTGATACAGTGTGGTCGTATTATTAGGTTTACCCATCTGGTGCCCCGCTTGTTAGGGTTTTCAGCTATAGCACAGTGCTATTAATAAGCTAATTAAATTCCTTCTACCTAATCAAAAAATATAAGTCATTTGCCGGCTTCCTTATATAACTGACAATCATTTATAAATTAAAAAAAAATCTTTAATTTTCATTTGTAGAATAACATTTATTTAATTAGATGAGAATTCGCCTCTCCACTTTTTTACTTTTGTGTATGCATCAAGTTACACTCACTCACGTGTCTACATGCTAGATTATCTTTAACAGTTTAGAGTGAATATATTGCAATAAATTTGCCACAGTCTAGCTAAGCTATGATGAATTTAATTAAGATTAATTTTGTTTATTTAAAATTGTATTCAATTCTCTAAGAAATTTGAATAAAATACATCTATTACTTTGCTGTCAGTGTGTTCGTTTAAGGGCTATTTTCACGTTGACACTTTCTACCCTTTAGTTCAGAAAAATTTTTCCTTTACGAAACATCTGCACAATCAGGAACTATCACCTAAAGAGAAATCTATTGATACCGAAAATTATTTAGCCAAAAAAATCTTTAGATTTTTATGAAATTTTCCTAGAGAAAACCTTCCAATGCAGAAGACTTTTTCCTAAAGATTCAGAAGACCCTTTCTACATAAAAAACTTCCAAATCGGGGTACTCTTCCTTATAGAAAACCTTTTGAACTTTGAGGATTTTTTGTTACAAGAAAAACTCTGATTCTGAAAAAAAGTCCTGAAATTCAGAGGATTTTTCATTGGAAAAAAGAGTCCTCAGAATCTGAGGATTTTTCTGTTGAGTAGTTCAACATCAAAGGATTTCTCGCAATCTGAGGATTTTTTGAGGACTTTTTAAATGTCCTAAAAACAATTTTAGACGTTTTTTACAAAGTCCTGAGGATCTAAAGTTTTTTCAATAGGATAAAGAGTCTGAGGATTCTTCTGTTTCAAGAGCTTCAAGTCTGTTTTGTATTTAATAGTACCTAATTTGACGTTATAATCGTTATATCAAAGTTGTACTGTAGTTAAGTAAAGATTTGAAATTTAATATCTTATTACAGTTATTGTTGTTTAAAGCTTTATAAAGTGCTTTTAATATGGATAATATAAAATAAAAATATTATAAGATTTTTTTTATTCACAGATTGCATTCTCTGTCATGACGACAGACTGAATCTACATTCTAGGGTATACAATTACTCGAATTTTAATTTTAATCGATTAATCGTTCAAATAATTTTGAATTTTTAAATAAATAGAATTTACAATTTGTTTTTTGTTGCTTTAAAAATTGTATTCTAAAAATAAAATGAAAAAACTGTTTTGTATTTTTTGAAAGAGATACCGACAAAAATTGTCAATTTAAAATTAATTTACTTTGAGTAAAGACAAAAATAGTTAACTTGAACTCTAAAAAAAATGTTAACGATTTTTTAACTATTGGGTGTACAAGTTAATAATGTCGTTTGTGTCAATAATAACAAATATGGTATTTTGGAGGGTAAACATCTGTCATTATAATTCAGTATTCGATAGACGCCAAAGTGTAAACACACATTTTTTCAATCGAATGTCGAATTTGGTGCCTAAAAAAGATGTTTTTCGGGGAAGTCTGATAACCGTTTTTCAGTTGAAGAAAACGACTGCTGAAAGTTATCGAATGTTGGTAGAAGCTGCACCTGCACATGCACCAACTCAAAAAACTTGTGAACTTTAGTTTGCGCGATTCAAAAGTGGTGATTTCGACACAGAAGACAAGAAGAGGACTGGTCAGCCGAAAAAGTTTGAAGATGAGGAATTGAAAGCATTACTCGACGAAACGCAAGAAGAACTTGCATTACCATTAGGAGTCACACAACAAGCGCTTTCCCTAAGTTTTAAAGCATTGGGATTCATTCAAAAGCAAGGAAATTGGGTCCCATATGATTGAAGCCGAGAGGCGTTAAAAGCCGATTTTGCATGTCAGAAATGCTGCTTAAACGCTACAAAAAGAAGTCATTGTATTGAATTATTGTTACTGGTGATGAAAAATGGATACATTACGATAACACCAAGGGTAAAAAGTCATATGTAAGGCCCAGCCAAATCAACGCCGAAGCCAAATATCCATGGCGCCAAGGCAACAGGTGTATTGAGAGAAGTCCTTGGCTTGACACATTTGACAGCTGTCGGATCATTAATTTGTGAATTTAAGCATTTTGAGTGAAGCAACTTTTGCGTGTTGATAAAAAAATGCTTTTTGAAGGGAAAAAGTACAGTTGAAGTAAAAACTTGGCTTGATGACGAGTTTCCGGACACTGCCCCAGGAAAATCAACCATCAAGGATTGGTATCCTAAGTTTAGACTTGGTGAAATGAGCACCGAAGACGGTGAACGCAGTGGACGCCCAAAAGAGGTTGTTAGGGACGAAAATATCAAAAAAATCCACAAAAGGAAGGACCATCAACAGCGACTATTACATAGCGTTATTGGACCGTCCGAAGGACGAAATCGCCGGAAAACGGCCGTATTTGAAGAAAGGGAAAGTGCTGTTTCACCAAGACAATGCACCGTGTCACAAGTCAGTGAAAACGATGGCGAAAATCCATGAATTGGGCTTCGAATTGCTTCCGCATCCACCGTATTCTCCAGATCTGGCCCCCAGCGACTATTTCCTGTTCTCAGTTCTCAAAAGAATGCTAGCTGGAAATAAGAGGTGATCGCCGAAACTGAGGCCAATTTCGAAGCAAAGCACAAATCGTAGTACAAAAATGGTATCGAAAAGTCGGAGGGTCGCTATAATCAGTGTATCACCTTTGAAAGGAACTATGTTGAATAAAAAAACGAATTTTGCCAAAAAAAATGTGTTTTACTATGGTGGGCCGGGGACTTGTCAATAGACCTGTTAATGCTCTGTATTTGGTGGGATCAGAATCAGCTGTTTAAATCGGGTCAGATGATCAGAGGGGACCTGTACCGAACACAATCGATTCGTTTGAAGAGAGCAATCAACGAAAAACGACCAGAATATTTGACCAGACACGAGGCCATTATCTTCAATCATGACAACGCCACATGTTGCAAGGTCGGTCAAAAACTATTTGGAAAACAGTGGATGGAAAGTTTTGGCTCACCCGCCTTATAGTCCAGACCATTTTGTTTCGATCGATGAAGGACGCCCTTACTGGAAAACGCTTCAATCCAGAAAAGCGTATTAGAAATTGGCTTGATTTATTCTTTACCTTAAATCCCGAGTAGTTCTTTTTGGCGCGGAATACATATGCTACCAGAAAGATAGGAAAAAGTATTGGCTAACGATGGACAATACTTTGAATAATGTATCAATTCATTTTGTTATTATAATAAATGCATTTTCAAGCAAAAAAATCGACATTATTAACTTGTATGCCCAATACATGTACCGGTAGAAAAAAAAATATCCAGAATAACTTTTAACGAATTTTGTTGTTAATTATTGAATTTTGACAATTTAACTAACGAATTTTGTTATTAAAAAATTACAGAACCGCACTACAGGTATATCTAAGACCGACATGAGTTTAATAGTTTAGCAAAGATTTGACTATCATTACTATGGTTAAGCACTAAACTTTGGTTATCTGAGATAAGCTAGCAGGGCCCTCAGGGAATGAAATGAAAATCTTGTTTTTACATTAAAACATATTTTCAAAACATTTTTCTTTATATTTTTAATCAATTTTGATTAATCGATTAATCGAATAAAATTATTCGTTATTCGAATTTTGGACATACAAAAAATTATTTTACAAAATTATTTATTTAATCGATTAACGATTAACCGATTGAATACCCTACTACATTCACATGTATACCAACACAATTTTATAAACGTTTAATATGAAGATTTCTTAGTAGTATGAGTAAATTAAATAAGTAATTCACGCCTGTACATACTGAGGCGTACGTAGTTTGTACTTATTTTTTTGGTTTATCTACTTTAGAGAGTGATTTAAATACATATTATTTTTGTTTCAGTATTATAATGGATTCGAAACTGATAAGAACATAAAAAATAATAATTCAAGGAATGTAGTTTTATAAAGATTTTTATTTTTTTTTACTTTGAGATTAAATTGCGAAACAAGTTACAAATTGAATTAAATAATTTAATTGCACAACGAATGATCAAGCCATGATTTACTTATATAAGTGATAAATTACAAAAAATTAAAATTGAAAAAATATATATACGAGTATATTTTGAAAATAATTTTATGTAACATTATGTACATAATTAAAATGTTTATTAATTAAAACAGAAAAAGTGTTGATTTATGAATAATTCTTTTGAGTGGAATGTGTAACAAATTCAGATACCAAATAGTTAAAGCTTTATAAAAAACCGGTAGGTTTTTAATTAAAAAAATTCAGATTAAAAGCATCTAAATACGCAATTAGAAAATAAACAAAGAAGAAAAGAAAAAATCCAAAAAAAAAAAACAAATTTATATTAACAAAAGTTATTAGAAATCAAATAGTAAATACTGGATTTGAAATTTATATGTACATACATTTATGAAATTGATTTGTGTAAGTACTGGGCCCAAGTATAGAATAAATTTTTAAATTTAATGTATTTATTTGTTCAAACACTTTCATTAACTGAAAACAAACCAAGCAATCGCAATAGTTATAGTCATTTAATCTAGTAAAAATTAAATTAAGAAGTTAATACACTTTTTATACACCCCCCACCATATATGGTGTGGTTACACTCAGAATATTATGTAGTTTACTGTTTGTAGTTTAATAAAAAAGTTTTCCGTTCCATTTAAAAATAAAGCAATACACGTTTATTTTTCAATATCTATTTTAAACTATTTTATACAATTGTTTGAAATAATTTCCTGTCATTTACCGATTTACTGTTATTTGCCGATTAAAAAACAAAACAAACAAAAAATACAAAAACGGAAACAATTTCAAATAAATGATAAAATCGTTTATTTTTAAACATTTATTTTAACTGATTGATCATTTGTTTCGGATGTGTCAGTTGTTTAAACAACATTTAAAAATAATTAAAAAAAAACCTTTTGAATTAAATGAAAAGTAATTAGACCGGTTTTTAAATGAAATATCATTTCTTGTAAATGGCATTTTCTGTTATTTTAACTTACAAACTATTTTAAGTGTATATATCAGTTTGTCATTTCGTTTGTAACATGTCGAAATGTTCGTTAGCCTTATGAAATTTTAAGCCGATCTAGCGATGTCCGTCTTTCTCTCCGGTGAAATGGCAATCACGGCGCGAAGACGCAAGCGGGGATTCTCATAGATTAATGTACATCCTCCCGAGCAGTTTGGTATTGAAAATGAGCAAAAACAGTCCAGCGGTTAAAAATTTATGAGTGAAAATGTGAAGGTACCCCTAAATTTTTCATACAAATTGGTGTACGAAGGCGGATCAATAAGTCCGTGACTTTTCGAACTTTCCTCGTAGTTATATGAAATGCAACACTGCTCCCATCAAGTACCACCTGTTAAAAGACTACTGTCAAATTTTGAGCAACCTTAAATATTTTCACCTCAAAAAATTTGTTCACCACTAAAATTTTTGTTCACCACTAAAAATTTTTTTCACTTCAAAATATTTTTTTACCTCAAAATTTTTTTTCCAACCACAAAATTTGTTTTCACATCCAAAAAAGTTTTTCACCTCCATAATTTCACTTCTAAAGTTTTTTCCATTATTTTTATCAAAAACAGTGAGAACATTTTATTATTTTAATTTCGTGGGGGTAAGTGCCATGGGAACATCGAAGGAGGATGTAGGAGAGATAAAAACTTATATAAAAGGTGATTTTTTTTCCTATTTGGGTTTTCAGTGCCAGTTCACCATGAATAGACTAACAAACGTGCTGTGAGAGAAATTTGTTTCTATCGAAAAATTGTCTTCAGGGGCGAAGCTTATTTTTGGCTCAATGGGTACGTCAACAAACAGAATTTGGTGTAAAGAGCAGCCAGTTCAATAGCTGCCAATGCACCCTGAAAGATGCACTGTTTTGTGCGGTTTGTGGGCCGGAGGCATCATCGTGTGGTTTCAAGAAGACAGTGCAACATGCCACACGGCACGCGATACCATGAACCTATTGAGAGGCAAGTTTGGTGAGGTATAATTCTCACGTTTTGCAGCAGTCCATTGGCCGCCAAGATCATGCGGTTAGACCCCACTCTGACTATTTTTTGTGGTGATAAGTGAAGTCTCTTGTGTACAGGGACAAGTCACAATTCCAGCCCTGGAAGACAACATTACAGCTTCTATTGGTCAAATACCGGCCGAAACAATGGAAAAAGGGTGCCGGGTCAACCCAAAAGTTTGAACACGAAATATTGGAATCGTTGCTCTATGTGGACGAATGCTTCAGGAGAAGTCAGAATCATTGGGAGTGGGTTAGTAGACAGTCAACAAATGCCTAAAATCGTTGCCATTGATTTAAAAGCAAGAAAACTGGGTGACATACGAGAGGGAGCAGCACGAGACCGAAAGCCGATTTTTTGCTCATCGAACCCCAAAAAAGGAAGGGCTTTTTGAATCACATTGTGACTGGCGAAGAAAAGTGGATCCATTACAACAACCTCAAGCGCAAAAAGTCATGGGTTCTGCCCAGACATCCATCAATATTCTTCAAAAACGAACATTGATGGCATGAAGCTTATGCTTTGTATTTGGTGGTACCAGCGCGCCGTGATCTACTGCGAGCTGCTCAAACTGAATGAAACGATCATGTGAGAACCCTGTCGGAATTAACTCATGTGCATGAGCCGCGTACGGAGACAAAAAACGGCTGGAATACGAAGAAAGGCACGGCAAAGTGATTATTCAGCATGACAACGCTCAGCCACATGTTGCAAGACCGGTCAAGACCTACTTGGTAACGCTAAAATAGGAAATCCTAATCCACCCGCCGTATTCTCCAGACATCGCTTCTGTCCCAGCAGAAGTTCAGTTCACATGAACAATGCTTTTTGGTTCGATGATTGTATTGCCTCAAAATAGCACTTGTTCCTAGCTGGTATCCGAAAATTGTCAGAAATATGGGAAAAAGTTGTGGCAATACTTTGTGTAATATATTTGTAACAATTTTTGAACAATAAATCCGTAAATTTTGAGAAAAACAACGCTCATTATTAATTCAAGTTCCCATTAGCTTAAGAGCAATGTTCTGTCTATGATAAGCATTAACATCAGGGATGGTAACCAAAACGATGTTATGGGTAAGGGTAATATTATTCTCTATTATTTCGGTAACAGTATTTTAAGGCTAACGATATTTTATTTTAGCACAGTAAATTAGTGAATTTCGAAAAAAAAACTCTATTAATTCAAAGTCCCAATACAAATTTTTGGTTGTGGTGTTAATTGTAAATTGGGCTGTATGTATGAAATTTATGAAAAAATAGGGAATATTATTTTTATGGTTACTAAATCCAAAATTGACAAAAGTATGATTTAAGATTAATTTGTTTTTTTTCGAAACAATTTTTCTCCCAACATATTGTGTATTTTTATATTAGAGAAACCAGATTCATTGTGGCAACTGAATTTTTTGCCAACCGAATGGTTCGGTTGCTGCAACAAAACCACTCAGTTTGCAAGAAATTCGATTGTCATGAATGAATTTGTTTTTTCTGTGTAACAAGTGTTATCATTTTGTTGTGGCAAATATTATATGTTTTTATACTTTTTTGAGATTATCTGTCTGTTATCTGACAATGTTCTTACACTACGTGTCATAAGTGTACGCTCCAAGCTCATTACGAACTATTAGTCCAAAAACTGTCATTAATTTAATACAAAAAAAAAAAACTAAATATTAGATGTTATCTGTCTATGATGCACATTTTTTATACATTTATATTCTAGCATATATAACGGTACCTTTTCTCAAAAAGCATGTAAATCTTTCTATGTATAAATTTATTATTGCAAGCTTATAAGTCATTATTTGATCTTCATTTAAGTAGGATACGTATTTATAACTTCGTGAAAACTCACATCGTTATTATCTTCTTGTTTTCCCCAAGTTTTAAAGAATGGATAAAAGGAGAAGAGAAATAAGTGAAGATGAAAGAATAATAATCATAAAACTTTGGTGGTCTAAATGATCGCCAAAAACTGTTGGAAGACCATGGACATCAGTGCGAACAGTAATTCAAAACTTTGAAAAAACGGGAATAATAACTTCCAAGTCAAGATCTGGCCGTCTATGCAAACTAACAACTAGGGAATCTCGAAGTGTAGAGTCTATTATAAAGAAACATTCAAAAACTTCTGCACTTCAAATAACGGCAGATATCAAACAAAAGTTTAAAAAGTCAATTAGTGTAACCAGAGCCAGAATAATTTTAAGAAAAACCGTATTGGCCGAAAGAAACCTTTCATATCGTTGGTCAACCGAATGAAACATATTTATTTTGCAAATAAATATTTAAATAAGCTTCCAGAATTTTGGAAATAAGTAATTTTTTCAGACGAAAGCAAATTTCGTGCATTCGGAATCAAGGGAAGACAAATTGTGTGAAGGAAGTTGGAACCGCTCTTAATAAAGAAGATTTGCTGCCAACGGTCAAGCATGGTGGACTTGCAGTAGTGATGATGTGGGGATGTATGGCAGCAGGAGTAGACAATTTTTAATTAATCGATTTAACAATGGACAGATTTCCTTATTTAGATATTCTTAAAAGAAATCTAAAGCAAAGTGCTGAAAAATTGGGGTTGTCTAGGGAGTATTACTTTCAACAGTACAACAACCCAAAGTACACTGCTAAGCTTGTGAGACTTTGGCTGCTATATAATGTTCTAAGGATGCTGACTACAGCCCCACAGTTACCAGATATAAGTAAGTCAATGCTAAAGGACGTGGAAAAAGATTTCGGCTGAAGATACTACGCACTTGGTTAATTCAATGCAAAATAAGCTCAAAGAGGTTCTCAAAAGTCGTGGCTAGCCAACCCTATACTAAGTTATCGTTTATTTTTTTAATTATAGTTAGAAAATTTTTGTAATGAGCGTGACGTGCCATTACAAATCTACTTATTCTCATACCCAGTATTACTTCTTTTACCCATACCCAATGTCATACTTATAGCAACAACTTATATAATTCTCATTAAGTTGGGAAAATTATTTACATATAGTGTGAGAGTTAAAGGCTGTAAGGCAAGCCAGAACCGAGGAACAGATCGGGTAATACTTCGACCGGGGAAAAGGGTATTACCTGATTTCTCTACTCATTCCTGCCTCCCTACACGAGAACCGTTGTTTATTCTCGTTACTAGCTAGTCGTATTATTTAATGTCTTCGTTAGCCTGTCGTGTTATTTGAACACGAGAACCGCTGTTTATTCTTGTTTGTAGTTAGTCGTATTATTAAAGTACGGGAACCACTGTTTATCATATACGATCGAAACTCTCACAGTGTTCTATAGTAAATCTCGCTATTCGAACACCAAAACGTAGTTTCCTCTAAATCCGTGTCGTATTGTCGGTCATCGTTGTAAAGGGTTGGGTTATCGTGTATTATTTTATAATTATCTCAAAGGAAGCAGACCATTAGCGAATATGGACAGCTACACTCACAATATTATTTCGTTAAAAATAAACTAAAATACATATTAAATTAATCGAAAATACAATCAAAAAGAGGACTACTGATTTTTCATTATATTTAGCCCATTTTCTTGTTTATTTTCAATCATTGTTTAATAATCGACATAAGTAGTAAAAGCAATCGAAAGGTGTTTAAAATAATCATCAATTTTTAACTGACAAAAAGTAGAAAAAAACGATTTCTGGGGTTTATTTTTCAAATGGAATTTTTTTTATTTGTATGTAATTTTTCAAAACACAACACACACAGATGTAACATATATATTTTTATTTTCTGTGTGTATCTATATTTGAATAATTTGTTGTAATTTTTATTGAAATAATTTTGTATATAAACAAACTATTTTGGTAAAAAAACAATAAAGAATTATATGAATTTATATTTTGAAAAACAGAAAACATAAAATTTTACATTTAACAGAAAATATCAACTCCTACTGAATGTCTGTAAATTTTTATAGTTTGTTTTTTAAATGACTGATTCAAATAGTTAAAAAATATATTTCTATGAATTTCAATTGATTCTTCGTTTAAAAACAAACTTTACGTATTACTTTTCAAATAAACTACAGTCGGTAACGGAAAATATATTGTGAGTGTAAGCTATACCCCAGCTGAAAAATAAAATGCATCGAAAGCGTAGACTTTTGGAGTTGAAACTTTTGAAATGTTATTTTATTTTGGACGTTTTTACAAAAACAATTAATAACTATAAACAAAATTATCTTTTATTTTAAAACATATGAAGTACAAAGTTTAATTTAATAAAAAACAAGTAAAAAAGGGCTAAATTCGGCTGTGCCGAATCTTTGAATACCCTCCACCATAGGGGCTGAAGATGATATACGTATATACTAAATTTTGCATGAACTGTAATATGAATATGTTTTGTCAATTTATGTAACGAACTTTTGTTATTTAGTTTTAGTAATGTTATTTATTTAGTTTTAGCAATGTTATTTACAGAGATCTGCTCTGTTAGCGACTTTAACATTGTTGATTTTTACGTTAACTTAGTTATCAGAGTAACACACATATAGCTCTAAGAATTTTATTATTCTCTATGTAAGACAATAAATGTAATCGAACAATAAGAGACTTAATAACATTTTTACTTACTTAACAGAAAAAAAAAAATAGATACAGAAAAATTGTACGAATTTGTATGGAAAATTTAGAGGTACATTCACATTTTCACTCATAACTTTTGAACCGCTGAACCGATTTTGCTCATTTTAAATACCAAACTGCTCGGGAGGATGTTCAATAATCTGGGTAAAAATAGGCACCCCCTTGCGTCTTCGCGTCGTGATCGCCATTTCAACAGACAGACAGACGGACAGACAGACAGACAGACAGACAGACAGACAGACAGACAGACAGACAGACAGACAGACAGACAGACAGACAGACAGACAGACAGACAGACAGACAGACAGACAGACGGACATCGCTAAATCGACTTCAAATTGCATAAGGATCACGAACATATATACTTTATGGGGTCTTAAACCTATATTTCGACATATTACAAACGGAATGACAAACTGATATATACCCTCACCATATATGGTGGAGGGTATAAAAATTATCATAACAGAAGTTTTTATTGTTTTTTTTTTTTCAATTGTAGCAAATAAGACACCGCAGACTAAGACACTATGAGAGCCCAAACTTATGACACCTAGTGTATCTGTTCTGTAATATTGTTTTATCTACTTTTTGTTAATGGAAAAGACTTTTATTAGAAAAATAACATAAATACGAATGAAATTATTAAACATTATACTCGTATATATTTTCTCTATTGTAAAGTGTTAAAATTTGTATAAATATTTGCGTACTACATATTTGCAAAACAAGTTATAAAGGTTGTCATTGTTGCTACTTAAATACTTATAAATGTTCAAAAGTGTTATACAAATTGTATAAAAATATAAACAATAAAATAAAATACTTTTTTTTTTGCAAAGTATAAAAACATTTAAATTTAACTCTAACTCTAACTGGCCAGCCCGGCAGGGTATATTAAATTCTCCACAAATGCGTCAAATAAGTATTTTAGAAATTAAGTTATTCCAATAAAAAAAAAAAACAAAATTGTCAAAATTTTTTGTGAAGAAATTTTTCATGTGCAGTACACGGTTTGGAAGCAGAAAGTGTCTATATCAAAATTTCGTAAACTTTTAAAAAATAAATATTTTAAAACTAAGAGCCATTTTAGACAGTGACTTTGTTGTATGCAATTATTGCGTGGAATTTTTGTTTGTTGGTTGGAGAAGCCAGCGGGGTAACAAAAAAAAGCACGGTTTTAGTGTTTCAAAAGTCACCGTGTAAATAGACATAACTTTGGGAGCAACTTTGAAAGAAAATTGCATGCAATCAATCAATTGCATCGTATAATTTAATTTTAAAAAATCCTAAAAACTTATTTTAAGTTGACTAAAAAACATTTATATTGAACAGAGAGTAAGATTGAAGCTTTAGCTTTTAAAATAAGTCATTACTTTTATCCAAGCACATATATAGGATTGCATCGGTATACTTTTAAAGCACATTTTCCTTACGTGAAGAAATACAAGGTACCCAGCAAAAATGAAGCTGCCAAAGAAGCAATAAAAGCATCACCACTATGGCAAAGGCATCACTTCTTTTCTGATGGTTTCATCGGTGGAAGTATTCAAATGTATCTACTAGCATTACTTATATTTTACTCTAAGGAAGCAATGATAATACAATGATTAGATATTCTGATGCATGAGTGGAAAATATTCATATACTTTGTAATATTTAAGCTTTGATGAACATTAAATTCATAAGAATGCAGAAAAATAAGTTTAAAAAAGCGAAATTTATGCATTGACATACATATAAATACTCTTTATTAGAACAAATAAATAATTCTGCATTAGTGAAAAAGTATTTTTGGGCAACGTTGAAACATTTTTTAAAAATTTTAATGAATTTTTGGATTAATTTTAAAATATTTTTGGATAATTTAAAAACTGGTTGGACAATTTTGAAACATTTTTAGACAATTTTAAAATATTTTTAAACAATTTTAAATAATATTTGCACAATTTCAAAACCTTTTTGGCTAATTTAAAATAATTTTTATACGATTTTAAAATTATTTTGGTGAATTCTGAATTTAAACTGGAAATAGTGTAGTCTTAAATAAAATACATAAAAAATGCACAAATTGCGTCGTCATAAATATTTAAGGCTGAAAAAATGCAAATGACAGGCCAGCTAGTTTCAATTAAAGGTTAAAAAAATCTGTTTTGCTTGATTTTTTAAAACTTTTATGAAATATTGCAAAACTGTATAAATTCTAACCCTCATGTAATTTTAAACTAAAATATAAAAAATGATTTAATAAAAATATTAAAAAAGTTCATCAGAAATATTTTCTCAATTTGAATAAATGCTTTAGATTCAAAATAAATATACGATATACTATAACTTATGCTTTGGAAGTAATGAAGAGTGATTTTTTAAGATATGCATCGGGTTTATATCGAAATCACTACATTTGAAATATGAACATAAGAATTCTTTTGGAAGGAAGTGCCGTAGAATAACACCAAAAAATCATAAAAGAATGTTTATGAAAGAAGTTATAGTAACAGAATGAATACAATTTTTTTTTTTGCTGTATAGGGATATAAAGATCACCCTATTCGAAAGTGCTGCAAATGGCATCGTATGTCAGTTTGCTTTTGAGATGTGGACTTGTTCGAAATTTATAGTGAATAACAATGAATAGCTATTCGCCGATTTTGGAATTTTTATCTCAGTCGCGCCTCTTCCATAAGCGCTTCTGGGGTACGGAAAATTCACGCAAAGTTCATGAAGAAAAATTACACCCTGTTTAGGTAACCGAGAAATGCTGACCAATTTTTTTTTTACCAGAAATTTACGATCTGGATTTGGAGGATAAGTGCTTTCAAAAAGGCGGAGTCACTTGTCATGCTGCACTCGACACAATACGTATTTTGAAGGATGCCTTCCCAGCGCGTGTAATCTTAGGTTTTTGGTGATTTGGCTTGGCCAGCTAAATCTCCTGATTTTATGTGTGGGACTTCTTCCTCTAAAGAACAAGTCCCGCACCTTGGAAGAGTTAAAGAATAACATTCGAGCCGAAATTGTCGAAACAAAATTTACTAATGCAAACAAACAAAAGCAGTTAAAAACCAAAAGAGTTTTCACTTTAAACAAGTTATAGCGAAAGAAATTTAGTTGATGGTTTTTCCCCACCCTGTATATTGAAGTAAAAGGGCATTTCGCTCTATTTTGCATTTCCCAAAATTCTCCACATCTTCCTAAGTAACAGTATAAATAATCTAAGGTTAGCAACAAAAAAAAATTATGGAAAAGCTCATCCACGACTTAGTGTAGAAAAGCCTTAACTCCTTTATTTCTTTAGAGATGAAGGAATAAATTAAAAACTTCATTTAAATACTAAATTTCCTTAAATATAATTTTCTATTTTATTGTTGTCAGTATACAAAAAAAAAATGTATATGATGTATGTAATTTTATACTCAAAGTTTTTCTGATTTCATTCAGTTTTTTCTTCATCTCTACCCGAGTAAAAAAGTTTAGATATAATTAAATGTGGCTTTATTTAATAATATATTATAATATATATGTAAATACATATGTCGGTATGCATTACCATATATAATTACATATTATATTAATTTTTTTTTTTAAATTAGCTTATATGTCATATATTTATAATTATATATGGCTAACACGGGAAAATATTTACTTGTATGTAACTTATATAGAACCGTATATACTTATGTATGGCTTATGTAGAACCATATGTAATTAGATAAGCCATCTTATATTTAAGATGTAATAATATATGGCCCTTTACCAAAAATATATTTTAATATGATATGCGATATAATTATATATGGTTCAATTTAAGAAATATTTTTGACATGGTATACGATATAATTATACATATTTGGTACAATGTTTGCAAACAAATTTGAGACATTTCAGGGTTTTTTTTGATATGATATAAGATATAGTTAGATATAATTACATGTGGTTCTATGGCAACGGTTTCGAATCCCAACCAGTGACAAAAAAACTTTTTTGTGTTTTTTAAGTTTTTTCTTATTAATATTTTTTACAAAACTCAAATTTCAAACCATTTCGGGACAACAAGCCCCAGAAAATTTTGATAGGATATAATATATAATTAGTTTATAATAGTAATCTAGGTATATTAAGGTTGTGCAAAAAAAGGTTCGAATTCACTAGCTCCACAACCCTACAAATATGCCAAGATATGGACTGCCAAAAAATATCTCAAAAAAGGCTTTATTTATTTAACCCTTTAACCACTAAGACCGTCTACAGAAGGTCATCAGTAAAGTCCAATTATATCCAAAGCAATATAAACAACATTTTTGTCTGCTTGAATTTACCTTTCGAACAGTGCCGGTTTGAACACGCTCAGTTTAATAGTTTGATAGATACACCCATTTCTGTCAATATTTTTGTCAAAACAGACACGAAAATTATTTATGATTTTGGTGCAAAATTAAAAGTAAAAAAAAAAACATACTTTCCAACAGCTCAATCGACTCGACATTTTTTTTGACAAATGGACTTCACATTCGTGCTTTTTAGTCCAAAATGATACTAGAACCAAAATTTTATAACAAAATACCTCGTATTTCGACTCCAGTGGTTAAAGGGTTAAAGTTTGAAATTTGTTCTTGTTCTAAAATTTTAAATTAATTTAAAGTTGAGAAAAATTAAATATGTATAATTATTACGATCGTGACTGATAAAATCTAATATATTTTTGGGTATACATTACGAATTTAAAATCAAAATTAAATTCCGAGTCGCGTATTTCGCGAAAATTTCATACAAATTTAAATAGTTTTTTTTTATTTATTTTTTGACGTTTTTTTAATAAACTAGATTCCGTATATATATCTAATACAATTCACTCTAAACAAATTTTCGGATAAATTTGGATCTTACTTAATTCCTAAATATATTGCTGGATCAAATTTGATTTAATTTGATCTGCCATTTTTTGGATCAATTCTGATACAAATTATTTCAGTTTTTTTTTAAACAATAATTTTTTTTAATTTTTTTCAGAGACCGTTTCCGTACCGTCGTAAGGAATATAAAATTGGATATTATTAAATATTGAGACAAATCAATTTTTTTTACTCGGGTATATAAATAAAAAATTCACTTATTTTGGCCATTCAACATTAAGCCAAAGTTATTATTTCGAAGTCATGGTATAAAAAGAATTGCAAAAAAGTATAGTCCGGTTAGAGGGTTAAACAAGTGCTGCCAAATTAGTTGTTTTTTGTGGGAAGATTTTCAATAAGCTGTTCACAGTACAATTCTTAAACCCGATAATTGTTGTGTTTGTACGGCAAGGTAATAACAGGAACATTCACTAAAAACTGATAGCGCCCATTTAAAAGAAGTTAAGAGTAACGTCTTTAATTCTACGCGTTAACTCTTTAGGTAAACTAATGTTAAAGTTATAAGGGATTTTCGAACATAATTACAAAACAAGTTTTTTACATTTTAAGGTAAAAAAAAAAAAACTGTTTTGAGCGGATTAATTTTGAAGTCAAATTTAGGGTCTGCGTGCCATAATAATTTTAACGTAACACAAATTATCTTATTATTTTTTTTTTAAACAATAATTTATTTTAATTTTTTTCAGAGACCGTTTTCGTACCCGTCGTAGAGCATCCATAGCCCCCCTGCCAGCCTTGCGTCTAAATGACAAAGAAATGTTGGCTAGTGACTTTGATGCCTATAGCTTGGCCAGTAATCAAGCCTCAATAACGAGTGTTAATTCATTGGCCAGTTTATTAAGAGAAAAAATGCAGGTGAAAATGATCTTAAAATTAGGAATTATATATCTCGCTCGAGTAAGGGTGTAAAATCCAATTTATACATAAGCAATCTTTGTCAAAATTTTAGCTGATTCTTTGATTGCGGATTTTTCATTAAGAGCAATTGCGTGATGTGCACAAATTATGCAATAAGTTATTTACATTGAGTTTATTATCTTAACGATTATGAAGATTATGTTTGACACTAATGAAAACAATTGAGTGATTTTTTTTTTGCGTTTTTTAAATTTGTTTCTAGTTGGCAGCAACGAAAAAAGGTGCAAAAAGCGGTGAAGTAGTAAAAATTTAAATCTGTACACAAATACTAAACACTTTTTAGACAGATTATGCGATAATCTGTTTAGATTAATTTTGTAGGAATAATATTTTACAAAATTATTGCCCTAATCAATCATAATCTTATTTGAACAAGATTATGCCTGAAATGTAAATAGCCTATACGACTGATGATTTGTAAATTTCAACAGAAAACATTAAAATTGCAAAATAATTGTTTCTGATATCAATAATATTTCTAAAAATAGAATTTATTATCGTTCCTCACGTCTTTCTCGGCTCCTATAATTTTTTTCTTATGGATTCATGGCTCTTATTCAAACGAGATAAATTGGATTTAAAAAAAAAAATTTAATGTTTTTCTTTTTTTTTGTTAACATTTGTATGCTTGCAGGCATTTCCAAATATGATACGAAAGAAAAAGCGGGAAACGAAAGATTATAAAATTAAAATATTCGTCATATTAATGTTTTTTATGATTATCTTTTTGGTAAGTATTAAGAAAAAATAAATTAAGCGTATGCACAAATAGATCTAATATAACTGTACAGCTTTCCCTAATTCTAAGTTAACTGAAACTAATTCTTGAAAACTATAAATTTTAATAGAATATTTTTCAAGTTGAATCCGAATTTGCTACTACGGGTTCAGTAGGTATTCTTTTAAATATTCCATACATTTTTTTACAACTTACTTTTTTTGCGAGACATTCATTGTCTAGTTTAAGATCATGAATAATTTTCTTATTGAAAAGAAAAATTAAATTAATTCATTAGCATTCTTTAGGTATTATAGTGATAATTGAAAATAAAACTTATTTAACTTACAACTTTAATGGAAAAAGTTAACATATATGAGGGTGGATTAATAAGTCCGTGACTTTTCGAACTTCCCTCGTAGTTGCAACACTGCTCCCATTAAGTAGCACCCTTTGATAGACTTCTGTCAAATTTTAAGCAAGTTCCGTCATTTACTTTGCGTTTAACAGCTGTTTCAAAACTCACCACATCGTAGATTTTTTTTAAAAATGGAAAAAAGAGAATTTCGAGTGCTCATTAAACATTATTTTTTGCGAAAAAAAACCGTCAATCAAACCAAGGAAAAGCTTGATAATTACTATGGGGACTCTGCACCATCGATTTCAATGGTAAAAAAGTGGTTTTCTGACTTTCGTTGTGGCCTTACAAGCACAGAAGATGCCGAACGTTCTGGACGCCCAGTTGAGGTCTCTACACCCAAAACAATTGAAAAAATTCACGATATGGTGTGGGCCGATCGGAGATTGAATGTGCGATAGATTGTGGAAGACATACGCATCTCACATGGCCCAGTGGTTTCAATTTTAAACGATCACTTGGTTACGAGAAAGCTTTCCGAAAGATGGCTGCCGCGTTTGCTCTCAATTGACCACCAACGAAAAATCCATGAAGTAGACACGAATTGCCCCCTCCTTTGCCTTATTCTCCGGATTTAGCCCCCAGTGATTATTTTCTATTTCCAAACTTAAAGAAATGGTTCGCTGGAAAGAGATTTAGCTCCAACGATGAAATTATTGATCAAACAAATGCCTATTTTATGGACCTCAAAAAATCCTATTGTTTTCTTGGAAGAGATACAAAAATTGGAGAAAAGTTGGACTTAGTGTATTAAGCTAAAAGGAGATTATGTTATGTTAAAAAATATTTTTTTTTTGCAAAAAAATCTGTTTTTTTATTTCATTTTCAATATATTTATTTATTTAAAAATTCACGGACATATTGAACCGCCCTCGTATGTTATGAGAACTAATCCACTTGGATTTATTTAAAGTTAAGTTTTATTTTTGAATTCTAGCTGTGTTTAGTAATCTCCATTTTTATATATAACACAATTAGCATTGGTAAAAAATTTCATATTAACTTAATAAATCAATGTGGATTAGTTCTTCTATTGCTTTTTCCTTTAAAGTTACGGGTTAAATAAGAAATATTTTCAATTACCACTATTAGAAGCAAAAAATGTTGATGAAAATCATGGGCTAGGGTCTAAACACTTTTTCTGTGTGTTCTCCATAATGACAAAAAACATACGATTTTTCTATTAATTTTGGGAAATTTTTCATGCTCTTATACATCTCACATCAAATTTATACAGATCAATAATTAACTTCACCATTAAATTTTCTATTTTTAGATCGGTTTTGCCTATGCTTGTAACCAGCGTAAAATATTAACATTTTCCTATTTTGAAAAAATTAAATTCAATTCCAATGATCGCATTTTAAGAATATTAAATCATGAAGAAAATGAAGTTATATCCGGACAATTGGGTAAAACTATAAACATGGATTCACAGCCCTTTCACTGTTTAGAAGATAAACGTAAACAAGATGGCAGCATATGTTTAGAATGGAACGCTATTGCCAGATTATATATGAATTTTCAAGATATGGATGTATTTCGTTGTTATACCATAAACTGGCAGGCATTAAGTGATACCGACTTTCCCACCGATTGCTATGAGTTAAAAAGAAATAACGGTTTATGGTTTGGTGGAGGTGTAACGAAAAATAATCAATGGTCTCTAAGTAATGAAGATTTTGAATTTGCACCCTTTTCGTCGGGTGATGTTAAAGTGCATCAATTTGGCAATGGTGTAAAGAGATATTTTATTAATTCCATAGGTGTGGCCATAGAAGTTAGCGATAAGACACCATTGCATGTGTCGGTTAATACAAGCACAAATGAATTTTGTTTAAGAGCACGCAACGATGAATATACTTTTGTTAATAAGCTAACACAATTGCCAGAGTTAAATTATAAAATTTGTACCACCGAAGATATGAGATCTCTGCATATGCTAATGACACAACAAAGTTTATGGGATGGTTTAAAGGAAGCCGATATGAAGATATTACATTCTTTGCTAGAAGAACCAGTATGGCAGATACCTCACCAAGGTGAGGTGGAGTCGTTCAATGAAACTTCCATTTATGATTATTCCGAGGATGTTATTGCTATGGGTTTTATGCGTTTGGGTCATATATTAATTAATGAATTTTGGCAAGAAAATATTGGTGATTTTACCATAGATCCAAAACGATTTCCCACTCTTAAAGATACTATAGATGTGTTACATCGTCGGGGTTTTAAAGTCGTCTTTACTATACAACCATTTATTAGCACAGATAGTGATAATTTTAAAGATGCCGTACGCAAAAAGTTGCTTATCTATGAAAGATATTCGGAGAGAAGTATTCCTGCATTGACACGTTATAAAAGTTGTTCCAGTGCCGGTGTAATAGATATAACAAATAATGCTTCAGTAGCATGGTTGAGAGAGAAGTTACAGAAGCTAAAACATGATTTTAAAGTAGATAGTTTCTACTTGGATTTGGGCACTGGATTTAATTTACCCCATTACTATCAATGTCGCCAGACTTTAGATAATCCTGATATGTATAGTAAACTATTTACGGAAAGATTAGAAACTATTGGTTTCATAGGGGTATCTACAGCCAGCCGTGTACCCAAACCGCCAGCCTTTCTTAGTACACCACCAATTAATTCCACTTGGTCTGGTTTAAATGAAGTTATGTCTACTGTTTTAAATTATGGTGTCATTGGTTATCCTTTTGTCTTACCCGGTGCTATAGGTGGTGATTATGCCTTAAATAAGACGGTGACAAAAATGATTTCTTACTATTCTTTGGGTCAACCCTCATTACCCGAACAAGAGCTGTATTTACGCTGGCTACAACTTATGACTTTTATGCCTTCAATGCAATTTAATCATTTACCTTCGGAATATAAAAGTGATTATATTACAGAGATTGCAAAAGAGTTTACCACAATAAGACAAAAAATTGTTATACCTTTGTTATTGAAATATCTCAGTGAATCATTGAATGAGGGTTTACCGTTGGTGCGTCCATTGTGGATGTTAGATCCTCATGATCCCGCCTGTTTGAGTATAAGTGATGAATTTTCGGTGGGCGAAGAGCTAATAGTGGCACCAATTTTAAAACAATTTGTAGACGAAAGGGAAGGTAAGCTATAACCAATTTCAGTTCAAACAAATGTCGCTTTCAAGGTTTAAAAATACACGAATCATAAAATTAAAGTTAAAACCCGAAAAATACCTGCAAAGCCACAACAATTTATTTATGTTGTTGTTTGGTAAGTTTTTTTCGTGTTTTAACATTAATTTTAAAAGCTTGATTGGAAGTTTTTTTAAAAACACTATTCTGATAAAATCATTTTAAGTATTGACTACGGCGGTTGTTAATAAATATTCAATAACCAAATACTCAATTCTTTTACAACACTAGCAGAGAGACATTATCAATGCACATTTTTGCCCTGTATTATACGAGCAATTTTTTTTCACATTATGCTAAATCATTTAAAAAAATATGCTAAATTTTTGTATTAAATAATCGTTTTTGCCAGTTTTTTAAACTGGTACACGTTTAATAAATAAAATAAAGTATTATCATTCCTTCTGTTTGCAAAACTAGATGGCTTATGTGTTTGCATATAAATATAGAATTCACTACTTACTATTTAATTAACTCTTCCGTTCTGTTCCATTTGTATGTTTTTGTGGGTAGTACTTCTTTTTAACTGATTTTAATATTTTAAAGCATATATTTCTTTTATAACATACGAATTTTAACATCTTTTATTAGCACACACTTATCCACACACTTTTATTTGCCACCATTTTGATACGAGTAATTAATTGCACTAAATTAAACCGCAATAAAAATTTGGTAACACTTTTAGTTTAATTCATCAGGCAATTGTTTTATTTCATTGCAATGTTTTAACACAAAATGTAAATTTTTTTAAAGGAAAACAATTACCGAACACACGATCCGTTAGAAAATTGGCAGACAACTAAAAAGAAATGATAAAGAAGATAGTGTTGGGTGATTTTGGTGTAAAGAGTACTTTACAAAATTTCAGTGCTGCCAGAAAATTTGTAGTTTAAATCCCATTTTGCAAGATGAAAGCTCAAAAAATCCCAAAATTTTCAGCAACTCCTTCGGGGGAATTGTATGTCGGATATATTCCGTACTTTTTACAAAAATAAGCGTAAAATTTGAATAAAAATACATTTTGTAAGAAAAATTAGATTTCTCAGCTTACAAATTTTGAAACGCTTCGAAATTATGATTAATAATAATAGTCTCTGAATATTTATAAGAGATTTAAATAGCACATATTTTTAAGATTTAAAATTTATTGTTTGCATAACAAAAAATAACAAAAGACTTGGAAGATTCCCGATTTTTGCCGAAATCTTTCGATTTGGATGTAGATGTAAACGAGGCATTACTTAATCTGCCAAATCTGCTAGATGGTAACACTGGTATATAAAAGAATAAAAGTGTGTTAATTTTCAAGTCATATTTAAACTATTACAAAAATTAAAGTCGGGCATGCCGGGCAAAAATAACAAATCTTAAATAATTTAAAAAATAAAATATTCATAGAAACCACTTTTTGACCTGATCAAAATTATTTCCAAATTAATTCACTATAATGTTTTAATATAATTTCAAATTTTCATTTCAGTTTATTTACCACAAGGTGTTTGGAAGGATGGCATCGATGGTTCTTTACGCAAAGGCAGCCGTTGGATTCATAATTATAAAGTGCCCAAGGAAAAGATTGCATATTTTATAAAAATGCCCGATAATACTAGATTTTAGAAATTGTGATACACAAAGTTATATAAGTATTTTTTTAAATTAGATTTAGGTAAATTAAAAAAATAATAATAATAATAAAATTAGAATGTTAAAAACATTTGTTTAAAATCACTGAAGCTATTTACAATTTAATGCGCTGGCGAAAAAAAAGGTGTGTTTCTGAGAAGGTTTTAAAAAAACATCTTTATTTTGGTATTTCGTTTTATTTTTTAACCCTTAAACGGCATAGAGGTGCGAATTCGCACTCATATAAAATTTCAAAAAGCTGTTATTTGTTCTACAACTATTTACACTTATTTCCTTGATGGTAATTATATCTTTTCTCTAAAAAAATAGATGTTCTTTCACCTGCGCAAAGTTCAGGGGTACCCATGAGATATATGAATGGGTGCAAATTGCCACCTGTATACCGTATGTGAGTGTCAAATGAAAAATTCAAAAATGTGTAATAATAGGCAAAATATATGCTTAAAACAACAACAATATGTACTTACAGCGGTATTCATAGTAAAAAGTTAGTAGCTCCTTATCCTTTGCACTCAACCAGCTTTTCACTAAAATGTATTTTAGGCCTAGTAGATTGTTAGAATGGAGTTTATTTATAATAATTTCTTAGCATGCCGATTAAGTGCAACCCTGTATTTGAAAAAGCTACTCAGAACTAAAAAAAATAGAAAATAGCAAAAATTAATAAAAAAAAGTGCAAAATTTGTCTTCTCTGTTAATAACAGTATATCGTTAGCTGAAATGCAAAATCACAAAATTCATATACCATACGTATACCTTTGTAAGCATTTTATTCTTCAAATCCCTAGATGAAAGTCAAAAATACCAATTTTTTTAGAAAAATATTTTGTTTTGAATATTTAAAAAAAAAAAAAAATAATAAAAACAAATAATTTAATAAAGCTGTTATTATGATTTCTCAAAAACTCTCAAAAATTAAACAAGTAAAAGTTTTAAATTCGGCTTCACCGAATTTTATAATACCCTCCAGTGTTTTAGTTACAGATAAAAAAAATTAAATTGTCAAGGTGGAAAAAATATTTTGAGGTGTAAAAGGTTTTGGTTATGAAAATAATATTTGTGGTAAAAATAAAAAAATTAATGTTTTGAAGTGAAAAAAATAATATTTTTTTATGTTTCTAAAAGAAACAATAGTAACACAATGTTGGTCAAGGACATAAAGAACAACAGGATTCTAAGATATTGCAGGTACAGCCGGCTGGACATTTTTAACTAAAACTTTCGTAATCTTAATTTTTTATACATTTTTGATTAAATGAAAATATTTATATCTCATTCCATTAATTTTTCCGCTATATGTATTAAATTATATATTTCTTTTAATTTTTATATTTCACAAATTTAAAACATTTAATCAAAATGGTTAAGTGCTCAAGAAAACGTGTTCTACGATCAACTGATCACAAATGTAAAGCAAAATTTTTTATAGTGGACAGCTTTCCAAAAAATCCTGGTTTTTAGTACAAAATATATGTCCAGTTAACTGTATAAATGGTCATAGTATAAAAAATTATTTTTTAAACACGTCTGCAAACGTCCAGCAGGCTGCACTTGAGGCCCGAAGAGGCTATACCAAACTGCTAGGGAGAAGCTCAATTAGATATGATCGAATCTAATTAGATCTGGTATAAGATACAGTTTACGATCAGATATGATAAGATTTATTGCCAGATCTATTAATGTCTAGAGGGATCTGGAAAATTTGTAACTTTTGTGGTCAGCTATGAGCAGACCAAGTCTTCTACCTGATCTGTTCATATCGGATAACAGATCTAGTACCAGATCTTGAGTCGTTTTCAAAGGCACTAAAAATAAAAATGTGTATAAAAATTGAAGGTGTTTTTTTATTTCCTTTTTTTTCTTATTGAAGACAAAAAAAAAGCAAAATTCAATAAATTTAAAGCAAAACAATATTAGCAAAACAGCAAAAAACAAGCAGTAGTAAAATGTTTTGGAAAAAACAAACTAGCGGAAAAAATATTTTTCTTTTAGGCAAGCAAACAAATTTTTTTTTATCAAGCAAAAGTAAAAAGTTGGGGAAAAACTCTTTTCTTTAAAGAAAAGAACAAAACTAGCAGAAAAACTTTTTTTTAAGCAAGCAAAAGTAAAAAGATGGGGAACAACACTTTTTTTAAAAGAAAAAAAAAACTAGCAGAAAAAAATATTTTTTTTTATTAGAAAAAAGCACTTTAAGGCAAAAAAACTGAGAACTAAGCAGATTTGTTTTCTCTGCTGATTATATATGTTGTGCCAGATCTGCCTATATTTGCTTCAGATCTAATAAGATCTGAAATTTGTCCCAATTTTGAGATCTAATTAGATTTGGTACAATTATGTGCAATTATGAGATCTGTTCAGATCTGATAATTTTTACACGGGTCGCTGGATCAGTTTAAAATTGCATAACTATCATGAAGATATGTATGTATGTATGTATAAGGGCAGTTAGTCATAAGGTAAATTTAAATATATAGAAATCTGTTTTAAATCGAAAAAATTTCTAAATGGAAAATAAAATCCGGTAGCTTACGGAATAAATGTAAAAAATACTATTATTGGTAGAAAAGTTCATCACTATCACTTTTCTAAGCTTAAATGTTATTTAAAGCAAAAAGATTTCTACTTCTTTTGGTAGAAAATATAAGTGATCCAAAAATACATCCCTTTTTTAAATTTTTTTTAATTTAAAGTCTAAAAAAAATTGAAAAAATTAATTTTTGTTAGAAAATTAAGCTGTTTTTATAATATCTACTTGTATTTTCAATTTTTTTTTACAATTTACAATAAATCCTCTTTGTTTCAGTTTAGCAATTTAAAAAAAAAATAATATTTATTAATTTTAATACTTATTGCAACTATTAATCTAAACTTATAAATAATTTCAGTAGTATTAATAAACTGCTTAGACCTACATACACTTAATTAATACAAACATTTAAAAAAAGGACATATTTAATGTTATTTTTTAACATTTTTTTACAAAGTATTACAATGAGTATAAAAAAAAAAAACTTTTTTGAAAAGTTTTGCTTATGCTAATTATTAATTTTTTTTTTACCTCTTAAACTATTAAGTACAAATATTAATGATAGCAAATAAATAAAATAAATAGTTGTTAAATTATAAATATTTTAAAGTTAAATTAATACTAACTTAAAATTAAAGTGTTCGACAGTAAAAGATCTCAGGATATGTAAATTTCTGTAGACATTATGTCAATTTAAAATAACAAAAATCAAATCAATTGTTTATATTTTAAAGACACGTATAGTTTTTAAACTCAGCATGTCACATACATACTAACAAAACTTTTTAATGAGATTTTTGCTTATTGTTAAAATTTCAAAACATTTGTACCGAACTCTTTGAACTTCTCTCAAACTTTTTATATGTGTGTGTAATTTTAAATAAAATATTGATTGAATGATTCTTCTAAACTACAATCGGGCAAGTTATGTTCACAGTATTCAGTATCAATCGGTCTTGTAGAAAGATTACATTTATCATCCTCCAATACAATATCATTCTGATCAAGACACATAACCGAACGCCGACGCACTGGCGAAGGAGTGTCGGCACTTTTGCATGTTACCGGACAAAATTGCCAAGGCCCCGTTATCCAATGAGCCGGGCACACAGCATCATTACATTTTTTTGTTAAACGCAATGGTCGTGAATTTTTCGCAAAAGCCCAGCAAAGTTCTATGTCGGTTATAACTGAGATAGAAACAAATAGTGTCATTATCCTTTAATACAATTAAAAACTTGTGTAATTTACCTTTGCCATTTTCATAACAAACAGGTTCTCGATATTGTAGACCGCCGCCACAGGATTGTGAGCATGAAGTCCAATCACTTAATTTCCATAAAAAGTGTTTAGAAGAACTAACATTTAATGCAGGTAACGTAAATTCATAATAAATGCCTTCATTTGGTTCATCACCTCGTACAATAATCTGGTAAAAAAAAAAGAAACTTAATATCAAATATAACTCAATATCTAATAAGGACGAGTACTCCAAGCTTAACTCTTCGATTTGTATAAAATGTGGATGTTTAATAGAGAAAATTATCTGAGATCAACTTATAGCATTTTACCGATCACCTCGGGGATTAATAAATGAAAAAAGGGGAGTGAAAATCGGCCATTTTTGATACAACATGTCAAAAACTTACAAATTTCGAATTAAAAACTTTTCTTCAAAATGAGTAAGTTTGATATAGGTTAATGTGTTGTAAACAGACTTTGAAAAAGATAAATCTTTATTGAATTAATTCGCGAAAAAATAATCCTTGTTTGGAAATCAGCAAGTTGATTCAATATTTTATTAATCAATTTATTAAATCAGATTTAAAATCATAGTTGTTTAATCAATATTATTTAAATCTTTTTTGATTCAATTGAATTAAATCAATTCATATATAATTCTTTTTTTTTAATTCGCGAATTAAAAAAAAATTGATTTGATTTGCGAATTAAAACAAAATACAAAAAAAAAAACATTAAAGTTGACTTGCAAATCTCGCTTAGTTTTCTAGATATTCGCCATTTTGTAAAATGGTAATTTATTAAAATGACCGGTATCTCGCAAACTAAGCGAAAACTAAATGGGCAAAATTTTTGCTCTAGTAGAGTATTAATTAACTGCGATAATAAAAATGTGCCAGGTCCGGAAGACATCCCGAGGAGGCTGTTTTATAAAAATTCTATGAAACCCTTCGGGTTTAAAATTAAATTAATCGTGATTTAAAAAAAAAAATATCTATTTTTATTCACGAATCAAATCATATTCGAGTATCAAAATAATCCTTTTTTTTGATTCGCGAATCAAATCAAAATTGATTTGATTCTTTGATTTATTTATACAAATAATTATTTAAATCAACTTGATTCTTCTAATAAGGTAAAGATTGAATTGTGATAGTAAATAATTCAATCAGAAAAATTAATTCGCGAATTAATTCGTGAAAATTTAAATCAGATTTCAAAATTGATTTAAGGAATTATGTTTTTGAAGGTCTGTCTGTAAAAGCTAAAATATTTTTTATATTTGTTTAAATCTAAGTTTAAGTTTTGCAAAAATACCGATTTTTTCTTAAAATATTTTTCATACTTTTTAATGCCAGTTTAATAATATTGTATTAAGCCCTTCATTCGATTTTCAATTCTGATTGACTATGAAATTATTAAATTCTCAAACTACAATTTTTTAATGCAAATGAATTTTTAGTTGATCTCAATCGATTTAGTTTTTCAGCATTCGATTTGTCAATCACTGAATTTAATCGTTGGGAATTCAATCGATTTACAAAATTTTTAATTTGTTGATCATTCAATTGAGTAATTTAAGAATTACATTCGATTTTCTTCATTCCATTTAAAATTGTAGATAATAAACAACTGTGTTATTAGTTTTAATTAAATGAAATTGAATATGTTTTTACAAATACAAGAAAAGCAAAATTAAAAAAAAAAGTAAAAAATTTAAAAAAATCTTCAACCCAAAAAATCGCTAAAATGGAAAAATTGGAAAAAACGGCAAAATTAAAGAATACCCAAAATACAAAAATTACTTAATTTTAAAAAATCTATCAAAATAAAAAAAAACGCCAAAATGAAAAAATCGTCAAAATTGGAAAAATCGCTTAAAATTGGCAAAATCGCTAAAAATTATAAAACTCGCCAAATTAGAAAAAATAATTTCTTAAAATTAAAAAAAGGCAAATTTAAAAAATTCGCCAATACCGAAAAAACGATCAAATTTAAAAAAATCGCCAAAAATTTAAAAAATAAAAATTCGCCAATACCGAAAAAACACTAGAATTTTACAAAAACATCACATAAAAAAAAAATCGCCAACATTTCCAAAATATTTTAAAATTTAAAAAAAAAATCCGCAAAATTAATAAAAAAAAAAATAATCAAATTGAATCGCTTGAATCGTTCATATCTAAAAAAACGTTTTCCATCAGAGGTCTCAAGTTTTCAGTTACTTAACAATATTTTAGGTCGCGTTTATCTCGATAACTCTCCTTGCAGAGAGAGGGTTATATTTGGTGAAATTTAAAATATTTTTTTTTTAACTTTTGGCAATTTTTTTACTTTTGACGATTTATTTTTTACAAATTAATGATTTTTAACACTGAATTTATGAATTGATTTTTGTTGTTTTCTTTTTTTATTTGTTAGAAATCGTTACATTTACTGTAATAAATAACATAATAGTTGATATATATATTTTTTTAAATCGAATGAAAAAATCGAATGTCAAAGAACAAAATGAATAATTAATAAAACCCAAATTTTTAAATCGATTGAGTAAAAATCGTTTGATGGAATTGCCAAGTTGTACATAAATGGAATAAATACCTAATGATTGAATCCAATGATTGGTACTCGTAAAATCGAATGAGATAAATTGATTGAATTCATTCTATTATAAAGAAAATGGAATTCGATATTTAGGGAATTCATTTCAAATTCCAGGCCTGTTGTTTGTTTGCTTTTTACTATGTTTAATTGTTTTTTTTTTTTTTGTTAGAAATTTCCTACTTTTCATATAATTTTCTTACATTTCACTTGAACAGAAATCAACTTTTGGCAATTCTTTCGTAGAAATGTAAATAAATACAGCTATAATTTTTAAAAATCAATTTATAATTTTTCAAAGACTTTTACTTTTGCCATTTTAAAAAACATTACCTTATCTTTATTTAAATCTATCTTCTTTATAGGCCTTAAGTCTATGGAAAAGTAAACATGAACACAATGTTAAATAAAATACTTGCCGAAAAAAAATGTTACTTTTTTGAGAGTGTCGGTAATAAAAAACCTAACATTTTATGTTACAACACATTCCCCTAATTAATTCCTAGATTTTAGCACTTTGCTGCCAATTTGTTGCAAAAAGTACCAAAAAATAAAATCCAAATAAGCCGAATCTTTGAATACCCTCCACCAATACCCAAAAAAATGTTCTACTGTTTTTGATACAAGTAATGAAAATTTAGAAGTAAAATTGTGAAGGTGAACAAATTTTTTTAGGTGAAAAACTTTTTTTTTGGACTTGAAAACAAATTTTGTGAAAATTTTTTGAACAAAATTTTTTGAAGTGAAAAAAAAAATTTAGTGGTGAAAATTATTTTTTGAGGTGAAAAATATTTAAGGTGAATATATTCAATTCTAAGCGAATGGTGAAAAAACAAGACGCAATATTTTACTTGCCAGTCGCTGTATTGTATGGAAAATTAAGAAGTACCTTCATATTTTTTCTCATAACTTTTTAACCGCTGGACCGATTCAGCAAACTGCTCGAGAGGATTCCAACAATAAAGGTAAAAATAAGATCCCCGCGTGTGTCTTCGCGTCGTGATCGCCATTTCAACACACAGACAGACGTACATTGCGACTTGAAATCGCATAAGGATCACGAATATATATACTATATGGTGTGTTAGACCTATATTTCGACATGTTACAAACGGAATAACAAACTGATATATACCCTCACCATATATGTTCATTTAAATTAAATAAGGCTTTAAAAATAAATTTTCAACGGCTACATTTACATATGTTTTTTTTTAATGAAATGCCATAAAAGGTAAAAATTTGGAAAAGAGGCCAATATTGTAAACCCATTTTGTTTACTAAAAATTCCGAGGTGATCCAAAAGTCGACACAGGTCGATCTTAGAATTTTTTAATTCTACAATACTATATTTAAGATTTATCAAAATCATAATATTTTGCTTGGCGTACCTTTCTGATGCATAATGCATAATCAATTTCATATTTTACTTACATATATAGCTATGGAATGTTGTATTGGTTGTGGTATTTTAATAATCTCTTGATCATCGATACGATCATAAAAACTCTCCGCTCCGGCTATTAAAAATTCACCCGGCATTGATATCAGACTATCACCATTTAAATAAAACTTACTGCTATTAGCTTTAGCTACACCCAAAAAATGCGGTGAATTCCCCAATTCTTTAATGATAATATGTCGTGCTTTTGCTGGTAATACTACAATTTCCACATAACCCTCAGTGACCATTAGGGTCTCATTGAATACTGCCTTTACCGGTTTACATTGATCTCCTTTGCCGCCGCATACACCACAACGATCTTCTTGCATATCTGAATCAACAATCCAATCGCAACCAACTTTCTAAAGAAAATCAAAATTAATGGATCACATCGAAAATGGTGTATTGTCCCTTACATTGTGGGATCAACACTTTTCTACATTACTCACCCTACAAATACCATCGATACACATGTTGTTGGTGCCCAAGGTACAGGGTGTACCATCTAATACCATATCACCCCAATTGGCAATAATTGTGTCATCAGCATCGGTACAATAGAGTTTACAAGGATTTTCTGAAATTGAAATATTTGATCGTATTAATTATTTTATTAGTAGTTGTGCTTCGATGCTTACACTTAAAAAGCAAATCTTTTTGCTATTTACATTTTACAAGTTACAGAGTTTTTACAGAATATTTAAAAATTTTTGTTGCTAATTTCAGAAATTATTTTACAAATTTTTGAAAACCGATTTGCTGAAATTAGCAAAATAATGTACTAATTTTAAAAAAGTGGATATTGAGGGAAATGTTATTTCTAATTAAAACTTACACCTACAAACGTAAATTGCCTAAAAATGTTACACAGATTAAAAAAAGGGATCGGAGGGGATTATACCGACTCATGTCTAAAAATAGAACATCCACTTAAAATAGCACTAAAAAGTTTTTTTAGTTTAAAAATCAGCCCAAAAAACAATTAAAATATGACCTTAAAAGCAAAAAAAAAAAAAAAATTACTAAAATGTTTTTCAAAACAAAAAATTACCAAATTTGATTTTTTTAATTCTGTCTAAAATATTATTTGAAGAAAAAAAAAATAAAATAAATAAAATAAAAATTTTGATGCTCGAAAAAAAAATTAATTTGAAATTTTGTACTAATATTATTTTTTATTTTACTTTACAAAAAGTTTACTAAAATTAAGTAGCGGCAGCTAATTTTTTCTACAAATTTTATTGTACTACACGTCAGCAGACATGTGTTACAGAGAACTGCAAAATCAACTTTTTTCTTGATTTAATCATACACAAAAATTCTTGTTCACATTTAATAATTCAACAAAATTCACTGTAGAATAAAATCAGCATAATGTTACTGAACGCGTAATTGGGATCAGTGTGAACCATATGTCGATTATGTTTACTGCAAATGTAATCACTTAACAAAAAATCAGCGTTAAATAAATCATAAAAAACAACAAACAACGCGTATGAATTTATTCGTAATTAAAAGAAAATAGAAACACACATTAGGGTGGGACTTAAACCCGCTTTTTTAGAATTTTTATTAGTAATACAATACTAAAAATATTCTTCTTTGTGAAATCGATATCTCAGACTTGCTTAATCCGGAAAAATTCAAATATTGTCTAAATTTTTTTCATCTATTTTGATTGGAAAATTAGGCAATATTTAACTTTAACCGGATTGGGAGAGCCTGAGATATCGACCTAAATTTAAAAAAAAATAAATTTCACAAAGAACAATATTTTTGGTATTACTAATAAAAATTCTAAAAAAACGGATTTGAGACCCACCCGTATATACATATAAAGTTTATGAAATACGTTTTTTTACAAAACCACCCCCTTTTTATAGATAAGAAACTATTTTGTTTTATTTATGATTACACTTATACACGTTGTTTGTTGTTTTTTCTGATTTATTCTACATCAAAATAATTATTGTTGGCTCGAATGAACAGAATAAAACAATGGTTTAACAACGACCGATGATTATAAACCAGTGACAAAACAATTTGCACATCGTTTGATTGATTTAAAATCATCAACAAATATGTGTGTTGGAGTATATTCAGCGTTTGAACGCAAACACAATTTATTCTTGTGTTGATTGCGTATGAACGCTTTGCAATCAGCAAATGCAGTTCTCTGATGTGTAATCAAAATTTCCCGTAATAACAGCAAAATTTTCAGTTGCCGTTAAGACTTTTTTTTGGCGAGTGTAGAATAATTTGAATTATATTTATCAATTAGTTTTGAAACTATTTATGTAAATTAAAAGTAAGAAAAGGATTAAACTCGGCTGTGCCGAATCTTTGAATACCCTCCACCAATATCCTAAAAATGTTCACTACTGTTTTTGATACAAATAATGTGAAAAAATTTTGAAGTAAAATTATGGAGGTGAAAAAATCTTTTTGAGGTGAATTTTTTGTTTGGATGCGAAAAGAAAGTTTTTGGTGTAGAAACAATTTGAGGAGAAAAAAATTTTTTGAGGTGAAAAAAAAATTATTTGTGGTGAAAAAAAATTTTAGTGGCGAAAAAAAATCTTTGAGGTGAATACAAAATATTATTCACTTCTAAGTAACTGGTGAAAAATTTTAGAAAATATATTATGTAAATTTTACTAAAATACCCCCATTTGTATGGAAAATTTAGAGGTACCTTCACATTTTCACTCATAACTTTTTAACCGCTGGACAGATTTTTCTTATTTTCAATACTAAACTGCTCGGTGGGATGTCCAATAATTTAGGTAAAAATAAGCATCCCGCTTGCGTTTTAGCGTCGTGATTGCCATTTCAACAGACAGAAAGACATCGATAAATCGACTTAAAACTGCATAAGGTTCCCGAATATATATACTTTATGGGGTCTTAGACCTATTTTTCGACATGTTACAAACAGAATACCCTCACCATATATTGTAAAGGGTATAAAAAGGCAACTGTTATAAATAATTTGTTTAAGTTTTTATTAAAATGTTTTCTCGTTAATTTTTAAAACGAACGACCCCGAGGTACAGCTCAAGGGAGTTCTTACTACAGTTTACCACCAAGCAAAAACAAATAAAAGGAATCAATTCTTCATTGATTCTAAAGTATCGTTTAGTTCTAATTTTCCTCTTCTAAGGCAGTTCTTTTTCACAACTTCCAAAAATGTTATTTTGTAATAAAATTTATCACTTTTCGAATCTATGACGGGTAACTTATTTTAATAACAACCAAAGTTAAACATTAATTATAGATATTTCTATATAAATTTGACACTTAAGTTTACGTGATTCAATCTTTAACATACAATTTACCATATTTTAAATTCTTAAAATCGTAGTTATTATTGCTAAAAAAAAACAAAAATTCCAAGAAATTCTAATAAAGTTATTAAATTAGGCCCGATTACTGAATGTCCCGTTATAATTTAACCAACAAACTCAAACTTTATACGGAAAACAACAACATATGTGACAGTTAAATTCCCACGTAGAAGCTAACGGAAATTGTAAAAATGATGCTAAGGCCCGATCGGAGATGTCCTGTTTAAATCTAAATTACAAAAGATCTTATTTTTCACTAAACCAGAAGAACTGCTTTAGATGCAATGAAAAAGAATCATAAAAGAAAACTTCCATCCTATGACACCCCCACTCACAATATTATTTCGTTAAAAATAATCTAAAATACATATTAAATTAATCGAAAATACAATCAAAAAGAGGACTACTGATTTTTCATTATAATCAGTCCATTTTCTTGTTTATTTTCAATCATTGTTTATTAATTGACAAAAGTAGTAAAAGCAATCGAAAGTCGTTTGAAATAACCATAAATTTTTAACTGACAAAACGTAGAAAAAAAACGATTTTTGTGGTTTGTTTTTCAAATTGAAATGTTTTTTTTATTTGTATGTAATTTTACACAACACACACATGTGTATATATTTTTATTTTATATTTGTGTATCTATATTTGAATAATTTCGTGTAATTTTTATTGAAATAATTTTGTATATAAACAAACTTATTTGGTAAAAAAAACAAAAAGGAATTATATGATTTTTTTTTAAAATAGAAAACATAAAATTTTTTGATTTAACAGAAAACCTACTGAATGTCTGTAAATTTTTATAGTTTGTTTTTTGAATGACTGATTCAAATAGTTAAAAAATGTATTTCTATGAATTTCAATTGATTGTTCATTTAAAAACAAACTTTATGTATTACTTTTTATGTAAAAATCATTGTCTATGTAAAAATCATTGGTTCCGATCCAAATGTTCACAACACCAGAATGAAAATCACTGCTTCTTTTTCTCTTATTTTGCTACTTTTTTTGTTTTTTGTGTTAAAAGTTTTATTACGTGACGTATCTGCACATGGTTGTCTCTTTTTAACTCATTCATTTGCATTGAGTCAGCTGATTCGTCACGTTATGCTACGTATCAGAGCTGTAAGTGAATCAATTTTTTTTTAATTAATTCGGGAATTATGCAATGTATTTTGCACAATTCATTCATTTTTTGGTGAGAAGAATTGATTCAAAATTTTGCCAATTCGTAATGAATTGAAATCAAAATAGAATAATTCATTTACAGCTCTACTACACTTAAGTAATTCTAGCTTTACAACTGACAAGCTATCGGATGTTAGCCGCCTTCGATAAATCTCCAGAGAGAATTATCGGAGTAATATTACCCCCAAATGCCCAAGGCCGCTAAAAAGCGGTCTTCGGATCCGAAGTATTTTTTTTTTATTAAAGAAATTGTATTATATCGATAGAAAACATAATTAACTACGTTCTTCGCCTTCAAAGATTTTTTCTGCAATGAGCGACTTTAAAACGAAAAGGATGTACAGTCAAACTTTTCTAAATTTTGAAAAATGAACTTTTAAAATATAAAAACATTTTTAAAAAATCGTCAAAAATGTATTTATGGGGTTATTCCGTAACTATATGAAAATTTCATTAGCATTGAAATTTCCCTAGCATTAGTTGAATAATGCTAATGCCAAAATGATAATGAAATTTTCTGGATATTAAACTTGCTTTACATAGGTTGTTTTATAAAATGGATCACTCGGGATATCTCTCAAACCTGCCCAACAAACAATACGTTCCATTTACGTACCGTTTTCGGTCCGTCATAAACGGAATCCAACTCCATTTACGTATCGTTTTCTGGATCAGTGTATGGACTAGACAACGGATTTTAATGAACATCGAAACTGTTTCGAATCCGTTCAAATACCGTCAATGACTCACCGTTTATATCGGATAAAAAACGGAGTTGTCCGTTAAAAGTCCGTCAATGACGGACCGGATATATCGGATGAAAAACGGAGTTGTCCATTAAAAGTCCGTCAATGACGAACCGTTTACGGACCCGTATTACGCAGACAATATTTTTATTTGCAAAATTGCATAAATTTTCGCACATCACCGTAAAACATGTTCTAAATTTCATAAATATTTACCTCATAGATATCACTTTTCTATTTTGGGTGTGAGTTGGAAGAGAGCATCTGTTTTACTAAACTTATCATGGTAGAGCAAAAAATTTTGCCCGTTTTGCCCTATCTCGCTTAGTTTTCGAGATACCGGCCATTCTAAAAAATGGACATTTCATAAAATAGCGAATATCTCCGAATCTAAGCGAGATTGCGCAAAACGGGCTAAATTTTTGAAAAGTTCGTTAAAGGCTGCCCTTCGATTCGGTTTTTTATAAAACAGGCACAAGGTGATTACTTTATTATCAATTAATATGATAATATAAAAAATGGGTCACCCTGTCTCTGTTTTATAAAAATATATTCTTCGGAATGTCTTCTGGATTGGCCTATTTAAATAATCGTAGTATAATAATATTCTGTTAGAGCAAACATTTTGTTAGTTTTTCCCTAACTCGCCTAGTTTTCGAGATACCAGCCATTTGAAAAAATTACCATTTTGCAAAATGGCGAATTAAAAAGTAATAATGTTTGAAATGATTTGATTCAATTTAATCAAAAAAGATTCAACTGAAATTGATTAATCAATTGTAATTTCAAATCTGATTTATTGAATTGATTTATAAAATATTGAATTAACTCACTGATTTACAAAGACAATTATTTTTTTCGCGAATTGATTCAATAAAGATTTGCGACCATTAACTTACGCCACTGGTAACAGAATAACCCCATGAAGCATTTGTCTTGAGACGGAGTTTATATAATTTGAAACTTCTGACTTTTGAGTTATACTTACGTTTATCAAAATATGGCAACCATTTATAAAATTCACCACGATAAGCTTTATCATTATATATTTCACATTGTTTGGCACGAAAACTGAGTTCATCTTTGGGACAAGCATTGGGATTGCAGATTCTATATCTACAAAATGAAATACAAATTAATAAAATACATGTATTATATTTGGTGAAATATTCATTAATTACCTTTTCCTTTCACCAATACAAAAAGAACCACCATTTGCTGGCAATGGACTGTCACATTCACGTTGCTGTATGGAAACACCACCGCCACAAGAACGAGAACATTCACTCCATTCGGACCAATTACCCCAACCACCATCAATTTTTTCTAGTGATTCTATGCGCACACAATTACCATTTTGACACCACTGTTGTTGTTATTGTTGTTGTTATTATTGTTGTTGTTGGGTATAAAGAAGAGATTATCAAGAACATGAAATGTTTCTTTTTTTTTGAAAATAATTTAATTTAACTGAAAATTACCAAAAACAAACCTTACGTTTTCCACATAATGTTCCCGGTGCAGTGGGCCTCATATTGGTAATGCATTCACCATTTACCTGACACCATAGTGTTGAACAAATTTCATTTATTGATGAGCAGGCTTGTACCTCACTGTCGGTAACATTGTATTGTAAACGACATTGTATTTCAGCATTATATTTCCGACCGGGTTGTTCATCAGGATACGCATATTCACTTACATCGGTGGGTTCATCATCTAAGCAATCACCTAGACCTTGACTGAAGAACGAGAATTAAAAGTGGCATTGTTATTATTATTGTAAAGTTGTTTGAATGTTGTTGTTGTTGTTTATACATACTCCAGAAAATGTGTTATAAATTTTCGACTACAATTTGACCAACAAACTTGTAAAGTATCAGCACCAAATGTTGGCGTCATTATATGAACTATGGAACCCACACGTGGATGACAACCAATTTTTGCTGTATCATGAAACATGCCAAAACTAAAAATATATAAAAAAAAAGAAGAAAACATTAACAAAAGAAAAACAGTATGAAGAATTAAGCTATGAATTCAATAATTAGCAAATAAAATAGTATTCGAACATTTTTGTGTAAAATTATAATAAATGTTTCAGCATGACTTGACCAAAATTTTAAATGGTAGTGAAAGAATTTTAAAAAAATTAAAAATTTTATGAAATCTACAACTGTCAGTTTAATATAACAGGCACAAATTATTAAAATTATGGTATATAAGAAAAATTTTTTGGGATAATAATAATAATAATTTTTACCAAAATTTAACTTAAGTAGTAAATTTTGTTTGAAAATTTATTATTTACGTAAAATTTAAGTCAAAAATCCTACCAAGTGCTAACTCTAATACTGTCTTAAGTCGTGCATTTCCACTACAAGTATCTCTCTTAAGTCTTACGTTTTTTATATATTGCAAAAAGTACCATTCACAAGGGAACTTTCTTTGGTGAAAATCCCGATTCCGCTCAAAGTTGTACATGCTATGGAAAAGACAAAACTGAAACAGACTCGTATTTTATCTTATCGGCTTATTCTTAAATTAAGAGACAAAAAATGTACATAGACTTATATCGCCCCAAGGACGAAGCCTACTAATTTCGATTATAATCCGTCCATGTTACAGGTTGAAAATATGATTATGAAGTTTCGTATACTGACATATCATCACAAGGATGAAACCTATTGTATAAAAGGTATTTTTTTAATAAAAGGTTCCTTTTTTTAATAAAAGGTTCCTTTTTTTAATAAAAGGTTCCTTTTTTTAATAAAATGTTCCTTTTTAGAAAAAGGTTCTTTTTTTAGTAAAAAGGTACTTTTTTATTAAAAAGGTATTTTTTTAATAAAAAGTACTTTTTAATAAAAAGGATTTTTTTTAATAATAAGTACTTTTTTAATAAAAGGTACTTTTGTAATAAAAGGTACTTTTGTAATAAAAGGTACTTTTTTAATAAAAAATACTTTTTAATAAAAAGTACTTTTTTAATAATAGGTACTTTTTTAATAAAAGGTACTTTTTTAATTAAAGGTACTTTTTTATTAAAAGCTACTTTTTAATAAAAGTTACTTTTTTAATAAAAGGTAATTTTTAATTAAAGGTACTTTTTTAATAAAAGGTACTTTTTTAATAGAAGGTACTTTTTTAATAAAAGGTACTTTTTTAATAAAAGGTACTTTTTTAATAAAAGGTACTTTTTTAATAAAAGGTACTTTTTTAATAAAAGGTACTTTTTTAATAAAAGGTACTTTCTTAATAAAGGGTACTTTTTTAATAAAAGGTACTTTTTTAATAAAAGGTACTTTTTTAATAAGAGGTACTTTTTCAATAAAAGGTACTTTTTTAATAAAAGGCACTTTTTTAATAAAAGGTACTTTTTTAATAAAAGATACTTTTTTAATAAAATGTACTTTTTTAATAAAAGGTACTTCTTTAATAAAAGGTACTTTTTTAATAACAGGTTCCGTTTTTAATAGAATGTTTATTTTTTAATAAAAGGTTCTTTTTTTAATAAAAGATACTTTTTTTAATAAAAGGTACTTTTTTAATAAAAGGTATTTTTTAATAAAAGGTACTTTTTTAGTAAAAGGTACTTTTTTAATAAAAGGTACTTTTTAAATAAAAGGTACTTTTAAAATAAATGGTACTTTTTTAATAAAAGATACTTTTTTAATAAAAGGTACTTTTTTAATAAAAGGTACTTTTTTAATAAAAGGTACTTTTTTAATAAAAGGTACTTTTTTAATAAAGTGTACTGTTTTAATAAAAGTTTTTTTTTTGAATAAAAGGTACTTTTTTAATAAAAGGTACTTTTTTAATAAAAGATACTTTTTAATAAAAGGTACTTTTTTAATAAAAGGTACTTTTTTAATAAAGTGTACTGTTTTAATAAAAGTTTTTTTTTTGAATAAAAGGTACTTTTTTAATAAAAGGTACTTTTTTAATAAAAGATACTTTTTTAATAAAAGGTACTTTTTTAATAAAAGGTACTTTTTTAATAAAAGGTACTTTTTTAATAAAAGGTACTTTTTTAATAAAAGGAACTTTTTTAATAAAAGTTACTTTTTTAATAAAAGGAACTTTTTTAATAAAAGGTACTTTTTTAATAAAAGGTACTTTTTTAATAAGAGGTACTTTTTTAATAAAATGTACTTTTTTAATAAAAGTTACTTTTTTAATAAAAGGTATTTTTTAATAAAAGGTACTTTTTTAATAAAAGGTACTTTTTTAATAAAAGGAACTTTTTTAATAAAAGGTACTTTTTTAATAAAAGGTACTTTTTTAATAAAAGGTACTTTTTAATAAAGGGTACTTTTTTAATAAAAGGTACCTTTAAAATAAAAAGTATATTTTTTAAAAAAGGTAAATTTTTAATAAAAGCTCCTTTTTTTTAATAGAAGTTACGCAATTCTTTAAGTTGCTACTTAAAAAAAATAATATCAAGTATGTTTCTTAAGTCTTTCGTTTTGCGCACTTTAAAACTACATATTCATTCAACTTATAAAAAAAACACTTCTTGTCATAAATTTTAACAACATTATTAACGAAAACAATATTCAAATCAATTAACTTGTTGAAAACTGATTAGAAGTGTATTTTAATGTTATTTTAAATTTTAAACAACAAAAAAATCAAACTGTCAAACTAATAACATTATCTGATCAATCATCAAATAAACATTTGTAATTAATTCAAATGTTATGCATAAATAAACACTTGTTGAATCAAAACATACGATTATTTCTGTTTGATGATTTTTTTTTGTGAACAACAAAAATCAAGTAGCACTTCAAACAACTTTTGATTGTAGCTTGCTTACACACTGAAGTGGAGTAACACTAACACCATCTGTGTGGTGTGGTGTGTGTGTTCGTTATAGCAGCCATTTGAAAACAAACATTTAACTGGAGGTTGTATGAATAAATGAATGAATGTGGAGTAGTAATACAACCTCCACTTAAACGGAAACAATAATACGACACAGTTGTAAATTAATACAAAGAAGTTGATTACACTTGTATGTATGTAGTAGGCCACTCACTCTACATATATGTACATATGTAGTAAATAAAAATATTAATGAATGAATTTAAAAGCCAAAACGTAAATAAAATGATATCACAAATATTAACATTGATCATATTGTAATTTATTTTATAGTTTTATTTATTGCTATAAATTTATTCCACTTAAATGGTTAATTTAACTATTAAACTAATTTTTGTTACTTTGTAACATTACAAAAAATATAAATATTTTGGTTTGGTTTGGTTTTGTGGCATCGTACTGTTGTAGAATTATTTTATATTTAATGGACAAATACATATTCTACTTTTTTTTCATTTTTATCAACCCAATAGTTTTTGTATTTGATCAAGATAAAACAGTGGTTAGTTTTAAATTATAATATCCATTATGGTTTAAATAGAAATACACCTACTTATAACTTTCAATACATACACGATTACATATGGATTACTCAGTAATATACAAACTACTTAAATTCATATCATTAAAATAAAATAAAAAAAAGATATAAAAACAATTTGTCTAGTGTATATAATTTAATTGTTTTTTCATAACAAGTGCATTAAAAGTACATACATGAGGTAAGGGAAGTATTCTTAAGAAAAATAAATTTATAAGTTTATTTTCAAATGCAAGGTAATTGTTTATTTTGCTACTCTTCAAATAAATGGTACATTTTTTTTAAAATTTACTTTTTCAATACAATAAAGTTTTTCAATAGAAGTTCCTTTTTTAATAAAAGGTACTTTTTTAATAAAAGGTACTTTTTTAATAAAAGGTACTTTTTTAATAAAAGGTACTTTTTTAATAAAAGGTACTTTTCAAATAAAAGGTACTTTTTTAATAAAATGTACTTTTTTAATAAAAGGTACTTTTTAATAAAAGGTACTTTTTTAATAAAAGGTACTTTTCAAATAAAAGGAGCTTTTTTAATAAAAGGTACTTTTTTAATAAAAGGTACTTTTTTAATAAAAGGTACTTCTTTTATAAAAGGTACTTTTTTAATAAAAGGTACTTTTTTTAATAAAAGGTACTTTTTTAATAAAAGGTACTTTTTTAATAAAAGGTACTTTTTTAACAAAAGGTACTTTTTTAATAAAAGGTACTTTTTTAATAAAAGGTACTTTTTTAATAAAAGGTACTTTTTTAATAAAAGGTACTTTTTTAATAAAAGGTACTTTTTTAATAAAAGGTACTTTTTAATAAAAGGTACTTTTTTAATAAAAGGTACTTTTCAAATAAAAGGTGCTTTTTTAATAAAAGGTACTTTTTTAATAAAAGGTACTTTTTTAATAAAAGGTACTTCTTTTATAAAAGGTACTTTTTTAATAAAAGGTACTTTTTTAATAAAAGGTACTTTTTCAATAAAAGGTACTTTTTTAATAAAAGGTACTTTTTTAATAAAAGGTACTTTTCGAATAAAAGGTACTTTTTAAATAAAAGGTACTTTTTTTAATAAAAGGTACTTTTTTAATGAAAGATGCTGTTTTAACAGAACGAGTTTTCAAAAAAAAAAAAGAAAGGGGACATTTTACAACTTCAACTTCTTAACCGCCCATTTAATTTTAATAATTTTTTTTAGTATAAAACTGGTCAGAAGAACAAAAAAAAATCCAGGCAAAAACAAAAGCCATGGTCGCCATTAAGACTTAAACATTTTAGGAATAATTTTATGCGTTCTTTTAAAACGTTTCGCGTTCAAATCATTTCTTACATTTGTGTATTCAACAGACGGATATTAAAATAAAATTCAATATATTTTCGATTACTAACTTCCCTTTTTAGTTCAACATATGAACGAGTTTTTTAAGTTCAAACCAACTGACCATTATTTACGTAATCCATACAATACATCTTATAGCAGGAGCACATTTCAAAGAGGGAATACACCAAAAAAAAAAGTGAACTAGAATTTAGAAACATTAACTTATTTAGAGGAAAAATTGTAACAAAAACGGCACCAAAGACTATTTACCATAATTAAAAAAAAAAATCCATAAAATTAATAAACAAATTTTACTTAAAATTTAGTTAAAATTTCTAAATTATAGAAAAATTTTACTAATGAGAACTTAATTTTTATTAGAAAACAGTAAAATTTCCTCCTTATTAGTTCATATATCATCTTAAATTTTACTTTTAGTTACGAAATGTTTCCTTGGTTTTAAGAAAAAATTAATTTTATTTAAGTTCATAAGATAATTGTTTTTACTAAAAACTAGAACGTAATTAATTAAAAATAAGAAAATATTTTTTTACATCTAATAGCAATTCTTTTAAGTAATAATTATCCTTAAATAATAATGATAAATATGATACTATTTCTATAATAAAAGTAATATACATATTTTACCATAAGTATTTTCCCACTTTCGGAGGCCTTCCACTTTGTGAGGACACTGCTTTTTGCTGTACATTTTTGTTTTTAAATTAAATTGAGTTATACTAAACTCATGTATTTGCAATATAAATTAAGTTTCATTAGCAAAAAGGTTAACAAATTAAAAAAATGTTCTGCAGGGTACCTGAAAGTATGACTTATATTTTTTTACGATAATGAAATGGAACATTGGTCCAAATTGGTACGTTATGGAATGGAATGGGGAATGAGTAAAAACTTTAGCACTGTATACAGGGAACAAAATAGAATGGGAGAGGGAATGGAATTTGTATTATCTGGGCGAGTTGTCGCCGTTACCTGTACCATTTCATATTATACATATTTTGAGCAATATTCCATATTGTGTAGTAGGGATCCATTTATATGAATCAGCCACAGACTTATCTTTTTTAATAACAATTTACGCGATATTTGCTTCCTTCCATAAGTCTCAAACGAGCACCAGGTAAATAAAGTTTAGATCTAATCAGATATACCTTAATATAATTCTTTATGATTTAATCTAATTAGATATAATACCAGATCTAATCATACATGATTACATATGGCATATATGATACTCTCCATAGGCAAATCTGATCAGATCCAGTGCCAGAACTCTTCATATCTATAGAGATCTGGAAAAGTAATTGATTTATGCGGCCAAATATGAGCAAATCTGGTCATATGGGATCATATTTGGTGCCAGATCAGTTCATATTCGAATCTAGTACGAGATCGTAGCAATTTGAGCAATTTTCGAAGTCAACAAAATAAAAATGTAGAAAATACTAAATTCTGCTGTGCCGAATCTTTGAATACCCTCCACCAATATCCTAAAAAAATATTCTCTACTATTTTTGATACAAATAAATTAAAAAAACTTTTGAAGTAAATTTATGGGGGTGAAAAAAATTTTTGAGTTGAAAAACTTTTTTGGATGTTCAAACAAATTTTTTGTTAGAAAAAACATTTTGAGGTGAAAAAATTTTTTGTGGTGAAAAAAAAAATTAGCGCTGAAAAAACTTTTTTGAAGTGAATATAAAATATTCACCCTTATTCTAGTTGTCGTTATCAATGTCGTCGTCGTTTTGAGTCAACATCACTTTGCTTCGACGTCGACATCACTTCGACACCAAATTGGTATTCTAAAACAGTGTTGTAACGACGTTGACAATTTATCGATTTAAACAAAAACACATCTCTAAAAATTGAGTCGGCAGATTTATTTTGTTTATTATTTTTGCGAAAAAATATGTTTTATGTGTAATTTAAATTCTGATACCAGTGATGAAGAAAACGACTTTAACTTAGGGTTCAGCTGTTTCTGAAACTGTAGAAGATTTGCCACAGCTTCCTCCAGCGGGCTCAATATAAATTGCTTGAATCTTCCGCCACCTGTAGTATTACACTCGGCTTTGTTGGCTACCATTTTCTCATTAACTTTAAATTTTAAGTCTCGCCAAACCTATAAATAAATTTTGTTATATTTTTATAATGCACTTTATATGATCATGCTTTCTTTACCTTCTGCCATCCATCTCACATTATTCTCGGTGGGCCAAGTGCATTTAATGAATTTGATATTTCTTCCCATTTTTTCCGTTTTTTTTTCAGTCATTACTTTTCCTCAAGTCATAACTAAAAATTGTGTCGACAAAATCAGAGTCGTTTCAAGACAATATCGGCGTCACATTTTCTTACAGAATAACAAATACTTGTCGACAGTTATCGATTATTTTCGATAACGACAACGGGAATATCAATTTCAAATAAAAACCCCAAGACAACATTGTCTTGTGTCGATGACTACAACTAGAAAAAGGGTGATTATTTAATTCTAAGCCAGTCGCTACTATGAAATTGTACTAGAATACACCTGTTTGTATGTAAAAATTTAGAGGTACCTTCACATTTTCCCTCATAACTTTTTAACCGCTGGACGGATTTTGCTTATTTTTAATACCAAACTGATTAAGGGGATATTCATCAAGCTAGGTAAAAATGAGCACCCCGCTTCCGTCTTCGCGTCGTGGTCAAGGTAAAATTGCATAAGGGTCACAAATATATATACTACTTTATGGGGTCTTAGACCTACACTCAGAAAAAAAAGTTAGTAGAAAATTTTGTAAACGGTTTTCAATCCCACTTTACTATTTTTGTACTGTTTTTTAGTAAAAAAATTATTATTTAGCAAATCTTTTTGCTATTTACATTTTACAAATTACAGAATTTTTACAGAATATCTACAAATTTTCGTTGCTAATTTCAGAAATCATTTTACAAATTTTTGAAAACCGATTTGCTAAAATTAGCAAATAAAATTACTAATTTTAAAAAAGTCGATATTGAAGGAAATGTTATTTCTAATAATTTAAACTTATACATACAAACTTAAATTGCCCTAAAATGTTACATAGAATTAAAAAAGAGATCGGAAGTGAAGATACCGACTCATGTCTAAAAAGAGGACATCCACTTAAATTTTAAGTTCTAAAAATCAGCCCTAAAAACAATTAAATTTAACCTTAAAAGTAAAAAAACAATTGACTAAAATATTTTTCAAAACAGAAATTACCAAATTAAAACAAAATGATAAATTCGTTTATGTTTTAAAAATTTTTAAGATTTTTAAGCCTTTGATTTTTTTTTTATTTTGTATAAAACATCTTTTAAAAAAAATATAATCAAAATTTTTGATGCTCGATAAAAAAATAAATCCAAAACTTTGTACTAATATTAATAGTATTTAGTAATTTTTTTTGCTGATTTTAGCAAACAGATTTTAAATTCCACTTTACAAAAAGTGTATTAAAATTTAGTAGCAGCTACTAATTTTTCTACTAATTTCATTGTACTGCACGTCAGCAGACATGTGTTGCTAAGATTAGCAAAAATTACCGCTGGGCTCAAATTAGCAGAATTTCCTGTAATAACAGCAAAATTTTCAGTTGCCATTACAGACTTTTTTTGGTGAGTGTATTTTTCGACATGTTACAAACGGAATGAAAAACTGATATATGTTGGAGGGTATAAAAAAACTGGCTAAGAGCCCAACATTTTGGCTGTCACAAAATCTCCAATTTTTTTAACAGTTTCTTGTAAGAGTGCACCTAGAAAACATGTTCGTTTTGACAACCGAAACTATTGCAACTGAATGGTTCAGTTACAATAAATGAATTTTTTTAGTTGTGGTAGCAAATTCGGTGGTAGCCACGAATCTGTTTTCTTTGTTTGCTGATTTTAAAAGGATCACTTTGTAAGCTGGCTCATATTGTAGATTTCGAGCATTGTGAATAAAATTAGCCTAATTTTTGGGACGCAGTAGGGGTTCTTTTGGATTTCATGTTAACTTTGTTCTAAATTATATAAAAAATTAAATTATTATATAAATTTTCAAAACTATCCCCCCCCGAATATAAAAACTTGTAGACGCACCTGACTCATACTTAACATTATAATGCACAAATATGAATATTCCAAATGCAATATGTTGTGTGTAGGCTTGTTTTTTTTGTTGGTGTTGTTGTTGTTAAAACTAGTGCCTGTTAGTCTACCGCATTCAATGTAATAATTCTAAAAGTCTCGATTAATAACTGAAAACAACTTAATTGTTGTTTTCATTAAATTGTTTATACCTATTTGTTGCAGTTGTTGTGATTTTTCATATATTTCCAGCTAGACTGCTTGGTTTTTGTATGCCTGGTCATGTTTATCCACTACTGTCAGTTTGGCTGGCCGCACAGCCAGACAGAGATACGGATAGACAGACCATCGGACTAATGGTCGGTCATACATTAAATATTACAAGTATTTGTACATTCATGTCCAAACATGCCATACAATTTAATTATTCACGTCATTATACGGCAGTTACAAACATACAAGTGTACAAGTAGAGTGTTCTTGTTACTTGTAATAAATGAAAGATAAAAATTCAATTATTCAAACGCAATTTAATTAGAATTTAGATCAAACTCTATTAATGTGTTGTTTTGTTTTTATTTTTTTTTTTTAATAACAAATAAAATAATAAATGATTTATTTTCCATGACTTTAATATTAATAAAAAAAATTGAATTGACGTAATTTTACACTTTTAACTTTATCGATTTATTAACAATATTGGTTATAATTATTATTTGTTTTTTTTTTTCTAATCGATTTTATACCCTACTACAAAATCATGAGATTTGTAAAGTTGTAACCGATTAATAGGAAAGTTTTTGTTTTTTTTTTTTTGCATAAATCGTTAGCAGGTACTTTTCCACAAAAATATTATACTAAAGGTGGGGCAATAAGTATCATCCAATTGGAGTGTGCTACTATTATGCCAAGCGGCATCGTATGTGAGTTTAGCTTTAACATTTGTGAAGTAGATACGTTCAAAATTTATAGTGTATATGAATGGATCGCTGTTCGCCTCAAGAACGCGCGATTTTGGAACTCAACGACGAAGTGAATAATTTTCCATCAAAATCATGATCATGACCGACGAGGCTTATTTTTATCTCAGCGGCCACGTTAACAAGCAAAATTCTCTGCTCTGGGGGACAGAAAATGCTTCCATAATTCATGAAGTCACCGTGTCTTCTGCAGTTACATCCGAAAAGGTGATTCGACCTTATTATTACGAAGTGGCGAACGCTAACAGTATTACGATGTTCGTCGACTGCTACACTCAGAATATTATATAGTTAACTGTTTGTAGTTTAATAAAAAAGTTTTCCGTTCCATTTAAAAATAAAGGAACATATATATATATTTCAAAGAAATATATATATTAACTTTTTTAGACATTTATTCGAAATTATTTACTATCATTTACCATATTTTTTCAGTTTCATTTATTTTTTTTTTTTTCATTTGTTTGAAATTTAATAAAAATTTACCCACAAAACGAAAATTTGTGGTTTATTTGTGTCCGTCCGTAACAGTTATTACAAATTTAAATTTTGTTTGCTGTCGTTTCAAAAAAAAAAAAAAAATTTAAATAATTTCAATCTGTTTTTTTTTTATTTAAATTGGTTGTATATATACAAAATTTTTCAATACAAATTACAAGAGCTTCATAAGCACACATACATATACAAACATATTCATACAAAAAATGTTTATAGCTTCATATGCATACATACATTTTGTGTATTAAAAAAAAAACAAAAAATACAAAAACGGAAATAATTTCAAATAAATGAAAAAAACATTTATTTTTTAGGGATTTGATAGGTAAAACTTTGACATTTATTTTAACTGACTATATCATTTGTTTCTTACGGATGTGTCAGTTGATTAATCAACATTTAAAAATAAATAACAAATGGCATTTAATTTAAATGAAAATTAAGAAGACCGGGTTTTAAATGAAATATCATTTCTTTTAAATGATATTTTCAGTTATTTTAACTTACAAACTTTTTTAAGTGTATAGACCCATGCTGACTGAATTTTACTTACTGCACTCACCGAAAAAAAAGTCTGTAATGGCAACTGAAAATTTTGCTGTTATTACGGGAAAGTTTGCTAATGCTAATTTGAGCCCAGCGGTATTTTTTACTTATCTTAGCAACACATGTCTGCTGACGTGTAGTACAATAAAATTTGTAGAAGAAATTAGCTGCCGCTACTAAATTTTAGTAAACTTTTTGTAAAGTGGAATTTAAAATCTGTTTGCTAAAATTAGCAAAAAAAATTACTAAATATTATTAATATTAGTACAAAATTTTAAATTAATTTTTTTTTTTTTTTAAATATTTTATACAAAATTAAAATCAAAATAAAAGGCATTTTGTTTTTATTTGGTAATTTCTGTTTTGAAAAATATTTTAGTCAATATTTTATTAATTTTAAGGTCAAATTTTAATTGTTTTTAGGGCTGATTTTTAGAACTAAAAAAAATTTGAGTGCTATTTTAAGTGGATGTCCTATTTTTAGACATGAGTCGGTATAATCCCCTCCGATCGCTTTTTTTAGTCTATGTAACATTTTAATGCAATTTAAGTTTGTAGGTGTTAGTTTTAATTAGAAATAACATTTCCTTCAACATCCACTTTTTTAAAATTACTATTTTTTTGAAAAATGATTTCTGAAATAAGCAACAAAAATTTGCAAATATTCTGTAAAAATTCTATAGAATTTTTAAAGAAAGATTTGAAAAATAATAATTTTTTTACAAATAATCTGTACAAAAATAGTAACGTGGGATTGAAAACCGTTTACAAATTTTTCTACAAATTTTTTTTTCTGAGTGTGCCATTTAAATATCTAGCAGGCAACAGAAGAAACCAGTTTTGATAATGCATGCGATAAAATGCATTATGGGGATATTTGAAGTCATTGGTGTACACGCCCCACACCTTAGAGCAGTTAAGAAAGTTAAAGTGACACCACAAATCTTGTGCACCGACACCGACGACGGCGGTCATAATTTTCCACAATTAATTAAAACAAAATTGAAAAGTGCGTATAAACATAATCAGTTCAAAACCAAATGATTTTTCACTTTAAACATAAGTTATAGCGAAAGAAAATCAGATGACGGCTTTTGCCCCACCCTGTATATTCACTATTTTAATATTTGACCCAAAAATATATATGTAGCTAAACTTTTGAACAGATTTTGGCATATATTACGATTTCCATCGTGTATGCAGTGGAGCTATCTGGTTCTTGGAATTTCGTTCTTAAATTTTAATATATATTTGCCGAAAACCAAAACAAATTTTTCAATATCCCGATTAAAATTAAAATTTTTTTCTGTGAAATTTTGACAAAAGACATTTTTTAAGAGTCTGATTTTGCTAGAATTTAAATTTTTTATTACATTTTTTAGAAAATCAAGGAAATTGAAATTTTTAACTTTTGTGATCTCATTTAAAAAAAATGCATGAAAGAAATTTTCATTGTAGTTACACTCAAAAACAAAACAAAAACTAAAAATTAATCCAAAATTTGCTTTAAAATAGTTTTAAAATTTTCCTCAATTTAAGTCAAATTATATTTAAACTTATAAAAATTTTCTGAAAATTAATACAAAATTCCTATGTTTGGGTAAAAACGGAATAGTTAATATACTCAAAAATCAAAAAAAACAATAATATTATTCAAAAATGTATAAATTTTTAAGAAAAACTTTTTAGTTAAAAGAAAATTGCATACTAAAATATAATAAAAACTAAGTCTAGTTCAACAAAAAAAAATTAGAACATAATTTACTCCCATTTAGTTCAAAAAATATGTCTTACTTAAAATGAGAAAGTACTTGAACTTAATGTGTATTCATTTTTTTCGCGAGTAGTAAAATTAACTAAAATTTAGAAAGCTATTTCTAAATTCAGTTTTGAAGTCTACCACTTTCTAATTTTTAAGAATTGTTTTTAAAAACTAGTTCAGGCAATTAAAACCAAAAAGTAATAATTTTTTTCCTATGTAATAATACAAATTTATTTGATTTTAGAAACTGATTTCTAGGGAAAAATTTCAAGTAGCTTAGTTGAGAAAAATTTTAAATATTTTAATAAAATATTTTTTTTTTCAAGTAACAGTTTTCTAATTTTTAAAAAATAACAACCTTAGGTAGAGGATTTTTTTTTATTGAAAAACGTTTCACTTATTTTCAATATTTTTTCAAAAAAAAAACCTAATTCAAAAATAAACTATTTAATTTTCCTAATTTTAAAGAAAAAATATTATTAAAGGAAACAAATTGAAGTAACCATAAAAAAAAATTATCGTGCATAATTGAAATTTTTGGTTCGTGATCCTGTGTAAGTGTGAGTCAATAAAAGTTCAAATTTCGAATTTGCGCTTTTATGTAATAATTTTGTTTGCTAACTACAATACAAAATATCGCAAGTATATTTTATACATTGCGGCATAATGGCTATAATTGACGTTGTGCCTATGAAACTTTATATTTATCGAGGGCTCTAAAACTATTTTTTTGTTCACTTAATAATAAAAAAAAATTAAATTTGTATATGTCAAAGTTTAAGCTAAAAATGCCATAAGTTTTTGACATTTTTACATTTTCCACTTATAACAAGAAATGTAACTGTGATATTTTGTATTTTTGCAACAATTTCCTTAAATTAGTAAATTTAAGAAGACAAAGGACCCCAAGTGTTCATTAGCCATAGGAACCATTAATTAACTACGAAAAGCATCTGACTTTGTCACAATTTACTATATTTCAGGATATTCTGAAGTATATTTTTTAATTTGTTTACCTTTTTGCTAATGAAATTTAATTTATATTTTAATTTATATTACATGAGTTTAGTATAATAAATTTTAATTTTAGGATAAAAATGTATAACAAAAAGCTTGTTAAAAGCAGTGCGAAAGTCCTTCGAATCTGGGAAAATACTTATGGTATTTTCACAGTTTCAGAAACAGTTTCATATTGTTTAGAAAATTTTTATAAAATACAAGGATAATTTTCACTTAAAAGAGGTACTATGTAACTTGATGTTAGAAAATATTTTCTTATTTTTAGGGAGTTTTTAGTAAAAAAAAAAATATATCTAATGAACTTAAAAATAAATTAAAATTTTTTTTTAAACCAAGGAAACATTTCCTAACTAACAGTAAATTTTAAGATGATATATGAGGAAATTTTACTTTTTTCAAATAAAGAGATCTAAAGTTCTCAGTAGTAAAATTTTTCTATAATTTAGAAATTTTGACCAAATTTTAAGTAAAATTTTGTTTCTTAATTTTAAGGATTGTTTTATTGAATTTTGGTAAAAAGTGTCTTTGGCGCCGTTTTTATTTCAATTTTATCTTTAAATAAGGAATTTTTCTAAATTCTAGTTAATTTTTTTTTGGTGTACAGAAATCGCCTGAAATTACTTTTTAACAAAATAACTTAAGTCAATTTAAGTTTTTTGTCAAAATTCCACATATTGTTTCTTTCTGATTTTGTTAAAAAGGAGGAGGTTAAAAGTATTTCTTTTTTTTCTTTTTTAAACAAAAACTCCATTTTTGTAAATTGTTCGCATATTCTTTCAAAATAGTGCCATTCAGATCAAAAATGGAGTTTTAAATAGTCAGAATTTAAATATTTTCAAATTGTAAGTATAGCGTATTTATCTAGTTGTTATTTAACTATTACTAATTTTAAATTATAGTTTAATTTATGCTCAATATTATTATAATAAATAAATATTCAAGTTGATTGTTTTTGCCATGTTACTATGTTAAATGTACATAAACTATTATCTTATAACTTAGGTATTTAGTAAGTATTTTTTTTTTCTAAAGGTAATAATGCTGTTATTTTAATTGAAAAAAAAAAATAATAACTTGTTAATATCAATTAAAACAACAAGCTCTAATTAATTTAAATTAGTTTATAATTACAAATGACTTTCATCATATTTTTATTATTATTATTAAGTTTTAATTGTAAATTTTTTTAACTACTACATTTTTTTTCTTCTAAGAAAATTGCTTTTTTTATTTCAATTGCTATTATTTATTTTAAAATTTTTCATAGAAGATTTATGGTTTAAATTTCTTTACAATTGATAGATGATAAGAATGTTTACTACAAGCATGAAAGATATTAAATATTTATAGTAATTAACAGGTGTAGGATTTTTAAGCTCAAAAAAAAAAAACAAATAGAATATATGCGCTTAAAATGTGCACTTTAAAAAAAAATAATATTAAATGTGAAAAAAATATACACTCAAAATTAAAAAATCAGTATAAATTGACTAAATTTAGGGTTTTTAATTCGTTTAATTTGTTTTACCGAATCCCTGATTTATCGCTTAACAAATCATTTAAAACTCAAATAACACACATGTTTACAAATTCCGATCAACTTTTGCATCAGAGTCGATGAGAAAAAATTTTAACGTTATTTGAGGCGCTGAATTCGAATCCAGATTTTCGTTTTTCAAGATTGGTTGTAGTTTTAGAGTTCTCGCATGTTGGCAGCACTGCACTGTCATTAAGACAATCAGCTGTTGGCACCGCTAAAAACATCATCATTCTTAATGTTTTTTTTTTTTTTTTTTGTTAAAAAAAAATGTGAAAATTAAAAAAAAAACAAGGAAAAAAGGGCTAAATTCGGCTGTGCCGAATCTTTGAATACCCTCCACCAAAGGGGATGAAGATGATATACGTATATACTAAATTTTGCATGAACTGTAATATGAATATGTTTTGTCAATTTATGTAACGAACTTTTGTTATTTAGTTTTAGTAATGTTATTTATTTAGTTTTAGCAATGTTATTTACAGAGGTCTGCTCTGTTAGCGACTTTAACATTGTTGATTTTTACGTTAACTTAGTTATTAGACTCTAATAATTATTAGAGTGTTACTCTAATTATAATTAGAGTAACACACATCAGAGAACTGCAAAATCAACTTTTTTCTTGATTTAATCATACACAAAAATTCTTGTTCACATTTAATAATTCAACAAAATTCACTGTAGAATAAAATTAGCATCATGTTACTGAACGCGTAATTCGGATCAGTTTGAATCATATGTCGATTATGTTTACTGCAAATTTAATCACTCAACAAAAAGTCAGCGTTGAATAAATCAGAAAAACAACAAACAACGCGTATGAGTGTATTCATAATTAAAACCAAATAGAAACACATTTCATAAAGGATATTGTTTACATTAGGGTGGGACTTAAATCCGCTTTTTTAGAATTTTTATTAGTAATAAAAATATTCTTCTTTGTGAAATATAAATATTTTTTTGGAAAAAAAATTTAGGTCGATATCTCAGGCTTGCCTAATCCGGAAAAATTTAAATATTGTCTAAATTTTTTTCATCTATTTTGATTGGAAAATTAGGCAATATTTAACTTTAACCGAATTGGGCGAGCCTGAGATGTCGATCTAATTAAAAAAAAAAATTTCACAGAGAACAATATTTTTGGTATTCCTAATAAAAATTCTAAAAAACGTATTTTAGACCCACCCTAATATACTTATAACATTTATGAAATGTGTTTCTACAAAACCACCCCCTTTTTATAGATAAGAAACTATTTTGTTTTAATTATGATTACACTCATACACGTTGTTTGTTGTTTTTCTGATTTATTCTACATCAAAATAATTATTGTTGGCTCGAATGAACAGAATAAAATCAATGGTTTAACAACGACCGATGAATATAAATCAGTGTCGTTTGATTGATTTAAAATCATCAACAAATATGTGTGTTGGAGTATATTCAGCGTTTGAACGCAAACACAATTTATTCTTGTGTTGATTGTGTATGAACGTTTTGCAATCAGCAAATGCAGTTCTCTGACACACATATAGTTCTAAGAATGTTATTATTCTCATAGTATGTAAGACAATAAATGTAATAGAACAATAAGAAGACTTAATAACATTTTTACTTACTTAACAGAAAAAAAAATAGATACAGAAAAATTGTACAAATTTGTATGGAAAATTTAGAGGTACTTTCACATTTTCACTCATAACTTTTGAACCGCTGAAACGATTTTGCTCATTTTTAATACCAAACTGCTCGGGAGGATGTTCAATAATCTGTGTAAAAATAGGCACCCCTGCTTGCGTCTTTGCGTCGTGATCGCCATTTCAACAGACAGGCGGACAGACAGACAGACAGACGGACATCGCTAAATCGACTTAAAATTGCATAAGGGTCACGAATATATATACTTTATGGGATCTTAAACCTATATTTCGACATGTTACAAACGGAATGACAAACTGATATATACCCTCACCATATATGGTGGAGGGTATAAAAAAGTTTAAAGTGGATTATTTTTGTATTTTATAAGAAAAAGTGGAAAAAAATAGTACAAATGTGATGAGAGATGTATAATATATTTCCATTATTTTGGTTTTTCTCTAGAAAACCAAAATTATTTTGTAACGCTGTACAACAAAACTGTACAACTGGTCATTTGATCAAGAAGTATTCTTTCCACTTTTAATACCGATGTTATGGAGAGAGCAGACAAATCATATAGATGATTATTATTTTTCCTTGATGAATGTGGTCGTTCTAAAAGCAAAAAAAAACTAGCAAGTATAAATATCCCGACGTGTCATCAGTGTCCAAGCCACTTGTGAATTCATATGTAGAACATTTTCCTAAAAAATTAACTTATTTGAAGGAAAAATTGAAATAAAAACGGCGCCAAAGATACTATTTTACCAATATTTAATCAAATTTTCCTTGAAATTTAGAAACAAATTTTACTTAAAATTTGGTAAAAATTTCTAAATCATAGAAAAATTTTAAAGGACATTAGCACTCCTTGAATAAATATTTTCCCACTTTCGGAGGACTTCCGCTTTGTGAGGACACTGCTTTTAACAAGCTTTTTGCTATACATGTCATAAAATTAAATTGAATTATACTTAACTCATGTATTTTAAATATAAATTAAATTTCATTAGCAAAAAGGTAAACAAATTAAAAAAATGTACTTCAGGATATCCTGAAACGTAATAAATTGTTGACAAAGTCAGATCCTTTTCCAAGTTAATTAACGGTTCTGCATGAGAGAACTACAAAAAGGGACGCCCTACATGACACACTACATCTATGGCTAAGGAACACTGGGGGTCCTTTGTCGTCTTAAATTAACTAATTTAAGTAAATTGTTGCAAAAATACAAAATATCACACTTACATTTCTTGCTATTATTGGAAAATGTCATAAGTTTATTTTATGGCATTTTTACCTTTACCTTTAATTGAAGCACCCAGTGCAACAACAAGATAACTCCACTTTTTAAAATGTTGAGAAAATCAAAAAAAAAACTTTCTCAAAAATAAGAAACCCAAAGAATTGCTAAATATTATTTAATTTTGAAAAGAAATAATCAAAACAAATTTGTTTAATTCAAAAACATATTACAAAGTTTTATTTTAAATAAAAAAAAATAATAATTTTGCTTTTGGACTTGTCCTGTTTTTGCACCGATATTGGTAAAAATTAAAGGGGTCCTGCGTTGTCATCTTCATAGTCAGTGTTTTCAGCTTCTTGAATAGACTGCTGCGAGATTAAATTATCATAAAAATGTATATCCGATGGAGGAACATACTTTTGTGCCAAGCTCATAACATCGTCATATTTTTTCGGGTTGAGGGCTAGATTAGTTGTGTATAAAAGTTTTAGCTCGAAGGGGTTATCCTGGAAGTTTGCTTTCATTGCTTTCATTGCTATATCGAATTTTGTTAATGGCCCATGGTGATTACAAGAAGCTGAAATACTTGCGACATTTTCCTCTTTTTTGTAGCAAAATCTTCGATATTTTGAAATGGTCCATTTAATATGATCTTTGTTCGTGACTGTTTTTTTGTAAAACGGAGCCAAACTCGTTTTAAAATCAAATATGTTCGCATTGCTCACTGATATAACTTTAAATTTTTTGGAAGACTTTTCCACTAAATTCTGCCAGTCTTTTGGCAGGTAAAGGCGTTCTACTCGACGTTTCTGTTTCTCTATAACGCCAAAAGAGCGATCGCAGGGCAAAAAACTGTGTCCTGGTTCTGCCAAGTGATGTTCAATAAGGCTTATATTTTTGTGTTTTACAACAGCATATAAATATTGGACAAGATATTGGACACACACAGCACGAACGTAAATAAAAATAAAAACAGAACAGAACATGTTTTGAAAAATTTGTGTTTTTTGATTGCCGGCAACTAAAAGTTGACATGTGGCTTAAGGCTTATTGCTTGAAAAGCGGTGCAAAAACAAGACAACTCCAGGAGATGTCGTGTTCTTGCTCCGTTTTGAAAACAAAACTTCAAAGTTTCAGAGTTTCCGTATCCTAGAGTCAAGTTAGATGTGTTTTTTGTGCACCGAACGACGCAGATTTTTTTTTTTGGTTTTTTCTGCATTAAAAAAGCTATTTCGCAAAAAAGTGGAGTTATCCGGTTGTTGCATTGGGTGCTTCAATTGACATATACAAATTTTAACTTTTTTTATTATTAAGTGAAAAAAAAAATAGTTTTAGTGCCTTCGATAAATATGAAGTTTAATAGGCGCAACGTCAATTATAGGAAAGCCATTATGCTGCAATGTATAAAATGTGTATAAAATGTGCTTGGGATATTTTGTATTGTAGTCAGCAAACAAAATTATTACATAAAAGCGCTAACAAAATTTTAAAATACATTTTAAGCTATTTTAAGTTCAACATTTAAGGCTGTTAAGATTAGAGATGGGCACGTGGGCGATTTTAGACTCACGTTTACGCACGATCACGAACCAAATATTACAATCATTTTTTTTTTTTATTGTTATTGTTACTTTTTTGAAAAAAAAAACGTTTTCGAACAAAAAAAATTAAAAAACTTTTACCTGAAAAAAAAAATTAGATTAAAATTTTTAAAATTTATCTGAACTAAGTTGCATGACAATTTTCCCCAGAAATAGTTCATCAGTTTCTAAAATCAAATAAATTTTTTATTATATAGAAAAAAAATTCTTACTTTTTGTTTTTAATTGCCTGAACTAATTTTTAGAAAGCAATTCTTAAAACATAAAAAGTGGTAGACTTAAAAACTGAATTTAGAAATGGCTTTCAAAAATTTAGTTAATTTTACTACTCGCGAACAAAAAATGAACACACATTAAGTTGAAGTAGTTTCTCGTTTTAAGTTAGACACATTTTTTGAACTAAATGGGAGTAAATAATCTTCTAAATTTTTTTGAACTAAACTTAGTTTTATTTTGTATGCAAATTTCTTAAAACTAAGATGTATTTCTTAAAAATTGATAAGCTTTTCTTTAAAATAATTGTTTTTTCTTCCTAAAATCAAGAAATATTACTTAAAAAAAGTATGAACTATTTTTAAGTATATAAACTATTACGTTTTTAGCCAAACATAGGCATTTTTATTTATTTTAAAAAAAGTTTTCTTAGTTTTAATAAAATTTGACTTAAATTGAGGAAAATTTTTAAACTATTTAAAAAAAAAATATTTGATTAATTTTTAGTTCATGTTTTTTTTTTGAGTGCATCTTTTATCTCAACATGACGGCTGCACATGCCATACAGCGGGTCTAACAGTCGACTTATTGAAGAAATCATTTGGTGAACGCGTTATTTCTCAAATTTGGACAGTCGTTTGGCCAACGAGATCGTGCGACTTAGTGCCTCACAATTATGTTCTCGGGGTCATTGGTTTATGCGAAAAACTGGAAACCTTGGACGCCTTAGAAGACAAGGAAAAAATTATTAAAAATTGGACCTGCAGATTGCGGCGTGTAAGCGCCATCCGTAGCGGCCTCATGCTCGACATTGTATTCAATCAATAATGACATAAAATTATCTATCTAATAAAGTAAATTTTTAGTTTGAAACACCCTGTACAAAAAGAAATCTAAATTAAAATGCAGGATTTTAAAGCAAAAATCAAAATCCTGATTTTTAATCTTCCACATCTCGCTTTCTAATAAAAGAAAAATAAAAATTGATTACATTAAATCTAATTCCACTTACTTGTGTCCCAACTCATGAGCTATTGTATGCGATAGCATTATGCCATTATCCTCATTAACACTGCAGGATTGTTTAGGTTTACACATACCACCAACATTAGCCAAACCAAGAGTCCTGTTTAAAAATAATAAAAATAATGCAAATTAAAAATCGCCGCCCAATGGAAGTTATTTAGTAATTAGTAGTTGATATCAAAATGTCCCCCAGGAAATTTAAGTAAGCCTTTATCTTAATATCAGTTAACATAAATTTTGAAGGAATAATTTTAATTTGTTATTTATAAATTAAAAAAAAAAATAAATACTTACATACAATTATTGCCGCATATATTTTTACGTGTTATCAAAACTGCCACATCATGATGATGAGGATCTAATTCATTGGCTGTATTAAGTTTATGTTGCCAACTATTAAAAGAAAATAAAAACGAAAAACGAAATATCAAAAAATTATTAATCATGCAACGAAACTATTAATAGAATTTGATTGAAAAAAAAAAAATAAACATGTTAAAACTTCCTCGGGAGTTTTGTATTTTTTTTTTTTGTTTTGTTATGCAAAAGAAAAATGTATAAAGGTCTAGACCTCAAATTATCTTATCATTTAGACAGTATCAATAAAATACATACAAACAAAATTTAAATTATATTCGCGTTATATCAAGCTTTAAGTCATAAACTACAATACATAACTGGCGCCTAAGAAATATACACACACACATTTCAAAACACATAAAATAGTATTCTGTTTATGGTTATTTACAAGACTTTAACTTGTATAGTACACGCAGAGAAAAAACATGCTGGCAAACATGATCACTGCACATGGGTATGGTTGTCACAATCAAGTTATTCGTTTATAAATCGCATATTTTTTTTTTTATTTTTTAATAATTAATTGCAAATTCAATTACAAATAATATCTTAATACCCTAACCGAGTACTAGCAACATATGCCTTTGGCTCGTTGTAGCGAAAACAGACCAGAGCCTCTGGTGGGAATCGAACCCACGACCCCCGCCCTGATAAGCTATTGCCAATTTCTATTTTATAACATGATTGGCTGTAACCGTACTGTGGTTAAAAAATAATAATATATGATCATTTTCACCTGGGGGATTTTTTTCGAAAATGCCTTATAATTTACACTTATCAATTCATTGTCAAAAAATATTCTACACCAAAAAAAAAAAATGAACTAAATTTAAAAAAAATTAACTTCCCAACAAACAATACGTTCCGTTTACTTACCGTTTTCGGTCCAACTCCATTTACGTACCGTTTTCTGTATCCGTTTACGGACGAGAAAACGGATTTTAAGGAACATAGAAAATACTTCGAATCCGTTTATATACCGTCAATGACGAACCGATATATCGAATGAAAAACAGGCTTGTCCGTTGAAAGTCCGTCAATGACAGACTGTTTACGGGTCCGTATTCGTACCGTTTTTTCAACAAAAATGGATTTAGGTAAATGCCTAAATTTTTTAATTTTGAATAACAAATTATGGTTTTTTTTCTTTAAAATTATTTATAAAGATATGTTATAAAAAAATAACAAAAACAAAACTTTTACAAACTTAATTAAATGAACTATTCATCCCCAGCATAACTAGCATCTCTATCCATCACTGGAGTTATGGCCCATTGAATATCATGAAAAAGATAAAACAAAACTTTAATTTAGGTTTAATTGGTGCATACAATGCAAATTTGCCCATTTTTTTAACAAAATCGATTAGTAATTGGCAGACAATATTTTTATTTTCAAAATTGCATAAATTTGTTTTAAATTTCATAAATATTAAGCTCATAGATAACAATTAAATTTATTTTCAATATGAGATGTAAGAGAGCAACTGTTTTTTCTTTAAACTTTAGCGCGCGACCCGTATAATGATCACAGACATGTTTTTATTATTCGTTTTTGACACCAAAACGAATTCAAAAGCAGCGGAAGAAAAAATAATAAAATCCGAGGAAGTCTGTATTTAACGATTGTTTTCGAAAATTCAAATATACGGTCCGTTAATGTTCCGTTTACGTACAAGCTTTGACGGATACGTATTTACGGTCCGTAAACGTGCAGTTGAAGCCGGATTCATGAATCCGTAAGCGTCGGAGAAAATGTTTCTTGGGTTATTTGAAGGAAAAATTGAAATAAAAACGGCGCCAAATACTCTTTTTAACAAAATTTTCCCTGAAATTAAGAAACAAAATTTATATATTTCTAATTTTATCGGGCTCAATATCATAATTTTTTTAATGTTACTAACGAATAGTAAACACTAATTTATTTTATTAAATGGAAAAAATTGTAAGGATCAGCGCTAGAGGAAGTGCACAATTTCGACCCGAGCGACCATGTCATCTTCAGCCTCCTTCTGAACCACCCAACACAAATAACTCATGGTTATGAACAGGCATTTATATCACACACTCTAAGGAAAATGTCTATGTAAAATTACATTTTTCATTTAGTGAATGATTACCCGTACAAATGAACTTTTTCCATCTATTTATAGAAATACCCTTTGGCAATCATCCTCGATTCTCGAAGCACAAATTGACAGGGTTGCCATTCCAAATGTTAATGTTTCCATTTCTGGGAACGAATTGGGAATCTGGCATACTAATATTTTTTTACCTCACAACATATTTAAGTGTTGTTTGTTATATTAGATTATAAATTACATCGTGCTCATGTTTTTGTATGTATGTATTACATAAAGAAACAAAATTTTACTTAAAATTTAGTCAAAATTTCTAAATTATAGACAAATTTTACTATTGAGAACAAAATTTTTATTAGAAAACATAGCAAAATTTCCTCTTAATAAGTTCATACATCATCTAAAATTTTACTGTTAGTTAGGAAATGTTTGCTTGGTTTTAAGAAAAATTTTATTTTATTTAAGTTTATTAGATATTTTTTTTTTACTAAAAAACTATAACTTAACTCTTTAAAAATAAGAAAATATTTTCTAACATCACTGAAAATTATCCTTAAATTTAATAAAAATTTTCTAATAAATATAAAACTGTTTCTTTGGCTAAAATAATATATGTAACCATTACTATTTCCCGACTTTCGGAGCACTTCCGCTTTGTGGGAACATATATATTTTTATCTTTAAATTAATTTGAATTGTAATTAATCCATGCAAAAAAGTTAAACAAATTAAAAAAAAAATGTACTGCAGGATATTCTGATAAAGTTAGATCCTTTTAATTAATGGTTGACCTTGAAAGAACTACAAAAGGGAACAACCTAAGTTACACACGGTATCTATTTATGGCTAAGGAACACTGGGGGTCCTTTGTCTTCTTAAATTAACTAATATAAGGAAATTGTTGCAAAAATAAAAAAAAATCTCAGTTGCATATCTTGTTACGAGGGCGGATCAATAAGTCCGTGACTTTTCGAACTTCCCTCGTAGTTATATGAAATGCAACACTGCTCCCATCTAGTTGATTTTTTTTAGTGTTCGAATATGATTGTCCCAACCATGTTTTTTCTCTGCGTGTATACATAGAAATTATGGAGGCTTTTAAGTGGGAGGACAAAATAAATAAACACATGACTTTGTATCGGCCTAATATTTAATTTAGAAGCTGAAACTGAGGAGTAAAAGTCATTGATATGATAGCAATGTCTGAAAGTAAGGAAAAACAAATTTCAATACTGCCAAGTTTTGTGCCACCCTAATATTTAATCTTTAGAAAATTATATGCAAATAAAATGTAAATTGAATTAGTTTATATAATTTCGTGTACAACTTACCCACAAAATGTATCTAAATTTTGTTGGGCATTTTGTGTAAGATTTAAATCTGGATGAGCTTCATCTTCTTCGAGTAGTATTATTTTGACAACAACAATTTCAATGGCATTGCCAATGCTGGGATCCTTGTAAAGAGCTGAAACCATATTCATTATGGTCAAAAGATAAGTTTCAACATCATTGTGAAAAGCAACCATAGTAGAATCGGCTACAATAAGAGTTTCTACATGTCGTGGGCTGCTAATTGAACGTTTCATACGTTGATGACTGGTTGAATGATGATGATGATGATGTTGTTGTTGTTGTTGCGATTGCTGAGATTGTGAGATAAGTTGTTTCTGTGGTTGTGGTGTAAATGAAATTGTTGTTTGTTCTGTTGATGATGATGATGATAAGATGCGTTGGTTTTTCAAGTGATTTAATTCATGTTTTTGCTGTTGCTGATGATATTTTTGGTGTTTTACATCCGTCGTATGATATTTATATTGTAATTGTTCATGCTGTAGCTCTTGCTGCAGCTGCTGCTGCTGATGATGATGTTGTTCTTGTTGTTGTTGTTGATGACGTAGTCTACGTATTTTTCTGCCACCTTGAATTTTTACCTGCATATGATATTTTTGTCATTCATTTATTTCATCAGTACGTATTTTATACATAGCAAGCAAAATGTATACTTGTTATAAAAATTTACATATGAATCCCATTCATTCGTTCACCTACTCACCTTGCCTTGAGGTTGCCATTCAACTAAGCGTGCTTCAATACGTCTTCGGGGCTCTTTAGTGCCACAATTACTAAAAGACTTCTTTGGCTTCTTTCCACCGTTTTGTTGCAATTTATGTTGCTCCTGCTTGCGTTTATGTGGCTTTTTCTTATTGCTGTTGTTTGTTTTTGTTAATGGCTGCAATATAAATAAAATATAAAATTAATTTGTGTATCTTTGAATTTTGCATGTGAGTGTTGACAATTTTTTTTCTCTCTTCTTATTTCGGACAAATGTAATTTTTGTTTCTGCAGTGGGTTGTTGCAATTTGTCTGCTAGTTTAGGTATGGTCTGTTTGTCTGTCTGTCTGTCTGTCCGTTCGTCTGTCTGTCTTCCTGTCTAAATATATATTCTTTTTATTTTTTTGGTTTTTCTGTTTCATTTACAAATATTCAGCCCACCTAAAATTTTCTTTATTATCTCTCTGTGAGTGTGTGGCTGTGTGTCACTGTATAGTTTGTAATTTAATGTAAATTTGTGTAATTACCTTTTCTTTAACAGACGATCTTTGAAATACAACATGCGGATGTCCGTTGATGTCGTGGGCTGCATGATGTTTTGATGGCTCAATGTAATATTCATTATTTTTAGTTTTTATGTGACCGACCTGAATAAAAACGAAAGAAAGAAAAAAATAATAAAATAATTATTGGTTGTTTAGTCAAATAAAACAACCAAAGACTTAAGAAACGAACTTTTCAAATGCTTAATCTATAAATTATCAAAAGACTTAAGCAACAAACTTTGCAAATGCAAATAGAGATAAGCGAGTTGTGGTGGTGATCGTAGTGATCACAAACAAAAAAAAAATTACTCATAAAAATATTTTCTACTCACCCTTGAAGTGAAAAATTTGAAAGCTTCTATTTAAAAGTGTTTAGAATCTATGAATTTCAATTGATCCTCGAAATACAAGTATTTTAAATCCTCAAGAAAGTATTTTAAATCCAATTGTGCTTAAAAAAGAACTAATTGTCTCAAAAATTAAGTCTTGGCGTTGTTATGCATATTTAGAAACTTTAATTAATCCCGGTATCCCGGAAAATTTAAAAATTAATTCCACTTTACCGGGTAATAAAATAAATGGAAAAGGGAAAATAAAACCACTATTTATCTATCACACAAAACTTGTGGACACCTTTCATTTTTAATTCAAGTGCAACAAAAGACTTAAGACACAAACACTTAAATGTGAACAAATTAAGTATGAAAACAAAAGACTTAGAAAACAAACTTTATATTTATTTTAATTTCAATAAAGTTTTAATTTTAATTAAACCTAAAGCATAGTAAATTGTGTTTTCAGTGAAAAAATTTCACTCGTATATTAAATGGCCCCATATTAAATTTAACATAATTCCAAATTAAATAATATATAAAGTTATATATGATTATATATAATTATATATGTATGAATGCATATATTTTAATTATATAAATTTAGATTTAATTTGATACAAGTTTACAATATATATTTTTATAAAAATAAAAATCTACCTGCCCATGTAAAAATCGAAATATATATGAGCATACGTGATCATACATGAACCTGTATATGATCATACATGGGTATACATGGTCATATACGTCCATACATGGTATCATATATGACCATATATCTTCGGATCCGAAATTTGAGGGTATATGGTGATATATGTGCACATATTATCATACATGCTCATATATTATTCATGTATGCTCGTATATGATCATATACGTCCATATACCCTCAAATTTCAGATCCGAAGATATATGATCATATATGAGATCATGTATGGTCTTATATTGAACAATGTATGGACGTTTATGACCATGTATGCCCATGTATGATCATAAACAGGTTCATGTATGATCACGTATGCTCATATATATTTCGATTTTGACATGGCTGAATAAAAAAGTTTAGATATAATCATATCTTATCTAATACTACATATATTGTCATATACATACATATATTTACATATGTCAGTATGCATTATCATATATATTTAAATATTACATTATTTTTTTTTAATTACCTCATATTGTGCCATATATAACCACATGCATATAAAATGAGATATAATTTATAGGATAAGATATGGTATATATTATATCCAAGGACTGAAACCGTTCGGGTTCAGGTTCGCTGTTTATGAAAACTTTGAACCCGAACCCGCTGAACCCAAAAATTTAACCAGGTTCGGGTTCAAGAATATAAAAAAAACTTCTTGCTGTTTATGGCATGAGAAATGTTTAATAGAAAAATCATAAAAAAACATTACATTCATTGCATTCCAGTTTGCCTTGCTCGACACAATATCTAGTCCTTTTAGACAAATAATTGATCAATGCAGAGCTATTTGTTGAAAATTGCAAACAACAAAAATTTCTTCTTTAGCTAAAAAGCTAAACTTGAAAAAAGACGTACTGGACTGTCAAACTAGATGAAATTACAGTTATGATATGGTTCAAGCCTTATTGGAATATAGAAGTTTTTGTTCGGAAATACTGGATACTGCATTAACTATTGGGTTGGGTGGTTCATAAGGAGGCTGAATATGACCTGTTCGCTCGGGTCGAAAGTTGCACGCCCTCTAGCGCTGATCCTTACAATTTTTTCCATTTAATAAAAAAATTAGTTTAGTAACACACTCAGAATATTATGTAGTTAACTGTTTGTAGTTTAATGAAAAAAAGTTTTCCGTTCCATTTAAAAATAAAGAAACATACATTTATTTTTAAAGAAATATCTATTTTAACTTTTTTATACATTTATTCGAAATAATTTACTATCATTTACCGATTTTTTTTTCAGTATCATTTATTTTTTTCATTTGTTTGAAATTTAATAAAAATTTACCCACAAAACGAAAACTTGTGGTTTATTTGTGTCCGTAACAGTTATTACAAATTTAAATTTTGTTTGCTGTCTGTTTCAAAAAAAAAAAAAACTATTCAAAAAATTTCAGTTTGCTTTTTTATTTAAATTGGTTGTATACTATATATACAAAATTTTTCAATACAAATTACAAGAACTTTATAAACACACATACATATACAAACACATTCATACAAAAAGTGTTTATAGCTTCATATGCATACATACATTTTGTATTGTACGAGTATATTAAAAAAAAACAAAAAATACAAAAACGGAAATAATTTCAAATAAATGAAAAAACATTCATTTTTTAAGGATTGGTAGGTAAAATTTTGACATTTATTTTAACTGATTATATCATTTGTTTCTTACGGATCTGTCAGTTGATTAATCAACATTTAAAAATAAATAACAAATGACATTTAATTTAAATGAAAATTAAGTAAACCGGTTTTTAAATGAAATATCATTTCTTTTAAATGATATTTTCTTTTATTTTAACTTACAAACCTTTTTAGAGTGTTTTTGTAGTTTAATAAAAAAAAGTTTTCCGTTCAATTTAAAAATAAAGGAAGATAGATTTATTTTTCAAAGAAATATCTATATTAACTTTTTTATACATTTATTTGAAATAATTTACTATCATTTACTGATTTTTTTCAGTTTCATTTATTTTTTCATTTGTTTGAAATTTAATAAAAATTTACCCACAAAACGAAAACTTGTGGTTTATTTGTGTCCGTAACAGTTATTACAAATTAAAATTAAATTTTGTCTGTTTCAAAAAAAAAAAAAAATATTCAAAAAATTTTCCAATTTGTTTTTTTATTTAAATTGGTTGTATATATACAAAATTTTTCAATTCAAATTACAAGAACTTCATAAACACACATACATACACAAACACTTTCACACAAAAAGTGTCTATGGCTATGCATACATACATTTTGTATTGTACGAGTATATTAAAAAAAATAAACAAATAGGCAAATATTTCAAATAAATGATAAAAAACATTTATTTTTTAAGGATTGGTAGGTAAAATTTCGATATTTACATTAACCATTTATGAACCAACTAAGTATTTTTTTTTTTTTTTTACTATAATTATAAATTGTTATAAATAAATATTAAAATTAAAAAATGTATATTCTTTTCAATGGAATTGTTACAAAAAAATTTATTTTTTTGACTTCATAAGTACACTCACAATATTATTTCGTTAAAAACAACTTAAAATACATATTAAATTAATCGAAAATACAGTCAAAAAGAGGACTACTGATTTTTTTATTATATTCAGCCCATTTTGTTGTTTGTTTTTAATCATTGTCTTATAATCGACAAAAGTAGTAAAAACAATAGAAAGTCGTTTAAAATAACCATCAAATTTTTACTGACAAAAAGTTAGAAAAAACTACTTTTGTGGTTTGTTTTTCAAATTGAAAGTTTTTTATTTGTTTGTAATTACAAAACACAATACAACACACAGATGTATATATTTTTATTGGCTTTGTGTGTATGTATATATGAATAATTTCTTGTAATTTTTATTGAAATAATTTTGTATATATACAAACTATTTTGGTAAAAAAACAAAAAAGAATTATATAAATTTCAATTTTTAGAAACAGAAAACAGAAAATTTTACATTTAACAGAAAATATCAACTCCTACTGAATGTCTGTAAATTTTTATAGTTTGTTTTTTGAATGACTGATAGTTAAAAAATATATTTCTATGAATTTCAATTGATTCTTCATTTAAAAACGAACTTTACGTATTACTTTTTAAATAAACTACAGTCGGTAACGGAAAATATATTGTGAGTGTAGGGGTTAATATCAACATTTTGAAAGTTATTTAAAATGACTTCTTGCAATTCTAAAAATTTGCACTATTAACTTCTTTGGATGTTCTGAAAAAGAGATTCGTTAATAATAACATCCATTTTATTTTGATGGGGTATTTTGTTGTAAATGTATATTTGGTTTTTCAGTATATTTTTTTTTTTAATTTAATGCTTTTTTATGCATATTTTATTGATATTTAGTTGGATTTTAAATAAAATAATCATACCCAGCAAAAAAAAAAAACTACAAAAAGAAGAGAGAAGAGGAAGCGGTGATTTTGATTCCGGTGTTGTGAAAATTTGGATCGGAACCAATGATTTTTACATAGGGGTGTCATAGGATGGAAGTTTTCTTTTATGATCCTTTTTCATTGGATCTAAAGCAATTCTTAGGGTTTAGTGAAAAATTAGATCTTTTGATGTTCCTAAATAAATTTTAAATTTTGAATTTAAATTTTAACAGGACATTAGTAATCGGAAATTTAACAGACACATTTGTTGTTGCTGACTGTTGGTCAAACTCAAACAAATTATAATGGGATATTCAGTAATCTAGCCTTATTTGTTCAATTACTGCCTTCGAAATTCTTGGCATTTTTACCATAATAAACTTTTTACTTTTTGTATTGATAACTATGATTTTAAGAATTTAAAATCTAATAAATTGTAAGTTAAAAATTATTACAAATCACTCAAACCTGATAACTTGTTTCAAAATAACTAAAGTTTAGTACTTAACCATAATTATAAATTTCAAATTTATATGTAAATATCTGTGGTTAATGTTTAACTTTGATTGATTTTTAAATAAGTTGCCCGTCATAGATATGAAAAGAGTTAATTTTATTTAAAATCACATTTTTGAAGTTGTGAAAAAGATTTGCTTTGGAAGGGGAAAATCAGTACTAAATGATACTTTGGAATCAGTAAAAAATTATTTCCTTAAGAATCATTTCCATTTATTTTTGCTGGGATATTCTTTGTAAATTGTTCGAAACCATTTTCAGTATCCATGCCCCCATTGGGTTAATGCATGCTAATTATATCAATCAATGAATTAAAGTTCGAATTGCTTCATCACGCACCTTAGTCGGTAGATTTATCTCCTTCGGATTATTTTCTAATTCCAAACTTAAAAAAATTGCTCCGTGGTAAAGTATTTGCGGTTGATTGCTATTTTAAGGAGCTAGAGAGTTGTTAAGCTATTGAATATTGCTGGGAATGGTGTATCTAGCTAAAAGGAGATTATGTTCAAGAAATTAGGAACATTTTTCCCAAATTTATTGTGTTTTCTTTGTTAGGTCGCCCAATTTTGGGGTCGCCCTCGCACTATTTCCAGATCTCCTTCCATCTTTCAGTGAAAAGATTTTTGCAAAGTGTTTTCCAACCCCCTCTATTCTTTAAGACTTTCGTGTTTCCGTTGGTGCTCATCTGATATTCTGATAAAACTTCTTATTAAGTGGTTCTACTGATAGGTTTGCGCATATTCTATCGCCCCTTATTCTGTATCTAAGGATGAATAAATTTCATTTCTTAACTAACTAACATCAATGAAATTTAACAATTTTTTTTTTGCAGTGGTAATGAAATCATCACTAAATTAGTCCAATCAATGCATTAGTCCCATGTATGAAAATAACACACAAACTTAACCCCGAAAGTCGGTATGTTGTGTGCTCTCAAAAATTTGTTTATTTCAATCAACTTTATTTTAGGCAGAACATCCCAGCAAAACCACACATTACCAAATAATGTGTAAAGTAATGTGTAGCCATAGGGGCTCATGGATTACTTTACACTGGTGAATTTTACAGGCGATGAGCCTCAAAGTAATGTATATACCCATCACTTTAGAGGTGATAATGTAAGGGGTTACTTATATGGTTACGAGAATGGAAAAAGTAATGTGTCTAAAAATATATTTAAAAAAAAAGAGGAATTTTAATTAAAAAAAATTATTACAAATATTTTAAACGTTATAAAAAATAATGTGGTCATGATGGGAATCGAACCAGGGAAATCTGGTTGCCAGCCAATAACTCTACCCACTGAGCTATCGACGCATATTGCTTTAAACTTAAATGAATTGTCGCGCTTCGTTTTTTCGCTAGTGTTGTCAAAACAAACATACATTACCCTTTTGCTTACAAAAAAACACAAAGTAATGTATCTAAAAAAAGATTTTCAAAAATATTTCATTATTTCTTTACATTTATAAATCATATATTACGTAATCAATAATAAGTAACTTATTACTTTATGCTTGCAAATAATGCAAAAGGTAACGAGCTATCATTACAAGGTAACGCATGAGAATATCGCACCCATTATCAAAGTTTTGCTGGGATTTTAAGTATTTCAGTCAAATTACATTATATTGAGTGTAAGTATTCCTTAAGATCCCACATTAGCAAGTTGATTTAACTTTCGGGTGTAAAGGATTTTCTACTTTTGGGCACATACGTGGAAAATTTATAACAAAAAGAAAATATCACAAAAAAAGTGTATAAAAAATAATATGGGTATACAAAAAAATAAACAAAAAAACTTAGAATTTACTGTAGTTTTAATTTAATAAGTTTGTATTGTTACAAATGTCGAAATTCGATTAAATACAATTTAAAAAGAAGTGTATTTCCTTTAAAACAAAAGACTTAGAAAACAAACTTGTATTAATGAAACCCAATTCAAATGAGCCATCACACATGAGATCTATTGTGCTGGCCAGCTTGTAGGCATTTTATGCCAAATGAATATCATTATCGTGTGTTACGGAAAAAACAAAAATTGTGCGCTTATATATTAGTCTGGTGTGTGTTGCCTCAATGAATGTAAAAACAAAAATCCAAATATTTGTTACTGGAAAAACATTTCATTAATTTTTCCTATAAAATTTGAATTCTATGAATTTATTATAACAAATAAAATTAATAAAAACACATAATTCAAAGAATTATTTGAAAAAAAAAATTCCAGTCATAACAAAACAAATGTTTTAATTTAATAATAACATGAATACGAACAACAACAGCAACAACAACGATTCCATGACTTCTATGACAATAAAACAAATGTTAATAAAACTAATAGTAATTGTTGTCTTTAATGTTGTTGGTGTTGGCTGTAATAACAATAATAAAAATATAAAAAAATAAAAAAATAAATAAATAATCATATAAATAGAATACTTTAACGCGGTGTCATAAAATGTGTTTATGACTTAAATGACAAATAATTGTTGCTTCCGTTAATGTGAGAAATATGTACAGATAGAAAATAATAATAATAATAATAATATTTATATTTATACAAAAACAATACACGCCAGATAGACATGACAAGACAGACTTCATAAACATAAACACCTCACGAATGATTAAATGTGTAAATGAATGAAATTATTGAAGTTAGGATTTGTTTGCTATGTAAACACTATGGGGCAACAACATTAATGGAAATACATAAACGGATTTTAAATAAAAATAAAAAATCTAAAGGTTTAGGTTTAAAATACTGTTGATCGTTAAGATGTTTTTTTACCTATTTCAGAATAGTCAATTGTATTTCAGAAATAGTCAATTGTATTTCAGAAAAAGTCAATTGTATTTCAGAAAAAGTCAATTGTATTTCAGAAAAAATCAATTATATTTCAGAAATTGTCAATTGTATTTCAGAAATAGTCAATTGTATTTCAGACATAGTCAATTGTATTTCAGAAATGGTCAATTTTATTTCAGAAATATTCATTTGTATTTCAGAAATAGTCAATTGTATTTCAGAAATAGTCAATTGTATTTCAGAAATAGTCAATTGTATTTCAGAAAAAGTCATTTGTATTCAGAAATAGTCAATTGTACATCAGAAATAGTCAATTGTATTTCAGAAATGGTCAATTTTATTTCAGAAATATTCATTTGTATTTCAGAAATAGTCAATTTGTATTTCAAAAATAGTCAATTGTATTGCAGAAATAGTCAATTGTATTTCAGAAATATTCAATTGTATTTCAGAATAGCAAATTGTACTTCAGAAATAGTCAATTGTATTTCAGAAATAAAAAAAATAGTACACAATTTTTTGGTTGTGGCAACAGAAAACCAATTTAAACAAGAGTTATTTAACTGTAACAACTGTTTTTCGGTTGCCGCAATAACAATTCGGTAGTCTCAACCGAAAAATTCGGTTGCTGCAACTGGACCATTCGATTTGCAAAAAATTCGGTTGTCAGTTCGAATCTGTTATCTGGGTGTACCAAGTTTCAACTTCCTAGCTCCAACGGTTTGGGTAGGTCTTTAAGGAGGAGATTTTTCGAGCTTCTAATTCTCAATTTTACCGCATCCCTGGGGAAAATATTTACACCTTCTCAGCGATTTCGCTAAAACCGCAGGGAACGCATATTTAAAATTTTGGATTTCTAGCCAAAGGGTTCGGACAGGACGTGATCGTGGATGAGTAGAAAAAAATCTTCGTGCTTGATTGTAATTTTTGGTTTGTGATTGTACGTCAACTTGAGTCAAAAATCACTTAGTTTTCACACTAGTTTTAACTTTTAAAGCTGTGCACACATTTAAAGTTTTAAATTTTAAAGAAATTTAGAAACCTAAATTAAGTTTATATTTTTTTTGCCAGTACGCACCCACCCTTAATTGCCAGAGAGTGACTCACCTTGTGAAAAGGAGAACAAGGTTGCATTTTACATGTTGTTTTGCGAAAACTTTATCAAAGGCAAAAATACAAGAGCAAGATGCATATGACATTGAGGAACCCAAGGCCCTTTGGGTCAACAATCAGGTCCTGATTGAGGGTTTCATTCATAATCTGTCTTTCGCCCTCATGCTCCACAAGGCTTGCTCTATGATCGAAGGAATATAAATGACAAATGTTGCTGTCATTTGTAAAACAGTAGATAGCATTCGAAGTTTGACCGAGAAAGAAAAATATAAAGAACAGAATCTTGCGGTACTTCTGCATTTAACTTAAACTCATTGGATGACAGAAAACTAGATATGAATGGAAACAAGACATCACCGATACCAGCAGCAATAAGCGTTGGCATGACTGCTTTAAGACTTGGAAGTATCCAGGGTAGCCACATGTAAATGGACGGACTCCAACGTTCCGAAAGAAACGTCATCAGGTTTTTCATAGAATGACTTCTACCAAATAATATAAATGAAAATCCCTGCAGAAGTTATCCATTGGATATTAGATAGAAAATAAATAATTTTCTATAAAATTGACCTTGAGCTTGACTATTTATTACTTAGAATTTATATGAAAAAAGGTCGAAGAAATTAAACTAAATAATTTATAAATAACAATGAATAAGAAAGCTCAGCATGCTTTTTTTTAGATTTTTTCTTAGATTTATTCTTAAATTGAAATAATTTCTATCCCATAGTGCGTGTATAATTTGAAAGAACAATTACAATATGACAAATTGGTTAAATGTTAAAAGTGGCGCCATATCATGGCACACCATCATTGAAACAATAACAACAACAAAGAAAATAAATAAAATATGCAGACTTAACACTCACGCTTAACACTTTGTCTGTACATTAGACTTCCCCGGACAGACAGATAATTGTCTGTGTTTTTGTTTGCCCCCTAAACATTTCTAATTCAACACTAGACAATTATTTACATGAACATGAGAAGGCATTCATGTTCACACTTAATACCATCATCAATTTATAAAAATTTGTTTATTTTTTTTTTTAAATTAAAAACGAATTATCTTACAAAGTATTTTTTATTTTGCTTAACTTACCAAACCACGACATGTTGATATCGCTACCCGCGAATCTTGTTCTTGTCCTTTAACTTTACCATGATAATGACAATTTGTATTTTTTTGTGGTCGTTTGCGTGTGCGCAAATCTCTTTTATGTCGTTCCACAATCAAATTAGGCGTCATAAAATATGAATGCGGCCTGGGGAAACAAAGATTAATTAATTAATTTTAACTTCTTGGGACGAGGTGTTTTTACACTATTACTCTAATTCCAAATGGATTGTCTCATTTTGCATTTGCAATTGATAGTGCAGCTCTGGCTGGGAGGAGGAGACATCATCAAATTGTCGGCGCCTACGATGATGTTTATAGTGTTCCCCATGATGATGGCTTAAGTTGTGAGTTAAAAACTCACCATATTTTGTAACTCTTCTTGGTATTATTAGTTCACCAGTTATCAGTTCGTCCGAATGAAGGCCTGAGAAAAAGGGGTAAAAATAGTGATTTTTTTAAACATTAAAATACAGATAATATGCTGGTTATGCGATCTTAATTTGGAAGCAACTTTGAAAAGGCAAATAAGTAAATTGCACGCAATCAATTGCATCGTATAAATTGGCTCTAATAACCCTAAGGGCATTTCAGGTTAAAAACAAGTAAAAAAGGCTTAAATTCGGCTGTGCCGAATCTCTCAAACCCTCCACCAATGTCCTCTATTGGTTTTGATAGAAACAAAGTAAAAAACTTTTAAAGTAAAATTATGGAGGTGAAAAAAATTTTTTGAGGTGAAAAACTTTTTTGGGTGCGGAAACGAATTTTTTAAAGTGAAACAAATTTTGAGTTGAAAATTTTTTTTTAGGTGAAAAAAAAAATGTTTGTTGTGAAATAAATTTTAGTGGTGATAAAAGTTTTTTGAGGTGAAAAATATTTGAAGTGTACAAAATATTATTAATTTCTAAGCGATTGGTCAAAAAAAATGAGGAAATATATTATATACCAGTCGCTACTATTAAATTGTACTAAAATACACCAATTTGTATGGAAAATTTAGAGGTATCTTCACATTTTCACCCATAACTTTTTAACCGCTGGACCGATTTTGTTCATTTTCAATACCAAACTGCTCGGGAGGATGTACAATAATCTGTGTAAAAATAGGCGCCCCCGCTAGCGTCTTCGCGTAGTGATCGCCATTTCAACAGATAGACGGACAGACAGATGAACATCGCTAAATCGACTTAAAATTGCATAAGGATCACGAATATATATACTTTATGGGGTCTTAGACCTATATTTCGACATGTTACAAACGGATTGACAAACTGATATATACCTTCCACCGTATATGGTGGAGGGTATAATAAAAACAGAAACCCCTAAACAGATCTCGCTGATATAATCGAAGGATATAATTTAATTTAAAAAAATAGCAAAATAATATTTTTATATAAAAAAACAACCTTAAGCTCAAAGTATTAAGAAGTTATAAATTAGTCAACATATCTGTGAATTTTTGTCAAAAAAAATTTAATCAACTGAAAATGGTTTAACACCTTTTAAACCACTCTTCGATCCAGTTGGAATTTTTTTGACGAAATTTGGAAAATTTTTCAATATACCAACACTCAGAGGATGCCCCAGTGCATTGTGTTGGAATTACAAAAATACGAAGGCGGATCAATAAGTCCGTAACTTTTTTAATGACCCATGTAAAAATCGAATTATATATGAGCATACATGATCATACATGAGCCTGTATATAATCATACATGAGCATACATGGTCATATACGTCCAAACATTGTTCAATATATGACCATACATGATCTCATATATGATCATATATCTTCGGATCTGAAATTTGAGGGTATATGGACGTAAATGATCATATAGGAGCATACATGAATAATATATGAGCATATATGATAATATATGCACATATATGATAATATATGCACATATATCACCATATACCCTCAAAATTTCGGATCCGCAGATATATGGTTATATATGAGATAATGTATGGACGTATATGACCATGTATGCCCATGTATGATCATATACAAGCCCATGTATGATCATGAATGCTTATTTTTATTTCGATTTTTACAGGGGGAAACACATTTTTCTTGCAAAAAAAATTTTTTTTTCCAACATAATCTTGTTTTAGCTCAATACACTTAGTCCAACGTTTCCACAATTTTTGTATCACTTCCAAAAAATTGAATTTTTCGAGGTCCATAAAATAATTTCATCTTTGGAGCTAATTATCTTTCCACCGAGCCATTTCTTTATGTTCGGAAATAGTCACTGCACGCTGAAAAAAAACGCCGTGCTAGAAATATAATATGTTGGTAATATACATACATATATTTGGAAACGCTCTAAGTTATATTTACCGCATTTAATACAATATGTTTGCCTGCAAATATAATATGTTTGCTTGTAAACATATATATGTTTTGATCTATTGAAATGCATCCACCGGCAAACATATATATGTTTGCCTGCAAATAAATATATGTTTATCATTATTATGTTTGCTTTCCACAAGTATAATAATGATAAAATTACAATTGCAAATATATGTTTATTGATGTGGGAAAATTCAAATATTACAATGTTAGCCTGGAAACATATGTGTAATAAGCATAATATAAAATACTTGGAAATCTACTACAAATATACATAGGGTAGTTCCTAAACAAATATATATTTGCCCGTCAACATATTCAAAAATGTCTTTTTTCTGCGTGTGGGGGCTAAATCCGAAGAATATGGCGGATGAGGTACCAATTTGTACACTCAGAAAAAAGTTAGTAGAAAAATTGGTAAACGGTTTTCAATCCCACTTCACCATTTTTGTACTGATTTTTAGAAAAAAAATAATTATTTAGCAAATCTTTTTGCTATTTACATTTTACAAATTACAGAGTTTTTAAAGAATATTTAAAAATTTTTGTTGCTAATTTCAGAAATCATTTTACAAATTTTTGAAAACCGATTTGATAAAATTATCAAAAAAAATACTAATTTTAAAAAAGTGGATATTGAAGGAAATGTTATTTCTAATTAAAACTTACACCTACAAACTTAAATTGCCTTTAAATTTTACATAGATAACAAGTAAAAAAGGGCTAAATTCGGCTGTGCCGAATCTTTGAATACCCTCCACCAATATCCTAAAAAGATGTTCTCTTCTGTTTTTGATACAAATAATATAAAAAACATTTATCAATCCCTCAATTCTCAAAAATACAAATGGAATTAAAAAAATACTATTTTCCTCTAGAAAATTTATTTTTTGACATAAAAATGTGAAACAAATGCTTTTATTACGTCAAACATTTGAAAAATTGACTTTAAAATTATGTAATAAGTCTACTAGCAACATCTGAATGCATTATAGTTTTTAAGTATGTGGTTAATTTAATATTTTTGGTAAATAAATTGATTGAAAGCCTAATCCAAGGCTATATCGCCATGGGGCAGGATATAGTTTTAATGTGATTTTGCGCCACCTATTCAAAAGTAGCGGCACTAAACCAATTATGCATTTTGCTCTTTCTTTATATATAAATTTCTTTGGACCTAGCCATGGGGCCAAAGACATTTATACATAAAGATAGAGTTAAATACATAATTGCTTTAGTGTCTATACTTAGCAGTAGATGGCGCTTAAGTAAATAGATAACAATACCCTGCGCCATGCCTAGGTCGCATGGCCCTGGATTTGGCTTTCAATTGTCTTAGTAACCACAGATATGATATTTAATACATATTTAAAATTCTGTCACTAGCAGACTTATTTCAAAATAATAAAGTCAATTTTTGAAATGTTCGACGTCATAAAAGCATTTGTTTCACATTTTCTGTAAAAAAAACAAATTTTCATCGATCAAAATGGTATTTTTTCGTTAAATTTGTATAATTTTGAAGTATTGAGGCATTGGAAAATCCATATTTATGTTAACTCTTTCTTTCAAAAAAATAAATACACATACGAAAAATTGCAATACTGTGCTCTTAAACATCTAAATGAATATTGATTTAGCAAATTAAAGTATAATATACACATAAAACATATATTTTGCATAGCTTTTGGCAAACATTCTTTTATGTTACGACCGAAATAGAAAATTAATAATACCCTGTTGTATATTGTAGCAGAATATGCCTAATAGGGAGAATTTTTTTCAGATGCGCCACCTATTGGGAAATAGTTTCAACTAATGTTCTTTCTTTAACAAATTAATGTCTTTAATTTATTTAACAGACCTTTTGTTATTTAGTTTTAGTAATGTTATTTACTTATGGGGTCTTAAACCTATATTTCGACATATTACAAACGGAATGACAAACTGATATATACCCTCACCATATATGGTGGAGGGTATAAAAACAGGGATCAGAAGTGAATATACCGACTGATGTCTAAAAAAAGGACATCCACTTCAAATAGCACTAAAAAGTTTTTTAGTTCTAAATATCAGCCCTAAAAACAATTAAAATTTGACCTTAAAAGTAAAAAAAATATAGACTAAAATATTTTTCAAAACAGAAATTACCAAATAAAAACAAAATGATTAATTCGTTTATGTTTTAACAATTTTTAAGATTTTTAAGCTTTTAAATTTGTTTTTAATTTTGTATAAAATATTTTTTGTAAAAAATAAATAAAATAAAAAAAATTTTATGCTCAATAAAAAAAAATAAATTTGAAATTTTGTTTTAATATTCACAATATTTAGTAAATTTTTTTTGCTGATTTTAGCAAACCGGTTTTTAATTCAGCTTTACAAAATGCTTACTAAAATTAAGTAGCGTCTACTAATTTCTACACGTCAGCAAACATGTGTTGCTAAGATTAGCAAAAAAAAACGCTGGTCTCATATTAGCAAAATTTCCCGTAATAACAGCAAAATTTTCAGTTGCCATTACAGACTTTTTTTGGTGAGTGTAGCCGAATTCATAGAATTTTGCCAATCCTTTGAAAAGCAAACGCGGCACCCATCTTGCAGACAGCTTATCTTAAATCCAAGTGAACAATTAAAATCGAAACCACACTGTCATATGAAATGCACATGGCATCAACAATCGCACGCACTTTTACTCTTCGATCGGCGTATTGGCCGTCCAGAACGTTCAGCGTCATTTGTACTTCTGTGATCATAACGAAAGTCAGTAAACCACTTTTTTTATTATTGAAATCGATGGAGCAGAGTTCCCATAGTATTTATCAAGCTTTTCCTTGGTTTGATTGACGGTTTTTTCACAAAATATAATGTTTAATGAGAACTCGAAATTCACTTTTTTCCATTTTTAAAAAAATCCACGAGGTTGTATGTTTTGAACAGCTGTAAAACGCAAAGTAATTGTCGGAACTTGCTCAAAATTTGACAGTAGTCTATTAACAGGTGGTACTTATTGGGAGCAGTATTGCATTTCATATAACTACGAGGGAAGTTCGAAAAGCCACGGACTTATTGATCCGCTCTCGTATGAAAGGTAAATGCATTTTAAACTGTATTTGTTTTCCTAACAAAGCATTTATATTCAAAATCATCTATTTGAATTTAAAAGTGTTCTTGTGAAGTAGCGGCAGCCGAGTACTCCAAATATTTGAGTTCAAATTCCAAAAAAAAAAAGACAGATTTTTTAAATAATAAAAAAAAAAAAACTTAAAATTAGATTTTGTAGAACGTAATAATATTTATGTGAAATGTTAATATAATTTACTATGAACTGATACGGTTTTCTGGGTGTATTACCAGTTTTTATCAAATAAATTTTTAAATTTTATACTGTTATTTATATTTTTCTAATTACATTTTTTTCCAATCATAAATAAAGTCGTTAAATTAAATGACATTATAACTTAACTTTTTATTAATACATAAATTAAAATTAAAATTAAAAGTTTTTACTGTATAATCTATAAATTGTACATCCCATAAATCACACCATATGAAATTTAAATTGAGGTAATCATTTTTTACGTACACTAATGCGAGTGGTAGTTGAAATATTTTTAAAAGTAGTATTTAAATTTAATTAAAAATAATTACATGGCTTTAACGTGATTATTGACAATTATTATGTAATGCTACCCAGCAAAATCTGTGTACACCCAAAGAAAATAAAAAAAAAAAAATAAATAAACCAGAATTTAGAAAAATTAACTTATTTGGAGGAAAAATTTAAATTAATATTTTCTTTGAAATTAAGAAACACATTTTACTTAAAATTTGGAAAAAATTTCTATATTATAGAAAAAATTTTACTATGGAGAACTAAATTTTTATTAGAAAACTATAAAATTTCCTCCTAATTAGTTCATATATCATCTTAAATTTTACTGTTAGTTAGGAAATGATTCCTTGGTTTTAAGAAAAATTTTATTTTATTTATGTTCATTAGATAATTTTTTTTACTAAAAACTAGAACTTAACTTCCTAAAAATAAGACAATATTTTCTAACATCAAGTTAAAAGCACAACAAGCTTTTTGCTATACATTTTGATCTTGAAATTAAATTGAATTATACAAAACTCATGTATTTAAGATATAAATTAAATTTCATTTGTAAAAGGAAAAACAAATAAATAAAATGTACTGCAGGATATCCTCAGACGTAATAAATTGTGACAAAGTCAGATCCTTTTAGTAGTTCTCCTTAAGAAAACTACAATAGGAGACACCCTAAGTAACACACGGCATCTATAGCTAAAAAACACTGGGGGTCCTTTGTGTTCTAAAATTAACTAATTTAAGGAAATTGTTGCAAAAATACTAAATGTTACAGTTACATTTCTTGTTATTATTGGAAAGTGGAGAATGGAAAAATGAAATAAGTTTATTTTATGGCATTTTTAGCTTAAACTTTAATTGACATATACAAATTTTGACTTTTTTATTAAGTGAAAAAAAAAATAATTTTAGTGCCTTCGATAAATACAAATTCAGGAAACAAAATTATTACTTAAAAGCGCAAATTCGAAATTTTTTACCTTTTGCTAACAAAATTTTAAGTTACTTTAAGTTCAGTATTTAAGACTGTTTAGATTAGAGATGGGCACGGGAGCGGTTTTTGAGTCACGAACCAATAATTACAATCATACACGATATTTTTTTAATGGATACTTTAGTTTGTTTCCTGAAATAATATTTTTTTTTAAATTAGGAAAATAAACTACCCATGTAAAAATCGAAATATATATGAACATACACGATCATACATGGGCTTGTATATGATACATGGGCATACATGATCTCATATATGATCATATATCTTCGGATCCGAAATTTGAGGGTATATGGTGATATATGTGCATATATTATTACATTACATACATGCTCATATATTATTCATGTATGCTCGTATATGATCATATACGTCCATATACCCTCAAATTTCAGATCCGAAGATATATGATCATATATGAGATCATGTATGGTCATATATTGAACGATGTATGGACGTATATGACCATGTATGCCCATATACAGGCCCGTGTATGATCATGTATGCTCATATATATTTCGATTTTTACACGGGTAGTTCATTTTTAATTTATTATATTTCTCTTTTTGAAAAAATATATTGAAAATAATTTAAACCTTTTCACACAAATTATTATTTCTCAAAAATTAGAAAATTTTTACTCGAAAAATAAAATACATTTTACTTAAATTTTTTTAAATTTATCTGAACTAAATTGCTCGAAAATTTTATTTCATCAGTTTCTAAAATCAAGGAAATTTTAATTATTACATGGGAAAAAATTTATTACTTTTTGTTTTTAATTACCTGAACTAATTTTAAGAAAAAAATTCTTAAAAATTAGAAAGTGGTATACTTAAAAACTGAATTTAGGAATGGCTTTTCAAAATTTAGTTAATTTTACTACTCGCGAACAAAAAATTAACACACATTAAGTTCAAGTACTTTCTCGATTTTAGTTAGAAACATTTTTTGAATTAAATGGGAGTAAATTATGTCCTAATTTTTTTTAACTAAACTTAATTTTATTACATTTGTGTATGCAAATTTCTTAAAACTAAGATGTTTTTCTTAAAATTAATAAATTTTTACTAAATTGACTTGTTTTTTCCAAAAATCAAGAAATATTACTTAAGAAAAATATGAACTATTTCTGAGTATATAAACTATTTCGTTTTTCCTCAAACTTAGGAATTTTTATTCTTTTTAAGAAATTTTTTCTAAGTTTTAATAAGTTTTTTTTTTTAAATTGAGTACAATTTATAAACTATTTTGAAGGAAGTTTTTTGTTCTATATTTATTTTGTTTGAGCTAAACTTAGTTTTATTATATTTTGGTACACAAATTTCTTAAAACTAAAATGTTTTTCTTCAAAAATGAAAAATTTTTATTTAACATAATTGTTTTTTTTTTTCCTAAAATCAAGGAATATTACATAGGAAAGATATGAACTATTTCTATTTCGTTTTTACCCAAACATAGGAATTTTTATTAATTTTAAGAAAATTTTACTAAGTTTAAATAAAATTTGACTTAAATTGAGGAAAATTTTTAAACTATTTCGAAGGAAATTTTTGGATTAATTTTAAGTTTGATTTTTTTGAGTGTAATGGATGCTCATTACCAATATCTAAATAATAAGCAGTAGTAAATGCAATATAATTCGGTGTCGGTGCACCGGCTTACCCGGCTGCATTACAAAAATATCAAAAATAAGTAGTTACCAAAATAAGTAGTTATTAGCGTGCTGAAAAGCAATTAACAACTGAAGTATTAAAAAAAATTTTGTCTTATTACATAACCACTTACTATTTGGCAATGCAAGTTTTTGCTGGGTATGATTCAATTAAAAAAAAAAAAAAAATCAAAATATAACAAACAAAATACCTGAAGCGTTAAACCCGCAAAACTTGTCATATTAAAAAAATAAACAATTTTTTGAATAAATAACGTCAAAAAATTGTAAAAAAACCAACAACGAAAAATTCATTCATGAAACTTAATACAAAAAATAGTCATTCAATAAACAAAATTATATGTTGGCGTTTTATAGACAAATAAAATCCTAAAAGATAAATTGAAAAATCCATGACAACAACAGCAACAAAAAGTAGTTGTGAATAAAAACCAAAATAGTTTCAATATAAACACACACATTTACACATTCATTTTTTTTTTAGTAAAATGCTATAAATCTTAAAAAAATTAAATATTTTTATTAAAAAATTAGATAAAAAAAAATATTGAAAAAAAATTTAGTTGCCACCCATGTTTAACATTAAATTGAAATTGCGTTTAAAGTGAAAAAAAAAATTGATAAATAATCGTCGACTGCAATGAAAAACATGAATTTAATTCAATTAACTTGAACAAAAAAAAAAACAATTAATAAATCCGTTTTAGTTCACAAGACGTGTATGTGTGTGAGTGCCGAACAGTGATACGAGTATCTAAAGAAATTATGACAAATATTTAACGTATTCCAGCTTTCTACTGTCAAGCCATACATTACAGCAGCATTAAAGGAGTTCACAAGCTGTGTTAACATAGTTTTTTTTTAAACTAAGCTGTTAAAAATTGTATTAAACTTTAACACGACAGTACCTACACCTAAGGAAAATATTGGCTGGAATTCGATTAAAACCATTGAAATTTTTGTGACCACATATGATGCTTGCAATTAAATATTTCTACAATATATTCAACTGTAGCTAATTGGATATAATTATATCATATAACATATGGATACATTCAGATATAATTGCACTCAAAAAAAAAAAGACATGAACTTAAAATTAATTCAAAATTTCCTTAAAAATAGGAATAAAAATTCCTAAGTTTGAGGAAAACCGAAATAGTTTATATAACGTATGCGGAATAAAATTGCAACAAATTTTGCAACGCTGGAAAAGAAAAAGTATTAAAGGTATTAATTTTTACCGTTATATTTGAATAACCACATGTTTTCTCATATTGCTTTTACAATTTTATCAATAATTTGACATTTAATTATTTTAAAATGTCGACAAAAGAAGAACAACGTCGAGAAACAATTTGTAGTTTTTTCAATAATCACACTAATTGGAAAAATTCGGAAATTGTTTCTCATTTTGTAGAGCAAGGAGAAAATCGGTGTTTGGTATATGGAATACTGGCTAGGTACAAAACTAGAAAAACCACAAAGAGAAAGCGTGGCTCCGGAAAAAAGTGCAGTTTGGTCGACTCATCGAAGAGGTCTCAGCTCAGAAAAGTTACTGAAGGTAAGATCGCTAAATCGTATAGAGAGCTTGGAAGAAAGTTTCATTGTGATGGAAAAACAGTAAAAAAAGTAACTCAATGATATGGGAATACAAAAAAGGTCCGGGAAGAAAAAGCCGACTGTTTCCGAAGAGCAGGAGGTTACCCGACGAAAACGATTAACGTTTAGTCAAAAATGTATTTTACGCAAAGAACAACATAATTTGCATCATGGATGATGAGTCATATTTTACACTAGATGGCAATGAATGGCAGGGAAGGCACTTTTTCGAAGGGAAGAAACATACTGATAATAAAATAAAATATTTGTAGAACACAAAATTCCCTAAGAAAGTATTACTCTGGCTTGCAATAAGTCCGCACGGGATGTCGGAACCAGTGTTTTTTGAATCTGGTTTGACCGTCAATTCTGAACGATATATTGGGCACTGTTTGCCAAAAGTAAAGGATTTTATAGAAAAGATGCATCGAGGCCTAAATGTGATCTTCTGGCCAGACTTAGCATCTAGCCATTACGCTCGGAAATCTGTAGAAGCTATGGACACACTTTATATACCATATGTTCATAAAGAGGAAAACCCACCAAATGTCCCTGAATTACGTCCAATCGAAGATTTTTGGGCTAATTTAAAGCGAAGAGTTTATGCTGGTGGGTTTAGACCGAGAAATACAAAAAATCTGATCGAAAAAATTAAAAAGGAACTCCTCAAAATGCCAACATCCATATTTACAACAGCTATGAAAAATGTTCCCCAAAACTGCAGCAAAGCGGATCGGATGGGACCAAATTTTTTTTTACATTAAATTAATATTATGTATTGTTTTTTTAAAAAGTGAAAAAAAATTTACGTTAGTTTTAGAAAAAATTACAACATATTATATTTTGTTGCAATTTCATTCCGCATACGTTACTCAGAAATAGTTCATATATTTCCTAGGGAAATATTCCCTTCATTTTATTTAAGGAAAAAAAAAAGACAAAAACAATATTAAATAAAAATTTATCAATTTTTAAGAAAAACATCATAGTCTTAAGAAATTTGCATACTAAAATATAATGAAACTAAGTTTAGTTCAAAAAAAAAATTTAAAACATAATTTACTCCCATTTAGTTCAAAAATGAGTCTAACTTAAAATGAGAAAGTTCTTGAACTTAATGTGTGTTCCTTTTTTTTCTAGTAGTAAAGAAAGCCATTTTTTAAATCAGTTTTAAATCTACATTTTAAGAATTGTTTTCTAAAAATTAGTTCAGGCGATTAAAAACAAAAAGTAATAAATTTTTTCCTATGTAATAATAAAAATTTACTTGAATTCAGAAACTGATGAACTATTTTTAGGGAAAATTTTCAAGCAAATTAGTTCAGATAAATTTTAAAAATTTTTATAAAACATTATTTTTTTTCTCAAGTAAAAGTTTTCTAATTTTAACTTATTTTCAATATTTTTTTTCAACAAGTTTGAGCATGATTGTAATATTTGGTTCTTGATCGTGCGTGAGTCAAATCTAAAATCTACAATTTTCTTTAAAATAGTTTAAAAATCTTCCTCAATTTAAGTAAAATTGTATTGAAATTTAGAAAAATTTTCTTAAAATAAAAAAAAAATCCTATGTTTGGGTAAAAACGAAATAGTTTATATACGGGAAATAGTTCATATGTTTCCTAAGTAATATTTCTTGATTTAAGGAAAAATGCAAGTATATTAAATAAAAATTTATAAATTTTTTAGAACAACATCTTAGATTTTAGAAATTTGCATACTTAAATATAATAAAATAAAGTTTAGTTAAAAAAAAAATTTTTTGAATATAATTTACTCCCATTTAGTTCAAAAAATGTGTAACTTAAAATGAGAAAATACTTGAACTCAATGTGTATTCCTTTTTGCGAGAAGTAAAATTACCTAAATTTTAGAAAGCCATTTCTAAATTCGGTTTTTAAGTCCACCCACTTTCTAAATTTTAAAAATTTCTTTCTAAAAATTAGTTCAGGCAATTAAAAATAAAAAATAATAAATTTTTTCCTATGTAATAATAAAAATTTATTTGGTTTTAGAAACTGATGAACTATTTCTAAGGAAAATTTCCATGCAACTTTAGATAAATTTTAAAAATTTTAATAAAATATTTATTTTTTTCAAGTAAAAGTTTTCTAATTTTTGAAAAATAATAAACTTAGGTATAGTATATTTTTTTTTTGTTGAAAACGTTTAAATTTTTTTCAATATCCTTTTCCAAAAAAAAAAAAAATACAATCAAACTAGTTGGTTTTCCTAATTTTAAAGAAAAAATATTATTAAAAAAAACAAATTAAAGTAACCACTTGAAAGAATGATCGTGCATGATGATGAATATTTGGTTTGTGAGTCAAAAATGGCTCACGTGCCCATCTCTAATCTTAACAGTCTTAAATATTGAACTTAAATTAGCTTAAAATATATTTTAAAATTTTGTTAGCAAAAGGTAAAAATTTTACAATAAAAAACATCGCAAGCACATTTGATACATTACGTCATAATGGCTTTCCTTTAATTGACGTAGCGCCTATTAAAAATTATATTTAACAAAGGGACTTAAGCTATTTTTGTTTTTCTTTTAATAATAAAAAGTTAAAATTTGTATATGTCTATTTAAGTTTAAGCTGAAAATGTCATAAAATAAACTTATGACATTTTTCCATTTTCCAATAATAACAAGAAATGTAATTGTGATATTTTGTATTTTTGCAACAATTTCCTTAAATTAGTTAATTTAAGAAGACAAAGGACCCCCAGTGTTCCTTAGCCATGTGATGCCGTGTGTCACTTAGGGCGTCCCTTTTTGTAGTTCTCTCAAGGAGAACCATTAATTAACTACGAAAAGAATCTGACTTTGTCGCAATTTATTACGTTTCAGGATATCCTGCAGTACATTTTTTTAATTTGTTTTGCTAATGAAATTTAATTAAGCTTTTAAATAAACGAGTTTAATATAATTCAATTTAAATTAAAGACAAAAGTGTATAGTAAAGAGCTAGTTAAAATCAGGGCCCTCACAAAGCGGAAGTCCTCTGAAAGTGGGAAATTACTTACACAATGAGTGTAAAGTACTTTAAAATATATGCTAAAATATATTCCTTTGCCATAGAAACAGTTTCATATTTATTAGAAAATTTTTATCAAATATAAGGATAATTTTCACTTCAAAGAAGTGCTATTTAATTTGATGTTAGTAAATATTTTCTTATTTTAAGGGAGTTAAGTCCTAGTTTTTAGTAAAAAAAAATTATCTAATGAACTTAAATAAAAGAAAATTTTCTTAAAACCAAGGAAATATTTCCTTACTAACAGTAAAATCTAAGATGATATATGAACTAAGTAAGAGGTAATTTTGGTATGCTTTCTAATAAAAACGTAGTTCTCATTAGTAAAATTTTTCTATAATTTAGAAATTTTGACCAAATTTTAAGTAAAATTTGTTTCTTAATTGCAAGAAAAATTTTATTAAATTTTTGTAAAAAGTGTCCTTGGAGTTGTTTTCATTTCAATTTTTCCTCTAAATAAGTTAATTTTTCTAAATTCTAGTTTATTTTTTTTTTGTTTAGTGTGATGTTTGAAAATTTTTTCTTATTTTTAGGGAGTTTAGTCCTAGTTTTTAGTAAAAAAAAATTATCTTATGAACTTAAAAAAAATAAAATTTTTCTGAAAACCAAGGAAACATTTCCTAACTAACATTAAAATTTAAGATGATATATGAACTAGTTAAGAGGAAATTTTGGTATGTTTTCTTATACAAAATTTAGTTCTCATTAGTAAAATTTTTCTATAGGTTAGAAATTTTGACCAAATTTTAAGTAAAATTTGTTTTTTAATTTCAAGGAAAAAAAGTGTCTTTGGCGCTGATTTCATTTTAATTTTTCCTCCAAATAAGTAAATTTTTCTAAATTCTAGTTTAATTATTTTTTTTTTGTTTTTGGGTTTAGGCTTGACACTATATAATTTTTTATACCCCAGATATCAATGTAATTTAATTCTCCATTTTCTTTGTGTCCGAATGGGGCATTAACCTGTTTTGTTTTACTTTTATTTTATTGTCGAACGGTCAAACAATACAACAACTTGCACTACACCACAACATTGTTGTAAAAAATTAAACAATTAAATTGTATTTAATTACTCTGTAATCGTTTAATGATCACTATTATTGATCGTGATTAAAAAATTCAATGGAAAAAATTGAACAAAAACAACTAGATAAATAGAAGATACTAAATGTACACCCACATTATTGAAACATTTCAAAAAAAAAAAAATATACACATAAACAAAAACATTCAATGAATTTGTCAATTCTATTTGGTCAATAGTTTATTTACGTGTATTATTTAAAAACAATAAATAAATAAATAAAAAACTTGGTAGAATTATTTATGTTTACAAGGTTATTTTAGATCCGTTTTGTTGAACTATAAAGCTAGATTCACAATGCTTGAGTACTCCTCTCTGTAGAGTGCAGTGTACTTAAATACTCTTTGGGCCTGAATGGATCAAAATCCACTCTGCAGAGTGTGGAATACTCAATCATTGTGAGTGGGCCTTTAAAAATAAATATACTCACCATATAACTGTTCATCTCCATTAACATGCCATGTAAATAACATTAGGCATATAACATAATTTAATTGTAGTTGAGGTTCCATTTTTCTTCTGTTGAGTTTTTAGTTTGATCTCTTTTTTTGTAATTAATTTTAGAAATTCAATAATCTCGTTTTTTTTTTTCAATTAAGTTGTATTTTTTTTTTTGTTGTGGAAAATTCATAAATTATCCATTATCAATAATTTTGTAAATTTTATACATTATTTTTAACATTGCAATTTAAACATTTTGTTAAAATGTTAAAAACTTTTTTGATTTTATTCAATCTGAAATGAAAGAGAGAAAACAAAATTATTACCAAATCGTTGTATTAACGAGTTATAAAATTATTGTAAATAGGATATATCGTATACTATAAAACAGCCAACGAAATTATTGTTTCTGGCGATACAACATTTTCATTTAATTTTTTCAAGCCGGCTACAAATATTTTTAAATCAGTTTTTTAATTTTCGTGCCTTTAAAATTTTCCTCAAAAACCATGTAAAAATCAACTGGTTTTTATTTGTAAAAAACGATGTTGCCTTTAAATTTAGAAACAAATTTTATTTAAATTTGGTAAAAAATTTCTGAATTATAGAAATATTTTACTACTGAGAACTAAATTTTTATTAGAAAACAGTCAAATTCTCCTAATTAGTTCATATGTCATCTTAAATTTTACTGTTAGTTAGGAAATGTTTCCTTGGTTTTAAGAAAAATTTTATTTTACTTAAGTTCAATAAATAATTTTTTTTTTACTAAAAACTAGGACAACTCCCTAAAAATAAGAATGTTTTTTCTAATATCAAGTTAAATAGCACTTCTTTTAAGTAAAAATTATCCTTGAATTTGATATAAATTTTCTAAAAAGTACTTTACACTCATTGTGTATTTTTCCACATTCGGAATACTTTCGCTTTGTCAGGACACTGCTTTTAACAATATTTTTGAATTTTGAAGAAAATATTTTCTAACATATAATAGCAATTCCTTTAAGTAAAAATTTTCCTGAAATTTGATAAAAATTTTCTAATAAACATAAAACTAATATATTTAACCATAAGTATTTTCCCATTTTCGGAGGAATTCCCCTATTTGTGAGAACACTGCTCTTAACAAGCTTTTTGTTATTTATTTTTATCTTTAAATTAGATTGAATTATACTAAACTCATGTATTTAAAATAAAAATGAAATTTTATTAGCAAAAAGGTAAACAAATTAAAAAAATTTACTGCAGGATATTCTCAGACTTCATAACAAAGTCAGATCCATTTCGTAGTTATTTAATGGTTCTCCTTGAGAGAACTACAAAAAGGGACGCCCTAAGGCACACGGCAGCTATCACTAAGGAAGACTGGGGGTCCTTTGTCTTCTTAAATAACCTACTTTAAGGAAATTGTTGCAAAAATACAAAATATCACAGTTACATTTCTTGTTGTATTATTGGAAAATGGAAAAATGTCATGAGTTTATTTTATGACATTTTTAGCTTAAATTTTAATTGACATATACAAATTTCAACTTTTTTTATTATTAAGTGAAAAAAAAAGGCACAAAAAGAATCTATAAGTCCGTGACTTTTTGAATGAATCACAGTTTTTATTTTGCAAAAAAAAAAATATTTTTTAACATAATCTCCTTTAAGCTCAATACACTTAGTCTAGCGTTTCTCCAATTTTTGTATCCCTTACAAAAAATAGGATTTTTCGAGGTCCATAAAACAGACATTCATTGTTGGAGCTAAATCTCTTTCCACTGAGTTATATCTTTAGGTTTGGAAATAGGAAATAGTCACTGGGTGCTAAATCCGGAGAATATTGCGGACGAGGTATCTTGCAGACAGCTTTCTTAAATCCAACTGATCATTTAAAATCGAAACCACACTGCCATATGAAATGCCTATGGCATCAACGATCTCACGCACTTTTACTCTTCGAACGGGTGTATTGACCTTAATTGGCCGTCCAGAACGTTCAGCGTCATTTGTACTTGTAAGGCCATAACGAAAACCAGTAAACCACTTTTTATACCATTGAAATCGATAGTGCAGAGTCCCCATAGTATTTATTAAGTTTTTCCTTGGTTTGATTGAAGGTTTTGATTCGCAAAAAATAATGTTTAATGAGCACTCGAAATTCACTTTTTTCCATTTTTAAAAAAAATCCACGAAGTTGTATGTTTTGAACAGCTGTTAAACGCAAAGTGAATGACGGAACTTGCTCAAAATTTGGCAGTAGTCTATTAACAGGTGGTACTTGATGGGAGCATTTCATTTAAATACGAGTGAAGTTCGAAAAGTCACGGACTTATTGATCCGCCCTAGTATAAAGTTTATCATGGACGATAATTTATTTTTTTAATGGATACTTTAATTTGTTTCCTTTAATAATATTTTTTCTTTAAAATTAGGAAAATTAACTAGTTTTAAAAAAATTAATTAGTGTTTTTTTAGTGGAAAAAAATGATTGAAAATAAGATAAACGTTTTCCAACAAAAACTAAGTTTTTCCTCAATTAAGGAAAATTTATTTAAGTTTTTTTTTTTTTATTTATATGAAGAATTTCTTAGGAGAAAAATCCTATATTATTTGTCAAAAATTAGAAAGCTTTTACTTGAAACAAAAAAAAAATATTTAATTAAAATTTTTCAAATTTATATGAACTAAGTTGCAATATAATGTTCCCTAAAAATAGATCATCAGTTTCTAAAACCAAATAAATTTTTATTATTACATAGGAAAAAGTTTATTACTTTTTGTTTTGAACTGCCTGAACTAATTTTTTGGAAAACAATTCTTAAAAATAAGAAAGTGATAGACTTAAAACCTGAGTTTAGAAATGGCTTTATAAAATTTAGTTAATTTTACTACTCGCGAAAAACAAAAATGAACTCACATTAAGTTCAAGTGTTTTCTCATTTTAAGTTAGACACATTTTTTGAACTAAATGGGAGTAAATTATGTTCTAAATTTTTTTTTTTTTTAACTAAAGTTAGTTTTATTTATTATATAAATGAAATAAAAATTGTTTTTTCCTAAAATCAAGAAATATTACTTAGGAAAAATATGAACTATTTCTGAGTATATAAACTATTTCGTTTTTACCCAAACATAGAAATTTTTATTCATTTTAAGAAAATTTTTCTAAGTTTTATTAAAATTTGACTTAAATTGAGGAACATTTTTAAACTATTTTTAAGGAAATTTTGGATTAATTTTTAGTTCATGTCGTTTTTTGGAGTGTATATTTCTAATATTTCAACAGCTCTCAATATAAACCATTTGAGTATGTACTTCAATTCTTTGTACAAATTGTTTGTACCTTTCGATGCACTGGGCTGACTTGTACGTCCTCCTGCAACTCTACCAATTAGATCTATTGTGCTCTCTCTCTCTCTCTTTTAGAAACGTGATTATTATCTCCTTTACTGTTAATTTTTTGTATTCATCCTGCCATAATTAGAAACTATAAATTGTATTTATTCTTAGCCGACCCGCAGGCCATTTCAAAACAACTTTGTCTTACTGAATCCGAATCTGATTTCATGTTGTTGTCAAAAAAAAAATGCTAAGAATAATTTTATTTTAAATTCAAATTATAAATATATGATCACTTTGGGAAATTAAAGCACGTTCTTCTTTATTTTTTGATTTCTATAAAAAACTGATATTTTATTTTCTAATATTTTTAAACTGAATTAAAACTATAAAATATTATTGTATAAAAACTCCAACAAAGTGTCTCCACAATCACTATTATAACTACTTAAATTTCATGAGTTTATAACAAACATGTATTTTAATTAAATAAAATTTAAATTCAAATTTTTTTTTCGTTTTCACTCATACACAACTTTGAATAAATGTGTTGACATTTTAATAACTTTTATTCTAATTTATGTATTAAATTATATCCAAAAGATTAAAACAAAATATCGCCAAACAAAACATTTAAGTTAATTAGTTAGAAATTATAACATTAAATTATAAACACAAATTAACAAATGACACAAAATCGACAATGCCAACTCCCTGAATAAAAAAAAAAATAAAATGTTGTTCCTATCTTGGATTGCGTCTTGTAATTTATGATTCTGGTAATTCCATTAATAAAAGAAAAAAAAAATAAATAAATTATATAATAAACTAACTTCACAGAGAAACCAGATTTGTGCTGACAACCGAATTTATTGCCAATCGTTTGGTTGTGGAAACTTGATTGAGACAATAAAAAAATTCTTTGAAACTACAGTAATTAGATAGTAACAACAAAATTTCGTTTGCTTCAACGAGATTTTGCTATTCACAATAGATAAATTCGATTGGTGCCCGTGAAACATTTAAATCAGTTCTCTAGATGTGGAGGCTCATTTAAGGTGTGTTTGTGTTTATTTTTAATATTTTTTTTTATATAAATATTGATATTAGTTCCACTGTATAATTGTTGTTGTTATTTTAATATTGTTTACACTTTTTTTTATAATTTATATATTTTTATTTTAAATCAGTAAACAAGCGCCATTCTCACAATAAGAGCCACAAAACCTGGAAAGATGACGCTATATGGCGCCTAGTCTTTAAACAAAACAAAAAAAAAATTAATGAAAATAAAAAAAAAATAAAAAACACAATAAATGTATATGAACGTCGAGTATAATATGTCTGTCTATTAATTTTTATGTTTGTTGTTTTATTTTTTATCGCGGTATTTAGTGCTGCCAGATATTTGCAAAATTTTATTTCCGAAATATATTTCAGTATAGTTTTGATTCTCAAAATTTCCAAATGGATTGGTCAGTTTTAATTTAAAATTACAGTTTGAGAGGATTAATTCTTTTTTTTGGAATTAATTCCATAAAATTTAATTATTTTTTTTTAATCAAAGAATGAATTCATTAATATAAAAAAACAGAAAATAATTCCTGTAAATGAATTTGAAGAATTAAAATGAGCGCAAGAATTCCTTGCATAAAAAATTAAATTATAAAATTAAAGAATTTAAGTCTAATTAATTGAACTTTTGAATTCATTAAAACCTCGCTTAATTCCTAAAGAAGTTAATACCCTGAAGAAATAAACTTTTTCGTTTAATTCCCTTAAAGAATTAACATTTTTCTTTTAATTCCTCAAGGAATTAGTTCCCTGAAGGAAAACAAATGTTGCATAATTATTTAATGGTTTAAAGTAATGCTATATGTAACCATTTATTGCAACTCCCCATTACCCTAAACATTATTTTAAACACACAAAATTAGAGTTACAATAATAGATTACATATTGCATTACTTTAAACCAAAAAATAATGATACAACATTTTTAATTTTTTGTTTTTTTTTCCTTAAAGAATCAAACGAAAAAGTTAATTCTTCAAGGGAAAAGTTAATTTGTTCAGCGAAAATTTAATGAGTTCAAAAAGAATTCAAAGGGAATGAATTACTTGGACAAAAGTAAAAGTTAACTATATTTGAATGAATTCTTTAATGAGTTAATGGTTAAAATTTTGTAACGAAATTAAAAAATAATAAATGAATTCCTTCAAGACAATTGATTCAATTCCTTAAGTTTGGTCTGGGAATTCATGACCAAAATATTAATTCAGTAAAACTGATATTCGGTTTTTACGACTGAAATCGGCCATCAAATCTGAATTCAGATTAGAAAAGCCAAATATTTCAGCAATCGCAATTGAATATGATTGTGCTGTCGCCACTAGAGGTGGGCACGTGACACGAAATTTCGTTAACCAAAAATTTAAATTACTCACGTGATCGTGATTGTAATATTATTGCTCTAAAGTTCTTTAAAAAAAAAACACTATTAGTGGCTAAAAAATACTTGAATTTTTACTCTTGAACGGTGAGCACACATTTATGTTAAATAAACATACAATTTTTGTACAAACTCGCTAATTTATTGTTGTCCACTTACTTATTTTTTCCTTCACTCAAAAAAAATGAACTAGAATTTAGAAAAATTAACTTCTTTAGAGGAAAAATTGAAATGAAAACGGCGCCAAAGATACTTTTTACCTGTATTTAATAAAATTTTCCGTGAAATTATCAAACAAATTTTATTTAAAATTTGGTCAAAATATCTAAATTATAGACAAATTTTACTAATAAGAATTAAATTTTTATTAGAAAACATTAAAATTACCTCCTAACTAGTTCATACATCATCTTAAACTTTACTGTTAGTTAGGAAATGTTTCCTTGATTTTCAGAAAAATTATATTTTATTTAAGTTCATTAGATAATTTTTTTTTTTACTAAAAACTAGGACTTAACTACCTAAAAATAAGAAAATAGTTTCTAACAACAAGTTAAATAGCATTTCTTTTAAGTGAAAATTATTCTTATTCTGCTTCAGAGGACTTCCGCTTTGTGAGGACACTGCTCTTAACAAGCTTTTTGCTATACATTTTTGTCTTAAAACTAAATTGAATTATATAAAAACATAAATTAAATTTCATTAGCAAACAGGTAAACAAATTAAAAAAATGTATTGCAGGATATCGTGAAACGTAATAAATTTTCATAGTTTATTAACGGTTCTGCTTGAGAGAACTACAAAAAGGGACGCCCTAAATTGTACACGGCATCTATGGCTAAGGAACACTGGGGGTCCTTTGTCTTCTTAAATTAACTAATTTAAGGAAATTGTTGCAAAAATACAAAATATCACAGTTACATTTATTGTTATTATTGGAAAATGGGAATATGTCATAAGATTATTTTATGTTATTGTTAGCTTAAACATTAATTGAAATATACAAATTTTAACATTTTTTATTATTAAGTAAAAAAAATGCACTAACTTCGATAAATATATAGTTTAATAGGCGCTACGTCAATAATAGGAAAGCCGTAATGTATAAAATGTGCCTGCGATATTTTGTATTGTAGTCAGCAAACAAAATGATTACATAAAAGGGTAAGCGATTTTTGACTCATGCTCACGCAATATGTTTCCTTTAATAATATTTAATAATCTTGAAAACTAGTTTGTTTTTAGTTAATTTTTTTTTTAATATTAAAACTAAGTTAAACGTCTTCCAGTTTCTTTATTTCTTCGGACCTGTCAACTTTTTTATTCTTTACTTCTCTTTCTCTCTCTCTCTCTTTCTTCTTCCTCTATACTGAAGAGATTCACAATGGACCGCATTGGTCTCCGGGTGGAAATGGGCCCTTTGGGCGCATAACCCTTCTAACCTAACCTAAACATCCTCCAACAAAAAACAAATTTATTGTTAGGGTTATTATTTCTCAAAAATTAGAAAACTTTTACTTAAAAACAAATAAAATTTTATTAAAGTTTCTAAAATTTATCTGAACTAAGTTGCACAAAAATTTTCCTTAGAAATAGTTCATCAGTTTCTAAAACCAAATAAATTTTTATTATAACATAGGAAAAAAAAAATATTTCTTTTAGTTTTTAATTGCCTGAACTAATGTTTAGAAAACAATTTTTAAAAATTAAAAAAATCGTAGACTTTCTGAAATTCAAATTATTTTACTACTCGCGAAAAACAAAAATGAACTCACTTAAGTTCAAGTACTTTCTCATTTAATGTTAGACATATTTTTTGAACTAAATGTGAGTAAATTATGTTCTAAATTTATTTTGTTTGAACTTAACTTAGTTTTATTATATTTTAGTACCCACATTTGTTAAAACTAAAATGTTTTTATTAAAAATTGATAAATTTTTACTTATTAAACTTGATTTTTCTTAAATCAAGAATATTACTTAGGAAAGATATGAACTATTTCTGAGTATATAAACTATTTCGTTTTTACCCAAACATAGAAATTTTTATTTATTTCAGGAAAAGTTTTCTAAGTTTAAATAAAATTTGACTTAAATTGGCGAACATTTTTTTTAACTATTTTTAAGGAAATATTGGATTCATTTTTAGTTCATATCTCTTTTTTGAGTGCACCTATCCAATAGTTCCTGCATTGAGTTTTTCTGTATATAAGTGTAATTTTGCCATGAAAATTATGTACTATGAAAATACAACCTTGTTTTTTGGCATAAAAATAAAATCCCGATTTTATAAAAAAATAGTATTGAGTAGTAAGTCGAGCCAATACATAAAAAGTATTGAGTAGTAAGGAGTATTCAAAAGTTGTGAAATTTTACAACTTTATGCCCCATTAGCACAATGTTCAGTTTGCTATAAACTGGGACTTTAACTGGCACATTAGTTGTTGTTGTTGTTGTTGACCATATCAAATTTTAATTTAACTCATGTTTATTTTAATTCTATTAACATGTTAACTGACAAATTAGTTTACTTTTCCTTATAATTGTTGAATTTACAATAACCACGTATGAGAATTTTTAAACCATTAATTAAAAGCCTTAATTATTCTGGCAACTCTAACAATGATTATGTTTTTTTTTTTTTTTGCAAACGTTTTTATTGTTAAATTTTTATTATAATATTTTTTTATTACTCTCTCACTCCCTGGTAAAGTGTTTGAAGTTTAGCGACACATTATGACAAGATCTTATCATTTCACATGTGCTATGTGTTCTCGGGCTAATTAGGAAGGAGTACTTGGGTTGATGATATTTAAACCAATAAAAAAGAAAACGGAATCAGTCAACCAGTCAAGCCACTCAATCAACCATTCAATTTAGAATAATTTGTTTAAATTGTTTTGATTAGTTAATGATAATATCTTGATTTTTAGTTAATAATAATAATATAATTGATTTTGATTTAATTGTCTTAATTAAATATATTTGAAACTGTATATAAATATGTAAATGTTTGCATGAATGCATCTTTGAAATCTTATTCAATTCAAAAAAAAATAATAATAATAATAATAATAATAATAATAATAATAATAATAATAATAATAATAATAATAATAATAATAATAATAATAATAATAATAATAATAATAATAATAATAATAATAATAATAATAATAATAATAATAATAATAATAAAAGCTGAATATACATATGAACAGTTTTTAGAACTGAAAATTCGTAATTTAAATTACACATGTGATCGTTTTAACTTAGTGGTGATAAGTACGAACAAATCAATTGAAATGCCCTCAAGCCGAACTCAAAAAAAAAAAAAAGACATGAACTAAAAATTAATCCAAATTTTAATAAAACTTACAAAAATTTTCTTAAAATTAATAAAAATTCCTATGTTTGGGTAAAACCGAAATAGTTTATATACTCAGAAATAGTTCATATATTTCCTAGGAAATATTTCTTCATTTTGTCAATTTTTAAGAAAAAAAATCTTAGTTTTAAGAAATTTGCATAATAAAATGTAATAAAACTAAGTTTAGTTGAAAAAAATTTAGAACATAATTTACTCACATTTAGTTCAAAAAATGTGTCTAACTTAATATGAGAAAGTACTTGAACTTAATGTGTGTTCATTTTTTCGCGAGTAGTAAAATTAAGTGAATTTTAGAAAGCCATTTCCTAATTCAGTTATTAAGTCTATCACTTTCTTATTTTTAAAAATTGTTTTCTAAAAATTACCCAGGAAAATTTTTTAGAATCGGTTGCCAACACCATATATTCTAGAACTGGTTCCAAGGTAACAACCCCCAGTTGTCTTATTACTTTTAAAGAACCGGTTATATTTTACAAAGTTAGAACTTGTTGTAGAATCAGTTCTTTAGAATCTTCTTTGGAACAGAAGTTGTATATATTAAAATTATTACTATTTTTGTTAGCTGAAATTAGAAAAATGTTGTTAATTTTTTGCAGACTAAAAATCATTTCAGTCTATAACAACAATTTTTCTAATGTTAGCAGAAAACATGTTATTTGCATTAAACTAAAATATATACAAAGTTACAACATTTTTGTCGATTTAGCAGTTTTTATTTGCTGTTTATGGTCCACTAATATTTAGCGAAATTCTTTGCCATTTTTGCAGGACAATTGTTATTTGAATTTAACTTAAATTAAACTCAATTACTATTAACATTTTGTACATACAACAAATTTTTTTGTTGATTATTTATAATCAAGCTTAGCAAAAATATTCTGCAGTTTTTTCTGCATTTTCCATTTTGACTAATTTTTAGTATTTTTTTCTGCTATTTCTGCTAAGTTGTTTCTATTGGTGTACAACAATTTTACTGCATTATAATATTTTAAATCATATGAATTCCTGAACTTTTAATTAATTTACCTTGTTTTTTTTTTAAAGATGTATTTTGCGTTTTTTAGTAATAAAAATAAATATATTTAAAAAAAATACATAAATTCTTTTGTTGGTTCCCTGGAAGAAATGGTTCATTCAGTTCTTTAAAGCTTTTTCAGAATGCATTTCCAAAGCTATGTTGCACAATACGTTCCTAAATTGATTCCGAAGAACTAGCAAAAAAAACTATATAAAAGTAACTAGTAAAACAACTGATTCTTCAACCGATTTCAAAGAAGCGGCACTTGTTCTAGTTTAGCGTAATAGAACCGGTTGCTTTCGTGACAATCTCAAACAAAATTCATCGATGATAGAACCGACAATAGAATGAGTTGCTTAGAAGGGGCACCGATTCTACAATTGGTTCTTTGGAACAGAAAATTTTCCTGGGTAGTTCTGATAATTAAAAACAAAAAGTAATAAATTGTTTCCTATGTAGTAATAAAAATTTACTTGATTTTAGAAACTGATGAACTATTTTAGGGAAAAATTTTATGCAACTTAGTTCAGATAAATTTTAATAAAATAAGTTTTTTTTCAAGTAAAAGTTTTCTAATTTTTGAGAAATAATAATCTTAAGTATAGGATATTTTCCTAAAAATTTCTTTAGACACATTAAAAAAAACTTGAGTAAATTTATCTTAAATAGAGGAAAAATTTAGTTTTTGTTGGAAAACGTTTAACTTATTTTCAATATTTTTTCCAATAAAAACAATAAATTGCAAAAAAAAACTAATTAATTTTCCTAATTTTAAAGATAAAATATTGTTAAAGAAAACAAACTAAAGTATGCATTAAAAAAAAATTATCGTGCATGATTGTAATTTTTTGTTCGTGATCGTGCGTGAGTGTGAGTCAATAATCGCTCATCGCAAATCTTAACAGTCTTTAACATAGAACTTAAAGTAGCTTAAAATAATTAATTAAAATTTTGTTAGAAAAAGGTTAAAAATTTCGAATTAGCGCTTTTATTTAATAATTTCGTTTATTCACTACAATACAAAATATCGCAGGCACATTTTATACATTACGGCATAATGGCTTTTATATAATTGACGATGCGCCTATGAAACTATATATTTATCAAAGTTAGTGCCTTTTTTCACTTAGAAAAAGTTATAATTTTATATTACAATAAAAGTTTAAGTTAAAAATGCCATAAAATAAACTTGTAACATTTTTCCAATAATAACAAAAAAATACAAAATATTTTTGCAACAATTTCTTTAAATTGGTTTATTTAAGAAGGCAAAGAACCCCCAGGTTTCCTTAGCCGTAGATGCCGTGTGTCACCTAGGGCTCCCTTTTTTAGTTTTTTCAAGTCGAACCATTAATTTACTACAAAAAAAATATCTGACTTTGTCAAAATTTATTACGTTTCAGGATATTTGTTTGCCTTTTTGTAAATGAAATTTAATTTTTATTTTAAATACATGACTTTAGCAATTTAATTCAATTTAATTTGAAGATAAAAATGTATAGCAAAAAGCTTGTTAAAAGCAGTGTCCTCACAAAGAAGAAGTCCTCCGAAAGTGGAAAAATTCTTACACAATGAGTGTAAAGTACTTTAAAATATGAGCGCCCCGGTAGGCTAGTTGGTAGCGTGCTAGCTTATCAGTGCGGGGGTCGTGGGTTCGATTCCCACCAGAGGCTCTGGTCTGTTTTCGCTACAACGAGCTGAAGGCCTTCGTTGCTAGTGCTCTGTTAGGGTATTAAAATATAATTGGTAATTATATGTTTAATAAAATAAATAAATAAATAAATAAATAAATAAATAAATAAATAAATAAAATAAATAAATACTTTAAAATATGTGGTAAAATTTTTATCAAATTTAAGGATAATTTGGACTTAAAAAATTTTACTATTCAACTTGATTTTAGAAAATATCTTCTTATTTTTAGGGAGTTAAGTTCTAGTTTTTGTAAAGAAAAATTATCTAATGAACTTAAATAAAATGAAAGATCATTTATGAACTAATTAGGAGGAAATTTTACTGTTTTTTAATAAAAATTTAGTTCTCAATAGTAAAATTTTTCTATAATTTAGAAATTTTGAACAAATTTTAAGTAAAATTTGTTTCTTAATTTCAATGAAAATTTTATTAAATTTTGGTAAAAAGTTTCTTTTTCCTTCAAATAAGTTAATTTTCCTAAATTCTATTCTATTTAATTTTTTTTTTTTTTGGGTTCACCTGCCATTTTCCCTTTAGTTTAAAATTGTAGAAATTATCCCAAAATTTTATCAGTTTCATAAAATGTAAAACGTTTTAAGAATTGTCCATATATACAATATAAAAAAACATATCAATGATTATTAAGGTATTAAATTTTTTTTTGTTCAAATTAATTATTGGCGCCACTACAAGTTAAACAAAAAAAAAATAGTGAATGTAGAAAAAATCAATATTACAGGAGAAAAATCATAATTGAAATTCTTAAACTTCCATCAATTTGATTGTATGGAACTTGGGCTACTGTTTTGTATCATTTGTGTTGTAAATGGCTCCACATTTATAAACCACTACTTGATCATGATGCCGATAATGATCATTATTTGATATATTTTTGTTTATTTTATTTCACTTCTTCATTTGTAGTACAATTTTTTTCTTAAATGGATAACAATTTTATATGATTGGCATTGATGGCGCTTAAATGATCAGACTGTTTTATGTATAATGTAAAGTTATTTTTAGATTATTTTTTTTTTCTTAAATCAACGTATGTATTTCATCCTTTGTATTATATTTTAAAATAATTTATTGAATTGTTCGTTACAATTCACCACAAAAATACTTAAATTTTCATTTTTTAAAAAAGTTAATAAAAATAAAAAGTTACATTAAATTTGTGTAAGCTTTTTATTGTGGATGTGTGAATATAAAGTTTTAGATTTCTAACTTAAAGAGTTCGCACATGCCATTAAACTGGAACCTTTTGCCGTTTTAAACCCCTTTTTTACCACGCTTTAATTGGACATTCGAAAAGTTACCCGTTTAGGAAAAACATCTTTTAAATGACAGATTTGCAAGGGATAGTTTTTGGGCAGTATAGAGACATATTTTCCTTTTTTTTTTTGAGAAACCGCAAAAATTTCCAAAGGGCCACATATCCTTTTTATTATTACTGGATATAAAAAAAGAACCTTATTACTGAATTAGCCCATACCCCGGGAAAACATATTTCAAATTTTAGATTTTCATTGGAAAGGACTTTATGGGGGAGACTATTCCCCTATTTGTTCCTCCGCGTAAAAATTTTCAGGACCCCCAACTTAATGGATGTCTATACCATAATAGCAGTCCACAAGTTTTAAAATCCCTGCTCCAGGGATTCGGGATGTGTGATTAATGAAGAACTTTATCACTCATATACAGGGTGGCGCAAAAATAACCTTCCGATGTTTTTTGGCTGTAATTGAAAAAAAAAATGAAAAACTTTGATTCTTCTTGTGGATTATTTTTATTTATTTATTTAATTTTTTTTATTAATTTTTATTTATTTAATTTTTTTGACATCAAGTCGAGAATATGATGTCATGTAAATGGCCGCCGCCACAGTTGATTGTTATTTGAGCCCTTTTTATGGCATTTTCCAACTTTTTGGCCAAAACTTCCGGCGATAGGTCCTCACGTTCTTGACGGATATTGTCTTTAAGAGCTGCAAGAGTCTGAGGCTTGTTGACATAAACCCGCGACTTCAAAAAACCCCACAAAAAGAAGTCCGGAGCGGTCAAATCAGGCGAACCACATGTTTTCCAATCCCAATTCATCAAGTTGCGGCAAAAAGAACTCGTTGATCATTGCTCTGTAGCGCTCACCATTCACAGTAAAAGGTTCGATGACTCCTCCAGCGAAAACAGCACACCATACAGTGACTTTGAGCGGGTGTAATGGCTCTTCGTGGGTTACACGCAGATTTTCAGTGCCCCAGAAGCGTAAATTTTGCTTATTTACGTACCCGCTAAGATGGAAATGGGCCTCATCACTCATGATTATTTTTGATGAAAAATCATCTTCATTATTGCTCAAATAAATAGTCACCAATATTCCGCGTTCTGGAGCAATGTAGCGTAACATTGTTTATTAACGTGTATTTCGCATGTATTTACTACACAAATGTCAAAACAGAACTGACATTAGGGGCCAATCGCAAAATTTATAGCATTTTCTGATAGGAGGATTACTTTTGCGCCACCTTGTATATTGCAACGTCCACCTTTGGTGTATGGCAGCACTAAACCCTACACTCAAAAAAAATTAACTAGAATTTGGAAAAATTAACTTAGTTAGAGGAAAAATTGAAATAAAAACGGCTCCAAAAACACTTTTTACCAAAATTTAATAAAATTTTCCTTGAAACTAAGAAAAAATTTGGTCAAAATTTCTAAATTATAGAAAAATATTACTACTGAGAAGAAAATTTTTATTAGAAAACAGTAAAATTTCCTACAAATTAGTTTATATATCATCTTAAATTTTACTGTTAGTTAGGAAGTGTTTCCTTGGTTTTAAGAAAAATTTTATTTTATTTAAGTTCATTAGATAATTTTCTGTTTTACTAAAAACTACGACTTTACTCCCTAAAAATAAGAAAATATTTTCTAACATCAAGTTGAATAGCACTTCTTTTAAGTGAAAATTATCCTTATTCCGCTTCTATGGTAAAGGTACTTTACACTCATTAAATAGGTATTTTCCCACTTTCGGATTACTTCCACTTTGTGGGGACACTGCTTTTAACAAGCTTTTGCAATTTTGTCTTAAAATTAAACTGAATTATACTAAAATCATGTATTTAAAATATAAATTATTTAATTTATTCTTTTTTTTTTTTTGGAATAGAATATTGAAAATAATTTAAACGTTTTCCAACAAAAAAAATCCTATACCAAATTTTATTATTTCTCAAAAATTAGAAAATTTAAAAACTACTCGAAATATTTTTTACCTTCCGGGATATATTTAAAAATTATATTTTTGAACAATATAAGGATCACACTAAACCACAGTGGGCATCAAACTCATAGTAATCCAAAAGTGCTTCCAACCAGCCGTTTAATAATGATCGAGAAATTGCGATTTTTATCAAAAAAAAAAAAAAACAAAAATCGTGTAATGGAATTTTTGAATTCTTGAAACAAAATAAATCACTAAAATAGTATGCGTATTAAAAAAGTTAAAAAAAATCAATTATAAATTCATATTGTTTAAATTTTAAATACTTATTTATCAGATTTTTAATACATGCCCTTCATTTAAGATCTTCAGATTTTTTTGTTGTTGTTGAATTTTTATTTTGAGTCTGCTATATGGTTGCTTTTAAAATTCCTAATTCAAAATATTATTGATATACGAGTATAAAATGTTTAATTAATTCAATTTTGCTATTCAATCAATACACATCTGACAAAATGTAGAGTGTTAAAACTTTTTTTTTTTTTTTGAAAAAGCATATAACACAACATCTAAATTAAAATTGAACATAAATCAATACGATTATTATAAAAAAAAACAAACACGAATTGCAAAATAGATGATTACAATATCAAAATTATAAATGACGTTAATACTACACTCAAAAAAAAAATGAAATAGAATTTAGAAAAAATTAACTTATCTGAAGGAAAAATTGAAATGAAAACGGCGCCAAAGACACTTTTTACCAATATTTAATAAAATTTAGCTTGAAATTAAGAAACAAATTTTACTTACAATTTAGACAAAATTTCTATATTATAGAAAAATTTTATTATTGAGAACTTCATTTTTATTAGAAAATAGTAAAATTTCCTCCTATATATTATCTTAAATTTTACTATTAGTTAGGAAATGTTTCCTTAGTTTTAAGAAAAATTTTATTTTATTTAAGTTCATTAGATAATTTTTATTACTAAAAACTAGGACTTAACTCCCTAAAAATAAGAAAATATTTTCTAAAATCAAGGAGGACTTCCGCTTTTTAAGTAGACTGCTCTTTTTTTCTATTCATTTTTATCTTTAAATTAAATTGAATTATACTAAAATCATGTATTTAAAATATAAATTAAATTTCATTGGCAAAAAGGTAAAAAAAAATATGTACTGCAGGATATTCTGAAATGTAATAAATTGTAACAAAGTCAGATAATTTTCGTAGTTAATTAACTGTTCTGCGTGAGAGAACTACAAAAAGGGACAACCTAAGTGACTTACGCCATCTATATCTAAGGAACACTAAGGGTCCTTTGTCTTCTTAAATTAACTAACTTACGGAAATTGTTGTAAAAATACAAAATATCACAGTTACATTTCTGGTTATCAATGGAAAATGGAAAAATGTCATGAATTTACTATTTTTCAAAAATTAGAAAACTTTGACTTAAAAAAAAAAATATACAAATTTTTAAAATTTATGTGAAATAAGTTGCATGAGCATTTTCCTTAGAAATAGTTCATCAAAAAAATTTTCATTTATACATAGGAAAAATATTATTAGTTTATGTTTTTATTACCTGAACTAATTTTTATAAAACAATTTTAATTTTTTAATTAAGTTTACTACTCGCAATTTGAATTTTTTAATACATTTTACTACTCGGGAAAAAAATGAAGACAGATTTAGTTTAAGTACTTTCTCATTTTATTATTATTTCATACAAAATATGTTCAATTTTCATCAAAAATTTTATTTTTGAACTAAATGGGAGTAAATTATGTTAAAATTTTTTTTAACTGAACTTAGTTTTTTTACCTTTTAGTATGCAAATTTCTTAAAACTGAGTTGTTTTTATTAAAAATTGATCAATTTTTATTGAATATACTTGTTTCTCCCTAAAATCAAGAAATATTACTTAAGAAATTTATGAACTATTTTCAAGTATATAAATAATTTCGTTTTTACCCAAACATAGAATTTTTTTATTCATTTTGAAAACAAATTTTCTAAGTTTTAAAAAAAATTTACTTAAATTGAGGAAAATGTTTAAACTATTTTAAAGGAAATTTTGGATTAATTTTTAGTTCGTCTTTTTTTGTTTTTTTTTTTTTTAGAGTAAACAAATATATTTTATGTATGTGGGGGGCGTGTTAATAATAAATTAGTTTACAATAATTTAATCGACTAAGCGGTCTATCCGATTTTGTTTGTTTCACATTTTTGTGTGTGATTGGTAAAAATATTCTAGAATAAAAACATATTTTGAACTTCCATTTATTCGCGAAAACAGAAATCCGCAAATGGCTGCCCTAAAGTGTAAACAATTTAGTCTGGAGGTTCTTCAATAGCAAAGACCAGAACCTTCTAGATAACCCTAGATATCTGGGAACTAGGTGAATAAGTTAAAACTGCGTGATTTTTTTTTTGGCAAATTTTGGGTGTTTATTGTGAAACATTGGAACAATATAAATTTATTCAAAGCATCGCTAGCTATAATGTTTCCATCTTCCTAATAACATATGGATTCCACAGGATGCCCTGTTCTGAAGTGAAGCGTATTCCAGTGAGAGCATTCTGCATCGATCCAAAAAAATGGTAATCGTACGCTGCACTGTATGGACTATAGGGCGGGTGTAACAAAACTACCCAAACACTATTTTTTAAATAGTTTTTAGCCGTTCTTGCAACATTTAACCGAGCAATGTCATGATGGAATATTACGGCTTCATGTCTGGTTGCACATTCCGAGTATGTTCGATACAGATCGCCTGTGATCGCCTGGCCGGATTTCAGCAGCTCATGACATAAGACCCTTTTGGCCCCACCAAATACATTAACGCCATGGATATTCGGCTTTGGTGTTGATTTGGCTGGTTGGCCGGGATTCACATACGCTTTCTTGCTCTTCGGGTTGTCGTAGTGGCTACATTTTCCATCCCTAGTAATGATTCGATGCAAAAATTACTTCTTCTTTTAATGTTCAAGCCAAATTTTTATTAAGCCACAATAATAATAAGATAAGATGAAATAATTTTGACAATTGCTTGCTAATATTTTATGGCATATAAAGATACCGGGATAAACTATTTATAAATTTGTATGCATAAATAACGGTTTTTGAAACCAGTCATCCATTTAACATGCAGTTTGTACAGTGGTGTATTTGTTGCGAAAATTTAAAATAATGCAAAATCTAAACTTCAATGAAACCACCCAATAGCCAACTACTAAACTAGTACTAAACACTCAAAAAAAAAAAAAAGACATGAATTAAAAATTAATCCAAAATTTCCTTTAAAATATTTTAAAAATTTTCCTAAATTTAAGTAAAATTTTATTAAAACTTAGAAAAATTCTCTTAAAATTAATAAAAATTCCTATGTTTGGGTAAAAACGAAATAGTTCATATCTTTTCTAAGTAATATTTCTTGATTTTAAGCAAAAAAAAACAATAATTAATAACTTATTTCCTGAAGATGCTACACAATAGAGTGGCAAAATATTGAAAAATAAATAATATTTTTATAAAAAAAACAAACCTTAAAGAAAAGATAACAATTAAGAAAAAAACAATTATATTAAATAAAAAAATTTTAGTTTTAAGAAATTTGCATACTAAAATATAATAAAACTAAGTTCACTCAAAAAAAAAAGACATGAACTATAATGTAATCAAAAATTTCGTTCAAAATAGTTTATAAATTGTCCTCGATTTAAGTAAAATTTTATTAAAACTTAGAAAAATATTCTTAAAAAGAATAAAAATTTCTAAGTTTGAGAAAAAAACAAGTCAATTAAATAAAAATTGATTAATTTTAAGAAAAAACATCTTAGTTTTAAGAAAATTACATACACAAATGTAATAAAATTAAGTTTAGTTCAAAAAAAAATTTAGGACATAATTTACTCCTATTTAGTTTAAAATCGTGTCTAACTTAAATCGAGAAAGTACTTGAACTTAATGTGTGTTCATTTTTTGTTCGCGAGTAGTAAAATTAACTAAATTTTAAAAAGCCAATTTCAAATTCAGTTTTTAAAGTATACCACTTTCTAATTTTGAAGAATTGTTTTCTAATAATTAGTTCAGACAATTAAAAATAAAAAGTAATACATTTTTTCCTATGTAATAATAAAAATTTACTTGATTTTATAAACTGATGAACTATTTCTAAGGAAAATTGTCATGCAACTTAGTTCAGATAAATTTTAATAAAATATTAATTTTTTCAAGTAAAAGTTTTCTAATTTTTAATAAATAAAAAAATTTGGTATAGGATTTTTTTTGGTTGGAAAACGTTTAAATTATTTTTAATATTCTATTCCAAAAAAACAATCAAAAACAAACCAGTTAGTTTTCCTAATTTTAAAGAAAAAATATTATTAAATAAAAGAAATTAAAGTTACCATTTAAAAAAACTATTGTGTATGATTGTGAGTCAAAAATCTCTCATGTGCCCATCTCTAATCTTAACAGTGTTAAATATTAAACTTAAAGTAATAAATTTGTTTGTTGACTACAATACAAAAGATCGCAGGCACATTTTATACATTACGGCATTAAACTTTATATTTATCGAATTTTTTTTTTCACTTAATAATAAAAAAGTTTAAATTTATAAATGTAAAATAAAGTTTAAGCTAAAAATCCCATAAAAGAAATGTAACAGTGATATTTTGTATTTTTGCAAAATTTTCCTTAAATTAGTTAATTTAAGAAGACAAAGGAACCCCAGTGTTCCTTAGCCATATATGCCGTGTGTCACTTAGGGCGTCGTCCTTTTTGTAGTTATGTCAAGCAGAACCGTTAAGTAACTACGAAAATGATCTGACTTTGTTACGATTTATTACGTTTCAGAATATCATGCAGTACATAATTATTTTTTACTTTTTGCTAATGAAATTTAATTTATATTTTAAATACATGATTTAAGTATAATTCAGTTTAATTTAAATATAAAAATGAATAGCAAAAAGCTTTGTGCTCACAAAGTGGAAGTCCTCCGAAAGTGAGAAAATACTAAACCTTTATTTTAGAAACTGTTTCATATTTAATAGAAGACTTTTATCAAATTTAAGGATAATTTTCACTTAAAAAATATGCTATTTTACTTGTTGTTAGAAAATATTTTCTTATTTTTAGGAAGTTAAGTCCTAGTTTTTAGTAAAAAAAATTATCTTATGAACTTAAATAAAATTAAAATTTTCCTTAAAACCAAGGAAACATTTCCTAACTAACAGTAAAATTAAAGATGATATATGAACTAATTAAGAGGTTTTCTAATAAATATTTTGTACTCAATAGTAAAATTTTTTTATAATTTAGAAATTTATACCAAATTTTAAGTAAAAATTTTTTTTTTCCTCTAAATAAGTTAAATTTTCTAAATTCTAGTTCATTTTTTTGGTGAGAGCACAAGAATAGCTTTTTTGGGTATTTTTTTTTTGGCCTTTTATTACTTAAATACGTAAAAGTCTGAGATTTAAAATATTTTTTGCAAATATTATGACAAAAGCATTTTTTTTTTAAATATTTGTTACTAAACCTTCTTCTATTTGTAACAGCGGACTGCAATCATAGCTGTTCGAGGTATTACTGTATATATTTCTAAAAATAATATTTTTTCCAAAATTTTGTTAAAAATTTTAATCTAATTTTGCAAAATTTGGATATTCATTTTTCATAATTTCATAAATATCGTTGTTATTGGAATATTCAATTTTAAATGTTTACCCTAAAGTGCCCACTGTACATTGCCTGTCTTGTACTTGATAACTTTGCATGTAGTTTTTTTTTACAAATTAGCCCATACAAATTATATGCATACAATAATATTCGAATACACTTATTGCTAATATTTTATGAATGAAATGTAAAAAAAAAAAATAGTATTTCATTCATTAATTCTTTTAACATTTTGCGTGAGTGTTTGTGCGTGTAGAGTTAATTTAGTGTTTTTTATGCTTTTTAAATTTTGTGTAAAAAAATTCGTGATTTTTTTTTACAACATTTTATATTCAAGTGACGCTCAACTCAGCTTATACGTGCAAAGCATGTGGGCAGATTTGGGGAATAACAAATTCAATATTTTTTATGAGTCTGTTGGCGTTCGTTCATTTCGTCTTTTCCTCTACAAAGTGTTGGATTTTTTCATTTTATTTTTAAATAAATTGAATATTTTAAAGTGTCTTAAGAATGTGGAAGAGGATTTGAGTGATTTGTTGGTGAATTTAAAAGAAATTTTTTACTTCCGTTTGAATAGCGATTAGAATTTAAGCAAATTTTATGACTAATAAAATATTATTTTGCAATAAATATTAATAGATGTAGATAAAATATGTACATCATTGGAAAGCTTATAACAATAAATTTCATGCAATTTTCTTTTGACTGCCATGGCATGGAAAATTATATTTTCCACACAAATTCAGTTTTATAAAATTTACAAACAAATTTTATTTTCATTTAAATAATTCTTTTATATATAATTTTTTAATTATGTTTTTTGTTTTTTAAATATCATTTCATCTTAAATTAGAAAAATATCATCTCTTATGTGTTTAGATTTTTAGAAATTGTTTTGTCTTTCTTTAATTAACTTAGTATTTGAACAATATCTGTCAATCAATTACAAATTGAATATGTACGATAGATATGTCACTATCAAACTGTTTACATTTTCTTAATATCGATCATGTGAAAATTTATAAAAAAAAATACAATAAGGCTCGACAATCCGACACCAATAATGAAAGAGGAAATGCAAAATAATAAACTGTGGAATATCAAATAGTAGGAAAATAAGTAAAAGCATTAAATTTAGCTTAACCGAATTTTTTATACCCTCCACAGTATTTTGTTATGTTGTACAGGTCGGTTGAAAAGTTCCTGCGCTCACCAAGAGATGGCACTGCTGGCTCCAAACTTTTTTTTTCTCAAGTTGGTATAACTGTCCTGAGAACACATGCAAAGTTGCAAGTTATTCTGTCAATTCTTTCTTTGTTTACAAGCCATTTAAAGTTGACGTGTCATTGATTTTTTTTTTATATGGATAAAATTGAATATTGTGCCGTCATTAGATTCTTTGTTTTGAAGGGTTTAAAAGCAAAGAAAGTTTATGAACAATTGTTAGAAGTGTATAAGGAGTCCTCACCTTCAAAACGCACCGTTGAATTTTGGGCTGGTGAATTTAAACGTGGTCGTACCAGCCTTAAAGACGATCCACGCGAAGGACGACCAAAAACTGCAACCACAGCAGAAATCATTGAGCAGGTACATAATATGGTTAGTGAAGATCCAAGTTTGACTAAGCGTGAAATTGCTAATGCCATAGGTATCTCAGACGAACGATTACTCCATATTTTACATGAAGAATTACGTATGAAAAAACTGTTTGGAAAGTTAGTGCCGCACACATTAACAATTCAACAAAAACTGGATCGAAAACAAATTTCTCAGCGTAATTTGGAGCGTTTTAAGCAGAATAAAACAGACTTCTTGCGTCGTTTTATAACTATGGATGAGACTTGGATCTACCACCATGATCCTAAATTGAAACAAGAACGTTTACAGTGGACTGAAGCTGGTTGTTCAGCTCCAAAGCAGGTAAAGTCACAACGACCAGGAAAGAAGGTTATGGCATCAGTTTTTTGGGATGCAAAAGGAATTTTGTTGATTGATTATCTTCAGAAAGGTAAAACAATCAACTCTGAATATTATTGCAGCCTTTTGGATTAGCTGGATAAAAAAATTCGTGAGAAAAGACCTGGTTTAAAGAAGAAAAAATCATTTTTCATCAAGACAATGCACCTGCTCACAGAAGTGTTTTGACGATGGCTAAATTCAAAGAATTAAAGTACGAATTGCTTGAACATCCACCGTATTCACCAGATTTGGCTCCCAGTGACTACTATCTCTTCACAAATCTCAAACAATTCCTTCGTGGAAAGCATTTTTCGTCGAATGAAAAGGCCATAGCAGCCGTAGACGGTTATTTTGCAGAGCTTCCGGAAAACCTTTATAAGGATGGGATAAAATTATTGGAAGATCATTGGAACAAGTGTATTGAGCTTTTAGGAGATTATATTGAATAAAAAAATATATTTCGTAACGAAAACAGTATTCTTTCATTTCGAGCGCAGGAACTTTTCAACCAACCTGTAGATAAAACAAATAAAAAAAAGGCTTAAATTCGGCTGAGCCGAATTTTTGAATACCCTTCACCAATATCCAAAAAAAATGTTCTAATGTTTTTGATACAAATAATGTTAAAAAACTTTAGAAGTAAAATTATTGAGGAGGTGAAAAAAAATTTTTTAAGTTAAAAAACTTTTTTTTGATGTGGAAACAAATTTTATGGTGGAAAAAAAAACTTTTAGAGATGAAAAAATGTTTTTAAGTAAAAAAATTGTTTGTGGTGAAAAAAAATATAAATAAACAACAAGACAAAACATTTTATTTGCGTTCGCTGGACCGATTTTGCTAATTTTCAAACTGCTCGGGAAGATGTCCGTCAGACAGACAGACGGACATCGCTAAATCGACTTAAAATTGCATAAAAATCACGAATATATATACTTTATGGGGTCTTAGACCCATATTTCAACATGTTACAAAGGAAATGACAAACTGATATATACCCTCACTATATATGGTGGAGAGTAAAAAAAAAACATTAATAAACTTGTGAAAAGATTGTGGAGAAAAAAATTTTGTGGTGAAAAAGTCTTTAGATATGAGAACAATTTTAGTGTTAAAAATTTTTTTAACCTGAAATAAAATCCATTTTTTGAGTGAAAATAAATTTTTGTGGTGAAAAATATTTTTGATGGTGAAAAAAATTTTTGAGGTGCATATAAATTTTTATTCACCTATAGGCGTCTTGTGAAAAACTATGACAATCTTTTTACATATTCACCAAATGTTTTTATGAAATTTACTAAATACACAAATTTAGTGGTACCTCCACATTTTCATTCAAACCTTTTTTTTACCACTGGACGAACGAATAGATCGAAAATCCACCAACCCGTTTGCGATAAGTGCGTACCGAGGAGAATAATGCTGCTGTATCGACCAGTGTCAAAGAAGATCGCGATTTGTTAATTCGTCGCCGTTGTCCGCAATTGAGCTTGGAAGATTTTACGTAAATAAATTATTTAAAGTATTGTCCATCGCTGGCCACAAGCTTTTTCCCATCTTTATGACAATATTCGGATGCCAGCTCGGAAGAACGACTTGTATTTTGAAACAATCCACTCATCGATCTATTTTTTGCATTTTTCATATGAAAAAAGCTTTCGCTCATGTCATGTGTCATCAACCGGAACAAGTAGTAGGTGGAATGAGCGAAGTCTGGAGAATATGGCGGATGGGTTAGGGCTTCCATTTTACCGTTTCCAAGTATATCTTGACCGATCTTGCAACATGTGGCCGAGCATTGTCATGCTACAAAAATCACTTTGTTGTGGCTTTCATTGTATTCTGGCCGTCTTTTTTTTTTTTGCTTCAGTGCGTTTCTCAAACGCATAAATTGAGTCCAATAGCATTCCCACGTGATCGTTTCATTCGATTTGAGCAGTTCGTAGTAGATCACGCCGCGCTGGTCCTATCAAATACAGATCAGAAGCTTCATATCATGAATATTCGGCTTTGCGAAAGATGTTGATGGCTCTCCGGGCAAAACCCATGACTTTTTGCGCTTGGTGTTGCCAAATGGATCACCAGTTACAATGCGAGGATAAAAACTCCACCATTTTTTGGCGTTCGAGGAGCTGTTCCCCAGCGAAAAATTGTCTTTCGATGGGCGCGTCGCTTTGCCCAAACGAATGGACGAAGTGGACGAATGCGAAACACTTCAGGAGTTATCAGAATCATTAGGAGTGGATGAGGTGACAGTCAGCAAATTCCTAAAAGCCATAAGATTGATTCAAAAGCAAGGAAACTGGGCGCTGTTGAACAGCTCCTCGAACGCTAACAAAATGGAAGGGTTTTTATCTTCGCATTTTAACTGGCGATCCATTTCGACAACACCAAGCGCAAAAAGTCATGGATTTTGCCCGGAGAGCCATCAACATCCGAATATAGAGCAATGATTCCAATATTTCGTTTTCAAACATTTTGGGTTGACCCGGACGTTTCGGACCTTCTACACGATTGTTCAGTTAGAGCCGAAAAATTCCATTAAGTTTCGATGACACTGGGCCGCACTTTTCTTCATATTAAAGTAATGAAGAAGAACTCCCCGCAAAAACACTATCTGGTGTAAAATTCAAAATGTCCGAAATGTTTCAACGAAATGACATAAGCTACCAAATATGCTCAGTCACAATAGGTTTTAGCGGCAAGGGTGATTTTTTAAGAGCTTTTAAAAAAAAAACACATACAATTAAGAGAAATATATAAACCCTTTATTTGAGTCTATAGAACGGTCTATACAATTAAATGTTAAAGTTGATTTCATGTGAATATTGGCAGCGGCTGCGCCTCAAATGATTCCTACGCTGGGTCCAATTTTAGCATACTTTCTCCAACATATCGGCCGGTATCTCACAAATAAATTCTTTAATATTGGCGTCCAGTGCGTCAAGCATTACAGGCTTGTCCCTATAGACATAAGCCTTAACATAGCGTCACAAAAAGTAATCTAAAGGCGTTAAGTCGCACGATCCAGGCGGCCAATTGGCCGGCCCCAAACTTCAAATAAATTGTCCACCGAACTCGCCTTTCAATTGGGCCATTGTTTCGCGTGCTGGCACCGTTTTGTTGAAACCACATATTAGCCAAAACCAGCTCTTTCATTTTGGGCAAAAAAAGTTTGTAATAATCGCCCGGTTGCGCTGGCCATTCACAGGAACGTTCCTGCCTTCGTCGTCTTTGAAAAAGTAGGGCCCATAATCCACACCAAACAGTGCATCTTTCCGAGTACATTGTCAGCTCTTGAACTGCTTCTGGCTGCTCTTCAAACCAAATTCGGCAAAACTGTTTGTTGAAGTACCAATTGAGCCAAAAATGAGCTTTGTCGCTGTAGACAATTTTTCGATTTTTCTCACACATCACGAATTTTGACAATAAAATTCAATAATCTGCAAGTGTTGTTTGTTTGTAAGTCGATTCATGGTTAAATTATTGAACAAACTGAACATGTTTGAAATTAACATGTTACATGAAAACAGCTGAGCTGCCAAAAAGAAAGTTGCTAAAAAAAAAAAATTACCCTTTACTAGTGACGGCCTCTTACGTGAAACGCTCTTTATTAATTCAACGTACAATATATGTAAAAATTCTTGCTTTTGAAATTTTGACTTAATTTACTGAAATCTGGGAAACAATATCAAAAAATTTTAATTTTTCTTGTTTAACATGTCAAAAGAAATTATCCAGCAAAGGAAACTATTTAATTAATGTTGTTGTTTTTTTTTTTGGGGAAGGAGATATGGAAGAGAGATGAAATGTGGTGAAAGATAAAAGACATAAAATATTGGAACACTGTAATTTCGCGAGAAGATAATTGATAAAACATTTGTTGGGCGCCATCTGATAGAGAGTTGATAAACTTCGAGAGTTGATGAACTTAATTTCGGTGGGTTTATGTACTTTTTCAAATAAACGAAAAATTGTTAGTTTAACGAAAATTTTCGTTTTGCTGATTGCAAAACGTTCATACGCAATCAACACAAGAATAAATATGTGTTTGCGTTCAAACGCTGAATATACTCCAACACACATATTTGTTGATGATTTTAAATCAATCAAACGTCGATGATTTATAATCATCGGTCGTTGTTGAACCATTGATTTTATTCTGTTCATTCGAGCCAACAATAATTATGTTGTTGTAGAATAAATCAGAAAAAACAACAAACAACGTGTATGAGTGTAATCATAATTAAAACAAAATAGTTTCTTATCTATAAAAAGGGGGTGGTTTTGTAGAAACACATTTCATAAATGTTATATGTATATTAGGGTGGGTCTAAAATACGTTTTTTTAGAATTTTTATTAGGAATACCAAAAATATTGTTCTTTGTGAAATTTTTTTTTTTTTTAATTTAGGTCGACATCTCAGGCTCGCCCAATCCGGTCAAAGTTAAATATTGCCTAATTTTCCAATCAAAATAGATGAAAAAAAATTTAGACAATATTTAAATTTTCCGGATTAGGCAAGCCTGAGATATCGACCTAAATTTTTTTTCCAAAAAAATATTTATATTTCACAAAGAAAAATATTTTTAGGGCTAATAAAAATTCTAAAAAAGCGGATTTAAGTCCCACCCTAATGTAAACAATATCATTTATGAAATGTGTTTCTATTTGGTTTTAATTATGAATACACTCATACGCGTTGTTTGTTGTTTTTTCTGATTTATTCAACGCTGACTTTTTGTTGAGTGATTAAATTTGCAGTAAACATAATCGACAGATGATTCAAACTGATCCGAATTACGCGTTCAGTAACATGATGCTGATTTTATTCTACAGTGAATTTCGTTGAATTATTAAATGTGAACAAGAATTTTTGTGTATGATTAAATCAAGAAAAAAGTTGATTTTGCAGTTCTCTGGTGTGTATATTAAAATTGTAATACAAAAACAAAATACATGTAGTCACTCGTCTTGCGACGAACGTTTTTTTTTCTTCAAATATTTCCAGATGTACTCAATAGATTTTTGAGGTTGACCTCTCTGTTTATTTATTGAGGTGTCTAGTCTAAACGTTCACAAATGTGAACGTTTTAAGGATAAATTATAAAAACTCACTTTTCGAGATCCTTCCGATGCCCTTAAAATACCCTTCAACCTTTCCCGATATTAAAGGGTGGTTAAATTTTAAGGGCCGATGTTGAATGTGAACCACTCCTAAACGTCAAGTTTTTTCTGCATTTCATTTGACATTTATCAATTTCAGACTAACTCAATTTAAACCATGGAAAGATACACAATCGAGCAACGCGTTAAAGTTATTCAGGCTTATAATGAAAATGGGTGTTCAAATCAAAATGCATTTCGTGCACTTTGTGATTTTTTTTGGTCAGCATAATCGACCAAATGTGTTCACAATCGGGAGAATTGTGGCCAAATTTCAGCAAATTGGGTCTGTGAAAACACCTGTTCGTACAGCTCGTACTGCAGAAAATATTGCTGCTGTTCGCGATAGTGTGGCTGAAGAGCCGTCCACCTCAACTCGTCGTCGTGCCCAACAATTGCACATCGTTGATGAACATTATGCATAAAGACTTGCATTTACACGCTTACAAGGTGCAATTGACTCAAGAACTGAAGCCTCTTCCATTCCAAACGTCGTCAATGGTCAGAATGGTGGCAAGAAATGGCAACAGTGGATGATCAATTTTCGAAGAAAATCATCTTCAGTGATGAGGCACATTTTCACCTCAGTGGATTCGTCAATAAGCAGAATTGCCGCATTTGGGCGAATGATAATCCAAGAGTGATTGTCGAATAACCAATACACCCACAAGGAGTGACTTTTTGGTGCGGTTTATGGGCTGGCGGCATCATCGGGCCGTATTTTTTAAAAAATGAGGCCGGTCAGGCAGTTACTGTGAATGGTGTTCGCTATCGTGAGATGATAACGAACTTTTTATGGCCCGAATTGGAAGATATGGATGTGCACGATATGTGGTTTCAACAGGACGGTGCCACTTGCCACACAGCTAACGAAACAATGGCTCTTTTGCGCGTCAAATTCAATGGTCATGTTATCTCACGTGGTGGCAATGTCAATTGGCCGCCAAGATCAAGTGATTTGACACCGTTGGAATTCTTTCTTTGGGGTTATTTGAAAGAAAAGGTGTACGTCGATAACCCAGCAACAATTTAAGAGCTAAAGGATGAGATAATTCGGCACATTACCGGTATAGAACCTCAATTATGCCTTAGCGTCATCAAAAATTTTGACCATACATAATTGAACCATACTATATTATCATAATAAAAATAAATGACAATAAATTCCGAAATAATTTGTGTTTTATTCAAAATCAACATCGGCCTTTAAAATTTAACCACCCTGTATTATACCTAAATGAAAAATAATTTAATATACAGTGGCTCAAACGTATAAATGGACACTCGGTATGAGATTATTCAAATGCCGATTTTTTCACTTAAATGAAAATAATTCTAAAAACGTTGATGCAGAATTGTAGATTATTAAAAAACCTTTAAAACAATGTATAATTCTTAGCATGTTTTATTTAAAACCATTTTTTAAATAAAGAAAGAAAACAAAATAACTAATTTCATGTCAAACGCATAATTGGACAGTCAAATATAAGATACAGTTTTAGTACTTGGAAGCAAAACCTTTTGCTTTTATCACCGCTTCCAAACGTCGGGGCATCGACTGCACAAGATTGGCGCAAAATTCAGGAGTTATGTTGTTCCACTCACGTCTTATTCCCTCCTTCAACTGCTCCACTGTGTTGAAAGTGGATTTATAAAGCTTACGGGCAAGTTCTTCCCAAACATGCTCAATAATGTTGGGATCTGGGGACTGTGCCGGTGTTTGCAGTAATTTTGGACAATTATGAATGAGCCACATTTTCGCAACGTGTGAAGTGTGCTTCGGATCATTGTCCTGATAGAAAGCAAATGTGTCCAATATGTTTAATTTATTGGCACTTTGCTTCACATTCTGTTTCAAAATGTCCAAATATTGGAATCGATTCATTTTACCCTCTATAAAATGAATGTTCCCTACTCCTGCACTGGAAACACATCCCCACACCATCACCGACCCTCCCCCATGCTTGACCGTAGCCCGAGTGTTATTAGGCAAAAACTCAGTATTTGGCTTACGCCAAACGTACTGCTTTCCATCTGATCCATGTAGGTTAAATTTACTCTCATCAGTAAAGAGTACCTATTAAATAAGTGACAAGGTTAAAAATAATCAAATTAAACAAGTTTTTGTAAAATTACCGATTTCCAAAAGTCAGAATCTTTTAACAAGTACTCCTTACAAAATTTCACCCGTGCAATTTTATTTTTTTAGCTGACATAGGGTTTTTTTCTGGCAATTCGCCCATGTAAATCATTCTTCCTTAACACGTTTCGAATGGTCTCGGCATCTTTTTTCAAGTCCTTTTTAACCATGTTTTTCAATTCATTCGCCGTCGTAAATGGTTTTTTTTTATTTCTCTCAAAATCTGTCGCTCATCATAATCATTTAATTTCTTTCCTTGGCCAATACGACTTTTATTTTCTACTTGAAAATTTTGTTGATACCTTTGAATGATAGCATGAACTGTGGACGGGCATCGATCAACAATTTCACCGACTTTTCGCACTGATTTACCCTCTCCATGTAATCTTATAATTAAATGCCGTGTTTCCGAAGTTGTTTGTTTTTTTCTTTGATCCATTGCAATTTTAATCTGTGTTTTTAACACTTCATTTGCATAATGATTTATTATTTGCATTAGAATAAACATGAACTCACTTAGAAAAAAAAATAACGGTACTAAGAACCGTTTTTTTTTACAATAACTCGTTTTTTACATTACGTGTCCAATTATGCGTTTGACATGAAATTAGTTAGTTTTGTTTTATTTCTTTATTTTAAAAATGGGTTTGAGTAAAACATGCTAAGTATTGTACATTGTTTTAAAGGTTTTTTAATAATCTACAATTCGGTATCAAAATTTTTTAGAATTATTTTCATTTAAGTAAAAAATCGGCATTTGAATAATCTCATACCGAGTGTCCATTTATACGTTTGAGCCACTGTAGAACTCGAGTCCGTAAAAAATAAAAGACTACTTCCCCTCAATATTAAAGCATAAATATTTTTTTTCCTGTATCAGCAGCGGTCAAAAAAAGGGCCCATATTTAGGAAACGCGATTTTACGGATTTTTTTAACCTCATACTATAAAAAGAAGCATAAGTTGAAGAATTTAAACTTGATTTCGAACATTTTGCAAATTTCCTATTAAAAACGTCGTTGGCAGAAAATTGGGTTGATAATACAAAATTCTATAACAATAATTTTAAATTTAACAACTGTTCAATCTTACCTTTTTTAATAAACTCCAATTAATGTTTTAAATTAATTAATTAATTACAATTGTTCAATTGTTTTATTTGAACAACATTAATTTTTCATATCACCAATTCAATTTCAAGTGGCGCCATATATTCAATCGCGTTTTTTACACACCAAACATTTTCAATATTTTTTTTGTATATTTTTCAAAAAAAAAAAAAAGATAATCATTATTTAATACTCATAATAGACTCACAAAAAAAAAAAACAAAAAACAATACTAAACCGCAAAAATCGCACTGTTAATGTAGAAAACAAAAAATAATCTACAATTTTTTTTTTGCTATTTTTTAAAGGTAGACGACAGACAGATAGACAAACAAAATCTGGCTAATAATCGTGTTACACAGCAAATTAAAGTTTTCAACGAAATCTAGCCGCAGTAGCAGAAAATTTATTGTGAATCACAGCGACAGCAGCAGCTACCAACAAAGACGAAGTCAGCCGACAAACGACAGCGACGCGCAAATATTAATTTTTAAAACTATAGGATTTGAACAATAAAATTTCTTTAAATTTGTAAACATTTTTTCTTAAAAACTTACACGTTTTTTTATTTAATTTTTGACTTACAAACGCTACAAATTGTTTAAGATTTTTTCATAAAAAAATATGGAGTTTTTCTAAATTATTTATATATATTTTTTTTAATAAAAATTTTTATATTTTTCTATAAACTAAACTATAACAACATTTCGTTTAATAAATGAAGACCTTAATTTCTCTTATTACTTTTCTTTATAACTTTTATTAAAATTTGAAAAAAATTCTTAAATTTTATTGAAAAAGATGCTTAAAAAATGTCTTTAAATTTTCACGTGGTCCATAAAGTTTTTTTTTTATGTATTTATCTTCTCATATTTGTATAAATTTTTTTAGCAACACTTTTTACTACGAAGTTTTAAAAAACCGCGCCACGATGTTATCCATTGGATACACAAACTCAAACTGAGTGGATATCGTAAAAAGCTGGAGAATTTAAAAGAGCTGTTGATCATTTTGTATTTGTTTGTTTTGTTGGCGGCTCCCCATTTACGATCACAATGATCGTTTATTTAAACAAAAAGACAAACAAATTAAACGACTGATATAAACGAAGTAAACGATTTCTGGCAATGCACAGTGGGGCCTATAGCAAAAACAAGTGGTACACCACTATTAACCAAAATTTTGCAGTTGCTCTTTATCAGTTATTTGTAGTAAATGTTAGAAGTTGATTTTAACCATATAGTTGTTTAACTATAAAACTTTGAAAAATAATCTCCTAGAATCAATGGTTCAAGATCTGTGTTTTTAATAGTGTTATTCGGTTAGGTCATTCGATAAATGAAGAAAATTGATTAATCGGTAATTAAGCGTTATTTTAACGATAGTTTAAGATATTTTAAAATTAAACCGGTAAAATAGCGCAATAAACCCGGTTATACAAAAAGACACATGCCTTTAATGGAATCGCCATTTTAAAATTTTCATATCGGTCTACCGTTATTATGAAAAGGTATTGAATGTCAATCATGCACTCAAAATATAATGTAGTTAACTGTTTGTAGTTTAATAAAAACGTTTTCCGTTCCATTTAAAAATAAAGGAACATACATACATTTATTTTTCAAAGAAATATCTATATTAACTTTTTTATACATTTATTCGAAATAATTTACTATTATTTACCGATTTTTTCAGTTCCATTTATATTTTGTCATTTGTTTGAAATTTAACAAAAATTTACCCACAAAACGGAAAATTGTGGTTTATTTTTGTCCGTAACAGTTATTTCAAATTTAAATTTTGTTTGCTGTCTGTTTCAAAAAAAAAAAATATTAAAAAAATTTCAATTTGTTTTTATGCATACATACATTTTGTTGATTTAAAAAAAAATAAAAAAATACAAAAAGGGAAACAATTTCAAATAAATGAAAAAAAAACATTTATTTTTTAGGTATTGATAGGTAAAATTTTGACATTTATTTTAACTGATTATATCATTTGTTTCTTACGGATGTGTCAGTTGATTAATCAACATTAAAAAATAAATAACAAATGGCATTTAATTTAAATGAAAATTAAGTAGACCGGTTTTTAAATGAAATATCATTTCTTTTAAATGATATTTTCAGTTATTTTAACTTACAAACTATTTTAAGTGTGTCAAAAACGCATTCGAATGAAAATTTCTCACGCTTGTTTAGATCGAATAAAGCGAAATAAAATAGATTTTAAGCGACGTTACATAACTGTTTATGAAACTTGGATCCATCACTACACACCAGAGGCAAAAAAAAACAGTCAAAACAATGGACTGAAGCTGGTGGAAGTGCACCAAAGAAGGCAAAAACAATTCAATCAGCTGGTAAGGATCAATAAGTCCGTGACTTTTCGAGCTTCCCTCGTAGTAATATGAAATGCAACAGTGCTTCCATTTTGTGCAAGTTCCGTCATTTACTTTGCGTTTTAACAGCTGTTCAAAACATACAACCTCGTGGATTTTTTTAAAAATGGAAAAAAGTGAATTTCGAATGCTCATTAAACATTATTTTTTGCAAAAAAAAACTGTCAATCAAACCAAGGAAAAGCTTGATAAATACTATGGGGACTCTGCACCATCGATTTCAATGGTAAACAAGTGGTTTACTGACTTTCGTTGTGGTCGCACAAGTACAAATGACGCTGAACGTTCTGGACGGCCAATATGCCCAAAAATGTCGAAAAAATCCACGATATAGTGTTGGCCGATCGAAGGGTAAAAGTGCGTGAGATTGTTGTTGCCATAGGCATTTCATATGGCAGTGTGGTTTCGATTTTAAATGATCAGTTGAATTTCAGATAAGCTGTCTGCAAGATGAGTGCCGCGTTTACTCTCAATTGACCAAAAACGTAATCGTGTGACGGTTGTAGTCTCAATGGCAAAATTCCATGAATCGGGATACGAATTGGTACCTCATCCGCCATATTCTCCGGATTTAGCCCCCAGTGACTATTTTATATTTCCAAACCTAAAGAAATGGCTCGGTGGAAAGAGATTTAGCTCCAACTATGAAGTTATTGATCAAACAAATGCCTATTTTATGGACCTCGAAAATTTCTAAACGTTGGAGAAACGTTGGACTAAGTATGTTGACCTAAGAGGAAATAATGTTGAAAAATATATATTTTTTAACTGTGTTTCATTCAAAAAGTCGCGGACTTATTGATCCGCTCTCGTATGTAAACGGTTTTCTGGGTTTGCAAAGAAATTTTATTAATCGACTTCCTTCAAAAAAGTAAAAAATAAATTCAGAATATTATTGTAACTCTTTGGATTAACTGAATGTGAAAATTTGAGAAAAACGATCTGGTTGAGAAAAGGAAGAGAACCAAATTATTTCAATATTTTTTAAAAAAAAATTTAAAAACTTGGTTTTTAAGTTACGTCGGTTTAAAAAAAATGTTAGTTTCTTTGAAGAAAAATAATAAATAATATTTAAAAAGCTTTTAAATGATATAAAAATAACGATAGAGCAGTAGATACACAATCCACATACCGACGATGCTTCAATTAGTGAATAGAGCTGAATACACCAAAGAGTGCCAAAGTCTTCCTTTGTACACGGTCCAAATCCTTCAACATAGACTTTGAAGCTCTTGTCCATATATAGGAGTTGTATTCCATCTTCGGCCGGATGTAGGTGGTATAAATGGTAAGGAGATCGGATAGAGATCTGGTTATTCCACCGGGTATCACACTGAATACTCATGCCCAGAACATCAAGAGTATCCGATTCCTCGATATTGACACCACCTATAGTTACTGATGACATTGACAACCCCACCGCGCCAATCGGAAATTACCGAAAGGTCACGATTGTAAGCATCATTCATAATCTGCCTTTTGCCCACAACCACCAAAAAGTTTGTCCAACAACTGAATGAAGATGAGTGAGAAATGTTCCTGTCATCAGCGAAATAGTAGATAGTGTTGAAAGTTTGATCAAGAAAAGGAGAGAGAGAAAGAACCGAAGCTTGCGGTATCCCTGAATTAAGCTGAAACTCGTTGGATGATATTCCATCTATAACAATATGTATAGTTCGATACATGAGAAAGCATGAAATACATTGAGAAAAGTCATTACCGACACCAAAATGGGTGTACCACACACGAAATATCTACAGCAACAACTTTACTTTCACCAAATTGATGAATAAATCCAACACTTCGAAAGGAACGCTAACAGGTCCGAACGACCGCTATAAAAGCCATACGATCGATCACTTAAGAGTGAATTGAACTCTACTTAATTAACAAGATGGTTATTAACCACGAACTCCTCCACACCTTCGAGAGCGAATCGTTTGGGAAAAAATTAAATTTGGTGGGTATCTTACCTGGACTTGGTTTAGCAAGTTTGGGCAAATTTGGAAGGGTTGTGAAAATTATATGCTTGATTATATTTGTTTTCAACCTTACGTGGAATAAAACATTAAATTCGATAACTTAATATGACTGAAAATATAATTTAATATAAAAGTAGTCCTCGCAACCGTCAGAATTCGATTGGCAACAATTCTGGTGGAAAGTTAAGCGGATATTAGTGCGATCTCCGCCGATTTGAGATAATTATCGATTGTCCAAGAGTACAAGGACTCTTTAGGTAGACTTTGTACCAACAGGAGAGTACACATATATTGGGTTCGTGGACACTGGGGCATTGAGGGCATCTAGCGAATTGTGGGGTCCAGTTTTCTGGCGAAAGTGCAATGAACATTTATGTGCCACTCCAGCTTTTAAAACGGTACGTAGACTCCACTGTAATGGGCTGATCTAATGCGTTTTGGCGGAATACCCGAACGTTTAGGATATCGAGGATTATGTGGAAGCCTTACGATCCTAAGGCACTGGGCCTTCAGTTATCCTTAACCAGGAGCGATTGTAGAACTGTGGTGGGGGTACTCATGGGTCACTGCTGGACTGCGGTTCTCGGCAAGAGAGCGGAAAAGCTGTCGAGTAGAATCGGAATTCTAAGTCTTATTGTATTTGCTAGAAGAGTGTGCGCCACCCTGGGTATCGTTTCTTATCTGGTAACGCTATGGACCAATTGGTTTATGCGAGGTCTTTGACCAGTTAACTCACCCTAACCTAGACGGCGATGTTCGCATAGCACTTAACCCCATCGAAGTAAAATAAGATAACAAGGCACTTTCGTCAACTCTCCATTAGTTAGCGGGTAACAATCACAGTGTTGCCATATTTAAAGCCCTCCATCTATCAACACCTTTCATCTCTCCTCTATCCCCTATCCAAAGAAAGCAACTCACTAATAAATGGGAAGAATTTCCTGAGTACAACTTTAAAAATCAATTATTTCCAACACTTCAGGAATCCTGTTCGAGAACAATAGCTCCTGCATAACCAGCTTTATTTTTGGACGAACACATCAATGTTACGCAAAATTTCGTTAGTTTTCCAAAATAAAAAAAAGTACCAAAAAATTTTGCGAATTTCAAACTCTAACTCCCTGATTCAGAAAGACGGCACAAAGTTAAATTTGCACACAACAACAAAACTTTCTGAATCAGGGGGTAAATCTCAAAAAATTCCAAACATATCAATCTTAGGTGTTTTTTTTAGCATCACATCTTCAAGTTGCATTAACATCAGATCGTTAAGCTTATAATGCTTTCTTTGTAAGTGCAAGAATACCTTATAAACTTTTTGTTTTAAACGTACCACTGTGCAACTACATTGTTTTGATATCTTTGGCACAAAGTTAGTTTGGCGCTTCTTAATTTTCCACAACAGATCATTTATCAACCACACATGTTACTATAAATGTCCGGTATTTGGTGTTTAATTCAAAAAAACTTAAACTCTCTGTACTGAAATAATACATAAATAAAAAAAAACAAAGTTATCGTCATCAATATAAACTGAAATAACTCAATTCATTCATAACTAAATATTTCATTAAGGAAAAAGTGAGTTTCAGTGATTAGTGTTGAGTGCGTTGAGTGCTATTTGTAGATTTCTTCTGTTTCATAAGAAAAATAAAGTGTTGCTTTTGTTTAGAAAAAAACGTGCTTAAATCTTTTCTTTTTTTAATAGTTTTGTTTATTTGATCTTTCTTCATTATTAGTTTTTTTTTGTTTTGTTAAAATTTATTTATGTCAATTTATATTAATGTAGTCTGACACTGGCGCTAACATTGTGTTCATGTTTAGAATTAGCTAGATGGATTGATGGGGATGTTGCTTTTATTCAATTAATTTCTTCCTCTGTATGGTTATTTTTATCTCTATATATATAAAGGAATAACGTTACTGACTGATTGACTGACTGAATGACTAACTGACTGACTGTCTAACTGACTGAATTACTGACTGACTGACTCACTCACTCACTCATTCAACTTCGCCCAGCCCAAGCCGCAGGAGGTTGGAAGCTGACATTTTGTTTGGGAATTCCTTCGGGGAGAGGCAAAAAGGAGGAAAACCTTCCCTTTCACGGCCTGCCCAAACTTCTTTAGCCAAAACCCTGAATTTTGATATATGCTTTCCTTGGAGTATGTGCTAACCCCTTGATAAGGTATATCTTAGAATTTTGGCCAGTGACGTGGTAAGAATGGGGGTTTAAAGGGCGAAATGTCTCCCCTTTAACGGCCAGCCATAACCGTTGAACCTAGGGATTTGGTATTTAAGTTCCTTCTCCAGTGTAGATAACAGCTAAGACGTGATTTTTGTAAAAGCCAACTGGGGGCAGAAAGGGGGAGTCACGGGTCACCCTGCTGGGAAATTAAAATTTGGTATATTGCTTCCTCCTTCGTTTTAGACATCCACGCAGGTGGTATTTTTGGAAATTTGTACATCGAGGGGCAATAAGGTGAAAAGTCTCCCCCTTTGGCGGCCTACCCACACCGATTAAGCTAGAAACCTGAAACTGATCAGGTACATTTTAGAATGTTAGCCAGGGACATGGTAAAAATGGGGTCATATGGGAAAATTCTTCCCCTTGATGATGTGCCAAATTCACTGAACCACGAACTTGTATCTTCTAAAAAATTCCTACGTTGAGGGACAAAAAGAGAAAGTCTCTTTCTCCAGTAACCACTGGAGCTAGGAAGTTTAAATTTATTATGAAGGTTCTTCCTCCGATGTAGAAAGACGGAATTTTGGGAAAAACCTAGGGGAGGGGCAAAAAAGGAAAAATTTTATCCTTGACGGTCTGCAAAATTCCCTGGATCTACGAAGGTGAAATTGGGTATGAAAGTTCTTAATACAGCGTAAACACCAGCTAAGATTGGATTTTTAGAAAATCCTACGGAATGGGACGAAAAGGGGAAATTACTTCGTTGACGACCTGCCAAAACCGCTGGAACGAGTAAGTTGAAATATGGAATTTTTGTGCCTGCTCCGAAGACAGTATTTTCGGAAATTTGGTATGAAGGTTCATAATCCGGCTGGATTTTAAAAAAAAGTACGGGGTGGGGAAAATTTTCCTCTTCCGCTGAAGCTAGGAAGTTAAAATTTTGTATATAGGTTTAACCTCCGGCGTAGATATTCACTCAGACGAGATTTTTGAAAATTCTAAACGGAAGGGGCAAAAAGGCGAAAAGTCTCCCACTGACGACCTCCCCAAACCTTTCTAGGAAGTTCAATTTTTTTTATAAAGGTTTCTCCTCAGCTTAGAGGGAGACATCAGTTAAGACGAGATTTTTGCAATAACCTACGAGGAAGTGCCATAACCACTTATGCTAGGAAGTTGATATTTGGTATGTAGGTTTCTCCTCCGTTGTAGACATCCTCTTAGATTCTTATGGGAAGGGACAAAAAGGAATTTGAAATAAGTCTTGCCTGTCTAACTCATTGTTGAGGTACATTTTAGAAATGGCGGACTCCGGGTAATTATCTGGGAACTCCGTGTACTCCCGGGTGTTAGCCTGTGCAATCCCGTGCTTTAGCCCGGGCAACCTTTTTCTACGTTAACATTTGTATTATTATTGTATTATTTTACCTACAACTTTGTAGCGCCACCTCGATTGTCTCATTTCAGTATTTTTTTTTTTTTTTATTTATTGTTCTTTTTTTTCATTTCCAATCAACAATGTTGTTCGGTTTTTAAGATTAGATTTTTTTAATTTTAATGATCATAAATTATTTGCAGAGTAATATAAATCTTTTCTCTTCTTGTCGGTGATATTATTGTGTAGATTATAGCAATTTAGTGATTTTGCGGTTACCAAAATAACAAACCAGGTGGGTTGTTCACAAGGAGTGTACTAAGTGTTGTATGTGACAAAAAATAGAATTGTTGTTGTATGTGACAAAAAATAGAATTGTAGTCAAAGAAGGTATAGTTTTTAATGACGTTGTGTATTTTTATTTTAATTTACTGCTTCCAAGTGGAACGTTACAAACAAAAATCATGTTATATAGCCGCAATAAACTTAATGCTACTTTTTACTGCATTTTTGGAAGCAGCAGACCGAAGTAAAATAATATAACAGGGATATGAACTGAAAAGCTGCAACAATTTCGCCAACTCTCTATTAGATGGCGAGCTACAAGTGTTCTTAGATTTATCAGCCCGCGCAATTAAGTTTCTTAAGTTTTGAAGGTTTTTTTTTTAGAAATTTAAAAAAAACAACAATTTGACTTTAAGTATTTATTTATCATGTATTAGGGATCAAAACCTCTAAAAATTGTAGGAATTCCTTTTTTCATAATCAATCCGGAGGTCCTGATAAAATTCTGGATATTCATTGTGATAACCGAATTTCTTGCCAACCGAATGGTTTGGTTGGAGCTACCGACATATTTGTTTGTGGCAACCGAAATTCGGTTAATATGGTTGAAGCCATATTTTTCAATTGGCTCAGGAATACATTTGGTTGCGACAACTGAATAATTCGGTTACTGCAATCGAACTATTTAGTTGGCAAGAAATTCGGTTGCCGGAATGAATCTGTTTTCTCTGTGTAGCCTGCACAAGAGATAAATTCGATTTTCGAAAGGGCAGATCAGTGGGTGAACTCGTATAATTTTTACGTAAGCGCCGACACATGATCTTTTTTTCTCAAGGTCATCAATAATTGTCATTATAAAAATGTTCCCATTAATTTAAATTCTTAAATATTATTTCTTCAACTTTATGACAACTCATCTTAAATAAGCTGCTAAACCAACTGCAGGAAAAAAATATGTGATCTCATTTCTACGAACTCCTTTTGAGGCATAAAATTTCAACCAACCAATTTACAAGTCTATATTTAATGTAGAAACTCAATGACCTTAAAGATCATGTCTTATTTGTAACCAACAGGCACAATGTTAAAAATGCTACTGATGCTGATGTTGCAACCACAAGAATAACAACAACAACAACAAACAACCAGAGTGGCAACAACAATGTAATGAATCGCATCATTAGCGTAGTTGTCGCTATTGTTGTTATTCTAAAACAGAGCTTCTCAAATGTAAATGTATATTTATATGCAACTGCAAGGCTAAGCTGGATAAATAATATGGGAGGCATGATGTAGAGTGCGCGATTTAGTTCAATGGTAAAAAAGTGATTTACTGAATTTCGTTGTGGCCGTACAAGAACGGATGATGCTGGACGCCCAGTTGAGGGCTTAACACCTGGAACATTAAAAAAAAATACCAATATGGTATTGGCCGATCGAAAATTGAAAGTACAATAGATGGTGAAAGCCATAAACATCTCACATGGCCCAGTGGTTTCAATTTTGAATGCTCATTTGGGTATGAGAAAGCTTTTCGCAATCGCCCACAAACGCAATCGCGTAACAACTTCATTTCTTTGGTAAAAATCCATGAATTATGCTAAGAATTGCTGTCTCATCCCTCCTATTCTACGGATTTAGCCCCGACTATTTCTTGTTTCCAAACCTGAAGAAATGGCTCAACGGAAAGGGATTTGACTCTAACGATTAAATCATCTCACAAAAAACCTATTTCAATGTCCTCGACAAATCTAATTTTGTGGGAGGGATAAAAAAAAAGTAAAGAAACGTTGGACAAAGTGTAGAGTAGAGGTTAAAGAAGATTATGTTGAAAAACAAAATGATTTTTTATCCGGAAACCTATGTTTTCTTTTGGAGACCTGCTTGATACATAAATAAAAATGGCAAATACATACAGGGTGTCCGCCGGGAAGGTATACTACTTGCCGCCATTTTGGTAAACATTAGTCTGGACCAGAGTCCAAAGTTGTTTAATAATTCAGTAAACAAAAATTTCATTGAGAAAAATCGATTTTGGGTAATTTAAATTGAGATTTGGCTACTTATAGGGTATGTAAAGGCTGTCCGCCGGGAAGGTATACTACTTTGTTTTGCCGCCATTTTGGTAAACATTAGTATTAACAGTTCATATTTGTCAGTCGTGAAGTAGACACGTGGCAAATTTATTATGAAAAAATATTCGATAAACCAACGTGTTTTAATCCTTAAAACATTTTATCAAAATCAATCATCGATTACTGTGACGATAAGAAAGTTACGTGAAATTTTTGGGAGAAACAACGTGCCAACAAAACGCACTATTTATCGTGTAGTGAATGATTTCGAAGAAAGAGGGTATGTACGTGATAGGCCCAAGCATGGACCACGACTGACAACTATGAACTGTTAATACTAATGTTTACCAAAATGGCGGCAAAACAAAGTAGTATACCTTCCCGGCGGACAGCCTGTACATACCCTATAAGTACACTCACCAAAAAAAGTCTGTAATGTCAACTGAAAATTTTGCTGTTATTACGGGAAATTCTGCTAATTTGAGCCCAGCGGTATTTTTTGCTAATCTTAGCAACACATGTCTGCTGACGTGTAGTACAATGAAATTAGTAGAAAAATTAGTAGCCGCTACTAAATTTTAGTAGACTTTTTGTAAAGTGGAATTTAAAATCTGTTTGCTAAAATCAGCAAAAAAATTACTAAATATTATTAATATTAGTAAAAAGCTTTGAATTTATTTATTTTATCGAGCATTAAAAATTTTGATTATATTTTTTAAATAACGAATTAATCTTTTTGTTTTAATTTGGTAATTTCTGTTTTGAAAAATATTTTGGTCAGTTTTTTTTTTACTTTTAAGGTTTAATTTTAATTGTTTTTAGGGCGGATTTTTAGAACTAAAAAACCTTTTTTGTGCTATTTTAAGTGGATGTCCTCTTTTTAGACATGAGTCGGTATCTTCACTTCCGATACCTTTTTAAATCTATGTAACATTTAAAGGAAATTTAAGTTTGTAGGTGTAAGTTTTAATTAGAAATAATATTTCCTTCAATATCCACGTTTTTAAAATTAGTAAAATTTTTTGCTTATTTTAGCAAATCGGTTTTCAAAAATTTGTAAAATGATTTCTGAAATTAGCAACAAAAATTTGTAAATATTCTGTAAAAATTCTGTAATTTGTAAAATGTAAATAGCAAAAAGATTTGCTAAATAATAATTTTTTACTAAAAATCTGTACAAAAATAGTAGAGTGGGATTGAAAACCGTTTACAAATTTTTCTACTAACTTTTTTTTCTAAGTGTAGCCAAATCTCAATTTAAATTACCCAAAATCGATTATTCTCAATGAAATTTTTGTTTACTGAATTATTAAACAACTTTGGACTCTGGTCCATTTGGACTTATTAAAATTTCAGAACCAAACTGTAGTTGATTTTCAACCAGATTAGTAGTGTAGGGTATCATATGGTTGATCTTGATCGATTGCATTTGTTTAGTTGTTACTAATTGGACACAATCAGCCGCAAAGTGTTTATGAATGAGAAGCTCTGTGTTGTGTATCGTACGTAATGCTGGGAATATTGTTGTTGTCATTTTCGAGTTAGTTGTTGTTATTGTTATTCTTGTTGTTGTTGTTGTTGAGTTTATTTTTAAAACAAAAATTATTTTCCCCTTTTTATCTGAAAACAAAAAAAAAACAGACGCCGACGCCAGTTGGCGGCAAATTGTGGCGACACGTCTGGAGCGTGTGGCATATTAGTATGTCCCGTGTACCAAACTACAACAACAATAACAACAAAAATCAACCAACCAACAATCAAAATTGACTGAATGACTGACTAACTGAGTGAATAAAAATGTTTAATATGTACAAGTTGAATACTATGTGTGAAACTATCAACCTCATCATAATGATGATGATGATCATCATCAACATCATTACACGATCGTTTGGTTGTTTGCTTACTTGGTCGATCGGTATCTATCCGCTGAAATAACAACAGCCGCAACATCAACAAAAACAACAACAACAACATCAATACAAAAGTAAAGAAATCAAATCTCTATAACAAAATCTTGACATCAGCATAATGACGCCTTGCTTAACTGCTGCCTGGCTGCCTGACTTGCCTGTCTGACTAACTGTCCAGCGCCAAAAGGTTTTATTGATACAATGGATGGATACCTCTTATTTTTCAATGAACACCACAACAAAATTAACAACGGCTTAACAGATGAAGGGAACAAAACCAACAAACAAACAAAATTAAAGTCTGATCTCATAAATTGGCTTATCTGATCGTCAGTACGAGTATATAAAACGTCGGCCACTATCAAATTGGTATTCACATTAGCCGGCCGGCTGGCAAGAAAAGCGTCTGTAAGAGCGTAGAAAGTGCGTTTACGTACTGGGCATAGAGTAAATAAATAAAGAGTATCAGTGATACTCTTTATCAAATTCAACATTAGCAAGTTTTAGATTCCCCACACTGACAACCATACAACAACTGAAAGCATACACTCAGAAAAAAAGTTAGTAGAAAGATTTGTAAACGATTTTCAATTCCATTCTGTACTGACTTTTAGTAAAAAAAAATTATTATTTAGTAAACTCTTTTGCTATTAACATTTTACAAATTAAAGAATTTTTACAGAATATTTACAAATTTTTGTTGCTAACTTTTAAAATCATTTTACAAATTTTTGAAACCCGATTTGCTAAAAATAGCTTAAAAAAATTACTAATTTTCAAAAGTCGATATTGAAGGAAATGTTATTTCTAATAAAAACTTACACCTACAAACTAAAATTTCCTTAAAATACACTCAAAAAAAATTAACTAGAATTTAGAACAAGTAAGAGCGGCTAAATTCGGCTATGCCGAATCTTATATACCCTTCACCATGGTTGGGAAAAAACTGAAGTTTATATATGGACATATATGGAATGGACAGATTTATATACGGCCGCCTTTAAGAGGAAATTAACCATTTAGTTTGGAGATAAAACTTGGACTCGGGAAAATAGGTACTTTAAAAAAATTTATGTTTTGGGCATAACTTTTTTGTATCTGAACCGATATTTCCGATTTTTTCAGCAAATATGTTATACTAAAGATTTTCGATCTTTTGCTATATAAGACGTATCCATAGGTCATAATACAGCTCTAGAATAGTGTTTGTTGTTTGTGTATAAAAGGTGAAGAGCTGAAAGAAAAGAATTTCAACAAATCGTTAAAAGAAATCACTACAACTGTATGTGTTTTATTTCTACAAAATAGTTTGATTTAGCTGGCAAATTTGCATTTGGGATTTTATTTCTCTTTTTTATTAGAAATATTTGTAATTTCTTTAGCTTAATTTTAAAAATTTGAAGGAAAATAGTTTATAATTTTTTTTATAAATTATTATAAGTTATGACCTAAAATAGTTGCACTCAAAGGTAAATTATGTATAAAATTTTCTTAATATGTGAGAAATAAAATGGTTTAAAAATCTTTTTATAAATTCTTTTAAATCGGAGAAAAAAAAAGAAATAAAACCGTTTGTATTTTGTTTGTACCAGAGGGTTTTTATAAAAATTTTGATGTTTTTAGCCTATTTATGGATTATTTAATTATTAATATAAAATTTTATTTAAATTAATTATTAAATGTAAAAAAAAAACAAAAAATAAACAAACAAAAATCTTAAGAAAATAAAAAAAAATGTACAAAAAAAAGTGAATTGACCGGGATCCGAACCCGCGACCCTTCCACCTGTGGTGAAAGGTATAAAAACGTTTGTATTTTGTTTGTATCAGAGGGTTTTTATAAAAATGTTGATGTTTTTAGCCTATTTATGGATTATTTAATTATTAATATAAAATTTTATATAAATTAATAATTAAAAAAAAACCAAAAATAAGCAAAAAAAAGTCTTAAGAAAATAATAAAAAAAATGTACAAAAAAAAAGTGAATTGACCTGACTGAGATTCGAACCCGCGGCCTTGGAGAAAAAAAGTATTTGTGACATAGCGTCAAGACAACTGAGCTATTGAAGCTTACACAAAATCATCGTCAATAGAGGTACATATATAAAAGTCTTCGTTCATTAGACATTTTTTTAGTTTTTATTTAAATGACAAATCTTTGTATGTGTGTTGTTTGTGTATAAAAGGTGGAGATGAAAGAAAAGAATTTTAATTATTAATATAAAATTTTATATAAATTAATTATTAAATGTTAAAAAAAAAACCAAAAATAAGCAAAAAAAAAATCTTAAGAAAATAATAAAAAAAAATGTACAAAAAAAAAAGTGAATTGACCTGACCGAGATTTGAACCTCGAACTCCGCGGGCTTAGAGAAAAAAAGTATTTGTGACATAGCGTCTAGACAACTGAGCCATTGAAGCTCACACAAAATCATCGTCAATAGATGTACATATATAAAACTCTTCGTTCATTAGGGATTTGTTTAGTTTTTATTTAAATGACAAATCTTTGTTTGTGTGTTGTTTGTGTATAAATGGTGGAGATGAAAGAAAAGAATTTTAACACATGGATGTGTTGTTATGCTCAAAATTCTACATACATATTAAACAAAGGGATTTTACTGGAAAAATTAGAGGTAGTCCTGGTTTTTTGCTAATATCTCAGCCATTTATTAACCGATCTGTCTGATTTTTAATAGCAAACAGAAATGGATCACATGTAACAGAAATAAAAAACAATCAAGTCCTCATCATGTCTGGGTTCTTCGGAAAACCCATTTCAACACACAGACGGACAGACGGACATCGTTAAATCAACTTCGCTCTTCATAAGGACCCATAATATATATACTTTATAGGGTCTAAGATCAATATTGTAGAAATTACAAACGGAATGACAAACTTATATATACCCTTCCACCTGTGGTGAAGGGTATAAAAATTAACTTATTTAGAGGAAAAATTGAAATGAAAACGGCGCCAAAGACACTTTTAAGCAATATTAATTTTGCTTGAAATTTAGAAACACATTTTACTTAAAATTTGGTCAAAATTTCTAAATTATAAAAGAATTTTACTTCTGAGAAGAAAATTTTTATTAGGAAACAGTTAAATTTCCTCCTAATTAGTTCATATATCATCTTAAATTTTACTGTTAGTTAGGAAATGTTTCCTTGGTTTAAGAAAAATTTATTTTATTAAAGATCATTAGATAATTTTTTTTTACTAAAAATAGGAAAATATTTTCTAACAACAAGTTAATCTTTTAAGTGAAAATTAAAGGTAATATATTTTACCATTTATTTTAAAGTCCTTTGCACTCATTGTTTAAGTATTTTCCCACTTTCGGAGGACTTCCGCTTTGTGAGGACACTGCTCTTAACAAGCTTTTGCATTTTTGTCTTAAAATTGAATTGAATTATACTAATTACATGTATTTAAAATTTAAATTAAATTTCATTAGCAAAAAGGTAAACAAATTAAAAAAATGTACAGCAGGATATCCTGAAACGTAATAAATTGTGACAAAGTCAGATCCTTTAATAAACGGTTCTGCTTGAGAGAACTACACGGCATCTATGGCTAAGGAACACTGGGGGTCCTTTGTCTTCTTAAAGGAAATTTAAGGAAATTGTTGCAAAAATACAAAATATCACAGTTACATTTCTTGTTATTATTGGAAAATGGAAAAGTCATAAGTTTATTTAATAAAATTTTTAGCTTAAACTTTATTTGAAATATACAAATTTAAACTTTTTTATTATTTAGTGAAAAAAATCGTTAGATAAATATAAGGTTTAATAGGCGCAACATCAATTATAGGAAAGTCATTATGCCGTAATGCATAAAATGTGCTTGCGATATTTTGTATTGTAGTCAGCAAACAAAATTATTACATAAAAGCGCAAATTCGAAATTTTTTACCTTTTGCTAACAAAATTTTAAAACATATTAAGCTACTTTAAGTTTAATATTTAAGACCGTTGATATTAGAAATGACCACGTGAGCGATAAATTGACTCACGCTCACGTGCGATCACGAACCAAAAATTACAATCATGCACGATAGTTTTTTTAAATGGTTACTTTAATTTCTTTTATTTAATAATATATTTTCTTGAAAATTAGGAAAACTAACTGGTTTGTTTTTAATTGATTGTTTTTTTTTTTTTTTGAAATAGAATATTAAAAATAATTTAAACGTTTTCCAACAAAAAAAATTAGAAAATTTTTACTTGAAAAAAAGAATATTTTATTAAAATTTTTAAAATTTATCTGAACTAAGTTGCATGACAAATTTCCCCAGAAATAGTTCATCAGTTTATAATATCAAATAAATTTTTTATTATATAGAAAAAAAATTATTACTTTTTGTTTTTAATTGTCTTAACTAATTTTTATAAAACAATTCTTCAAAATTAGAAAGTGGCAGACTTTTTAAGTGGCAGAATTTAGAAATGGCTTTCTAAAATTTAGTTAATTTTACTACTCGCGAAAAAAATTAACACACATTAAGTTTAAGTACTTTCTAATTTTAAGTTAGACACATTTTTTGAACTAAATGGGAGAAAATTATGTTCTAAATTCTTTTTTTACTTTTGCGTATGCAATTTTATTACTTTTGAGTAATAAAATTAATAAATTTTTATTTAATTGACTTGTTTTTTTCCTAAAATCAAGAAATATTACTTGAGAAAAATATGAACTATGTCGGAGTATATAAACTATTTCAGTTTTCCTTAAACTTAGGAATTTTTATTCTTTTTAAGAAAATTTTTCTAAGTTTTAATAAAATTTTACTTAAATTGAGGACAATTTATAAACTATTTTGAAGAAAATTTTTGTTTGAGTGTAGATTAAAAAGGGATCGGACTCATGTCTGAAAATAGGATATACAATTAAAATACCACTAAAAAAAATTTTTTAGTTCTAAAAATCAGCCCTAAAAAAAATTAAAATTTGACCTTAAAATGCAAAAAATTTACTAAAAATATTTTTCAAAACAAAAATAAGCAAATTAAAACAAAATTTGTTTATGTTTTAACTATTTTTTAAGCCTTTGTTTTAATTTTGTGTAAAGGTGGCGCAAAAGTAATCCTCTAAACAATGTTACGCTACACTGCTCCAGAACGCTGAATATTGGTGACTATTTATTTGAGCAATAATCGGTCGGTGACTTTGGCACAACGTGATTTTCGTCGCAGATTTCCTAGCCAAATAAAAATAGATCACAAGAAGAATCAATTTTTAATTTTTTTTTTTAAATTACAGCCAAAAAACATCGGAAGGTTATTTTTGCGCCACCATAGGGTAAGAATAGTATAGAGATTGCAACGACGGTAGCGGCTAAATAAAATTTTAGGCAGAATACAAAGGATCGAAAACTGGCAGAAAACAGGGGAAAATTGAGCAAATTTCCCTGATTTCCCTGATCTCTCTCAGCTGTTTTTGACATATCAACAAACTAAAGCAACAATAAAAAACCATGTTGTTTCTGTAATATTGTACTTGTTGTAAAATCAACACGACCTGTAAAGTGAATTCGCCTTTAATCAGCTGCTTTTATAATAGATACCCTGTAGGAAGCCTGGGGTCAAGTGCCTACAAGTCACCACTTTTGTCGACTATTTTGGGTGACTTTTTGGTGGCATGTCTACGAAGCGTCTATATACTTTTCCATTCCTTTTTTGCAGCTGCAAAGCTTTGCTTGTTCTTGATTTTTTTTATTTTTTAAAAAATACATGTGCATAGCTGCATGCAAAATTTAAATTTTTAATAAAAATATATAATGAGCACAAGAAATTACAAAAAACTTTTGAAAAAAACAATCAATTTTGTACAAAAATAAAAATAACAAGAAAGAGGCAATCATTTTTAGTGAAAGTTGCAACTCTAGAGATTTTGTGGAGCCTGATGAAGATTTTACAGAGCCTGTAGATGATTTTGTGCAGTTTTTTGAAGATTTGTCTACTGCATAATTAAATTTGCACGAAATTTTTTTTAATTTAATGAAATTTATAAAAAAAAAATTTATTAATAAAATATCTTATTTAACAAAATAAATGCACCTGTTTAAACTTATTTTCTTCCTAGTGTGGAAATCTAGTAAAAAGTTCCAAAAGTGTACACTAGAGTGACTAAAATGTACTAGTGAATCTCTGGTTCCAATGTCAACAACTAGTCAATAGTTGTGTAGATTCGCAATGACACGCACACGTTAAATGTCTACAGCAGAAAGCGTTCGCTGGGGCCATAATTAGTCAGTAGTACTGGTGACAAAGTCAATAGTGTGAATCAGTACAGTTTAACTATAGACATTTCCTACAGGGTAGTTACTACACTATTTTTGATTTTTTTTTTTTTTTTTTGTTTTTTTCAATTTCTCTTTTTACTTTACTTTTGGGTTGTGTAAGCAGGGATGGAAAATATGTTTTCTGTGATTGTACCAACCAGACAAACAAATTGTACTTTTTCGATCCTCACGGTACCAAAATTTTTTCCGCTTTTTTTTAACAATTTTATCGTATTGAATCAGATTTGCTTAGACACTAAAAATACTTAAAATAATTTTAATTGACCAGGTGAAACAAAATGTATCGTTAATTTTATGTAGTCGTATAATTCCCACAAAACTTTGTAAAATTTTTCTCTAATTTTTTTGTCACACCTTTTTTTTCTGGTTGTCCGCCTCCCTTGGAGGGCAATTTAACCTTTTCAGGATTTGCTATTAAAAAATTTAAAGGCATTTCATAGCTTTTTAACAATAATACACTTTTTTCTTATTTGTTTTGAGAGGTAATTTAAAATCAGCTGTTCAATGTTGCCACTTCCGAGTATTTTAAAACAATGTGTATGGAAATATTTGATGTGACACCAATTTAGAGCCGGTTCAACTTAAAACTGACTTTATTTTTTACTATAGCTGAATAAATTAAAACAGGGTTTTAATTTAAAGTTGCTTTTAAAAAAAGTCGACTTTATGATATGTTGTTTTATCAAGTTGTAAATTGAAAATTTGAAAAAATTTCAAATTGTACTGAATGAGCCGCGGTAGTACCACGGTACCAACCAAGTTAAAAATGTACCAAAAAAAAGTACAATTGTACCATCTTTTCCATCCCTGTGTGTAAGTGTGAAAAACGATTAGTCTTCGATGTTTTAACAAGTGTTTGGGCATCACTGCTCTACGTATTCATGTAAAATAATTACAGAAATTAGAAAAAATACCTGAATGAATTAATGCGTAAAATTGTTTATTACGAAAATGTATTAGAATTCAAAGAAAATACAAAAGGTGAATTGCTGATGTCAGAGTTAAACCATTGGCAACTATGTCGGACATGTTTATTGGAAACAATTCCCGATGATGTGGATTTAGTGTGTGATGGATATGATGGAAGGACGCTTTCTCAATGTTCAAGAAATGTTATTAAATGCCACCGGTTTTGAGGTAAATTCAAGAAAATATTAAAGATATTGTTTAAAAAATGAGCTCCTTTAACGATTTTCTTCTAGATTTCCCAGGAGGAGAAATTACCATTTCAAATATGTAAAGATTGTTTGAGTAAAATAACAACTTTATATTACTTTACAATACAAGTACGTAAAGCTGAAAATATCCTGATAAGATTGGATTGGAACATAAACAACCACGTGTTAAGAAAGGGCTCCTGGATGATATAAAATGTGCCGTATGTGGAAAGGTATTTATTTAGTTAAAAAAAATTGCACTAGCAAATGTAGTTAAAATTTCGTTTGGAAACGTACAATAAATAAATTTGTAACCTTCCATTTAAAAAGGTACTAATTACCAGGATACAATAAATATTCATAAATTGTCTTTCTCCATCTAATTTTAGATATTTTGTCGTCAACGAGATCTTGTCAAACATGTCCAACTATATCATCCTATATCAAAAGCATTCAAATCTCGTGACTGTGGTATGCATTTTGCTCATATGCAATCGTTATCGCGTCATATGAATATTCATAAGGATTCGTTGGTTAAGAAGACATGCGAATATTGTTCGAAATCATTTTTACGTGGCGATGATTTTAAACGTCATGTTCGAGTTCATACCGGTGAACGTCCGTACCTATGTGAGATCTGCAATAAAGCTTTTAAACAGCAATGCGAAATGAAGGCTCATCTAACGACACACTTTCCACTTAAAAACCATTATAATTGTGATCAATGTGAAAGAAGTTTTCAATCACGTAATGGTTTATATTTACACAGAAAATCGCATGATATTCAAAAGTAGATCATCAGCAAATATTTAAAAAAAGTATAAAAACCAAAAAAAATAAAAAATAAATAATTTTAATACAAACAAATTCTAATATTTTATAATGTCGTTGATTTTGTCTTTTAGCAATACAACTGAAAAAGATTATTTCAGAATTTTATCCAAATTATAAATACATTTCCTAAAAGGAAGCGGTTATTTTTGGATTACAAATTGCAAAGCAGACAAAAGCACCTTTCAGATGCTTTTAACATTTAAAAAATTTTATTTGGAATATAATAGTAAAATTTGCAGTTAGTAGTTAAATAGATATTGTGGTAATGGGGCTTATTGAATCACCGTGGTCGACCTTCGACGGGAATGTCCGTCAAATTATAAGGGGCTGGTACGAAAACTCAGCGCGGACAATGGATGGACAAAGTTTTATTATTATTTGAGCCATTTCATTGAAATTTATTACAGCCATGGAATTCTACAAACAAAACTATTGAATTTTGGACAAAAATGTTTTTTAAGAATAAATAAAATCTAACATTATGGGCACTTACCTTTACTATACTGCACACTAAGTAAATAGTTGATGGTGATAGAACTTCTTGCATAACTTTACAGATATGATTTTTAAACAATTATCATACACATTATTATACATACTCATATTTACTTTGTGAATATTTAACATATTTTAATAACACTATAAAAGGCCATATATATTTATAAATTTTAACTTTTTGCTCATTCATTTTTTACTTTTTAACATTACAAAAGGATATTTTTTATATATTTTAACTTTTAATTTAATGCACTTTTTTTATAAAATATACAAATTTTTTAAATTAACTTTTTTTTCATATCACTTGACGAATCTATTGAACTTAACATTTAACTGAAACAAACGCGCACGCATTATACCGGTTTTATTAACTTTGTAAAATGATAAGAAAAAAAGGGGTGCTCCGCAAACTTTAGTGGAGCACCCTTCGTTTTGTTGCTGCACTTGTGTGTTACACCACACCAACGAGTGCCAAACGACTTTTTAAAAACACTATAAATTTAATTATTTACATTTTTATAGCAATATAATATCATTTTATAAAAATACACTAAATTTTCTTAAATTTTACTCGATTTTTTAGAATTTTTCTAAAATGAATATGGAATTAAAGACTGCGTAAAATGGCGGTTAAAAAGCAACTGAAAAAGTTTAACCTTCATTTGTGTAAAATACTTTTTAACATAAGAGAGACAAAGAAAATATGATGTATAAAATTATTAGGATGCGGATGATAAAAGAAACTTTAAAAACAGTGATGCCAACTTTTTAAGGGTAAAAAACACATAAAAAACATACTTTTTTTGTAAAACTGCATTTTCATTACGCTCGAAATCTTAAACTAGATTTCGATAATGGTACTGTATGTTATTATAATCGAATTTGATTTCAAGCATAATTTAATTACAGTTTTATAAAGGCTTAAAAAGCAACAGACAATTTGTTTTTATTTGCTAAGTTTGTGCGGCCAGGTGTAAATATTAACATTCACTGTAAACTAATGAAAAAGCATGAAAAAGAGGTTGAGAATAACGTCAATAATTCTATGCGTTCCCCACTTGAACTAACGTCAATTTCACATGAACTTTTCGAACATACATATGTAAAAAAAACACAGCTATTGACATCTACACGGGAAATAAAACACTGCATGACGATGTTCCTCACAGATTTCCCATTTGGTTTTGAAAAACGTTTTAAAATCAGAAAAATTTATTTTATTTTATTACCCTAACCGAGCACTAGCAACGAAGGCTTTTGACTCGTTGTAGCGAAAACAGACCAGAGCCTCTGGTGGCAATCGAACCCACGACCCCCGCACTGATAAGCTTGCGCGCTACCAACTAGCCTACTGGGGCGCTCAATTTATGCATAAAACAGGGAAATTTGCTCAGTTTTTACCTGTTTTCCCTCCTTTGCAATTAAAAGAATCTGGCTTTTTTTATTTAAAAATATAAAACTATTTGGATTTAATACAATTTATGTACTTGAAAATGTATGAAATTTAAGCTTTTGTTTAATTTTGTTTATTTTAATAACATTGACTTATTTTGCTTGGCTCTTTTAGAACTAAGCATTTTTTAGCATTTTCTTCGAAAATAAGCTTATTTTTGCTTTGTTGTCTTAAATGCGGTGATTTTGTTACTGAATTTAAATACATTTTTGTTGATTCCCAAAAGCACCAAGATAGCATCACTGTTTTTAAGTAACGACTGTGTAGTAAACACATCAAATGAAGTAGCCGCCAGCAGCAAAATTTGTTTATCCCATATATTTTATATCAAGAGCAAATTGGCAATCCAACAGGCAGCCAGTGATTAAAAACTGTTTATTTAATTTTTCTGCCTTAAACTTGGCAGCTTGGTTTGCTCGTCGTATAAACAGAATAAAACACTGATTTTGTTGCTGCCGACTGTTTAATTTGAGTACAACCAGTTAATCCACTTTTTACTTAATTAACTCTGCAGTGTAAATTGACTTAGCTTAACCACATCAAATGAAGTTGTTGCCTGCAGCAAAACTTGTTTTATATAGAAAGCAAAATTATGCCAAGCAAACGGTTCTATTTAATTTTTAGTGCAAGCAGCATTGTTGTTTGCTGCCCGCAACTTCTTAGTCATACAAAAAGTATGCGAAAAATAGATATTCCTTCGAAAATAATCAATTTTCCATCCCTGATGTTTAAGCATAGTGTTTTCAAGTAGTTTCAAGAGAATAGTAACAATAACTACGCAAATAATTTGTTGATTTGCAAACTAGCACCATCATTAAATAAAGAAAAAAATACCACAAAAGCCAATTAAAAAAAATACCCTAACAAGCTTAAAACACAAAATAGACCCATTTTTGACTCCTTCGAATTCGGAGGTAGACTCGAGGATTGAATATACGCTGTATTGATTATATGTTTATTTCAAATAGGAAAGAGTCACATCGATTGTATTTTTGGGCATAATGTGGCAGTTGCCAGATTTTAAAATCACGTATCGTGTCTGTTTGACTGTGACCATATGAACACAATACCGTTTCAACTCAATTTCAAGCGTAATGTTAATACAGTCTAGTGCATTTTAATACCAAAGAATCTATTTAACATTTAAAACAGCATTAGTGTGAGGAGTTCAACTATAGAGAATAAATAAATGTCGGTAACGCAGCGCTCGCATTAAATTTATATTCTGTCAATATCAATCCAATACAAAATCAATGTCAAGTCATACGGGCTATAGGCTTGAGCATTTTTAAGCAAAAAACTTTGTTTTTTACGCTTTTTACCCCTAAAAAATTAGCATCACTGTTTTTAAAGTTTCTTTTACCATCCGCATCCTATTCATTTTTATACATCATATTTTGCCTTGTCTCTCTTATGTTAAAAAGTATTTTACACAAATGAAGGTTAAACTTTTTCAGTTGCATTTTAACCGCCATTTTTCGCAGTCTTTAATTCCATATTCCTTTTAGAAAAATTCTAAAAAATCGAGTAAAATTTAAGAAAATTTAGTTTAATTTTATAAAATTATATTATATTGCTATAAAAATGTTAATAATTAAATTTATAGTGTTTTTAAAAAGTCGTGCAATACTCGTGGGTGTGGTGTAACACACAAGTGCAGCAACAAAACGAAGGGTGCTCCACTAAAGTTTGCGGAGCACCCCTTTTTTTCTAATCATTTTACAAAGTTAATAAAACCGGTATAATGCGTGCGCGTTTGTTTCAGTTAAATGTTAAGTTCAATAGATTCGTCAAGTGATATGAAAAAAAAGTTAATTTCAAAAATTTGTATATTTTATAAAAAAAGTGCATTAAATTAAATTGCTTAAAAAATGAAAAAAAAAAAAATGATAGAGCATAAAGTTAAAATATATAAAAAATATCCTTTTGTAATGTTAAAAAGTAAAAAATGAATGAGCAAAAAGTTAAAATATATAAATATATATGGCCTTTTATAGTGTTATTAAAATATGTTAAATATTTAGAAAGTAAATATGAGTATGTATAATAATGTGTATGATAATTGTTTAAAAATCATGTGTGTAAAGTTATGCAAGAAGTATTATCACCATCAACCAGTTACTTAGTGTGCAGTATAGTAAAGGTAAGTGCCCATAATGTTAGATTTTATTTATCCATAAAAAAACATTTTTGTCCAAAATTCAATAATTTTGTTTGTAGAAGTCCATGGCTGTAATAAAGTTCAATGAAATGGCTCAAATAATAATAAAACTTTGTCCATCCATTGTCCGCGCTGAGTTTTCGTACCAGCCCCTTATAATTTGACGGACATTCGGTATTTGATATAATCCATATAACCCCTATGTCCCGTCGAAGGTCGACCACGGTGATTCAATAAGCCCCATTACCACAATATCTATTTAACTACTTACTGCAAATTTTACTATTATATTCCAAATAAAATTTTTTAAATGTTAAAAGCATCTGAAAGGTGCTTTTGTCTGCTTTACAATTTGTAATCCAAAAATAACCGCTTCCTTTTATGAAATGTATTTATAATTTGGATAAAATTCTGAAATAATTGCTTTCAGTCGTATTGGTAGAAGACAAAATCAACGACATTTTAAAATATTAGAATTTTTTTGTATTAAAATTATTTATTTTTTATTTTTTTTTGGTTTTTATACTTGTTTTAAATATTTGCTGATGATCTACTTTTGAATATCATGCGATTTTCTGTGTAAATATAAACCATTACGTGATTGAAAACTTCTTTCACATTGATCACAATTATAATGGTTTTTAAGTGGAAAGTGTGTCGTTAGATGAGCCTTCATTTCGCATTGCTGTTTAAAAGCTTTATTGCAGATCTCACATAGGTACGGACGTTCGCCGGTATGAACTCTAACATGACGTTTAAAATCATCGCCACGTAAAAATGATTTCGAACAATATTCGCATGTCTTTTTAACCAACGAATCCTTATGAATATTCATATGACGCGATAAAGATTGCATATGAGCAAAATGCATACCACAGTCACGACATTTGAATGCTTTTGAATTAGGATGATATAGTTGGACATGTTTGACAAGATCTCGTTGACGACAAAATATCTAAAATTAGATGGAGAAAGACAATTTATAAATATTTGTTGTATCCTGGTAATTAGTACCTTTTTAAATGAAAGGTTACAAATTTCTTTATTGTACGTTTCCAAAAGAACTTTTAGCTACATTTGCAAGTGTATTTTAACAAAATAAATACCTTTCCACATACGGCACATTTTATATCATCCAGAAGTCCTTTCTTAACACGTGGTTGTTTATGTTTATATCCTTTTTTTGAGCTTATTTCCGTCTGATTATTCAATTTATGTAAATTATTTTGTCGATGATCATTAGTATTCATATTGTCTTCGAATTCTTCACCTGATATTATAATCACCTCTTCTTCAATACTTTCTAATTTGGAAATTTCTTCAATATTTTGAACTTCTGGAGCATCTTGAAAGTCACTATCTAAGTAATGTTCTTCTTCTTCTTCATCCTCTTGATCTGCCACTACAAGGTAATCAATATTTATAGTATCATCTTTTTCCTCTTCATTTTGTAAAGTCGTTTCATCTTCATTGTCAAAATCTTCACGACATTCTACATTTGCCAAGGCACCGTCATGACATGGATTATTAACATGTATATGATCTATATCATTTTGAATATCTATTTCCATAGCGCCATTATCTTCGTTACATTTAACATTGTCTTCCAAAGTATAACACTCGTCCGGCGTTGTAGTATCCACATTTGTTGTAGTTTGCAACTGCTTTTGTGTAGTTAATTTGTTGGCCAATCTTATCAGGATATTTTCAGCTTTACGTACTTGTATGGTAAAATAATATAAAGTTGTTATTTTACTCAAACAATCTTTACATATTTGAAATGGTAATTCCTCCTCCTGGGAAATCTAAAAGAAAATCGTTAAAGGAGCTCATTTTTTAAACAATATCTTTAATATTTTTCTTGAATTTACCTCAAAACCGGTGGCATTTAATAACATTTCATTTACATTGAGAAAGCGTCCTTCCATCATATCCATCACACACATTTTCTCTAAATCTACATCATCGGGAATAGTTTCCAATAAACATGTCCGACATAGTTGCCAATTGTTTAACTCTGACATCAGCAATTCACCTTTTGTATTTTCTTTGAATTCTAATACATTTTCGTAATAAACAATTTTACGCATTAATTCATTCATGTTTTTTATTACAACTTTTGTAATTATTTTGTATGAATATTATTATTTTTCAACAAAACAAATTGCTCTGTAAATAGAAGCAGCTGTTTCTTTTTGTTTACAAACATGATGCTTCTTCTTTTTAAAATTAAGGTGTTATCATTTACTACACTTAACCACACTGTTTTCCTAATATATACAACAAACTGTTACGACACAAGAGACAGTGGGCCAAAAAGTATTCACAAAACGCATACAAGAAATACTAGAACCAACATACCAAATGACTTGAGAAAAATATTATTATAAGCTTACAAACACAAGCCTTAAGCTTGAAAAAGACTTGAGAATATATGGAAAAAGGCTATCGTAAAAAATTAATATTATAAAACTATATTCATATCAAATGAATAGAAATCATTAAGTTTGAAAATTGGGTAAAATTAGGTACGTTAGTAATTTGAACGTTTAAAGTGCTTGGCATTAAATAATTTTTTTTTAATATTACATTTTAAATATGTAAAAAGAAAATCTATTTTTCACTTCTAAAATAATATTTAAGAAATAATATGCAATTTAAATGTTTCGTTTTAAGACGATTTTTTTATTTGCTTTTGATAAAGCTAGAAGTGGAAAATACTCTTTCACTAATAGTAGATGTTGGACAAATAGTCAAAAGGCAATTATATAAATTGTCCAACTTTTCAGTTCTTATATGAAATCATCATATGTGACCTTCTCCCAGAAAAGGAACCCAGTGTGTCAAAAAACCGGTTTGGACTTAAGAATGGATTCTGGTACCTAAAAGGGTGTAGAATAAGATGAAATGAGTTAGATTTCTGATAAAAATGTATTTACCCCATAAAAACGTACAAAACGAATTTGGAAAAATCGATAAAAATGAGAAACATTAAAATTTTACTTTTTTTGATTTTAAATTGTTTTTAAATTGTCACTGTAAAAGCGAAAGAAATACGTCACCACATAGGCATGACGTCACCAAAGTCGGCACCCAATCATAACTAACCATACAAAATCGCATCTCCCAACTGAAGGTGTGTCCACAGTGATGCATTATGAAACTTTAAATGCGTTTTTCTCAAAATTTAATTTTCACACACTAGGTCCCTTTTCTCGGAGAAGGTCACATATAATGTATTGTACAGTCTCTTTTTTAGGATTTTGAATACTGTTGATTGTGTTATTTAGATCAGAAATTAAACTATTTGAATTTGGAATATCCAAAGTAAAGTTTTTATCGGAATCTATCAGACTTACATCTAAATCTTCATAACCAAACAAACGATTATAAAAGTGTTCGGAAGAAATAAAAGAGACCAATTAACCCAGTTGCTGATGTAATTAAAAAAACCGGTTAACCGAACAAAAAAGACCGGTTTTCGGATTTCTTCAAATTTACAAAATATTCGAAACCGATCGGTTTAAAAAAAAAGAAACCGGTTGACCGGTTTCGGTTTTTGAATACTCTAACTAGAGCCCTATCTCGTTAGTTTGCGAGATACCGGTCATTTCAAAAATAACCATTTTAGAAAATGGCGAATATCTAGAAAACTAAGAGAGATTTGCACTTTGTCGGGCGTTGCTTTGGAATAAAAAACGAAACTTTTTTCTGCCTTTCATTTTTGGAGCTGGGGCCTGTGGGGCCCCCAAGGGCCAAAAACTGGCACGCGTAGTATGGGTACTCAAGGAAATTTTGGGGGTACTCAAGCAAATTTCCTCAGGATCTCAAAAAATATTTTTCAAACTTCGGCCCACAGGCCCACACCTAATAAAATATAAATGTTTTAAAAATCGAGCGATTTCGCTCAATTTTTTTCGGAAAATTTTTTAATATTTTTATTTCAACAAATATTTAATTGAAAGTAACACTGTTAACACACTTTTAATATTTTTTATCAAAGTCCTAGTTTGGTAAAAGAGAGCCGTGAATAGTGTTGGTTGTTTAAACTCTTTTAAAATTTATCGAATATTTCTCAATTCTTTTGTTTTACATGAGGTTGTTTGTGGGAAAAATTCTAAATTTTTTAAAATTTCTGTGGATATACTTTGCCTTGGCGTTGTCTTTTCTTATCACTCGGATAACTCTTTTAGCGATCTCTTTTTAGGTATTGATGTAGATTTTATATTTAAAAATCGTGCTCTATAGCCGATACATTTAATACGTTTGCGATGGAATAGTTGAGTATGCTTAGCAAGATCTCGTTCAAAATTGAATACCTAAAAATTGGATTTATTATTAAATGAAAAAAAAATAAATAAAAAATAAATAAATGTTTAATAAAAGAATTAATACCTTACTACAACTTTGGCACGTGTGTTTTGTTTTACTAACTTTGTTTTTATCTTTCCCAGTATTCTCCCTCATTTCATGACATTCCTTTGGACTGCAGTTGTATTTTAAACGACGAGCTGTATTTGCAATATCTTCATTAGGAATAAATTCAGTTTTTGATATCTCAATAATATCTAAAGGATCTGTTTCGTAATTGTAATACTCTTTTAATTTTTTGTTTTGTTCTTGAGATACTGCGTGAGCATTCTGATGCAAAACATCCGGGCTATTACAGACATCACCATCAGACAAAGATTCTGTGTCAATTTCTGAGGAACAGTGGAGTCTTTGATGATTTTTTAAATGACCTTCATTTATGTAGGTTTTTTGGCAAAATGAACATCTGTAGGGACGTTCTTGTTTCCTTAATAATTTTTTATTACATTTACTCATTTTTAGATGTCGATACAAAATATAGCCACGTAAAAAGTTTTTTTTACACAAAAAACATTTGTAAAGGCTTTTGCCAGGATGCGCATTTTTAGCGTGCATATATAACTTTTCCTCATTTTCAAATGTTTCTGCACAAAAATAACATGGTACAGAGAGTTCTAAAGAATGCACTTTTAAGTGACGTTTCCAGGACTGCATATTGGGTAATGACTTGGTACAAAATTTACATTCATATCGTTTCTTTAACGATTCCTCATTGGATTTCTTTATTATCTCGTTCATGTGATCTATTTGATGACTTCTCAAAGAATTATATGATCTAAATGATTTTTTACACAGATAACATGAATGTAAACGTATTTTGTTGTTGTTGTTATTCAAGTGATGATCTAAATTAGTGCTGGTAATTAAATTCTTGGAAGATATTTCATAATCATGTTGTTCTTTTATTGATTTATGAAATGTGCTAATATGAGCTGAAACACTGGATATGTTTGAAAATCGTGCACTACATATTTTACATTTTAAAGCTTTACTATTGGGATGAAATTTTCGGGCATGTATTTCAAGATCTCGTGCAAAATTTAATATCTGAAAGAAGTATTTTTTTTTTAATAATTTTAAAAGAAGTAAAGGTTATAACTAAATAAAAAATAATATAACTATATACAAAATAATAGGTCTGTACGAGGTAATTTTGGGTAAAGTCTGGTAAAATGAGAGCAAGCAAAAAATTCTCTCACAAAATCATAAAAATGCCCAAAAATAAACGTCAAATTTAAATAATAAATATATTTGAAATGGCAAATATCTATTTACATTTTCAAATGTATTTTTGATTATTAAGAAGGAAAAGTTCTTTATTGTAAATTTTTATTTAACTAAAATTTTTTCAAAAATGCAAAACAGCTAATTTTTTAGCAACAGCTTATAATTTGACAATTTTACCATTTTACCCAAACAAAATGTACGGGTAAGTTCTGGTAAAATAAGAAACACAATTAATCTCTCATGAACACTCTCATTTACCCAATTTTTGTAACAATAAACGCTTTCTGGTAAAATTGTGTTCCCGCGGGCACCCGCGGTAACGTACGTCGAACACACCTAATATCTTAGGCTTTATTTATTTTTGTTAGGAATCAAAAAATTTTATTGTCCTTAAAAATTTGCATTAGGGATACAATCAAATTTCGGCTCTAACACCAGGGATAGGGAAATATTAATGTGTTAATGAAAATAGTTTTGTTTGAGGTAGTTTTAGAACGAAAACCTCATGACATGGATATGATTTTATAGTTTTTTAAAGAATTACTAATATTCCCTAAAATTTTTTAAGAGTAGATTTTTTTATTCTGAATCCAGAAGATATTTATTGCTGAGGGTGTATATTTTGGTCTTAATTGTTACCCATATTATTGGACATCCTCCTGAGCAGTTTGCTATTGAAAATGAGCAAAATCGGTCCAGCGGTTAAAAAGTTATGAGTGAAAATGTGAAGGTACCTCTAAATTTTCCATACAAATGGGGTGTATTTTAGTACAATTTCATAGTAGCGACTGGTACATATATTTTCTCATATTTTTTTAACCAGTCGCTTAGAGGTGAATATTTTGTATTCACCCTAAATATTTTCACTCCAAAAAATTTTTTTTCACTTCAAAAAATTTTTTTCACCTCAAAATTTTTTGTCACCACAAAATTTTTTGTCACATCCAAAATGTTTTTAACCTCAAAAATTTTTTTCACCATAATTTTACTTCAAAAGTTTTTTTAAAATTTTTTGTATGAAAAACAGTAGAGAACATTTTTTTAGGATATTGGTGGAGGGTATTCAAAGATTTGCAACAGCCGAATTTAAGCCTTTTTTGTCGATATGAAATTTAAAATTTCTTAAAATTACATGAAATTTAAAATTTCTTAAAATTAAAAATTTTTAGTTCTAAAATTTCGTTTCATATCAAAACATAGTTTGTCTTTTAAGCCAATTGTAAGTAAGGATTAATCTACTATTAATCAACTGGATTAATCTACTATGCAGAGTGTTCCTTCCTCATTAGCACATACATATTTATTGTATCATGCCATCTCTAGAATGGGCATTAATTATTCAAAATGTTTCCTATATAGAAGTTACATATATTTACCGAAAGTGATAGTCAAGAATTCAAGCTTTCATTTGATATGATATCTGACAAATAAACTTGTCAAATGCCAAAGTTAATATGCATCAAACTTGGAATTTTCCTCTTTCTTTTCAATTAAATAAAAAAAACATTGATGAGCAATATTTTTAACCCACAAAATTTAATGTTATGCATTTAATAACAAAACAACTTAAAATTACGGAAATTTTGAAATTTGACCCTAAAAAACTTTGTAATTTTAGGAAAAAGAACAAAAAATCTGCAAATGACCCACAATATTAATAAATGTGGTCATATAAGGCCTTTATGAAAAGATATTTTAAAAACATTCCCATTCCATTTCAAAACTGCACCGAAGTTTTTTTTTTTTTTTTAAACCGCCTCAACGATTTTTTTTGGCCTGTATGACTTTTGTATTACGCTAAGAACTAATAAATAAATAAATAATACTTATTCCTACATACCTTATGACATATTGCACATTTTTCATCTATTTGTAGTTTTTCCCATTTGCTTTTTGTAGGGTTTTCATTACTTTCTATGATCTGAATTTGTTGCGAGTCTTTTATTTTGGTGTTGTCCAACACATTAGTGAATGTATAATTTGTGAGATGTCCTTCAGAGACACCGGTGGCTGTTTTCTCTCCATAATCAAGATTATAAATTATTTTTATTCCTTTGTTACAGTCTTTCTTATTTAGTTTCAAACTGTAAAGTTTGTTGGCATCAGTCATGTTGTTTTCTACACCGTTGGAAATGTCTTCAAATTGATGTGGAATTGGGCTTCTCATAGTTTTAACATTATGTATTATTTCTATTGATGATACAATTTCTTGGCGAATTCCAATATATGCTGGCCAGTGTTAATTGATATACATTAGGCCAACTAAAGGATTAAACTGATTATTATAACTTTTTATTCTACGTGTCGTTAGTTTTTTCTCGTCTTTATCAGGATATTAATTAAAATTAATAAAACCATAAATAAAAGCAAAATATTAACATAGTTTCATACGTATTTATTGCCAATAAATAATTTGTTTAATTTTATATGTGCTTTTTTATTCCCAACAATTTCTTTAATTTTATATTTGTTTAGAGTTTTAAAAGTATTCAGTATTTCGCTACTGAGTACTCAATTACAAACAAAACAAAATCTGGATATCTTCCCAAATATACTATAGTTGGCAACATTTACTTATGTGGTATTAGAATGAAACAAATATATACACAATAGAATTCTTACGTTCTTGCTTCACAACAGAAATAAAAAATTCAACTTTTAATAATATTTTTGATAGCATTTTTTGATAATTTTTTTTTGTGTGTGTATAGCTTGACACACACAGATATAACTGTTATTTCAATATATTTTTTAACATCGCTACATTTACACGTATTGTTGTTGGTTGCCGTTAGTTAGAATGAAATGGCACAAATGTGTTATCGTTTTGTCGCTGTTTTAACTTTGTGCTTATTAAGTAATAAATTAATTGTGAAAAATTATATAATGAAAAATCAAAGGCAACTCATTGTTAACAAATTTTAAAATGTTCCAAATACACACAGTGGGTCTGAATACATATCAGTGCTGCTACTCAAAAACAATCAATTTAGCCCAGTCACCTTTTTGCCGACGTCAAATAATTCCTATCTGCTTCGTTCTAAAAGAACGAGACATCATTTTGCGAACATCTGGCATCCTTTTCAATCAGGTGTTTTTGAAATGAGAAAACAATACAAAAGCGATAAAAAATTGGTTTACTCACTGTTATTTATATTTTATTATTCAATGAGAAGACAACAAGTAAATACTATTAACTATAAATTAATGAATTAATACGACTAATCGAGAAGCGTAATAAAATAAATTAAGCAAAAAATTACGAAAGAAAACGTGTGTGAATAATACTACAAACAAAAAGTGGTTGAAAAACAATAAGAAATTTTAATCAACAGTACAATTAAAATCGATACTAATTACTTAATTGTCTATTGTTTAACAATAATTATGAGTTTAAACTATAAAGATACGACGTTCCTGGCGATGGAGTCACAAGAAATAGCAAAAGATAAAATGATGGCTGCGGAATTAACCAAAACCACATCATTGGCAACCCAATTAGCTACTTATCGCGTTTATGTGGTTACCTGGAATGTTGGCAGTCGTTTTCCAGACAATATATCATTACGCAATTTATTGGGCTTAAATGCCACCATTGAAGATCATCATTTACCAGATATTTATGCTTTGGGTTTGCAAGAAGTTAATGTCCAGCCACAACAACAGGTATTGGGTCTATTCAAGGAAGACCCTTGGACGGCAAAGGCTAAGCAATTACTTAAAGAGTTTGACTATGTCGTCGTTAAGACCGAACAAATGCAAGGTTTGTTACTGACTATGTTTGTGAGACGTCAGCACATACCCCACCTAAGAGATATTGAAGCAGAATTTACCCGTACCGGCTTTGGTGGCATATGGGGCAATAAGGGTGCAGTTAGTATACGTTTTAATCTTTATGGCTGTGCGTTGACATTTGTGGTTGCCCATTTAGCAGCTCATGATCATCATTTAGATGAAAGAATAGAAGATTTTAAACAAATCATGGACAATCACCATTATCATGTACCTCGTTTCAGGGAGATACTTGATCACGATTATGTCTTTTGGTTTGGCGACTTGAATTTCCGCTTATTGGGTGAAGATTCGTCTCAAGAAGTACGTGATAAAATTATCAAAGAAGAGGCTTTAGATGAATTAATGCAACGAGATCAATTAAATCATGTTCGCCAAGTTACCCAGGAAGCTTTTCCTTTGCTACATGAGCGCAAACCAGCTTTTCCGCCTACATTTAAATTTAAAGATGGCACTTCGGAGTATGATTTAAAGCGTAGACCTGCCTGGACTGATCGTATTTTATATGCTGTGCAACCTATAAATAGGCAACCTAATATGCCCTTAGAAATTGAACAATGTGCTTATAAATCTCATCCAGGCTACAATATAAGTGACCATAAACCAGTTACCAGTGAATTTACTATTAAACTATATCCCAATTATAGAGCTCCTTGTGTTGAATTCAAGGATATCACAATTTGGAAAATAGGCGAAGAAAATACTGTAGAATATAAAAAACCTTTAGAATTTGAAGAACGTGAACATGATTGGATAGGTATCTATCGTGTCGATTATTCCTCTCTTAGGGAATTTGTTGCCTATGAATATGTCAACCAAGCTGAATCTCCACCGTCTACGCCCGACTCGACCGTCGATCCCTTTTGGGATAATGCCCCTCAACGACGACACGGTCATTTGCATCGCCATAAACGTGAACGTTTAAGACGCCAACAACAAGCTAATGAAGAAATTGTACGTCTTGATTTTGCCGATGATGTTGAACTTAAGGGTGATGTGGAATATCTATTAATATATTTTCAAAATACTGGTCTTCGTGGTGTCACCTCAGTGGCTGGTATTAGTAATGTCTTTAAAGCTGAAAAGAGACCATCATCACCGCATTTTGCTAGTGTTGACTAAAAATACATCATTGGAAATGTTTATTTGAACTGATGGGAGATTGTTAAGAGAAGCATTTAAAGGCCTTTAATTTTTTTATTCTAATGTTGTGTTTTGTATGTATTATTTTGTTGTTTAATATTAATTTAAATTTTACAAAAAAAAAGACGTTAGATGAGTTGTCCATTTTATTTATGTGTACTTTGTTTATTATGGAGGAAATTTTGATAATTTTCTGTTATGTTAATTAAAATTTTAATTAATATTCTGTAGTTAAATTGGTGATAAGTGGATATGTGGTTTTAAAACTAAAATTTTATCTTTCAATGTGTTTTAATTAGTTTTTAATTTAAGTTTAACTGTGTCTGATTGGACTGTTAAACTAAAGCCAAAATAAGTCATATGGTTGTCCCTTTCTAGCTCATTCATTTAGATTGAATCAGGTGTTAATCATTTATTTAGGTGATCCCACATTTCAAAGGATATATTAAATACTTGCTACCTAATTTTTACGACAAGGCTAATCCGACATCATGTAATTTGATATTTCCTAAATTAGAACTGTAAAACAGAATGTTCAATTAAACTCAGTCTAATTTTGTTTTGAGCTTAAATAAACAGCCCATTAAACTAAGTTTAACTGTGATCCTGAAAACAACATCTAAGGCCGAGTTTCATTGGATGTTAATCAAACAGCGTATCAGACATGTGTTAACATACTTTATTTTATTAAATTTATATAAAAAGATCGCGAATAAAAATAAAATGACTTATGCTAACACTGAACCAAAGTATGCAAATGGCATCAACATAAAAACTTTAGACGGAACGAACTGTTAAAATAATAATTTTTTCTTTTGTTTAAATAAATGTGTGTTTTTTTAAAATCAATAAATTTTATTAAAATTCACGTTCTTATCGTCGACAGAAATACTTTACGAAACAATTGTAGTTTTGACAGAATTTTTGTTTATTAAAATAACAAAATTGAATTTGTTAATTCCACAAATATTTGTAGAAAGGACCGTAAAAATAATTTGATAAAAATTATATTCAATTTGAAAAAGTATTGTAGTTGTAGCGTGTTTTGTCTTATAACACTGTTGTAAAGATGTAGAGTGATTCTCATTTATAAATACTGAAAAATTGTAAAAATTAATGTTGTGTTATTAAAATAATAAACATTAGTGAATTAATTAGTGCATCTTCATATTTTTTACTAACAATGAATTTATGCAATTATGTAAATTTTATTTTTATTTTTTATTTTTTGCCTTCAAAAACTGTTTGGAAAGTTAGTGCCGCTCACATTAACAATTAAACAAAAACTGGATCGAAAACAAATTTCTCAGCGTAATTTAGAGCGTTTTAAGCCGAATAAAACCGACTTCTTGCATCGTTTTATAACTATGGATGAGACTTGGATCTAAAACCATGATCCTAAATTGAAACAAGAACGTTTACAGCTCCAAAACAGGTGAATTCACAACGATCAGCAAAGAGTGTTATGGCATCAGTTTTTTGGGATGCAAAAGGAATTTTGTTGATTGATTATCTTCAGAAAGGTAAAACAATCAACAACAATCAACTATTATTGCAGCCTTTTGGATCAGCTGGATGAAAAAATTCGTGAGAAAAGACCTGGTTTAAAGAAGAAGAAAATCATTTTTCATCAAGACAATCCACCTGCTCACAAAAGTGTTTTGACGATGGCTAAATTCAAAGAATTAAAGTACGAATTGCTTGAACATCCACCGTATTTGGCTCCCAGTGACTACTATCTCTTCAGAAATCTCAAACAATTCCTTCATGGAAAGCATTTTTCGTCGAATGAAGAGGCCATAGCAGCCGTAGACGGTTATTTTAAAGAGCTTCCGGAAAACCATTATAAGGATGGGATAAAATTATTGGAAGATCATTGGAACAAGTGTATTGAGCTTCTAGTAGATTATATTGAATAAAAAAATATATTTCGTAACAAAAACAGTATTCTTTCATTTCGAGCGCAGGAACTTTTCAACCAACCTGTACATACCCGCCAAGATCAAAATGAGCTTCATCTGTAAAGATGACATTGAAAAGATGACATTCTGCAACATTACCATGATTTTCAAAGTAATGTCGCAATATTTCCCAGCGTTGTTCAAGCGTATATACAACAATATTCGTCCAGCGGAAGGATAAAACTACTTATCTGTCAAATCAGACATGAGCTAAGTGTTAAAATTCACGAAATAAGCACTAGCTGAAAAAAAACGTAAGATGGCGGACCCTATATAATTTTTTACATAACAACACCACATTAAATAATTCAACGTCAAAATATAAATAAATATATGGATTTTAGTTGATTTTACCCACCAGCGTAGGGAAAATCAAAAAATATATGATTTCCAATATTCATACCCAAAAACAAACTTTAATTTTTTAAAAAATATTTTTTTTAAACGTTAAAATTATTACATCTCAGCTTACTCGACATTTTATATTATATACACTCAAAGAAAAGTTAAGCAGAAAAATTGTTAATGTCAGCATAATCCCGTTGGTGAAAATCAGAGAACTGATTTTTTAAACAAAATTTAGTAAGTTAGTAAATTCAGTAAAAGTTTCTTGCTAAATATTTGAAGACTGAAAAAAAAAACACACACAAATTGTCAAAAAATTATATTTTAGTTAATTTATTTGCTTAAAATTTAGACCTACACCCAGAAAACAGAATTTGTTGCCAATCGAATTCTGACAGTTACGACAACTTTCTTCATATTAAATTATATTTTTAGTTGTGAAAGCCAATATTCAGTTGTCTAATTTAATATTTATATTCCACATAAATATTATTACGTTCCACAAAATATTAATTTTAGATTTTTCCGGTACCGAACTTGGTCATTCAGATTCATAGTTCATACCCTTGCTTACTGCACCACAATTTAATTTAATTTTCTTTGATATATTTGTTATTTAAACATTTGAATGTTTTTTTTAATTAAAAAAAATATTTTTTTTAAATGTTTGCCTTTACCGAGATTTGAACTCGGAAATTAGGAGTACTAAGCTAACTCTACCCACTAGCCCACAAGCACTTATAAATTTTAATGACTAATGTTGAATTTAAATAATTTTTTAGGAAAATAAATATAGCAGAAAATTCGTTTATAAATACCAATCTTTAGTGGCTTCTATAATCAATACAATGCACAATTCGGTTGGTTCAACTGATATATTTGATCAGGATAACCGTATTTGTAGTTACCACTTTCGAATATTGACAATTTTTTAATAAATTTGATAGATTGTACTAATTTTCTTGTAAATTCACTAAATAAATAGTTGCTTCTACTGTACGAAATACCAATAATTTTTATTCACAATGCCATATTTTGGATATAATAATGGATTATAGGTTATTCCAAATAATAAAATCCTTACAAATAAATGTTAATGGTTTTGATCGAGTTGCAAACAATCTTTTCTCTGGGTGTAGACTTTTAAAATAAAATATCCAGACTTTCACATTATCGACATGATTTAATTGAAAATCTATAAATATATAAAAGTAATTGTAAATAAAACAGAATCAAAATTATCTCAATTACTCACATACTGCATGTTTGTTTTATATTTTTCGCTAAATTCCATAAAGGATCACTATTTATAAATATTTTGTTTAAAAATACATACACTTTTTATATTTTATCTTTATATTTGAAATTTAAACAATTATAATTTATTTACAATTTTACAATTATATTTTAATTATGTACACTTAAAAAAGTTTGTAAGTCAAAATAACTAAAAATATCTTTTAAAATATCATTTAAAAGAAATGATATTTCATTTAAAAAACCGGTCTACTTAATTTTCATTTAAATTAAATACCATTTGTTATTTATTTTTAAATGTTGATTAATCAACTGACATATACGTAAGAAACAAATGATATAATCAGTTAAAATAAATGTCAAAATTTTACGTACCAATTCCTTAAAAAATAAATGATTTTATCATTTATTTGAAATTGTTTCTGTTTTTGAATTTTTTATTTTTTTTTAATATATGTATGTATGCATATGAAGCTATGGAGACTTTTTGTGTGAATGTGTTTGTATATGTATGTATGTTTATGAAGTTCTTGTAATTTGTATTGAAAAATTTTGTATATATACAACCGATTTAAATAAAAAAACAAATTGAAATTTTTTTAATATTTTTTTTTTTGAAACAGACAGCAAACAAAATTTAAATTTGTAATACATAGAGTATTCAAAAAACCGGCCTTTTAAAAAAACCGGTTTCGGTTTTCTTCGAAAAATCGAATTTTAAAAAAACCGGTTTCGGTTTTTGCAGAAAAAACCGGTCAACCGGTTTTTCGGTTTTTTTTAATTTGAATAAAAAGCTTATATAATTTGTTATTTGTTTTTATTAATAAAAATAAAAAAATACATTCTTTAAAACAAAATACATATAATACATATATATTCATTTAAATTTACTTTTTTGTTGTATTTCATTTCAACAAAAAATGAACTTAAAACCAATATTTTTTAATATAATATCTTAAAAATTAATATTATAAAACTATATTCTTATCAAATGAATAGAGATCATTAAGTTTGTAAATTGGTAAAATTAGGTACGTTAGTAATTTGAACGTTTAAAACGTTTGGCATTAAATAAGTTTTTTTAATATTACATTTTAAATATGTAAAAAGAAAATCAATTTTTCAGTTCTAAAATAATATTTTAGAAATAATATGCAATTCAAATCTTTCGTTTTAAGACGATTTTTTGTTTGCTTTTGATAAAGCTAGAAGTGGAAAATACTCTTTCACTAATAGTAGATGTTGGACAAACAGTCAAAAGGCAATTATATAAATTGTCCAACTTATCAGTTCTTTTGTCGCATTTATCAAGATATATGAAATTATCATATAATGATGAATGATTTTGTACAGTCTCTTTTTTAGGATTTCGAATACTGTTTGTTGTGTTAATTAGATCAGAAATTAAACTATTTGAACTTGGAATATCCAAAGTAAAGTCTTCATCGGAATCTATCAGACTTACATCTAAATCTTCATAACCAAACAAACGATTATAAAAGTATTCGGAAAAAAAAGAAACCAAGTAACCCAGTTGGTGATGTAATTAAAAAAACCGGTTAACCGAACAAAAAAGACCGGTTTTCGGTTTTCTTCGAATTTACAAAATATTCGAAACCGATCGGTTTTTAAAAATAAAGAAACCGGTTGACCGGTTTTCGGTTTCGGTTTTTGAATACTCTAGTAATACATAACTGTTACGGACACAAATAAACCACAAGTTTCCGTGTAAATTTTTATTAAATTTCAAACAAATGAAAAAAATAAATGAAACTGAAAAAATATGGCAAATGATAGTAAATTAATTCGAATAAATGTGTAAAAAAGTTAATATATATAATATATTCTTTGAAAAATAAATGTATGTTCCTTTATTTTTAAATGGAAAGGAAAACTTTTTTTATTAAACTACAAACAGTTAACTACATAATATTCTGAGTGTATTTTTAATATTTTTTTTGTCTGTACTACATTTAGATAAGCTGAGACATCTACTTACTATAAATACGTTGACAATTTTTAGAGCAAAAATAACTAGTTCAAAGTTAGTTCACTGTTGAAAAAATATAACTCAAGTGTTTGCTGAGAAGACAATTTTAACATATAAAATTTCTGAAAATTAGTATACAATCCCTTTTACTAATTTTTTTACTTACTTATTTTTTTTAGTGTAGTTTCACTTACAAGTGAATCTCCATCGCTTTTACGCCGCTTTTGATGAAACTCGGATGTGTATTAGAAAAACCCAATCCAAAGGTCTACATATATTTTTTCAGTATTATCTACAATGTTTACGGGGTAGAAAAAAGGCAATTTTCTGGTACTTTTTTGTTCAGCAGCATGCCGAAATTTTTTAAAATTCGGAAATATAAAAATTATGTACTCGGCGAAAGAAAAAGCTTGATATGCAGGCTTGCCAAGTTGATTAAAATTAGCACAAAGAGAGATTCGGCAAAAGTTCGATCAATGAAAATGTTCAATTTAATGAGGAATTATAAAGTGTTTTTTAATCGTTTGTGTTTTAAAAATTGAAAAAACAGTAAATTTGCAAAAGTCAATAAAATATTTATTTGGGGCGATATATAAGTGCCGGCCATTTACTTTTTAAAGAATATTTCATGTTGCCCGCGGCTACGCCGTAGGTTATCCATCCGTGAGCTCCAATTTTGGCATACTTTTTCCAGCATTTCGGCCGGTGTCTCACCAATGTCAGCTGTAATGTTGTCTTTCAGTGCAGAAATTGTAACTAACTTGTCCCTGTACACAAGAGACTTCACGTATTCCCACAAAAAATATTCTAGTGGAGTCAAATCGCATGGTCTTGGCGGCCAATCATCAAACTCGCCTCCCAATAGGTTCGTGTTTTCTTTTTTTAATACTAAAAACGAAATAGATAAAAATCACCCATATAAAAGAAATGTGTTTGTGTGTTAAACTATCAACGTTAGTCTATGTCCCTCCCACACTCATCAAATAAAGAAGTCTGTAATGGCAATTGAAAATTTTGCTGTTATTACGGGAAATTTTGCTAATTTGAGCACAGCAGTATTTTTTTTTTTTTGCTAATCTTAGCAACACATGTCTGCTGACGAGAAGTACAATGAAATTTGCAGAAAAAACTAGTAGCCGTTACTAAATTTTAGTAAACTTTTTGTAAAGTGGAATTTAAAATCTGTTTGCCAAAATTAGTAAAAAAAATTAGTAAATATTTTGAATGTTAGTACAAAATTTTAAATATATTTTTTTTATCGAAATTAATTTTTTTTACTCTATTTATTTTTTTGAAAAAATATTTTATCCAAATTAAAAACAAAATCAAAGGCTTAGAAAATTTAAAAATTGTTAAAACATAAACGAAATAATCATTTTGTTTTTATTTCGTAATTTCTGTTTTGAAAAATATTTTTGTAATTTTTTTTTTTTGTTTTTAGGGCTGATTTCTAGAACTTAAAATACCTTTTAGTGCTATTTTAGATTGATCTCTTATTTTCAGACATGAGTCGGTATCTTCACTTCCGGTTTCTTTTTTAATTAATAGCCAATTTAAGTTTGTAGGTGTAAGTTTTAATTAGAAATAACATTTCCTTCAATATCGACTTTTTTAAAATTAGTAATTTTTTTAAGCTAATTTTAGCAAATCGGGCTTCAAAAATTTGTAAAATGATTTCTGAAATTAGCAGCAAAAATTTGTGAATATTCTGTAAAAACTCTGTAATTTGTAAAATGTAAATATCAAAAAGATTTGCTAAATAATATTTTTTTTTACTAAAAATCAGTACAAAAATAGTTAAGTGAGATTGAAAACTGTTTACAAATTTTTCTACTAGCTTTTTTTTTTCTGAGTGCATATAAAATTGACATAAGCTAAGTTTCAGTGTTAACTCATAACGTTAATTAGTTGATATACAGCAACAAAATTGGTAAAAATAAACTAGTACAAAGTTTAAAGTTGGTCATGCCGACTATATGATACCCTACACAAAGTGTAATTTGGGTCATGTTAAATTTTTTTTAAATTAAAGAAATATTTTTTGGAATTAACGAATTGAATTTTGTTAAGGGACAAAAATTTTTCAAAAGAACAATTGAAGCAGAGCTGCGAATAACGTTGTAAGCGACAAAACTGAAATTGTTGAGAAATCGAAAAAAAACGTTTTAGATCTTGTAGGTGTATCCCACTGAAAGACTTCTTTAGATTGCATTTTGATAACGAAATCCTGCATAATTTTGCCGAATTTCATTTTTATGTCATAAAAGAGAGATATTTTAACGGTAATCTGAAAAAAAACAGGTTTTGTAAAAATTGTCGCTTAAAACGTTATTCGCGGCTCCGCTTCAATTGCTTCGTGGAGTATTTTTCTCGGCATTTTAAAAATCACAATTTAGCAAGTTGATTCAACGTTCTGGGTGTCTAAAATGTTCTACTTTGGGCACCTACAAAGAAAAAATTTACAAAATTCTGTTCGTAATATTAAACATCTTTCATAGAACATTTTTTTAAATACAAATATTATTTTTTTAATGTATGAATTTGTAATTACAAAAAACTTTTTGTTATTTTCTTTTAACTTCAATTTTAGGCTGCGCAAAAAGTTATTGATGTTATTTTGGGATGTCGGGTTCAAGTTCTAAAATCTCAATTTACAACTTTTCAAAAAAAAAAAACAATTAAAAAAAGGCTAAAATTCGGCTGTGCCGAAGAATACCTCCACCAATGTCCTAAAAAAATGTTCTCACTGTTTTAAATACAAATAATGTGAAATACTTTAGAAGTGAGCGCCCCGGTAGGCTAGTTGGTAGCGTGCTAGCTTATCAGTGTGGGGGTCGTGGGTTCAATTCCCACCAGAGGCTCTGTTCTGTTTTCGCTACAACGAGCCGATAGCCTTCGTTGCTAATGCTCGGTTAGGGTATTAAGATATAATTTGTAATTATATGATTAATAAATAAAATAAATAAATAAATAAACTTTAGAAGTGAAATTATGGAGGTGAAAAAATTTTTTTTAGGTGAAAATCTTTTTTGGATGTAAAACAAGTTTAAGTTTTGAAAAAAAATTATGGGATCAAAAAAAAAAAAAAAAGTATGAGGTGATAAATATTTGAGGTGAATATAAAATATTATTCACTTCTAAGCGACTGGTATAAAAAAGTGGAAATATTTTACTTGCCAGTCGCTACTATGAAATTGTACTAAAATACACCAATTTGTATGTAAAAATTTAGAGGTACCTTCACCTTTTCACTCATAACTTTTTAACCGCAGAACCGATTTTGCTCATTTTCAATACCAAACTGCTCGGGAACATGTACATTATTCTAGGTAAAAGTGAGCACCCCCACTTGTTTATATCCTTTAAATTTTTGCCTTCAAATTTTTTTTATTAACCTCGTGTTTTTGTAAAGCTAACATAATTGTGTGTATTTTTTTATTGAAACAAAAAGGAATTATTTCCATCGCCTTATAAAAACAGGGGTTATGTAAGATTTTATAACATTTTAAAAAGATTTTAAAAATTCAAAAATTTGTTTTTTAATAATGAAAAATTTATGTGATGGGAAGATTTGGAAATTAGAAAGATTTTGAATCACTTTATAACATTCGAACTACACAACCGTCGTTAAATAGTTGAATTTATGGGGTCATTTTGTCAAAAAAATAAATGTTTATAAAATTTGTAGGGAAAAAATTTATATAAATTTTTTAAACGTTTTAAAGAATTCGTTTTACAAAATCACCGTTTTTTTACGTGACCAGACATAGGTTATTTAGGAAACAATTATGGTCGTATTTAACTAAAGTAGAATTTTTATTTGAATATCAAATCACATTATTAGTAAATTTGTGGTCATTATAATTTAATCAATTTAAATTTATAGAAATTTTGTTATATAATACATCTCCCATTATTGAATGAGTATCAAAGCTAATAATAGAACATATGAGCTAATAATAAAAATAATAATTTTATTTAATAAAACTATGATTCAGTAGCAAATTTCATGAAATTACTGTCACAATACACAGAGAGAACAAAATCAATTATTATATCATATTTGAAATAACATTAATATATTTTTACGAAGATTTTTAAATTAAATAAACAAAACAACAAAATATTATTAATTAAATTAAAATAATTAAATAAATTTTAACAAATTATAAGGAAAAAATAGAAAAATATAACAATTTTTTTACTTTACAAGTGTGTTTACAAGTAATCACAGAAAAACTTTCTTCCTTGAAATTTTTCAAGATATGAGTTAACATAAATATGTAATCTGCACCTTTAACATAAGCTCGGCAATTAGAAATTTTGTGCCGTTAATCTGCCGACACATTTTACTCATTGCTAAGTTTTTCATTTCTAATAAAAAAATCTTTTCCATATTTTTTCCAGTTAAGAATATTCATTATAATGTTTGTTGCGATAGGTAACAATAAAATTTATATAACATAGGAATATTTTGATACTAAAATAGCAGGGACAGATACCGAACCCAAACGGGTTCAGGTTCGCTATTTATAAAAACTTTGAACCCGAAACTGCTGAACACAAAAATTTAACCAGGTTCGGGTTCAAAAATATAAAAAAACAATTCTTGTTGTTCATGGCGTGAGAAATGTTTGATAGAAAAATCATAAAAAATATTACATTTCTTGCGTTCCAGTTTACAGTGCACGCAAAGAAAAATCATGGTTAGGGCAATCATATTCGGAGAGCATCATATATTTTTGGGTTTATGGTTGTGCCAACCATAGTCGCACCATAATATAGTTATCATATTATGATAATAAAATAACCATATTATGATAATAAAATACCATATTATGGTCATAACTAAACATGTTATATTGAATTTATCATAATATGATCGCACGTAATCGTAGTATTCTCAAAATATTATCATATTGTGGTCCCTCATAACTATATTATGATTTCTGGATTATAATTATATGATTTCTAATCCAAGAAAATTTCTTACAGGAAAAGATTTTAGAAACTATGAAAAAATTTAAGAATATTTCTACTAGTAAAAGTTCTTAAAATCTAAGTATTTCTAACGATGAAAAGTATTCAGAATCTATGAATTTTTCTTTCAAAGAAAGGCCTTAGAATATAAGGTTTTTTTTGGAATATATGAACTTTTATCTAATAGACAGTTTGTAAAATCTGAGAATTTTAGTTTAAGGAAAAGTCCATAGAATCTAAAAAATCTTTTCATCCGAAAAATTTCTAAAGATCTAATATTTTGTGTAAGAAGCCCTTTCGCACGGAAAAAAAATATGGTTTCTACAGACTTTTTCTTATAAAAAATATTTTAATAATATTTTGAGAACTTTTTACAAGAAATGGATTAATAAACATATTTAAAAAAAAAAATAAATTCTAATTGTTTTTACTGAAAAGAATTAAAAAATATTAAATCTTTTAATATAATCTTTTTCACAATGAATTGATTAGTGTAAATAATATTATATGGATTAGGATTTTTTGAAAAACCCCTTTACAAAAAATGTTCTAAAGCTAAAAAAAAAATAACTGGATCTCAATGGATCAATTGATGAAATGTTTCTACCCATCTGATATTTGTCCAGTTTTAGTAAACAATATATGATTGTTTTTTAAGAAATTTTGTAGTAAAAGCAAACTGACTGAACTGATAAAATTTTGGTTTTTATGAAACCAAGACAATATTATGACTGTAACTGTTAAATTTATGTTTTATTTAATGTATAATTATTTATTGATTGTTGCCAGCATTTTATCTTTGCATAATTATCATATTTTTGTCATAGTCAGAATTTCAGTTACTACAGTATGGTTAAAGCCAATCATGTTATAAAATAGAAGGTGCCAATCATAAAATAGTAAAATATTTACTAAATAATTATGGTAGCGACATTGTTGATGCTTAAAAAACCAATAACTTGGTTGTGACAACCATACCCGATTACAGCAAGCACAATATAGTAGCAGTGACCATTAAGTCTATCGTTTAAGCAATAACTTGATAAATGCAGAGTTATTTGCAAAAAATTGCGAACACCAAAAATTTCTTCTTTAGCTAAAGCTTAACTTGAAAAAAGCTGTACTAGACTGGCAAACTAGATGGGATTCCAGTTATGACATGGTTCAAGCCTAATTGGAATACAGAAGTTTTTGTTCGGAATTACTGGATGCTGCATTTACTATAAATGATAATATTTGGAATATTTGTGAAGAATTCGTAGAAATGTTTGCACCTGTTAAAAAAATTAACGCTTAAAATACAAGAAGAACAGATGACTTTAGGCGATTTTTATGGAATCTGGCTTAGTTTTAAATTAAAGCTAACAAAAGATGACAAAAAAAAAACATTTTCACAAGAATTATATTTAAAGAGAAACCACTTTCTTAATAATCTACTTTTGATTGCAGCATTATATGTAGTTAGATAGCAGATTTAAGTTAATGCTAAGTCCCGAAGATGTTGAAAATGCTAAAAAAAAACATATTTTAAAAACAATTAAAATTTTCAAAAATTTGCAATTTTATGAGAGAATCAACATCTTGTTCTTCAGCATATGATGAAGATATGCTCGAGCAAGTTCTAAAAAAGAAGGAACGATTTTCTAAATCAAAGTCTTCAAATGAGAGGGCTTTTTCAGCCTTAAAATTCATTTTGTCGCCACAAAGAACAAATTAAAAAAAAGTAAACTTAAAAAATATATTAAAAAACATTTGTACTTTTTTTAAATGTTAAACTCGAACCCTGAACCAAACCCGAACCTGAACTTTTTATATCAATTAAGCCGAACACGAACCTAAACACATTATTTTCAGGGTATCAGTCCCTGTAAAATAGGAAAAATTAATTTAATATTAAAATATAAATATAAGTTTTTTAAATAAAATTTTCCAATTTATTACTTTTAAGATATTGGTTATTATAATTTTTTATAACTTTTTAAAAAGAAAAAAATATATGTAATAATTCTGTTTTTTAATAATCCTCTAACTCCTCCTCATAATGGCATTTTTTGGCTTTATTCTAACAAATTGTAAAAAAAAAAACACCCCGAAAAAGGGGGAAGGGCGGGTATGAAATGTTCTACAAAAATGTTGGCCATAAAATTCTGGGATCACCTACATAATATGTAGGTTATCCCAAAATCTGACTAGAAATTTTTGTAGAACATTTCATCCCGGCCCTTCCCCTTTTTCGGGGTGTTTTTTACTATTAGTTCGAATAAAGCCAAAAAATGTCGTTATGAGGGGGAGTTAGAGGAATAATATGTTCTAGAAAAATTTTTGCCATACCATTATCTACAAAGTTGCTGAACATACCCTACACCTCAGATGTAAAGGAAACATAGTTTTATATACCGATATGATATTCCGATGTGATCTATCAAAACGCCGAAACACGTATATATTTTTTTTTTTTTTGGTCTCCTTAACAGGAATCAATCCTCGAAACTTCGTAATTTTGGAAAAAGTTTGAAATTGTTGTACAGTAAAATATTTGTGGAATTTCGTGAAATTTTTCTGGTATTGTGCTCTCTATAAAATCTATAATCATTTTTCCTAAGCTTAATCTGATAGATCACCAATGACATCTTCTCCATGATAAAGCATTTTGTGAACTGTTGCAGACATATTTCTCCATGGGTCGTCACGGGTGCAAAAGTATACATATATAGGATAAAAGATGACACTTTTACCTTTCTCTGGGTGGTATACGTTTCTTGTTCTCTTTTGTTCCCTAGCTTGCTTAGCAAAAGTACAAAACCCCTGTTAAAAATGGCATTAATTTTAGAGATTGTCTAAGTTCTTCAATGGGAACTTTTTTCCCCCCGATGCGAATGTCGCCACTTCCGAACATAATCAGCCACAGATCATAACCCAAATTTGTACTTAACTTCAGTAGTCTAGCTCTTTTACTATGGAATGTATTGTGTTTTTCACAGACTGACGCACGGACGGACGGACAGACAAAAATCGCCAGAATGAATTAGAATCGATCACGTTATCAATTATGTGGTCATAAACCGATATTTCGATGCGTTACACACCGTAAATTGCAGTTATTTGAAAAAAAAAATTTTTTTTGAGTAATTTCAATAAAATGAAAAAGTGTTCTACCCGCGTGTCGTCGCGGGTGTAAAAAAATATATAGGGTTAAAGAGGACTCTTACACCTTTCTCCGGGTGGTATACGTTTCTTGTTCCCTAGAAGTTCTATTGCACTAGAGTTAAAATTTGACAAAAATATAGAAGTTTAATAAATATTTCAGAACACCCCTAATATTAAACGGTAGGGCTGTGACCACTTACAACAACTAAATACTACAATCCTACCAATCTTTTAAAAACGACCACAGGTCATTATCGATGATAACTTGGGAGTAGTAACCATTTATTTTTGAAAAAAAAATCACCTTTTTCTGAAACTAAAAAAAAAAACAATTGAGTTTGACAGCATGCCATTCCCACGATTAGCAATAGTTAAACCTAATTTTTTGACTACCTTAATTTGGATATATTTGCTGCAAAATGGCGTTAAAATTTTTTAAATCGGTGAAAAAAATTGGGGCGCCAAACAGTGCATATTTTGGGGTGCATTAGCAGCTTTTGAACTGCTTCTGACGACAATTTTTCGATAGAAACACATTTTTCTCACGGCACGAATTTGGATAATAAAATTTCATGATTTGCAAGTGTTGTTTCGTTTGTTAGTCTATTCACTGTGAAATGGTAAAGCTTACTGAGCATTTTTGGCATACAAATAACCTACTTATTCATATATCTAATACAATTACTGATGCCCATAACCAATATTCTATTCTAGCAATTCTCATTCAGTTGACAAAATTTATTACATATAGTGTCAAAGTTTAAAGGCCAAAAGGGCGAACTAGGATCCAGTTGGAGTTCAAGTTATGCTTCTTCTGGCAACTGAAGTATAACTTCTAAGCCAACCAGATACTCGTTTCCCGATCCAACCCGAATCACCTGCCGATTATTCTCGTGAGTTTCTTAAGAGCTTAACTATATTATACTTTTGCTAGCTTAAGCAAATGTGCGAATACATGTAATTAAATGTGTATAACTATATTGTACTTAACAAACTTTTCGTTAAGTTTCGTCAAGTGTCATTTGCTTAAGCAAACAGCGAAACTGACCGCACTTTACTTAAGGAATCATGTGTTTTTAGAAAAACTGTATGAAAAAAAAAAACAAATTGCAATGTACGCGGAAAATATTTTTATAGAAAATTTAATTGAAATTGTTAAAAAACAAACGTGCATTTATAACAAAAGGGGGGGTTTTGTATTTGTTTTTCGATTGAGATGCAAGCACTGTTGCATTTTTTAGTACTTTTTTATTTATGTTTTCATTTGTTTCTTTAAATTATTTAAAATTAATATAGATTTACTTGTTAATTGTAAAATGTTTATAAATTGAACACATTAAAAAATATTTTTCGAAAAGATACATATATTTTGGAAATATAAGAAAAAAACAGTTTTTGCAAAAGTACAAATATTTGCAACTAAGTGTAGTAAGTATTTAAGTTAAAAAAATACATTGTAGCCACACAAAATTCGTCAATAAGTTGATTAAGCATTTGACAGACTTTTCGTTAGTTTTTGACAGTAGCTTAAGTTGGCAAAAGTATAATATAGTTAGCCCTTTACGGTTATTTACTAACCATAGAACCTTTTCCCGATTTAACCTGACTCACCTGCCGATTATTTTCATGACTTAGAGTTATTAACTAATCATGGTTGGAACCTTTTCCCGATCTAGCCCGACTCAGATGCCGATTATTCTCCTGGGTCACATAAACATAGTAAACGTAGTTAGAACCGACTTAACCCAACTCACCTGCCGATTATTCTCGTGAGTCACGTAAACGTAGTCAGAACCGATTTAATCCGACTCACCTGCCGAATACTCTCGTGGGTTATTAAGAAATAATTCCTAATCGTAGTTAAAACCCTTTTCCTGATAATTCTCGTGAGTTAGGAATATTTACCGAACCTTTTCGTTCGCATTTCACGATTTAATCTGACTCACCTTCGGGTTACTTCAAACCCCCCCTGTCGTACTCCGACTCAGGGAATAGTGTCGCTATAACTGTAAAAGAAACTTGTTTATGCCATAAATCGTTTTCCGTTCTCGTCACCTACGGAAACGATTATACTGATAATTTAAGGAAGCAGACCTTTCAACCCAACCACCCCCTGAGTTTTCCCTGGCTGGAAAAGAAAACTGCATATATGTCACGAATCTTTTTTATACCAAAAAAAATTTTTACACTGAAAAAACAAAATAGCAAAAAAATCACCCTTTATATAGAGATTGAAATAAAACACAACTTTTATTTTATAACACATTTGATACGTTTATGCGTTCATTTTATTAAACTATTTCGTGTCGTTGTAAAGCAATATGTATAATTAAAACAAAATTAAATCTAAATTAATATTACAAAATACACAAATGAATGTCTTGCTCGAATAAGGATACATAATCCAATTTTACAACTTTACAGGAGAAGAGAAAAACTTGGGAAACTGTTATAAATAAATTTTCTTTTAATTGGTTTTGATAACAATTCGCTAACATAAGTCCAATAATCTCATACAAATATTGTGAGTTCAAGTGATTAAATTTTTCGTTGAAAAGTAGAAAAATTTCACATATTTTTTAATTTTTTTTTTTTAGATTTCTAAATGAACTATTTATTTGCAATTTTAAAGTTTAAAAAAATTATTTTTTTATTTAATCTTGTGCAGTGTTTAAAAGAACATTATAATATTTCAATTTAATAATTTGTGGGATCCCCAAAATTGGAGTTTCTCCAAAATTCGCTTTAATTTTTGTTTAATATTTCCTGTAGTAAATGTCTGTAGTAAATGTCTGAAAGTTTGTCGCTTTTAACCTTATTCGAGCGGGACATTAAAATACATATTTTTTTCTTTTTACATACATTAATTAAAATATATTTATATATATATATTTTTATTCTTTTACATATTTGGCAGAATATATATAATTATTTTTTAATTGTTTTGTTCATTTTGTATATATTCGAGTAAGTTTTTTGAATAAAAATCAGTCCTTAAAAATTAGACAATAATACAATGCCATAATTTTATATAAATTGTATATTTATTTTATTTATTTTTTTTATATTCATGCTTTTATATATTTTTTAATAATACAATGAAAAAAGAAATCAATGAATAGAAATAAAGAGTATGTGATCAATTCAAAATTAAAACCTTAAAAATATTTTTGGGACTTTAAAGACTTACAAATTAATATTTATTTACAAAGTGAAAATTATTTGTTTTAATTTACATGGAAAGAGGAGGGGATTTTTAGTAAATTTTATACATTTTTTTTTTGTTGTCGATTGATTGTATATAAACAAATCAGTTCTTTTTCTTTTAATACACTACAACATTTAATAGTTTTAATCATATTTCAGTTATTTCTGATGTAAATTATTTCTGATGTAAATTTTAGTGCAAACTTATTAAAATTCAATATATTTAAACAAAAAAAAATTTAATTATTTTTACATAAATTTACAATATAAATTAACAACATTTTAAATTGTTGTTTTATATATAATATATTTTTAATTTGTTTTAATAAAAATTTATAGCTGCATTTCAGTCATAATAGTTAGCAGATTTTTTTTTTCATTGTAAAAAATATAATTTCTTAAACTGATGATTTGACAAGTTTTTAATTTATTTTATTTTGTGTGTATGTATGTGTGTGTGTTGCCAATTCTTAATTTACATATTGATGACATGCTGAGCAAGGTCATTTTAATTTTTTTTTTATACGTGAGCAAGAAATGATTTAATAAAAATAATTTAAATAACTTAAAAATGAACTCATAATCAGTGTTGCTAGGTTTGACAATTATCGTCATGTTGACGATTTTTACTATAAAAAAAATAGCTTAAAATAGTTTTAACGATTTTTCCACTTAATTACAACAAGAAAAATAATATATTTTTTTTGCATTCTTTATATCTAAAATCTTTTTAGTTTTTTGTTCTTAAAATGTTAATTAATTTAATGAAAAATTGCAGAAAATTTATTTGAGAACAATTTAAGAAACAGCTGCAAACTCATATAAATATGTTTTTTATTTATGTACACAATTTTGGAAAAATATTTCAGAATTTGTAAGTTGTTAATAAAAAAAATGATTAAATGTTTATCTTTACTCAGAAAAAAAAGTTAGTATAAAAATTTGTAAACGGTTCTCAATCCCACTTTAAAAAAAACCATTAATATTCACTATAAATTTCGCACGTATCTATTTCAGGAGTATCAAAACCAATTTGACATACACTGCCATTTAAAAATAATGACAGCACTTGCCAATAGGGTGATACTTATTGCCCGCACCTTGTATATTAAATTTGTGTGAAAACAAATTATAGCAAATTTTCACATCAAATTCATTATCGTGAAAAACCTGGTTTTTATATGAATCATAACTATTTTTCATTAGGAACCTAATTCCAACTTACACTCAGAAAAAAAATTAGTATAAAATTTTGTTAACTTTACAAATTTTGAACTGATTTTTGTACTGAAAAATTGTTATTTAGCAAATCTGTTTGCTTTTCACATTTTACAAATTACAGAATTTTTACAGAATATTTATAAATTTTTGTTGCTAATTTCAGAAATCATTTTACAAATTTTTGAAAGCCTACAAACTTAAATTGCTTTAAAATGTTACATAGATTAAAAAAAGGGAACGGAAGTGAAGATACCGACTCATGTCTAAAAATAGTACACCAACTTAAAATAGCACTAAAATGTTTTTTGGTTTTAAAAATCAGCCCTAAAAACAATTAAAATTTGACTTTAAAAGTAAAAAGATTGACTAACATATGTTTTCAAAATGATATTATAAAATTTTTTTTATATTTACAATTTTTAAGCCTTTGATTTTTTTTCATTTTGTTTAAAATAATTTTTGAAAATAATAATAAAAAAAATTTTTTTGATGCTCGATAAAAAAAATTGAAATTTTGTACTAATAGTAATAATATTTAGTAAATTTATTGTGCTAATTTTAGCAAACAGATTTTAAATTCCGCTTTACAAAAAGTTTCAGTTGCCATTACAAACTTTTTTGGTGAGTGTTGAAACACTAAAATAAAATATCTTTAAAAACTCTGAAGTGAAATAAAATTCTTTTGAAGCATTACCGATTATTAATGCAACTACATTATTAGTAAATACAATTTAATTTTCACATTTAAAATATAAGTGCAGTTAAAATTTTAATTAAAGCACAATGTACTGTGTACCAAAAAAAGTCTGTAATGGCAACTGAAAATTTTGCTGTTATTACGGGAAATTTTACTAATTTGAGTCCAGCGGTATTTTTTGTTAACCTTAGCAACACATGTCTGCTGACGAGAAGTACAATGAAATTTGTAGAAAAAACTAGTAGCCGCTACTAAATTTTAGTAAACTTTTTGTAATGTGAAATTTAAAATCTATTTGCTAAAATCAGAAAAAAATTTACCAAATATTATTTATATTACTACGAAATTTTAAATTAATTTTTTTTAACGTGCATCAAAATTTTTTATTTTTTTTATTTTTTTTTAAAAAATATTTTAGACAAAATTAAAAACAAAAGGCTTAAAAATTGTAAACAAAGGATTTTATCATTTTGTTTTAATTTGGTAATTTCTGTTTTGAAAAATATTTAAATAATTTTTTTTTTAATTTGAAGGTCATATTTTAATTGTTTTCAGGGCTGATTTTTAAAAATAAAAAAAACTTTTTAGTGCTATTTTAAGTGGATGTCCTATTTTCAGACATGAGTCAGTATATTTACTTTCGATCCCTTTTTTTGAATCTTTGTAACATTTTAAGGCAATTTAAGATTGTAGGTGTAAGTTTTAATTAGACAAAAGATTTCTTTTAATATCCACTTTTTAAAATTAGTAATTTTAGCAAATCGGTTTTCGAAAATTTTTAAAATGATTTCTTAAATTGGCACCAAAAATTTGTAAATATTCTGTAAAAATTCTGTAGTTTGTAAAATGTAAATAGCAAAAAGATAATAATTTTTTTACTAAAATCAGTTCAAAAATTGTTTAGTTTACAAAATTTTCTAATAAATTTTTTTTCTGAGTGTAAGTTGTAAGTAGGTTCCAGGTGAAAAACAGTTATAATTCATATAAAAACTGAATTTGATGTAATATGCAAGGTGCAATAAGTATCATCTTATTGGAAAGTGCTGTCATTATTATACCCTCCACCATATATGGTGAGGGTATATATCAGTTTGTCATTCCGTTTGTAATATGTCGAAATATAGGTTTAAGACCACCCCATAAAGTATATATATTCGTGATCCTTATGCAATTTTAAGTCGATTTAGCGATGTCCGTCTGTCTGTCTGTCTGTTGAAATGGCGATCACGACGCGAAGACGCAAGCGGGGGTGCCTATTTTTACCCAGATTATTGAACATCCTCCCGAGCAGTTTGGTATTTAAAATGAGCAAAATCGGTTAAGCGGTTCAAAAGTTATGAGTGAAAATGTGAAGGTACCTCTAAATTTTCCATACAAATTTGTACAATTTTTCTGTATCTATTTTTTTTCTGTTAAGTAAGTAAAAATGTTATTAAGTCTTCTTATTGTTCGATTACATTTATTGTCTTACATACTATGATAACTAAGTTAACGTAAAAATGAACAATGTTAAAGTCGCTAACAGAGCAGACCTCTGTAAATAACATTGCTAAAACTAAATAACAAAAGTTCATTACATAAATTGACAAAACATATCCATATTATAGTTCATGCAAAATTTAGTATATACGTATATCATCTTCATCCCCTTTGGTGGAGGGTATTCAAAGATTCGGCACAGCCGAATTTAGCCCTTTTTACTTGTTTTTAAATGGCATTGTATGTCATATTGGTTTTGATACTCCTGAAATATGTAGATACCTGCGAAAATTATAGAAAATCGTTTTTTTTTTTTTATTTCGTGCGCCATTTTGAAACTCAACGACGAAGTGGATGATTTTTCATCAAAATTGATCATGAACAATGACGTTCATTTTTATCTCAGCGATCAGATCAACAGCAAAATTATCGGTTCTGGGGAATAAAAAATCCGTGCATAATTTATGAAGCTATAGACTGCTATAGAGCCATGGTAGCTGAATTTTTTAATTCAAGTTGACGATCTGGATTTGGGGAGCATGTGGTTCCAATTGGATGATCCACTTGTCATACTGCACACGAAACAATGTATGTTTTGTATCACCATATTGGCAAGTGGGTTTTTGGTGATTTGGCTTGGGTAGCCAGATATCTTCCTCCATGGATATTTGAAGGCGTTGCTGCACGCGAGGGAGGAGTTAAAGAAGAACATTCGAGCCAAAATTGACAACGTGACACCACAAATGTAATAAAAAAAGAGCCCAAACTTGCATCAACACTGACGACGGCCATTAATTGGAACAAAATTTGTAAATGCATTAAAACATAATCAGTTCCAAATAACCCAGCAAAACCACACATTACCAAATAATGGGTAAAGTAATGTATAGCCATAGGGCAAATGGATTACTTTACACCTTACTTCATTAATGAATTTTACAGGCGATGTGCTTCAAAGTAATGTATATACCCATTACTTTAGAGGTCATAATGTAAGGGGTTACTTATATGGTTACGAGAATGGAAAAAGTAATGTGTCTAAAAATAGATTTTTAAAAAAGAGGAATTTTTATTAAAAAAAATTATTACAAATATTTTATCTAAAATTTTTGTAATTAAAAATAATGTGATCAAGATGGGAATCGAACCAGGAGAATCTGGTTGCCAGCCAAAAACTCTACCCACTGAGCTATCGACGCATATAGTATTTGATTGCTTTAAACTTAAATGAATTGTTGTGCTTCGTTTTTTCGCTAGTGTTATTAAAACAAACATACATTACCTGTTTGGTTACAAAAAAACACAAAGTAATGTATCTAAAAATAGATTTTCAAAAATATTTAAATTATTACTTTACAATTATAAATCATATATTACGTAATCAATAATGAGTAACTTGCAAATAATAAAAGGGTAACGAGCTATTATTACAAGGTAACGCATGAGAATATCGCAACCATTAGCAAAGTTTTGCTGGGTTATTTAGGCGATATAGCACAATAAAGGTTAAAGACGAATAAAAAAATCAAATAATCAAATTGTTTCGGTTTTGCTATAAATAACACTAGCAGAAATATAAAATTACTCTGCAGGACGGGTTCCGAAAATACATACACGAGATAGGTGAAAAGAGGACTGGTTCCTAAAGTACCTACTACGTGACCGGCTTAAAAGTCTTGACATGTTTTCTTTGCGTTGGTTCTGTGATATGTTCTTCGGGGTTAGTTGTGGACATGTTCATTTAGACCAGTGCTGTGAACTGTTACGGTGGGCTATTGATCCCTCCAAGCCCATGTTAAAGTTACCTGTCTTTTTCATATAATAAAACCGGTCCCATGACCGGTCCCTATGACAATGAACCGGTCACGTGACGTGTCCTGGGTCATTTTCCCACAGGGTACATATTGTTGATCTAGTGTAATTATTTAAGAAGTTACAGCAATTTTCGCTTTTTGATATTTGCGAAATGTAGCTAAATTGACACTTAACATTATTAAATTTTACTAAAATTGATTTCTTTTGTAGTAAACAAAGTCTAAAAGTGTATTAACTGGTTTTAGACTTAAAGAGGGATATTCGTAAAAAGTGTCCTGTCGTTGTCCTGTGAGTCCTGCAGCAAAAATAGTAACTTGTTTTGCACTCTTAAATTCCTTTGTTATTATAAATAATGTATGGCAGAGCGTAAATATATTTTTGACGATTTTTGTTTGATATTTTTTTTTTGTTTTAAAAAGTAAATTTTTTCTAATTTACGAAATTTGAACTTTCTCGCTTGAATATCTTTCGTTCAACAAAAAAATTTGAAAGGCAAAAAAAGTAGTAAATTATGTTTTCTATCAATGTCAATGGAATTGCTTAAACACAATATTATTATTATACCAAAAACTACTTAATATCTGGCAACCACTTTTTGGTTGGTGAGTTTTTTTTTCGATACTTAAAATGTTTTAAAATGTGAAATTTTTCTTTACAGGATATGACAAATTTTAAATGGATAACATTACATCAAAATATCTTCAAATAGACAAGTAAGAGTTAAATAAAATAATATATAATTTTTACCTATTAAGTTTTTACGGTTATAATAACAAAAATGGATTATTTTTAGTTTGACGATTTTTTAAGATTTTGTTGACGATTTTTTAAAACTCAGGTGACGATTTTGTTTTAAAAATGTTAACGATTTTGTGCCCAATAAACTTGGCAACACTGCTCGTTACTAAATATGTAGCATTTTAATATTAAATAACAAAAAACTGGTTTTATTGGATTTTATTAAAGATTTTTCGTTGTTGTGTATTGTTTCATACTTAAAATGCAGTTAAAGAGAATTTCATTGACTTGAGAAATATAAATTTGTTTGTTTTTCTAAATATTTTATAACACTACAGTTCTATTTCTACACGATTTTTAAGCAAATGTTGTTGTTTTTAACGTTTGTTGTAAAAATTGTTAACACATAGTATTTAGGTTAATGTCGTTGCTACAAAAATAAACATTATGAAATTAAGATTTTAAATTTTTACATCTTGTAATATTTTATATACACATTCAGACTCCGTGCGATGTGGATAAATTGATTCTAAACTAAATAGAATTGACAAAAGGGTACATGCAACATTTTGTTGAAAATAATTTAAAAATTTGTTTTTATTTTATAGAAATTTATAAAGTTTAATTTAGTTCAGATTTGCCAGCTGTTTTTATGACGATAATGAAGTAATTTTTTTGGAGGTTTATATGTGTTTTGTTTTTGTTAGAACAACAAAGTACACATAGTTTCTCTGGCGGTATTAATTCTTTAGGTGTTAGTTTAGTCAGTTTGCACCCACCCTAACATTATAACAGCTCAGAGATGGGAATTTTTTTTACTTTGACTCTATTTCTATTACATTTTGCAGAACATTCACAGTGCTTCGCAATCGATTTTATATTGAGAATTAAGTGGAATATTGTAATTTATTAATTGGCCTCTGGGCTTTCAAATTACAAGATGTTGACTAAAAACAAACATCCATATACTTTAATTCACAATTTCAGAATTGTTATTAGGAAAATTTTTTACAACATCCACAGGATATTCAAAATTCTGCAGTTGTAATAAATTTGTTTAAAATTATATATTTTTGAATTTTATCAGGTTAAAATCTTTAGAAAATAAATCTTTATTCAGAGTTGGGGTTAAAAAAAAACGTTGCTAGGAAATGTTATTTTGTAATAGAAAAATGTTTTCAGAAACGGTTTTTTTTCACAAGAAAAAAATTTACAAAAGTTTTAGTAGGAATTATATTCAGAATGTCAATTATCTTTTAGAAACTGAAGCAATTTAATCGGTAAACTATGAATTTTGTTCAGAAGGTAAACATTTTTTATGGAAAAATCTAAACGTTTTTAAAAATAAAGAGTGATTTCTTAGCAACTTTCTTTTTGGCAACACTGTGTTTGGCAGCTCAGCTGTTTTCGTGTAACATGTTACTGTCAAACATATTCAGTTTGGTCTATAATTTAACCATGCATCGACTTGCAAACGAACAGCGTTTGCAGATTAATAAATTTTATTATAAAAATTCATGCTAGGTTAAGAAAGTGCATCGTGCACTTCTTCCATTTTATTGTCATTTCTTATTTCTAATTAAATGGGTACGTGAACCGTACATTGGACCGTACATTTTCAAAGACGACGAAGGCAGGAACGTTACTCTGAATGGCAAGCGCTAGTGTGCGGTGATTACAAATTTTTTTACCCAAACTGAAAGAGCTGGACTTGGCTGATATGTGGTTTTAACAAGACGGTGCTACATGCCACACAGCACGCGAAACAATGGCCCAATTCAGAGGCGAGTTCTGTCAACAGTTTATTTTACGTTTGGGCCGGTCAATTGGACGCCTACATCGTGCGATTTAACGCCTTTAGAATATTTTTTGTGGGGCTATATTAAGGCTCGTGTCTATAGGGACAAGCCCGTAACGGTTGATGCACTGGAAGCCAATAATGAAGATTTTATTCGTGAGATATCGGCCAGTATACTGGAGAGAGTATGCCAAAATTGGAAACAGCCAAAATTTTATACCCTCCACCATATATGGTGAGGGTATATATCAGTTTGTCATTCCGTTTGTAATATGTCGAAATATAGGTTTAAGACCCCATAAAGTATATATATTCGTGATCCTTATGCAATTTTAAGTCGATTTAGCGATGTCCGTCTGTCTGTCTGTTGAAATCACGATCACGACGCGAAGACGCAAGCGGGGGTGCCTATTTTTACCCAGATTATTGAACATCCTCCCGAGCAGTTTGGTTTGTTAGCAAAATCGGTCAAGCGGTTCAAAAGTTATGAGTGAAAATGTGAAGGTACCTTTAAATTTTCCATACAAATTTGTACAATTTTTCTGTATCTATTTTTTTTTCTGTTAAGTAAGTAAAAATGTTATTAAGTCTTCTTATTATTCGATTACATTTATTGTCTTACTACTGATAACTAAGTTAACGTAAAAATGAACAATGTTAAAGTCGCTAACAGAGCAGACCTCTGTAAATAACATTGCTAAAACTAAATAACAAAAGTTCGTTACATAAATTGACAAAACATATTCACATTACAGTTCATGCAAAATTTAGTATATACGTATATCATCTTCATCCCCTTTGGTGGATGGTATTCAAAGATTCGGCACAGCCGAATTTAGCCCTTTTTTTACTTGTTTTTAAATCAAATCAGAAAGCTTTTAAAAAATAACCCATTACATACCCACGAAAAATTTTTACGGACTCTCCGACATATACGAATTCATGAATCCTGCTTCTACTGTACGTTTACGGTCCGTAAATACATATCCGTTAAAGCTTGTACGTAAATGGAACATTAACGGGTCGAATAATTAAATTTTCGAAAATAATACGTTTTAACTCCGTTTTAGTGTATCCGTTTCTGTATCGTCAAATACGGACTTCATCGATTTTCATCAGTTTTTCTTCCGTTGCTTTTGAATTTCATTTGTCAAAAACGAATACTTAAAAAATTTCTGTGATCATTATCATACATGGGACTAATGCATTGATTGGACTAATTAATTGATGATTTCATTACCATTACATTGATAATAATGGTAATTAAATAAATTTCATTACTATTGTTTGAATTAATGAAAATGATTTAAGGATCTAATTGATCAATGACAATGTTTTTTTATTTTCATTACCCTTACTAATGCACCAATTAAAAGAAACCATTAGCATTATTAACCGTCATTTTATCTGTTAATATTTATTTATGCGGGAAAATATTTGTGTGTTTTATACAGGGTGATTCAGTCACGACTCACCTTGGAAAATATGTACATTACTACCATCCCCGAAAATGCAAGTGTGCGAAATGGCAGCGGTTTGAAAATTTTCGGATTGGTGGACAACTGCTAACTTCTGAACCAGTAGTCGAATTTTTTTGTTTTTGGACTTGTTGGAAAGGTTTTTGGCAGACCTTTCAGAATCAATAAAGAAAAAATTAAAAAAAAGTGAAATCGCAAAGACAAAGTGCTTTAAAAAAAATAGAAAAAAGACATAAGAACGAGCACATAACCTCAATTTGCTCAGCCAGAGGGCTAAGATGGATAGATACAAGTTGTTCTGGAGTTGAATATATCATTTAATTAAATTTGTAAGAGTTTTGTTATTTTATTTTATTCAATATCTTTATAAATAAATTAAAAAAAAGAAAAACTAAAATTTTTAACTCAAAATGAAAAAAAATTAGGCATTTACACAAATCGGTTTTTGTTGAGAAAACGGTACGAATACGGACCGAACGGACTTTCAACGGACAACTTTGTTTTTCAACCGACATATCGATCCGTAAACGGTCCCTCATTAACGGTATTTGAACGGATTCGGATTTGGTTTCGATGTTCCTTAAAATCCGTTTTCTGGTCCATATACGGATCCAGACAACGGTAGGTAAACGGAGTTGGATTCCGTTTATGACGGACCGAAAAAGGTACGTAAACGGAACGTATTGTTTGTAAATCGAATACGGTCATTGAAAAAAATTTCGCTTAGGGCAGTGGTAGACAAGTTGTGTATTAATTTGGTATTTTGGGGAAGTTTCAGCCAAATCAGATATGTTATTTTTATCTGAAATCTTTGAATGAAGGGAACACCTTTTCGAAATAGATGGATTCTCTCTTATTAATGAGCAAACCCTTAAAAATTTATCAGATAAAAGTTTTCATCTCCACAGCGAATTGTTCGAAAAATGTAGAAATAGAAAATGTTGGCCGATCGAATTTAAGTTTTTTTCCCCCAGTTAATAAGAGAGAATAAAGAAATATTTTCGTGAAAAATAATCGAATTCAAAAAATAATTTCACTAAGATTCTAAATTTTATAGTTTTCGTAATATACAAAAAATATATGATATAAGATTTGCTTGGTTATCTTATTTTTTAATTTTTTTGTAGAAAAAAGTTTATGCGGCAAATTTTGTGCAAGTCTTGGTCAAATCAATCGTTCAATTTATTAGCGGATTTATTTTTGAATTTGGTTTTGTAAAAAAAAAATTAATTCTCCTTCTTAACAACTGAAAGAAATAACAATATTTTTTTAAAAACTAAGTTGCAAATAATTTAAAAAAAAATCCTAGAATTTAATAAATTTAATTTAAATTCATTTACATTTAATTACAGCATTACAACTTTAAGAAGTTTTTAGTTTTACGGTCAATTCACATTCTAACCATACCTGTCCAACCATATCTACTATTTTACTTACAAATTGTATCACCAATAATACGAATTTTAAAATTTCTTTTAAAGAATAACATTTCAAATCCTCAATTGCTGGTAAAAGATATGAATGGACTGGGATGATTAGCATGTGAAGCGACACATTATATGAGTTAATAAAATTTAGATTTAGAAAAATATTATCAATTTTGTTCAGTCTAAAAGTAGAATTGTTTCTTTTAAACGAAATAAAATAAATCTAAAAATAAATCTGATAATAAAAAAATCTTCACCATTACTTTTATGTATTTTGCATGAACCCACTGTTTCATGTTATCAATATGTTCATACCAGGGATGGAAAATATGGTACAATTGTACTTTTTTTGGTACATTTTTACCTTGGTTGGTACCGTGGTACTACCGCGGCTCATTTAGTACAATTTGAAATTTTTTCAAATTTTCAATTTATAACGTGATAAAACAACATAGCATAAAGTCGACTTTTTTTAAAAGCAACTTTAAATTAAAAACCTGTATCTATTTATTCAGCTACTACAGTGAAAAATAAAGTCAGTTTTAAGTTGAACCGGCTCGAAATTGGTGTCACATCAAATGTACCAAATTTTTCCATACTCATTGTACTCAAAAACTCGGAAGTGGCAACATTGAACAGCTGATTTTAAATTACCTCTCAAAACAAAAAAATAAGAAAAAAGTGTATTATTGTTAAAAAACTATTAAATGCTTTTAAATTTTTTAATAGAAAATCCTGAAAAGGTTAAATTGTGCTTCAAGGGAGGCGGACAACCAGAAAAAAAAGTTGTGACATTAAAACTAGAGTAAATTTTTACAAAGTTTTGTGGGAATTATACGACTACATAAAATTAACAATAAATTTTGTTTCACCCGGTCAATTTAAATTTTTTTAAGTCTTTTTAGTGTCTAAGCAAATCTGACTCAATACGATAAAATTGTTAAAAAAAAAGCGAAAAAATTTTGGTACCGTGAGGATCGAAAAGTACAATTTGTTTGTCTGGTTGGTACAATAACAGAAAACATATTTTCCATCCCTGGTTTATATTGTTCATACTGTGTTTTTTATGACTATATTTTCTAAAACACTGGTGAAATGTTGCGTTTTTTTCTATACAAATTGTTGGTTTTTTTTTTACAAAAACAATTTTTATAGAAAATTCACATCACTTGAACTAAAAGTGATTTATAAAAACAAAAATTTAATTTCTTTTTCTTAAGTATTAAATCTATATTGTGCGTTTAATTATATATTTAATATATAAATTTAAATAAATTAAACATAAATTATATTTGTATTTGAAAATAAAATTTCTGTTTTTTATCAATAAACATTTTAAAAATTAAAAGTATATTTTTCGTTGTTATAATTTGTAAATATTTTCGTTGTTTAAATTAAAAACTATATAATACACTTTTTTAAAAAAAAATTAAAGTTAAAAAAATTAAAATTAATATAAAATAATAAAAATAAAAATAGTTAAGCATACAAAAATAACAAAAAAAAAAAATAAAAAGTAATAATAATTGTTCATTAAGGGAATTGTACTTTAAAATAGTTTCTCTTTTTTGTTTTTTTTTTTCTTTAATTAAAATTATAAAAATATAACAAATATTTTATAATTAAAAAAAAATAATAAACTAAAGACTCTGCATGACGTATAACATACATATGTACATAAAATAGAAATAATAATTTGGAAATTGATTTGTTTATGCTAAAAAACCAAAAAAAAAATAATAATTAAACAATTTTAAGTAGTGAACATTAAGACTGTTTGAAATTTCTTATAAATAGGTCTTCCTGCTGTGTTTAACCAATTTTTTTTTAATAATATTTTTTGTTATTTTGCTTTTTTTTAAGTTTTTTTTTTATTTTTTCGTGTCAGCCCAGAATAAGAACGCAACGTATAACGATTGTTACTGTGAGAGAAAACGCGCCGAAAATAACGGCGTACGACCGTGACTGTATTGTCATATTTATTACAGTGTAACGAGTAAAGTAGAGATTCTTTTCTCTCCAGTGTCTCCTTCCCTTAGTAACGACCCATTTTTTTTTTTGTTTTTTATAAAAATAATAAAAATTTAGAAGCGAAGAAAAAATGTTTTGAAAATAAAATAGATTCTATTTCACAACTGCAACGCTGGACGCGATTTAATTGTCAAATTGTATGGCAAAATACTTCACGTTGATGTACTAGACTGTCACTAAATGTTAAGAGCCAATTTATATGATGCAATTGATTGCATGCAATTTTCTTTTTATTCCCTTTTCAAAGTTGCTTCCAACACAAGAATAAATATGTGCTTGCGTTCAAACGCTGAATATACATACTCCAACACACATATTTGTTAATGATTCAAATCAATCAAACGACGTGCAAATTGTTTTGTCACTGATTTATAATCATCGGTCGTTGTTGAATAATTGATTTTATTCTGTTCATTCGAGCCAACAATAATTATTTTGATGTAGAATAAATCAGAAAAAACAACAAACAACGTGTATGAGTGTAATCATAATTAAAACCAAATAGTTTCTTATCTATAAAAAGGGGGTGGTTTTGTAGAAACACTATTCATAAATGTTACATGTATATTAGGGTGGGTCTAAAATACGTTTTTTTAGAATTTTTATTAGGAATACCAAAAATATTGTTCTTTGTGAAAAATTTTATTTTTTAATTTAGGTCGACATCTCAGGCTCGCCCAATCCGGTTAAAGTTAAATATTGCCTAATTTTCCAATCAAAATAGATGAAAAAAAATTTAGACAATATTTAAATTTTTCCGGATTAGGCAAGCCTGAGATATCGACCTAAATTTTTTTTCAAAAAAATATTTATATTTCACAAAGAAGAATATTTTTATTACTAATAAAAATTCTAAAAAAGCGGATTTGAGTCCCACCCTAATGTAAACAATATCATTTATGAAATGTGTTTCTATTTTGTTTTAATTATGAATACACTCATACGCGTTGTTTGTTGTTTTTTCTGATTTATTCAACGCTGACTTTTTGTTGAGTGATTAAATTTGCAGTAAACATAATCGACATATGATTCACACTGATCCGAATTACGCGTTCAGTAACATGATGCTGATTTTATTCTACAGTGAATTTTGTTGAATTATTAAATGTGAACAAGAATTTTTGTGTAAGATTATATCAAGAAAAAAGTTGATTTTGCAGTTCTCTGGAATGAAGCAACAAAAGGAGAAAACCTATGAGTGCGAAAGAGAAATAACAAAAACATACACGAAAAACGAAAACCGTGCTTATTTGTCCCCGTTTCCGTTCGCCAACAAACAAAAATTACTCGCAATAATTGCATGCAACAAAGTCACCGTTTAAATTGGCTCTTATTTATTTTCCCAAATTAATCCGGAATAACGCTTGGCAAGAAACAAATTTATCTAAAAACATAAAAAGGGGTTGAAATTTTAGTGGAGGTTGTGGTTAGCGCGTTGGAGTATTACACAGAAGGTTGTGGGTTCGATCCCCAGCGACGTCAATATCAATTTAGAAAAATAATATGTAGGAGTTTTTATCTCTAATATATATCGTAACGTATTAAATAACGTAACAGGGTTAAAGCTGAAAAAATTTCGCCAAATCTTCATCAGATGGCGGGCAACAACTGTGCTAAGAATTATCAACTAGCGCAATTACAGTGTTTTGCCATATTTGAAGCCCTTAATCTTTGACCAGCTTTCATCTCTTTTCTATCTTTTTGCCAAAGAAAAAAAACACATTAATTAGTAGGAAGAATTTCCGGAGTTTTGCTTTAAAAAAAATCCCATAATCTCGGAAGTTACCTCAAATTTGGTTAATACACATGTGTGGACACACATAGATTCATTTAAATGCTTATATGCAGACTTATGCATCCCTGTATGGACTTTCTCTAATGGGAGTCAACTCAAAATTTAAAAATTTTCAGTGGAAGCTTTTTGCATTACTATAACATTTAAAAACAATTATGTCATTCTAAAGAAATACGAACAAGAAGTACGAAGCAACACTAATGTCAAAAGCTAAAATCTGGCAACAGCATAATAAAGTTTGACGTTTTGATGTACAAGTGTCATTTGTTTTGTTTACAGTGAGTTAAGAAAAACAAATTGGTCAAAAAAAAATGGAAATTTCAAGAGAAGGTTTTCGTTGGATTATTTTTTACAACTCGGGTGGATTATCTCAACAAGAATGTGTCGATGAGTTCAGTTCTTTGTATGCTGATAAAGCAGCATCAAAATCCACGGTATATCGCCGGACGTAGTTCGGTCGCCAACGAATTCCGTGAAGGTCGTCCAAAATCGGTTGTTGTGCCACAAAACATCGATGCAGTGCGTGAACTGATAATGCAAGATCGTTTCGATTAGTTCCACTTCAATACATACGATTTTGCATGAACACTTAGTTGGAAAAAAAATTTGTTTTCATTTGATACCCCATAATTTATCAATCGATTAAAAAAAAAGGATGGAAAAGGGAATGGACAAACTGCTATGACAAATAGTTTGAACGTATGCAAAATTGTATTGATCATCAAGGGGAATATTTCGAAAAACAATAAAGCAATTGTCATTTAAAAATTTTTGTTATTATTTACTATTCTCGAAATATAAATAGTACCCCTCGTATACAACGGTAGTTGTTTTTGCAATATTTTATGTGATTATCGAAATATAACAAGTGTTCTGAGATGTTACTCTTTATCGGAAACTTGTTTTTGTAGTTAATGTAAACCGTTATGACAAACACAGGCACACAACTTAAAATATTTTCCTTTAGTTGAAACAAAACTGACATAAATTGAGCTTTCATTTGGAGACAACTCAATATATTTCTCTTTAGTTGATTCTAAAGAAGCTACTCTTATACAAAGGGATACAACTGTTTTTTTTTTGTGCGAAAGAGTAGAGAAAATGATGTAGGATTTTTACAGTGGATAGATGTGACCACTGTATATCGTTTTCTTGCAAAAAGTGAAAATTTAAAAATTTGGAGTTGACGCTATTTAGAAAAATAAGTGCGATATGTAGATTTTTTACATATTTTTTAGATTTAATGATGTTTTTTATATTGCTGTATTATGATATTTAAGTATAATTCCAGCAATGTCTGCAAAATGTGACTTGATTTACACTTGAAATTTTAAAAAGATTTGACTTTCTCTCTTAAATTATTCTCTATTTTAGGGATTACGCGTCACTATAGGGGAGTATGGATGGTTGGCCATATAACCTTAAATTTCTTCAAGGTTGGTTTCAAAATGGGTTTCAAATGGCTGCGGGTTTCTATCGAGAGCTGGGTATCAAACAGTCGTATAAACTTCCCGATTACTGCAGCATTTTTCAGGTGGAAGTTCTGGCGGCCAAAATGGCTGCTGACCTTGCTTTTGTCCCTGACAATTGGTTCCTGTGTTAATGTCTATATTGATAGTCAAGCGGCTATTAGGGAGATCTCCACCGATTTGACCTTTTCATCGATTGTCCAAGGGTGCAAGAACTCTTTAGGTAGAGATTGCATATCCATTAGGTTCGTGGTCACCAGGATAACGAGGGTAACGCAGGGTCCAGTTGTCCAAGGGTGCAAGAACTCTTTAGGTAGAGATTGCATATCCATTAGGTTCGTGGTCACCAGGATAACGAGGGTAACGCGGGGTCCAGTTGTCTGCCGAAAGCGCAATGGACATCAGTGTGTCACTCCAGGTTTCGAAACTGAACGTAGACTCCACTGTAATAGGCAGGTCTGAGGCGGATTGTTGGAATACCGGAACGTGCAGGGTATCAAAGATTATGTAGAAGTCTTACGATCCTAAGGCGACGAGTCTTCTGTTATCCTTAATCACAAGCGATTGTGGAATTCTGGTGGGGCCACTGACTGGTACCTACTGGATTGCGGTTCTTGCCAAAAGAGCGGGAAAGCTGGTGATTAATAATTGTAAGTTTTGTGGGGTACTGGCGGATAGAGAGACAGTGAAGCTTATTATGGGCAAGTTGCTTGGAGGATTATCTATTCCGCCATCTGGAGGAAATCTTTAGAATATGAATTCTAAGACCTCTAGTATTTGCTAGGAAAGTATGGGGATACCCTGTGCCATCTAGTTTTTATGCGAGTTATCGTTTTTTATCTGATAATGCTGGGGATCTAATTGGTCTATGCGAGTTCTTTGACCAGCCAGCTCAACCTAACCTAACCCATTCTCTATTCCGTGAAATTTTTAGATCGTCCGTGCGCTATTAATTTATGCAAACATGTTTAGACCCGATTGTAGATCCATGGCTTAAATAATGATTATCCAAGCCCCCCTTTAAACCTGCTTGGGTGGCCCCAATCGAACAAATACAATTTTTTATTTTTTTTACCAGTTTTGGATTCGGGACTTCGAATCCATCCACCTTCTCCAACAAAATTAAATTCGAAAAAAACATCCTGGCCGGTATTGGGGTAAAGATGATTAATACGAAAATATATAAATTTATTAAAAAAATTCACTAAATTTAAAAAAAAAAAAATAATTTTTCAAAAATTTTCAAACAGTCCTAATGTTTATTTAATGATTTGATGGGCTCAAAAGATATGCAATACTTTAATGTTCAACAGAAACAGAACAAAAAAAATATAAAAATACTTAATTAAACAAAAGATGAAATCAGTCAGTACTATTAACAAAATTAAAAAAAAAAAAAAGAATTCAAAAATAAAATTCAAAAAGACATAATTTAACATCCAGTTCACGTATAACGAAAAATGTAAGAACAAAATTCTGAAACTTATTTCGTTTAACGTAAACCAGTAGTAAATAAATATAAAATTTAAAAATGAATCAGTCAGAATAAAAAAAAAACAAATTAAAAATGAAACCTTATAAGAGGGAAAACACGTTCCTTTCTTTAGCTTTTGTTTATATTTAAAAATTGGTAGTTTTTTTAGTTTAGTTGCGCGCTGTGTTGTTGTTGTTTAGAGTTTTGCGGTTTTTGTGGATATGGAAGAAAATATGATGATGAGCTTTAAGTCGAAAGAATTTTATTTTATTTTTTTGTTATTTTCTGTAAAAACAACCAGAGCCTCTTGTTGTCGTCATTTAATTAAAATCAAATCACATCACAATTCAACAGCAAAATTGATTTCAAGCGTACAGCAAAAAATAAAAAAAAAAAATCATACAGAAAATTTTAATTCCTTGGTGTAGGTTGATTGGTTGGTTGGTTGTTCACTTGTGTTCTAAATGATGTTCATGGTGATGATGGTGGTGGAGATGATGATAGAGTGATGTTTAGTTTGGAAACCCAGCTGCCATTATATTATCATTATAAAGATGTTATAATTTTTTCCATTTTATCATAATTCAAAATTTTTAATTTTTTTTTATAAATCACATATGTACACGTACTCATATATTTAATTTTTCATAGGAATCTGAGTTTATTTCTTAAGAAGAAAATTTATATATATATTTTTTTATTGTTGAATACTGTTTTCAAGTATCTTTTAGCATTTGTTTGTTCTTGTTGTTGTTCTTTTGTTAAAATAACTTAATATCTCCAAGTTCATATAATAGAAGAACTTCTTTATCATCATCATCGTTGTCAGCATCATTTTCTTCATGATAATGATGATAATGATGGTGATTATCATCAACATTTTTATAATTGTAGTAGTTGTTATTGTGTTGTTGTGATTATTATCTTTTTACATTTTTCTTTTATTCAAAGAAGTGTAAACGAAATACTTTATTACAGTTTTTTTTTATTGTCATTGTCTGCGAAAATTCTTTCCAATAATTACATTTGCTTGCCTGCAAAGAAACGGAAGTATTAAGTAAAAAAGAAAAAAAAATATTTAAATACTTAAGGCTGGATTAGCCAGACGTAAACGTATCTCTGTATAGCAAATTCAATGAGTTAAATAAAAATAGAAGATGTACAATGCATAAGAATGAGACAAAAAATACAACACATTATCTTCTATTTTTATTTAACTCATTGAATTTAATATACAGAGATACATTTACATCTGGCTAATCCAGCCTTAATACGTTTATGTATAACAGTGGTTTAGATGCAATATTTTTTTTATGGAAACTTAAGATTATGTACAAATTAAACCTATTTTAAAGCTAAATTGCAAAAAGAAAAACAAAAGTGTCTATAGGGGTAGATATCAGTTTTTTAGAGGCACAAAAGTGTTAATTTTCGAAAAATATAGCACTTTTTTAATGGTATCTAGAATAAGTCATTTTATTTATTTATTTATTTCTTTATTAATTTTTTTTAATATGCAAAATTTCAAGGCTTGGCCTTGGCAAGGAATGGGTTAACGTTGTTCGATTTATTCCAAATTTTTAGCATGAAAGATCTGCCTATTTGGCTATTATATTTTAAGCATCACTTTTAATAACTCAAAAGTAGTTACAAAATATTTACGTTTTTTTGAATAAAATGTCTTTTTTATTAGCTTGGGGTCATATGTCACCCGATGTCTAAAATTGTTAATGAGATCATATTATTATTTTCCAAACCGCTCAGCTATTAAAATGAAATAAAATAAGTACTAAATTGATTATTTTTTATACAAAGATATTAACTTAAATTTTTTTTTTTATAAAAATCACCTTTTTCTCGAAATTCACAAAAAATAAGAGGTCTATGGAGGGATTTACCTCAAAACTGGCAAACTTCATCTCTAGGATGTATTTGAAGTGCAAAATTCATTTTTTTTAAATTTGTTTAAGAAAATTTTTTAAAAACTGAAAATGGAGTTTTAAACATTATGCCAAAAAATTTATGCGTTTTCATACCCTCCACCATATATGGTAAGGGTATATATCAGTTTGTCATTCCGTTTGTAATATGTCGAAATATAGGTTTAAGACCCCATAAAGTATATATATTCGTGATCCTTATGCAATTTTAAGTCGATTTAGCGATGTCCGTCTGTCTGTCTGTCTGTTGAAATCACGATCACGACGCGAAGACGCAAGCGGGGGTGCCTATTTTTACCCAGATTATTGAACATCCTCCCGAGCAGTTTGGTATTTAAAATGAGCAAAATCGGTCAAGCGGTTCAAAAGTTATAAGTGAAAATGTGAAGGTACATCTAAATTTTCCATACAAATTTGTACAATTTTTCTGTATCTATTTTTTTTCTGTTAAATAAGTAAAAATGTTGTTAAGTCTTCTTCTTGTTCGATTACATTTACTGTCTTACATACTATGATAACTAAGTTAACGTAAAAATTATCAATGTTAAAGTCGCTAACAGAGCAGACCTCTGTGAATAACATTGCTAAAACTAAATAACAAAAGTTCGTTACATAAATTGACAAAACATATTCATATTACAGTTCATGCAAAATTTAGTATATACGTATATCATCTTCATCCCCTTTGGTGGAGGGTATTCAAAGATTCGGCACAGCCGAATTTAGCCCTTTTTTACTTGTTTGCCTTAAGATTGACAGACAGGTAATAAAAAATATATTTCATATCTGATTATTTATAAGTACCCAGCAAAAAAAAAAAAAGATGCAAAAAAAAAAAGAAAAAGAAGCAGTGATTTTGATTCCGATGTTGTGAAAATTTGGATCGGAACCAATGATTTTTACATAGAGGTGTCATAGGGTGGAAGTTTTCTTTTATAATCCTTTTTCATTGCATCTAAAGCCCTTTTTATGGTTTAGTGAAAAATGAGATCTTTTGATCTTCCCGAATAAATTTTGAATTTTAATTTTAACAGGACATTAGTAATCGGGCCTAAGACTCATTTTCACAATCTTCTGTTAGCTTCTACCTGAGAATTTAACTGGCACATATGTTGTTGTTTCTGGTAAATTGTACGTTAAAGATTAAAACAAATCACTTTAACTTAAACCATAATTATACAATAAGTGTCAAATTTTTATAAAAATATATATGATTAGTGTTTAACTTTGGTTGTTTTCAAAATAAGTTACCCGTGATAGATTTAAAAAGTGTTAATTTTCATTAAAAATCACATTTTTGGAAGTTGTGAAAAAGAACTTCCTTAGAAGAGAAAAATCAGGACTAAACGATATTTTGGAATCAATGAACAATTAATTCCTTAAGAATCACTTCCATTGGGCTGGGTATATAAGGGCGGATCAATAAGTCCGTGACTTTTCAAAGTTCCCTCGTAGTTATATGAAATGCAACACTGCTCCCATCAAGTACCACCTGTTAATAGACTACTGTCAAATTTTAAGCTAGTTCCGTCATTTACTTTGCGTTTAAACAGCTGTTCAAAACATACAACCTCGTGGATTTTTTTAAAAATGGAAAAAAGTGAATTTCGAGTGCTTATTAAACATTATTTTTTGCGAAAAAACCGTGAATCAAACCAAGGAAAAGCTGAATAAATACTATGGGGACTCTGGACCATCGATTTCAATGGTAATAAAGGGTTTACTGACTTTCGTTGTGGTCGCACAAGTACAAATAACGCTGAACGTTCTGTACGGCCAATTGAAGACAATACACACGCCCTCGTAAAAGTGCAAATTTGAAATTTTTATGACTGTTAAGATTAGAGATGGGCACGTTAGCGATTTTTGACTCACGAACCAAAAATTACAATAATGCACGATAATTCTTTATAATGGGTACTCCTCGATTTAAGAAAAATTTACTAAAGTTTTTTTTTAACTTATCTGAAGAAATTTTTAGGTAAAAAGTCCTATACCTAAACTAAATTATACCTCAAAAATTAAAAAAACTTTAACTTAAAAGAAGTAATATTTTATTAAAATTTTTAAAATTTATCTGAACTAAATTGCATTAAAATTTTTCCTAGAAACAGTTCATCAGTTTCTAAAACCAAATAATTTTTTATTATTACATAGGAAAAAATTTATTAACTTTTTGTTTTTAATTGCCTGAACTAATTTTTAGAAAACAATTCTTAATAATTAGAAAATGGCAGACTTAAAAACTGAATTTAGAAATGGCTTTCTAAAATTTAGTTAATTTTACTACTGGCGAAAAAAAAAATAAACACACGTTAAGTTCAAATACTTTCTCATTTTAAATCAAACTTAATATTATTATATTGAGGTATGGAAATTTCTTAAAACTGAGAAGTTTTTGTAAAAAATTGATAAATGTTTACTTAATAAACTTGTTTTTTTTTTCTCCTAAAATCAAGAAATATTATTTAGGAAAGATATGCACTATTTGTGAGCAAATAAACTATTTCGTTTTTACCCAAACATAAGGATTTTTTTTATCATTTTAAGACAAATTTTCAAGTTTAAATAAAATTTGACTTAAATTGAGAAAATTTCAAACTAATTTTAAAGGAAATTTTAGATTTATTTTTAGTTCATGTCTTTTTTTGAGTGTATGCATACAATTGGTTTTTCCATAAAACACGACAACTGGAGCCACTGTAATTTATTCCTACTTTTTTATATGCGTAAAAATTAAATGAAGCCAGTTTTAGGGATTTATCCCCAAATTGGGGGAATGGGGATAAAAAGTTCCGCTTAAGGATCCGGGGATCTGTTGGGGATGACAACAAAATTTAAGGGGATTTTTGGGGATAAATTATTTTCTTAATTTTTAGAGTTGTAAAGTGTGCATAACCCAATACTACGCAATCCTTTTTTCATTCATACCAAAAACGGTTATATTTTCATAATGTTTTTCAGACCACATTACGATTACATATATACAGAAAAGTACAACTATGGCAGTATTGAGTAGGTACTCAAAAGCTGTGTTTATGTGGCAAGCTATCAACGTTGGTTTGTGATGGGTATGAACGTTAAGCGTTAACGCTAAACGTTGCCTTATATCAAATTTACGTGGGAATGATATTAGTAAATTTTGATGTTCTGATTACGGGATTTGTATTTGGGACTTCCCATCAACATTCTCTTGAATTCAGCAGAAAAGAAATGTCCTGGCCCATCTAAAAATCGAAATATATATGAGCATACATGATGATACATGGACCTGTATATGATCATACACGGGCATACATGGTCATATACGTCCATACATTGTTCAATACATGACCATACATGATCTCATATATGATCATATATCTTCGGATCCGAAATTTGAGGGTATATGGACGTATATGATCATATACGAGCATACATGAATAATATATGAGCATGTATGATAATATATGCACATATATCACCATATACCCCCAAATTTCGGATCCGAAGATATATGGTCATATATGAGATCATGTATGGTCATGTATTGAACAATGTATGGACGTATATGACCATGTATGCCCATGTATGATCATATACAGGCCCATGTATGATCATGTATGCTCATATATATTTCGATTTTTAGATGGGGGGTTAAAATAATAACTTCTCTTAATTCTAAATTTGTCAGAAGTACAAATCAATTGAATGTAAAACTTGCAAATTATTTGCATTACAAAAATTTATTTTATGTATTTTAATTTGATTTGGGGAAAAGAATATAACAATTTGATAATTGGGGATAACCCCCCAAAAAGACTGGCAACACTGAATGAAGTTCAGCAAAAAAAAACAACATAATAAACAGGTACAAGTAACAACTAAAAAAAAAGTTGTTTCTTTTATAGTTTAAAAACATTAATATGTATGAAAAGAAAAAATTGGCACTAAAACGTTACATTACGCAAGAACTTCCAATTGCGGTCGTTCAAAAAGGTATAAACACAACATATGAATGCAATATGAGTACATTACATACGGTAAAGTTGAACAGTGTCCAGAAGAGGGGACAAGAGCGGAAAGAAAGAGTAGTACAATAAAAAAATAAACGGGCCACGACAAGCCAGTCTTCTTTATATTATATTATTTTAAGCATTAAATGTTTTGGATGGTAGAGCAAGTAACTCACGCGTTTCCAATTGCAAGATATCTCTAAAGCGAAAAAAGAAACTTAAAAGTAGAACATAGTTTTTATTGCACGACTGCAAAAATAAATTAAGAAATTAGTTTCTTACTATCGGTGTATACAGAGGTTGCAAGATTTCATTCTACATTCAATGAATTCCCTAAAAATCGTATCCTATTTTCTTTTAAATTGAATGAATTACCGGTTAATAATAAATTCATTCGATTTAAAAAGAATTTATTGCTTCGGATTCATTCGATTGTACTCACCTACATATATGGAATTCAATCACTTTATTCTTATTCTGAATTTAATCGATATTTAATTTGGGAGTTTTATCAATTTTATTCATGCCATTTTAAAACTTGGTAAATTATAAATTTGGCTTTCGTGGGGCATAACTCGGATGCCTTTAAAGAAAATTCAAATTTCTCGAATACTATTAAATATTTTGAAGATTTTCTCATTGCATTTTTTGTTTAGAGGCAGCCCATTTTTATAAAATTTTCTAATTTCCAACAGGGACAAATAAATAAACTGCCTTAGCTACATACACTCAGAAAAAAAAGTTAGTAGAATAATTTGTAAACGGTTTTCAATCCCACTTTACTATTTTTGTACTGATTTTTAGTAAAAAATCTTTTTGCTATTTACATTTTGCAAATTACAGAATTTTTACAGAATATTTACAAATTTTTGTTGCTAATTTCAGAAATCATTTTACAAATATTTGAAAACCGATTTGCTAAAATTAGCAAAAAAAATTACTAATTTTAAAAAAGTGAATATTGAAGACAATTTTATTTCAAATTAAAACTTACACCTACAAACTTAAATTGCCCTAAAATGTTAAATAGATTAAAAAAAGGACATCTACTTAAAATAGCACTAAAAAGTTTTTTTTTAGTTCTAAAAATCAGCATTAAAAGAAATAAATTTTTACCTTAAAAGTAAAAAAAATATACTGAAATATTTTTCAAACCAGAAATTACCAAATTAAAACAAAATGATAAATTCGTTTATGTTTTTACAATTTTTAAACTTTTGATTTTTTTTTTAATTTTGCCTAAAATATATTTTGAAAAAAATAAATAAAATAAAAAAATTTTGATGCTCGATAAAAAAAATAAATTTGAAATTTTGTACTAATATTTATAATATTTAGTAATTTTTTTTGCTGATTTTAGCAAACAGATTTTAAATTCCACTTTACAAAAAGTTTACTAAAATTTAGTAGCGGCATCTATTTTTTTCTACAAATTTCATTGTTCTACACGTCAGCAGACATGTGTTGCTAAGATTAGCAAAAAATACCGCTGGGCTCAAATTAGCAAAGTTTCCCGTTTAACAGCAAAATTTTCAATTGCCATTACAGACTTTTTTTGGTGAGTGTACTGTCGCACCGTGGTAAAACACTGTTTACAATACGTTTACCTATGTGCATATTCTATAAGACCATTATCGTTTATCGTCCACTTACGAAGTTTAATATCTACCATATTACATACAAATTTAAACTGTTTTTACGAATTTGGTAAAATACAGTTATTTCCAATCTTATAGTTTAACTGTTTGGTAAGTAATATCTGCAAAACGATAGAATTTTAACTTTGAAAGTGAACGATAATCGTTGCTCGTCTTATAGAATCTGTCCACTGGTTTGGGCTTCAGCAATGATTTCGTTTGAGGTACGACATCGTATTGATGACTTTAAAGCTGTGATTGTACAGCAAGTTATTTTCGAAAATCCGAAATAAATTTGATATTACTTCACATAAAAAGTTAACGCGTAGAATTATTGACATTCTTCTCAACCTCTTTAACATTGATGCTATCAGTTAATAGTGAATGATCCTGTTGACATCTTGCCGCACAGACACAGCAAATGTACAAGGGCCCTAAAGCTAGAATTAACTATACAAAACGTGACGTATCTCCATATGGTTTTCTCGATTTAACTGATTCATTTAGATTGAATCAGCTGATTCATCACGTTACGTATAAATCATTCTCTTTAAATGCAATTCTCAACAAAAACTTCTAATAATTAAATAAAAATAGAATTCAAGGAAATTTTAATTTATGATTTAACTGAGAATTCCATTAATAATTCTTGTTTTCTTTTTTTTTTTTGTAAGATACTATAAAATTTTCTCTAACAAAGTGACAACATTATTAAATTTTAAAATCGAAACAGATTCAGTGTGACAACTGAATTTTTTGCCAGCTGAATGGTTTCTTACTAGCAACTAAATTATTTTGTTGTCACAATCAAATGTATTCCTGATACAATTCAAATATATTGCTTTGTAAAATTGTAAATTGAGAATTCATCACATTTTATGGCTATTGTCAAATAAAGGGTGTCCCAAGAAGAACGCAATTTTTAAATCTGGCAACATTCGAAGTGTCATTGTTTGACATTTGAACAATTGTTATTGTTTGCTAGTAGAAGGTACGAGGTTAGTAAAAATGGAGCGCTACACGAATGAACAACGCATTCTCATTGTGAAATTGTTTTACCAAAATGGTGAAAGTTTTGCGGCTACAGTTCACAAATTGCGATCAATTTGGGGTCACAATAATGCTCCAAAAGAGTCAACTGTAAAGAGATTAATGGATAAATTTGCCGAAACTGGGTCTGGGTAAAGACAACAACGCGCCATCGACCAGGTCGATCGACCGAAAATGTCGCAGCTGTACGTGATGATGTCGCTCAAACTCCATTCACCTCAATTCGACACCGAGCTCAGCAAATTGGTGTCTCTAAATCCACTTTGCAGCGAATTTTGACGAAAGATTTGCATCTTCATGCATACAAAGTTCAATTGACTCAGCTGACAGCGAAGGGAGTTCGTTAATTGGGTATTGGAGAGACAACATGAAAATGCTGATTTTGCCGATAAAATCATCTTCAGTGACGAGGCCCATTTTCATCTTGATGGCTTCGTCAATAGGCAGAATTGTCGCATTTGGGGTGAGGAATTCCTCGAGTGATTCACGAGAAGCAAATGCATCCTCAACGTGTCACTGTGTGGTGTGGTTTTTGGGCTGGAGGAATCATTGGACCTTTTTTTTATGAAAATGGGGCAGGTCAAGCGCAAACAGTCAATGGTGTTCGGTATCGTGAAATGATAACCAGATTTTTCTTGCCTAGAATTGAAGAAATGAATGTGGAGGGCATGTGGTTCCAACAAGACGGCGCCACATGTCATACAGCCAGAGAAACAATTCAATTGCTGCATCAGTCATTTCCCGGTCGTGTTATTTCGCGTTTTGTAGATCAGAATTTGCCGCCTAGATCGTGCGATTTAACACCATTAGATTTTTTTCTTTGGGGTTTTTTGAAGTCGATGGTTTACGCGACTAAGCCGACGACGACTCAAGCCTTAAAAGAGGAAATTGGACGCTGCATTAATGAAATACCGCAGCATTCATGCAAAACGGTCATTGAAAATTTCATTAAAAGATCGCGTGCATGCCAGCAAAGCCGCGGCGGCCATCTGCACGATATATTGTTCCATACATAACCTCATTCTGTCTACTTTACGATATAATAAAGTTTCACGATTTTTTTTTTAAATATCTGTGTTTTATTTAAAATTTAAAAATTGCGTTCTTCTTGGGAAAATCGAATTAAGGATTGAATTCCTTAAAAGCTCTGGGTGTATATCACAGCTTTAAAGATAAATAGAAAGTGTATAAACCAATGAGTGGGCTTTACTTGAAATCAAAAAGAAAATTTAACAAAATTGTTAATATATTCATGGGAGGCCAGACATGAATGTGGGTGAAAATAAAAAATGAACTTCCGGTAGGAACAGGGAAAGAAATTTTTTAAGGACAAGTACCTGTATTAAGAAAAATAATTTATGAGTAAATTGAATAAATTTGCATTAAGCCGACTAATGATCAGAAGAGGAGCAGCAACATTTAAAATAATAAAAATTACTCTTTAGACTTCCATCTAAACTTATTGTCGTCTAAGGGCAGGTTTGCACGTTGACTAACTTCATTTACTATTAAAAGTGGCGGAGGGGCCCCAAATTTTTATTTTGTGAAACTTACTTTAAACCTCTATTTTTATTAATTTCAACTTTTTGCTTCTTTGGTTCGATATTAGTATTTTCAATTAGGTCAATCGATTAACCGGTTAAACGATTAATCGCCTCTATTTCGGTTAATGTCGAAACAAATAATTAAAAACTCAAACAATTATTCGACCCGAATAATTGGTTCAAATAGGTTGATTAACCGGTTAAACTTTTTATATATTATTTTTTCTATTATATTTTTAATAAAATCTTCCTAATTTATTTAACTTTGGAAAAGAATATGCCAAGAAAAGCTTAGAAATAATCATTAACTAAAAACACAATCAACCAAATCTATTCTTTTAGAACAACTTCAATAGAACTAGATTACCTTAACTTAAATGTATAATATAACTAACTAGAACTAGCTTCAGAAGGGGTTCTGGAAATATCTGGATACTTTTGGAATAATTTCAAACAAAAGTGTTTGGTGTTAAAACTGACAGAAAAACAGATTATTAAGGGAAAGAAGAGAAATAATTCACTTTCGAAAATTCTCAATTCCGTTTTGCGTTATCTCGCTTAGTTTTCGAGATATTCGCCATTTTATAAAATGCCCATTTTTTAAAGTGTTTAGTATCTCGAAAACTAAGCGAGATAGTGCAAAACGGACAAAATTTGTGCTCTTGTAGAGTGTTAATATAGCGCGATAATAAAAATGGGCCAGGTCCGAAAGACATCCCGAGGAGGCTGTTTTATAAAAATTCTATGAAATCCTTTGGGTTTAAAATTAAATTAATCGTGATTTAAAAAAATTATTTTAATTCGCGAATCAAATCATATTTGAGAATCGAAATAATTATTTTTTTGATTCGCGAATCAAATCAAAATCAAATATTGTAGTAAATAATTCAATCAGAAAAATTAATTGGCAAAATAATTCGTCAAAATTTAAATCAGATTTGAAAATTGATTTAAGGAATTATGTTTTAAAATATGAATAGTTAAATTTTTGTAAAATTACATTTCGTATTAACAGTAGTACAAAATAATAAATACGGATAGACATGGATGGATATCGTGGGTAACATAAAGCGTGGTTAAATTTTAAGGGCCGATGTTGTTTTTGAATAAAACACAAATTATTTAGGAAATTATTGTCATTTATTTTTATTATGATAATATGGTATGGTTCAATTATGTATGGAACAAAATATCGGCCAAATGGCCGCCGCGACCTCGGCGACACACCTCCATCCGATGGTTCAAATTTTTGATGACGCTGAGGCATAATTGAGGTTCTATGCCGTTAATGTGCTCTTGAATTGTTGCTGGCTTATCGACGTACACCTTTTCTTTCAAATAACCCCAAAGAAAGAAGTCCAACGGTGTCAAATCACTTGATCTTGGCGGCCAATTGACATCGCCACCACGTGAGATAACAAGGCCATTGAATTTGTCGCGCAAAAGAGCCATTGTTTCGTTAGCTGTGTGGCAAGTGGCACCGTCCAGTTGGCTTCAAGAATTCCGTTATGATCTCGCGATAGCGAATACCGACGACGAGTCGAGGTTGACGGCTATTCTGCCACACTATCGCGAACAACAGCATTGTTTTCCGCAAAATGAACTTGGCGAGCATGCACAGTTGTTTTCTCATTTCCTACATACCCGATTTGCAGAAATATGTGCACAAATATCCCGATTTTGGACACATTTGGTCGATTATGCTGATCAAAAAAATCAAAAAGTGCATTTTGATTTGAACGCCCATTTTCATAATAAGCCTGAATAACTTTAACGCGTTGCTCGATTGTGTATCTTTCCATGGTTCAAATTGAGTTTATCTGAAATTGAGAAATGTCAAATGAAATGCAGAAAAAAACTTGACGTTAAGGTGTGGTTTGCATTCAACATCGGCCCTTAAAAATTAACCACCCTTTATATCCCTTAAATATAAATTGTGATCTACTTCCAATATGAATTTTTTCTTAAAAATTCACCATTCAATATATAAATAATTTACAATGATTAAAAAATATATTCGTAATGCAAGGTTACTTTAACAGAATTTTTTTTTTTCAAAATTTGTACATTTTCTTTTTTGGGATATTTTAAGAAATTTCCCCAAAAAAAAAAAATCAAAATCATAATTTTCCTCAAAAAAACAATCACATCATTTAACATTGTACAAAGTACATAACATATAAATGAAATGTTTAAATTGTTTTTAAAGAACAACAATTATACACATGTCAAAATTTATGCCAATTTCATGTTCCATATCTTTCCACATTTGCAATCAGAAAAGTCAAGTATGGAATTGTTGTATCGTTGTTTTTCCTGTTTTATATAAAACAGTTTTTTACTTTTTCATTTCTACGACATTTACGCGTAAAAATTAATTAAAAATACTTGACTTTTTGGCATATGGTTACGTTAATGAGAACGCAACTCAAGTATGTAAAAAAAAAGTAAAAAGTAAAAAAAAGCAGAAGCAGAAGCAACAGCGGTATCAGTATCAGTATCAACATTTCAAAAGTAGTCTTTCTTTTATATTACAATTATTTCAATATTTGCGCTAAATTTATTAAAAGTTGTACATTTGTATGTTGTTGAATGTGTTTTTACAATTTTTATTAATTATATGTACATGTTTTCTTTTTGCAATAATTCATCAATATACCCTACACTCTGTAGTACAGTGTATATTGTGTTTGTAACCATCAAACATAATGGGCGTAGACCTACATACCTTTAATTTTATCAATCGACTCAGATCTGCCTCGTCTATGAAAAATGAACGAAACTTGTAATCAAAATATAGTTCACAATACCAAAGTATAGAAGTTTGAATTGAATTGACAGAACCTGTATAGTTTTATTCATGTATGGGGTAGTATTTATTTCAGGCAAATATATTGTTATATTCTTTATATCGTTTTAAAGGCCGAAAAGTTTGAAAGCCAAAAGTTACCAAGACTCCCTAAAAATTTACCATGGCCATTTTGGATTTATCTTAAAAACTTTATATCTCGGAACCCAGAACTAAAATAACACAGTTCAACACAATAAAAAATTACGGGTGTCGGCGTTTTGATAGTTTACATCGGAATTTCATTTTAGAGGCGGTTAAAGTTTCCCAGCTCTGTCCTGTTCTTGCAGCATATCGGTATATAAGAATATGTTTTCTTTACATCTTTTGTTGAACATATTAACCCTCTAACTCCCCCTCATAAGGGCATTTTTTGGCTTTGTTCTAACTAATTGTAAAAAACATTCCGAAAAAGGGGAAAGGCGTGGATGAAATGTTCTACAAAAATGTTGGCCAAAAAATTATACTATATATGTCAGAACACACCAAAACCGAAAACTTAACGCAAACACCAAAAACTAATCAAATTCAAGATTGCTCATCAGATTTATAGTCAAATTTTGGGATGACCTAAATATTATGTAGGTGATCCCAAATTAATTTAATTTGACATTTCTTTGTTTCACTGTTTGGCAAATTCAACCATGGTTAAGTACACAATTGAACAGCACGTTAAGATTGTTGAATCCTTTTACGGAAATGGGCCTTCAAATCAAAATGCATTTTGTGTACTTAGTGATTTGTTTGGTCAGCATAACCGACCAAATGTGTCCTCAATCGGGAGAATTTTGTGCAAATTCCGGCAAACCGGGTCTGCAGGAAATGTGAAAACACCTTTGCATGCTCGCCCAGTTCGTTCTGCGGAAAACATTGCTGTTGTTCGCGATAGTGTGGTAGAAGAGCCGTCAACCTCGAATCGTCGTCGTGCCGATGATAACGGACTTCTTGTGGTCAGAACTTGAGGATGTGGACCTGGACGATATGTGGTTCCAAAAGGATGGTGCCACTTGCCGCACAGCCAATGAAACAATGGCTCTTTTGCGCGAAAAATTCAATGGCCGTGTTTTCCCACGTCGTGGCGATGTTAATTGGCCGCCACGATCATGTGAATTGACACCGTTGGACTTCTTTCCTTGGGGTTATTTGAAAGAAAAGGTGTACGTCGATAAGCCAGCAACAATTCAAGAGCTGAAGGATTATATAATTCGTCAGATTAACAACATTGAACCTCAATTATGTCTCAGAGTCATTGAAAATCATCGGATAGAAGTATGCCACCGAAGCCGTGGCGAGCATTTGGCCGATATTTTGTTTCACACATAATTGTCATAGATACTTCTATCATAACAAAAAAAAAAAATTAAGATAGGGTATCATATATAGTCGGCATGACCGACTTTTGTTTTATTAGTTTTAAAGTTATGATAAATTTGGCATTAATGTATTAGATGTGATAAATTTAAAAATTCATTATCCATACTAATGCTAAAATAAATTATAATGTAAATACATACATTGTTATAATCAGATTCCTTTGATATCTGTGGTTTATGTTATTCTAACCTAGTTCAGCATTATATCTGAAAGAAAACTTCAAAAAGATTTTTTAAAAAAAGCTAAAATTGCTTATGTAATGCAATGTGACAAATCAGCTGATTCAATCTAAATAAATGAGTTAAAAAGTGACAACCATATGGTATGTCACGTTACGTATCGCTAAGCGTCGGCCCAGAATAACAATGTGACTTATAAATATTGTGGCTGTGAGAGAAAATAGAGCCAAAATAACGAAGTACGATGGTGACTCCAATGACTGTCATGTTTATTTTAGAGTAAAGAGTACAGTAGAGGTCTTTTTCTCCTCAGTATCTCATTCGTTTCCTAACAACATACTATTTTCTTATTGTTTTATTTAAAATCTTATAAAAACAAAATTTATTATTTCAATAAAAATTTAGAAATCGCATACAAAAAATTGGTTTATATTACGTTCTACATTCGTTGTGGATGCATTGGCTTCTAGACAATGAGGTGAGGGTTTTCCGATCGCCAGATGTGACAATTTTGTTTGTTTTCAAAGCCGACGAGATAAAAATGCGTCTCATCAGAAGATATAATTTTTCCAAATTCGATGTTTGATGGGAGCTTCTGAAAGACCCAAACTGAGAAGCCGTAACGAAGTGGCTGATCATTTGCCTTGAGTTGCTGGGTCAATTAGACCTTGTAGCGAATAATCCACAACCTTTGTGCAAAATTCTCGTCATGCTGGTGGGTGAAATGCCAAGTTGTTGAGATCGATGGCGGGTCAATGTTCTTGGATTGAGTTTGCACACTTTCGGCCGCAGCAGCCACATTCCGATGAGAATATAGCGGGAACCATGTGTATTGCCCACTAGTAAGCCAGTCTCACTCACTTTGGAAATAAGTTTGACTCATTTCGATCCTCGGAGGTATGATACTGGCTGACAGTCAATGCTTCGAGCAAAAAAATCTATCAGTGTCAAAATAACATTGTATGATTTAAAAAGATACATGTATTTGAAACACCTTGTATGCATTAAAGTGGGCCGAAGTTAAAAAGTTTTTGATTCTAAAGTTGTAATAGGAAAAATTAAATTTTGAAAATCGGTTACGTTTTCCGGTTTCGATAAGCGATAAGCGTAAGTCCGCGTGCCGAAGAATCGCCTTAATTTTTAATAGTTAATTTAATATTGTGATTAGGATTGGGAATTCCAGGACATTTTCTTACAAATTTTGCGTACTGACGATGATATTTTGTATTCACTGTATCCAGTAAAAACTTCAATATTAAATTGAAAATAAATATGTATTTTTAATTATTTATTTTTGGAATAAATTTATTTTTTTATATTCATTCTTAAGAAAAATGTTTGCAAACAAAATTTTTTATTTCTCAAAAAGCAAGGAATCACTGGCGCATGTCATAAAAATTGCAATTTGAAATTAAGAAAATTTACAAAAATAAAAACGATTTATTTGGGTTATTGATATTTAAAAAACAATTAAAAGAATTTCCTGAATTCTCTTTTTTATAGTTTTTCTTAAAAAAAATAATAAAATTGCAACAGAAAAAAGAAGAAAAATAAAAAACAACGACAAGACAGACAGCAAACAAATTACAAAACATTGTAAAATTATAATTAACAAATGTTTATAATAAAAAAAGAGTTAAACAAAATATTTAACGTTTTTTATGTTTTTTTTTTAACATGAAGAAAATTGTACAGATTGTATATGTAGTGGTAGTGCTTATAGTTTGAGTGAATGTAAATCGTTTATAAGTGTAATTTAAGTTGTTAAATATGATGTTATTGTTAGGTAGTTAAGGTTATTATTACTGTTGTTGTTGTTGTTGTATGTATCTTTCACTTTATTGTTGTACGAACAAAGTGAGTAGTAGAATTACAAAAGACAGAGACTGACTGGTTAGTTGGGTTGGTTGGTAGGTTGCTTAGTTATGTTTAGGTCGGTCACATACTTTATAATTTGGGTTGGGTATGGTACGTAAAATATTTATTAGGGTTATAACTTTTATACAGTTTCTTTTTTTTGTTTTGCAAATATTCGAATTTATCATAAAGAACTATAGAGAAAAATTTTAATAATTTTGTCTGTGTCGTCAAAAAAGTTCACTTACAATTTTTATTTTTTTTTAATTTATTTTCAATGCCTTCTAATCTAATCTTGTATCTACCCTGTAGGAAATGTCGATAGTGAAACTGTACTGATTCACTATTGACTTTGTCACCAGTACTTCTGACTAATTATGCCCCAGCCAACGCTTTCTGCTGTAGACATTTTACATGTGCGTGTCATTGCGAATCTACACAACTATTGACTAGGTAATTCTAGTAGAGTATTCAAAAAACCGGCCTTTTGAAAAAACCGGTTTCGGTTTTCTTCGAAAAATCTAATTTTAAAAAAACCGGTTTCGGTTTCGGTTTTTGCAGAAAAAACCGGTCAACCGGTTTTTTTTTGTTTTTTTTTTAATTTGAATAAAAAGCTTATATAATTTGTTAAAAAACAGAATTTAATAAAGCTAGAAGTGGAAAATACTCTTTCACTAATAGTAGATGTTGGACAAATAGTCAAAAGACAATTATATAAATTGTCCAACTTTTCAGTTCTTTTGTCGCATTTATCAAGATATATGAAATCATCATATGTAACCTTCTCCGAGAAAAGGGACCTAGTGTGTCAAAAAACAGGTTTGGACTGAAGAGTGGATTCTGGTACCTAAAAGGGTGTAGAATAAGATGAAATGAGTTAGATTTCTGATAAAAATTTATTTACCCCATAAAAACGTACAAAACGAATTTGGAAAAATCGATAAAAATGGAAAAACATTAAAATTTTACTATTTTTGATTTTAAATTGTTTTTAAATTGTCATTCTAAAAGCGAAAAAAAAAATACGTCACCACATAGGCAAGACGTCACCAAAGTCGGCACCCAATCATAACCAACCATACCAAATCGCATTTCCCAACTGAAGGTGTGTTCACAGTGATAATGCGTTATAAAACTTTAAATGTTTTTATCCCAAAACTTCACTTTGAATGCTCTTTGTGTTATAAAGATCAGAAATTAAACTATTTGAATTTGGAATATCCTCAGTTAAGTCTTCATCGGAATCTATCAGACTTACATCTAAATCTTCATAACCAAACAAACGATTATAAAAGTGTTCGGAAAAACTAAAAGAGATGAAGTAACCCAGTTGGTGATGTAATTAAAAAAACCGGTTAGCCGAACAAAAAAGACCGGTTTTCGGTTTTCTTCGAATTTACAAAATATTCGAAACCGATCGGTTTTTAAAAATAAAGAAACCGGTTGACCGGTTTTCGGTTTTTGAATACTCTAAATTCTAGTCTACACTTTTGGTTACTTTATTTTGTTTCATAAAAAAATATTTTTTCTTGGAAATTAGGAAAACTAACTAGTTTGTTTTTAATTTATTATTTTTTTTTTTGAATAGAATATTGAAAATAATTTAAACGTTTTCCAACAAAAAAATCCCATACCAAATTTTATTATTTTTTTAAAATTAGAAAACTTTTACTTGAAAAAAAGAATATTTTATTGAAATTTATCTGAACTAAGTTGCATGAAATAGTTCATCAGTTTCTAAAATAAAGTAAATTTTTATTATTACATAGGAAACAATTTATTACTTTTGTTTTTAATTGCCAGAACTAATTTTTAGAAAAAAATTCCTAAAAATTAGGAAGTGGTATACTTGAAAATTGAATTTGGAAATGGCTTTGTAAAACTTAGTTAATTTTACTACTCGCGGAAAAATAATAAACACACATTAAGTTCAAACTTGAGATTAATTGCTCACCAAACTCGCCTCACAGTACATTCATGGTATCACGTGCCGTCTGGCATGAAGCACCATCTTGTTGAAACCACATGTCAACCAATTCCAATTCTTCCATTTTGGGTAAAAAAAAAGTGATTGCATTGCACGGTACCTTGCATCGCACGGTAACTTGTCATTGAGCAAAATTCTTCTCAGTACGCACTCTTCGCATACGGGTTGGTGGATTAATGTCCAATAAAGTTAATCTCGTGAGAAATTTGGTCACAACAGCTTGAATAGCCTGTTCGGTGGGTCGATTATGAGGACCATTAAATGCCGAAAAGCATTTCTCACACAGCACGAATTTTGATAATAAAATTCTATAATTTTTGGCTTTGCCATATGTCAGGCATATTGTTTTTAACACAGAGAAAATTTACAATGTAAAACCTTTATAAGCTTAGTATATTGTTTTTCACTCGAACTTTAAAATAATAAAATTAATATTTTTTTATTTTATAGGAAAAAGAAAATCACTATAAACTTCAAAAATTTGAGTGAAAACAATTTGTAATAAAACTTGACGTGAAATTCATAATAGTGAAAAATATTTTTTTTTTTTTTTGTATGGAGTAAAACAGTTTTTTCACGTGAAGCATTTTCTAAAAAAACTTTAATAAAAAAATCTTGAATTCACTCATAACGAGATTAGTTTTCGACAATATGTTTTATTATTCTATATTATTGAAAAGGTATTTTAGAGTTGTCGTTAACGGTATAATTTTAATCCTACTCAGTTGAGTAGTTTTTAGAATATTCGAGGAAACAATTTCAATTTAAGTGGCCTGCCCAACCGGGAGAAAACTATTTATTCTTCTAATCAAGGTTGGCAACAGATACCTTTTTATTACCATTTTTCGCTTCAAAACGCTTTCAAACTGATTTCCGATACCAATATGGAAACTCTTAATTTCTCAAAATACCGATATTCAAAAACATTTTCCTTAATACCGGTATTGGTGAATCGGTTTTTTAAAAAAATAATTTTTACGTTTTTAACAAAAAATATATCTTTTTTTTCTTCAATTGTTAATTAAACTTGTTTGTTTATTTTATAAAAATTAGTATTGCTTTTCCTAAGAAAATAAAGCGAAAAGTTATTTCCTTGGGGAATTAAACGAAAAAGTTAATTCCTTCAGGAAATAATTCCTTAAAATTAGTTCCTTGAATTAATTAAAATTGAATAAGAATTCCTTAATTTCAAATCTTAAAGTTTTAATCAAGGACTTCATTTATGAATCTTATTTTTTTTAATACATTCACAGGAATTAATTCCTTTTCTTGTTAATAAATTCATTCCTTAAGTTAAAAAAATTGAATAAAATTTTAGGGAATTCATTTAAAAAAGGAATTAATTCTATTTTTCTTGTGTTTGTTTGCACTATGCCAAAAATTTGGTTATATCCCTAATATTTATACTTACTACTCATTACACGATCACTTACTTGCGTAGTACAAAATTTAATGTAGGTAAAGAAAATATTTATAAAAAAAAAAAAAATAATATGTTGTATATGATTTCAAGTAAATCTTCCATGTGGCATGTTAAACACAAGTAAAAAAAAAAAAGAAAAAAGACATGAAAAATATAATTGTTCATATAGAGAGGATCACATGTTAAACTAGTTCGTGTAGATAGAAAAAAGATATGTGTACCTAGATTACGGTGACAGCGATGTGTGTGTATGCGTAACATTTTTTGATATTATTCCGTGAATTGGAAAATAATTATTTTTTAATTTATTCAAATAATTTTAAATTCGATCGGGGCTGCGTGTTAAACAAGTCTAATTTGTCCTAAATTTTCAGCATAAACATTTGGGACTCCGTGTCACCGAATGCTGCCCGACAACTCTCGAATATCCATGATATTTATAAAATGTTGTCACCCTAATGTACTTATTACAGCAAACGTCAAATAACTTGATCGGCCTTTCAATCATTATATGTATGTGTATGTAATGTTAGAGTTACCAAGCAAATATGTTTTAATCATACAATAGAGAGCTCAGAAAACAGTAAAAGTCGAATGCATGCAGCTAGCTTAATGATCCAATATTTTGTACCATTAGGAATTTGTATGTTTTCCAACAATACTAGAATTAGTTTACCTGTTCATCCAAGTTGTCCCTGTATTCAAAAAAATCTTAATCTTGTGAAAAACATACTGAAAATAATACGTGTAAATGTAGCGGTACACAGAAAAAACTGATTTGTTGTTACCGAAATTCGGACTTGGTGTGATCCATTGATATTATAGTTTCAAGATGGCACTGCCATTTAGGATGGTCTGCACCACAAACACTTTATCTTGGTTGGCTCGAAGTAGGAACAATTTTGTAACTCTTTTGCAGAGGATCTAGAGATATGGGTTAAGCTGCGGCTTCAATTCAAAATCGGTTAGACTTACGTGAGTCACAGGTAACAATCTGTCTTTTGCAAACGAGAGGAATGGTTCTAAGTCGGTCGATTGTACACGGCTGTGTTGGGTATAAAATCTTCGGGCCCGGATCCGGAGATTTGTAGGGGATTCATCATCACTTTTTAAATTAAAAACGAGTAAAAAGGGCTTAAATTTGGCTGTGCCGAATCTTTGAATACCCTCTACCAATATCCAAAAAAAAATATTCTTTACTGTTTTTGATACAAATAATGTAAAAACTTTTGAAGTAAAATCATGGGAGGTGAAAAAATTTTTTGAGGTGAAAAACTTTTTTGGATGTGAAATTAAATTTTGTGTTGGGAAAAAATTTTTGAGGTGAGCAAAATTTTTTGTGGTGAAAAAAAATTTTAGTGGTGAAAAAAAATGTTTTGAGTTGAAATATATTTGAGGAGAATATAAAATATAATATAATTCTAAGCGAATGGTGAAAAAAGAAATGAAAATATTTTACTCTCCAGTAAACTTAGTGTGTCCAATTATTCGACCATGCCGGTTAATGGGTTAGGTCATTATTCGAAAAATTAAAAAATGTATTAATTAAATAAATGTATTTCTTGCAAAAGCATCCTGAGATTTTTTAAAGAATCATGTCTTATAATCTTGGGTTTTTTTCCAGAGGAATCTGACGACGAAAATGTCAGTCGTGTCGAGTGGAAGTAAAACCTTAAAAACGCGGTGTAGATAGCGTTTTACTGAAGTGGGACATTTTTTTATTTTCTTTTTTAACACGGTCCAGAAAAAAAAATAAAAATGCCGGAACAAACAAGAGCTGTCGTGATCGACATTTCAACAGAAGCAAAGGCATCGCTAGATCTATATTTCGACATGTATACACTTATCATATATGGTGTAGAGTATAAAAATGATCAATAAATGTTTCAAGTTTATTATAAAACTTTTTTTTTTGGCTCTGCGGAAAAGTAGTAGATTTTGAAAAACGAGGTTGCGTTAATAAACCCTCGATATAAACCCATTTAGTTCGACCGCTTGCTATTAAAAAACGCGAAGATGTTCAGAATCGATTGTTGGTACATATTTGAGGAGATAGAGCTTAACAATGCTCGCCACCAAAAAAACAAAAAAAAAATTTCAACAGATTTGGATTTGGAACCACAAAAATTCAGTATCACATTCTAAAAAGTTTTCCTGACCGGTATTAATTTAAAATACATCATTTCCTTATTTTAAATATTCCATTAGTAAAAATAAATTTAAAGGTACAAATTACCGCTGCAAGTGATTTACATTACAAAAATATGTTTTATTTTAACTGAGCTTAAAAAAAACATGAATTTTGGTGCAAAACATTTTGGGGATTTTTGGGGACCAGAAAATAACAATTTGGGGATTTTTGGGGATGATAAATCAATATTTGGGGATAAAGCCCTTAAGAAAAAACTGACAAAACTGTAACACCCTTCAAAATTTTATCTCTTCTATTACGTATTGGAATTTCATTGAAATCATAATTCCCTCTCTTTACACACAAAAAAGAAAGAAAATTTAATATTCATAATGTTTGACAACCCTGCGCATATGAAGAAACGTAAAAACATAAGTTCAGGTATGTAGCAATTGATCTTTTTTCAACATTTGTGTTTTTTTTTTTATTATCTTTCATATACAAATTTTTTTTCCATTATGTTTTTCCACAAACAAAAACAGAAAGATATGAAAAACGCAAAAGAGTTCACAAGTTTAATGTAAATGTTTAGAAATTGTTTTCATAAGAAACCCATAAAAATGGGAAAGATAAAAATGAACAAAAGCAATGCTGTTTTTTAACTCATTTGCAGCTCTTGGAATAGAAGATCATTTGTGTTGTTGGCATATTACGCTAATTACTTTTGAAATTAGCGCCAGTTATAAAACGGCACTAAAGTATATAATATGCGAGTAAACCAAAAAACATTTAACACTTTATTTAGGAAAAAGAAAAATGTAAGAAACTATACAAAATTTATGTTATCGTATTTATGCCAACCAGCGGAGAAAATTTCAATCTTTTAAGTGGTTTTTAGTACGTACTTCATGCATTGCGTTTACCCAACAATCCCAGCAAAATATTTGTAAGGCGTTTGAAGTATTTCAGGCGTTACTTACTTATACCACTTATTTCATAGTTTTGAAAATAATGAGCTGCCGATATTACTACTTATTAAAGGCTTTAAAATAATTAGTTGCAGATATTGTGTTATGTACACTCAGAAAAAAAGTTTGTAAAAAAAATTTTTAAACGGTTTTGAATCTCACTTTACTATTTTTGTACTGATTTTTAGTAAAAATAATATTATTAAGCAAATCTTTTTGCTATTTACATTTTACAAATTACAGAAATTTTACAGAATATTTACAAATTTTTGTTGCTTATTTCAGAAATCATTTAACAAATTTTTCAAAACCGATTTGCTAAAATTAGCAATAAAAAATTCACTAATTTAAAAAAGTGGAAATGTTATTTTTAATAATTAAAGCTTACACCTACAAACTTAAATTGCCTTAAATTGTTACATAGATTAAAAAAAGGGATTGGAAGTGAAGATACCGACTTATGTCTAAAAATAGTTCATCCACTTAAAAAAGCACCAAAAAGTTATTTTTAGTTCTAAAAATCACCCCTAAAATTTTACCTTAAAAGTAAAAAAATTAACTAAAAATATTTTTCAAAACAAAAATTACCAAATTAAAACAAAATGATAAATTCGTTTATGTTTTTACAATTTTTAAGCCGTTATTTTTTTTTTAATTTTGTCTAAAAAATTTTTTGAAAAAATAAATAAAATAAAAAAATTCTGATGCTTGATAAAAAAAAAATAAATTTGAAATTTTGTACTAATATTAATAATATTTAGTAAATTTTTTTTGCTGATTTTTAGTAAACAGATTTTAAATTCAACTGAGTGTAAATGAGTAAATTATATTCTGTTAGGATATGAAGTTAGTCCACTTTTTGGGATGCATCTATGTAACGACTTCAAAAATCATTGGTGACTATTTTTTCGGAGCTAGAAATGAGCGTTAACCATTTTAGCCCACTCTCGCCAATTTATTTTAGTCCCTTTCGCTAACTAGTGATTTCAATATTACAAGTAACTCCTTATTTCAGTACTTCTTTCACTAATGACTTATTTATGTCTATACTCGACAGACTTGTGTAAGCACTTACCTCCAATGACACCTCAGTGGAACAAAGTGGAAGTACTTACAAATTTTTGCTTTTTTTATTTTATTTCCCATAACCTGGTAATATCAAGTTTTGCTGGGTTACTTACACGTACATACCTACTTTCTATACAAATAGTAAAAACAGAGATAGTAAACGCACTATGGGTCAGCACCACAATTAATACTTTGATAACCTAAGTAAATAATGTTCCAAAAAAAAATGTATAGTGCATACACTCTAAAAAAGACATAAACTAAAATGTAATCAAAAATTTCCTTCAAAAAAGTTTATAAATTCTCCTCAATTTAAGTAAAATTTTATTTTATTAAAACTTAGAAAAATTTTCTAAAAAAATAAAAATTCCTAAGTTTGAGGAAAAACGAAATAGTTAATATACTCGGAAATAGTTTATATTTTTCCTAAGTAATATTTCTTGATTTTAGGAAAAAAAAAACAAGTCAATTAAATAAAAATTTATTAGTTTTAAGAAAAAACATCTTTGTTTTAAGAAATTTGCATACTCAAATGTAATAAAATTGAGTTTAGTTCCAAAAAAATTTAGGAAATAATTTACTCCCATTTAGTTCAAAAAATGTGTCTAACTTAAATCGAGAAAGTACTTGAACTTAATGTGTGTTCATTTTTTGTTCGCGAGTAGTAAAATTAACTAAATTTTAGAAAGCCATTTCTAAATTCAGTTTTTAAGTCTACCACTTTCTAATTTTTAAGAATTGTTTTCTAAAAATTAGTTCAGACAATTAAAAACAAAAAGTAAGAAATTTTTTCCTATGTAATAATAAAAATTTACTGGATTTTAGAAACTAATGAACTATTTCTAAGGAAAATTTTCATGCAACTTAGTTCAGATAAATTTTAAAAATTTTAATAAAATATTCTTTTTTTTCAAGTAAAAGTTTTCTAATTTTTAAAAAATAATAAAATTTAGTATAGGATTTTTTTTTGGAAAACGTTTAAATTGTTTTTAATATTCAATTCCAAAAAAAACTATCAATTAAAAACAAACCAGTTAGTTTTCCTAATTTTCATGAAAAAATATTATTAAATAAAAGAAATTAAAGTAACCATTTAAAAAAAAACTATCGTGCATGATTGTAATTTTTGGTTCGTGATCGTGCGTGGGCGTGAGTCAAAAACCTCTCACGTGCCCATCTCTTATCTTAACAGTCTTAAATATTGAACTAATAGCTTAAAATATATTTAAAAATTTTGTTAGCAAAGGGTAAAAAATTTCGAATTTACGCTTTTATGTAATAAATTTGTTTGTTGACTACAATACAAAATATCACAGGCACATTTTATACATTACGCTTATTAAATTTTATACTTATCGACCGATTTTTTTCACTTAATAAAAAAAAAAGTTTAAATTTATATATGTCAAATAAAGTTTAAGCTAAAAATGCCATAAAATGAACTTATGACATTTTTCTATTTTCCAATAATAACAAGAAATGTAACCGTGATATTTTGTATTTTTGCAACAATTTCCTTAAATTAGTTAATTTAAGAAGACAAAGGACCCCCAGTGTTCCTAAGCCATAGATGCCGTGTGTCACTTAGGGTGTCATTTAGGATAATTCAATTTAGTTTTAAGACAAAATTGTATAGCAAAAAGCTTGTTAAGAGCAGTGTCCTCACAAAGAGAAAGTCCTCCGAAAGTGAGAAAATAAGTGTAAAGTACCTTTACCATAGAAGCATAATAAGGATAATTTTCACTTAAAAGAAGTGCTATTTAACTTGATGTTAGAAAATATTTTCTTAGTAAAGAGTAAAGTCCTAGTTTTTAGTATAAAAAATTATCTAGTGAACTTAAATAAAATTTTTCTTAAAACCAAGGAATCGTTTCCTAACTAATAGTACAATTTTAGATGATGTATAAACCAATTAGGAGGAAATTTCACTGTTTTCTAATAAAAATTTACTTCTCAGAAGTAAAATTGTTCTATAATTTAGAAATTTTGACCAAATTTTAAGTAAAATTTGTTTCTTAGTTTCTTTGTGTCTTTGGCGCCGTTTTCATTTAAATTTTTCCTCTAAATAAGATTATTTTTCTAAATTCTAGTTCATTTTTTTTTTTGTGAGTGTAAACTAATGGTTTGAGACTTGCTTGAAACTTAAGTAAACCAAAGGTTTTCTTAAGAAATCTTGTCTTCACTGAAGCCAGCTAGCCAACCAGGTAAATGAGTAGTATGATCCTCAGTAAAATTTTAACCTATATGAGAGCGTACAATAAGCCGAATTTCGGACTTAAGACGGTTGTGAAAAGTATCTTGACTTCTGATTCTTCTTTTTTCAACCAAACCTAAACAACTTATTTAGTCGTCCAGCATAATTCTCGCTAAAATTATGATTTATATAAACTGAAACCAAAATTATTATTTTTATTATTTATTTATAAAAATCATATAATTACAAATTATATTATAATACCCTAACCGAGGACTAGCAACTAAGACTATTGGCTCGTTGTAGCGTTAACAGACCAAAATCTCTGGTGGGAATCGAACCTACGACCCTCGCACTGATAAGCCAGCACGCTACCATCTAGCCTACCGGGGCGCTCAAAACAAAGGCGCGTAATCATAGTCAAAAATAAAGTATACTTGAGGAGTTCTAAATTATACTTTTCTTAAAAGAATACTTTAGGCCTACTATAGACAAGTAAAAAATAAAAATAAAAAATATAATTAAATTCCAATAAAATCTGCTTTAAAATTAAAACTAGCTGAAGTTGGTTTTACCCAATTTAACAACACAGCTGTTTTCCACCAAGAAATTTTTTGTGAAAAAAAATGTTTGAACTGCAAAATATTGAAAGGAAAATTATATCAATTAATAAAGAAATTTTGCATTATTTATATAAATTTAATAAATTTTTATTAATAAAAATACAATTTTTTGTCCTTTTTTTAAAGTTTTTCCTATTCACATTTTACCATTGCAAATTCTTTATTTACACAGTTTTAATTTGTTGCAGCTAATATAAAATCAGCTGATCAATGTTGCCACTTGTTTATTTTTCAGTACAAAATGTCTACGGGTATTTGGTACATTTGATGTGATACCCACTTAAAGCCGGTTCAAAACTGGTCATTAATTCTGATTATAAAAGCAAGATAGATAATAACAGGTTTTTAATTTAAAGTCGTTTAAATAAAAAATCCGACTTTAGGCAGTTGTTGTCGATTTTAAAGAAATTAACGCTCAACACCTGGAAACGCTTTAAATTAAACATTGTATTCGACAATGGAAAGCCATATTCCCAAATGGAAAACTTGTCATTAGACATTATTTAATGTTTAAAAATAATCTGATATAAGAAGAAAAAAAAATGAAAAGAAAATGATCTGAGTATGGGCTTGAAAATTATAAATTATGTTAGTTTATGTTAATTTAAAAACTTCAACATCTTATCAGATGTTGACACTTCAGTTAAAAAGTTGGCAATAATGAAAAAAAAAACACAATGGCATCATAATTTTTAGACTTAATTTACAAACCATTAATTGACAGATAAAAAATCATTATAAATAAACTTGTATATGCTAACTCTCTGCTTGGGCTAATCGCTGTGCTAGTAAGCAGATCGTTGTCTGCGATGTATACACTGTGGCTAACTTTTCTTTACAAATACCGGGCTGTTAAGTTTAACAAATTTACTTATTGTTATAAAAAAAAGATTTTAAATAAAATACATATCGATGGCTTAATATAAAAAGGCCCTAACTCGATTTTTTGTTACTTGACAGGAGATGGAAAAAAATACGTAAAATTTTAGTTAAAAAAAGAGTTTTAATGCAATTTTTAATAAAAAGAGGCAACACATTTTTGGAAATTGCATTAAAACCTTTTTTTTATCTAAAATTTTAAGATTTTATTAAGTTTTTTTCTTCTCCTATCAAGTGACGAAAAATCGAGTTAGGGCCTTTTTATATTAAGCCATCGATTTATAAAATTTTAAAATCAAACCAACTACAATTTCTCATGGAAACACACAGAAAAATAATAAAGAGCCAATCGAATTCAAACGTGTATTTTGACTGCGACAACCAATAAATTCGTTTAGCACAACTATACTCAAATGTGTTTGCTGAATATTTTGGGTACTCCAATCAAATTTCAGTTGTAGAAACCAATATACAGTTGTATTTGACCGATTTCAGTCGTAGCAACCGACTGAAATAGGTTTTGAAAGAACAAGACTTTTCTGTGAAAAAAATGTGAGAACTTTTATAAAAAAAAATTAATATGAATTTTTCAGAAAAATGTCTTAAAACATTTGTTCAAAAACAAAAAATTGCTTAGAGTTTGAGAATCTTTTCTTAATAATTAAAAAAAAATCGATTTTTTACAGGAAAATTGTGGAATCTGTAAATTTTGCTGTATAGAAAAAAATTACTTGAATACAAGAATCTCAACAAAATGTCGATTATAAAAATGTTTGTTTAATGTGAAATTTTATAATGTTTCTTTAAAAGATGGGCTCCCTTGTATCCGCAGCTGTCTAATTTTCTTTCGCTATATTTTTTGGTCAAAGCGAAAACTCATATGGTTTTTAACTGATTAACTCAAAAAAATATGTTTCAACTAATTGAGGAAAATTATGTCCGGCAAATGGCCGCCGCCGACCATGATGCAAATTTTGACTCTTTTGATTCTATTTTGCATAACTGTGCCCAGCATTTGTGGTGTGACATTGTCAATTTCGGCTCCAATGTTGTTCTTTAACTTCTTTAAGGTGAGGAGCTTGTTCACGTACATCATTGACTTTAAATATCTTCAGAGAAAGAAGTCTGGGACAGTTATATCGGGGGATTTGGCTGGCCAAGGCCAATTTACTCGCTGAGATGGCATTCTTAATAATACTCATTGTGTCTCCTGTGGTAACTTTGAGAAGGTGTTATGCTGCTTCATGAATAATGCGTGAATTTTCCATCGCATTATTGAGATGGCCGCTGAGATCAAAATGAGCCTCGTAGCTCATGATTAATTTTGATGGAAAATATTTCACTACATCGTTGAGTTGCAAATTCTTACGGATTAGGCGTATAGCGATGTAATAACAGGTCAATTGAGAAGTCCCCAGCCTGACACATAGATGGCGCTACTAGACTTAAATCGATATGATTTTTAGTTAGCCCAAACCTTCAAAAGACACGTGTCAAATCATTAGTTTGTGAATTATAGCATTTTGAGTGAAGCAACTTTTGTTATTGTGAAAAACAAATGGATTAAAAGGAATTTCGCGTGCTGATAAAATATTGCTTTTTGAAGGGAAACAATATAGTTGGAGCAAAAACTTGGCTTGATGACGAGTTTACGGACACTGCCCCAGGAAAATCAACCATCAAGGATTGGTATGCTAAGTTTAGACGTGGTGAAATGAACACCGAAGACGGTGAACGCAGTGGACGCCTAAAAGAGGTTGTTACGGACGAAAACATCAAAAAAATCCACAAAATGATTTCGAATGACCGAAAATTGAAATTGAATGAAATAGCATGTACTCTAAGGATATCAACTGAACGTGTATATCATATCATTCACGAATATTTGGGTATGAGAAAGCTCTGTGCAAAGTGGGTGCCTAGCGAGCTTACTTTTGACGAAAAATAACGACGAGTTTATGATTCGGTTCAGTGTTTGGAGATGTTCAAGTGTAATAAACCCGAGTTTTTGCATCGATATGTGACAATGGATGAAACATGGCTAAATCATTTCACTCCGAAGTCGAATCGACAGTCATCCGAGTGGACTGCACGTGATGAACCAAATCCAAAACGTGGAAAGACGCAATAGTCGGCTGGCAAGGTTATGGCGTCTGTATTTTGGGATGCGCATGGAATAATTTTCATTGACTACCTTAAAAAAGGATGGACCATCAACAGCGACTATTACATAGCGTTATTGGTTCGTCTGAAGGACGAAATTGCCTGAAGACGGCCGCATTTGAAGAAAAAGAAAGTGCTGTTTCACCAAGACAATGCACCGTGTCACAAGTCAGTGAAAACAATGGCGAAAATCCATGAATTGGGCTTCGAATTGCTTCCGCATCCACCGTATTCTTCAGATCTGGCCCCCAGCGACTATTTCCTGTTCTCAAATCTGAAAAGATTGCTCGCTGGGAAGAAATTTTCTTCGAATGAAGAGGTAATCGCCGAAACTGAGGCCTATTTTGAAGCAAAGGACAAATCGTACTACAAAAATGGTATCGAAAAGTTGGAGGGTCGCTATAATCAGTGCAATACCCTTGAAGGGAACTATGTTGAATAAAAAAAAACGAATTTTACCAAAAAAAAAATGTGTTTTAGTATGGTAGGCCGGGGACTTTTCAATTGACCTGTTATGTAAAAATAGCAGCCTTCTCCAATAGGGTGATACTTATTGCCCCATCTTGTATCTACATATTGTTACAATTTTACCCTTTATAAAATCGTTGATTTATTTACCTTTTAAATAAATCGAGTTCTTTCTATATTGCAAATAATTAACACTGTCTAAAATTATTTATAGCACTATTTATTGATAACAGGCACTAAAAATTACATAAAAACACTTTAATATCACACTTTATTTACACGGTTTAGATAGACTAAACGTTAGCAACACTTTAGTTCTTCACACTCAGCGTTTTATTTATCAACTAAAACTACTGCGTCATCAAGTACCCGTATTTATATGAGTAGTCAGTTATTCTAGTTATTTCAAGTTTATTACGACACTAGATTTTTCCAGCCGTCAAAATTCCCGTGAAGAAATTTCTAGTCGTAGAAATTTCTTGTAACAATATTATATTGGAAATAAGAATCTTGACCCATAAACAAAATTAATTCAGATGCCTACAGAACTATAAATTCTTTAAAGAATGGTTCCAAGATAGAGAATGGAGTTGGTTCATCAATTCGAGGGCGGATCAGTAAGGTCTCTACACCCAAAACAATTGAAAAAATTCACGATATGGTGTTGGCCGATCGGAGATAGAATGTGCGATAGATTGTGGAAGACATAGGCATCTCACATAGTTCAGTGGTTTCGATTTTGAACGATCACTTGGGAATGAGAAAACTTTCCGCAAGATGGCTGCCGTGTTTGCTCACAATCGACCAGCAACGGAATCATGTCGCAGCTTAGTTTCCATGGCAAAAATCCATGAAGTAGACTACGAATTGCCCCCCTCATTCGCATTATTCTCCGGATTTAGCCCCCAGTGACTATTTCCTATTACCAAACGTAAAGAAATGGTTCAGTGGAAAGAGATTTAGCTCCAACGATGAAATTATTGATCAAATAAATGCCTATTTTATGGACCTCGAAAAATTCTATTTTTTAGAAGGTATACAAAAATTGGAGAAACGTTGGACTAAGTGTATTGAACTAAAAGGAGATTATGTTGAAAAATAATTTTTTTTTTTGCAAAAAAACTGTCTTTCATTCAAAAAGTCATCGACTTATTGATCCACCCTCGTAAGTTGGTTGGTTTAATAAGTCTGTGACTTTTTGAATGAAACACTGGTTTTTGGATAAAAAATCATTTTATTTTTCAACATAGTCTCCTTTGAGCTCTACTCTACATTTTTTCAAACGTTTCTCACAATTGTTTGTATCCCTTCCACAAAATAAGATTTGTCGAGGTCTTAAAATAAGTTTTCTGTGAAATTATTTTATCGTTGAAGTCAAATTTTTTTCCGCCAAGTCATTTCTTGGCAACAAGAAATAATCACTCTGGGGTTAATGTAGAGAATAGAGTGCAATTCACGAATATTTGCCATGGAAACTGTAATTTTCTACTTTCTGCTCAGTCTTCGAATACTCAAATCAAATCGGTAATCTGCTGTCAAACACACAAACTAAATGACGCAGTTTGTTCAATTAACAGATGCCTGTTGACAGAAGAAGTTATGCCCTTTCATTTAAGAGGCGGGAAATTCAAAAAGTCACGAACTTGTTTACCCGCCCTCGTACTGTTTAGATTTAGATATTAAAGTCGTAGGAGCGTATCTGGTATCCATTGTCCAAAAGTTTAATGGCTCCGCAGATAGACGAACTATAAGGAGTAGTCACGCTACTTTTGAATACTCGATACTACGCAATGCTTTACAAGTATTACTCGATACTTTTTACATTCATGCAAAAACAGGGTTGTATTTCAATATCAAAAACACAGGGCATATACAAAAAATACAGCTCTAGAAGTAATGACTAGGCACTTTTAGGTATTGAGTACTTTAAAAAGCCGTCGGTACTGAGGACTTAATATCTAAGTACTCAATACTTTTACAAACCTAATAATAAGAAGTACTAGAGGAGTACAGATCTATTGGGTTTGGGGGAGAAACAAAACTGAAAATGATTTAGCAAAGTTGCTTAGTGATGAAGCATTTGGTATTCGTATACAAGTCAGAATTTCAAACAGAATGTGTATTCTTCAGCACTACAAGGAGAGAGAAAAGGTGGTTTAAAGCAGTGATCGGCACTCATAACACTCAGGGGCCGAAGACAATCGGCAATTTACACGTACACTACCAAATGTCAACAAGTCTCACAGCTAAGAGCACAAAAAATACAATTATTTTATTTATTAGCAAGATAAGTTTCAACAAAGTAAGTATATGCCGCTTTGTTGAAGAAATAAAGTACACTCTAAAAATTTGTTTTTTTTATTATAGGTATTTATTTTGTTTTTTATTTACATTTTAAATTAAAAATGTGGAACGTTAAGTGGGAAGATTTTTTTTTTAATTTTCTTGAAATATATTAAATGAGGCAGAGTGCCTTGTATGCAATCAAAAAATTATTATTATCATTATTATGAATTATTTTTATTTTTTATAATAGAGCAAACAAAAACATGAACTATTTTCATTCAATTAATACGGATATTATCTTATCGATTAATTCATTTATTAATTTATTCATTCATTTATCTAAAAAGATAAAATACTTTCTTACGGTGTAAAATACCAATACATTCATATTCTCTCTTTCTGCCGACCACTGGTTTAAAGGATTAATATACTATATTGTTTTAAGTATTTAACTAGAGTTATGTGAAAGTACTAGACATACCACTAGAGCGACGAAAATCTTGCCATATCCACTATAAAGCATATGCAGACGAAATTATATAACTACTCACAGCGAATTAAAATCATTTTTATTTAGTAATACTAAGTTACACTCACTTAACTAAAGTTAAAAGAAATAAAATTGAAATTTAGATTTTCTTTGACCATTTATCATATTTACTACAACACTTGTGGTATCAATTTCAGTTTCAGTAACCCAATCTCGTGTAATAATTTCCTGTAATATTAAATGACCATTTCAAAATTTGGATTTTTTTCCTTAAAGCAGGTGTCACCTAACCCACTGTGTAATGTGAATCTAAAAGGGATTGTTTTGTTTGCTTCAAAACAGGAAATATTATATATTTTTTCCCCATTCTCTCTGTAAATATATAGAGTTCGTTTTTTTCTTCTTGTCTTTGATGTTTAATGTCTGTTGTATATAAATGAATATAAAACATAAATAATGGAAATATTATTGAACATTATTGTACAATTTTTATATTAAAGTGCTAAGATAATTGTATGCAAACCATTAAATTGGCAAAATATGTAGTAAATACAATTCTCTGTCTGTTTTTATTCTCGCTCTTTAAACAAAAAAAAATAGTTTTTCAAATACGAGGTCTGTTCAATAGAAGAGGTGAGTTTTGAAAATTCTCGGGCTACGTGCATTCGATTAGCAATTTTTTTCTACAGGGTGGGCCACTTTAAATTTATATCGGCTATAAAAAAAAGTGCAGATTATTTTTTCAAATTTTTGGTTTTATTGGAAAGGTTGAACTTTGTGATTTAAGAATGGAACACAATATATTTTATATGACTACCATGACTGGCATCTAAACTCAAAATGGATAAAAGCAAACCGTACGACTGATAGATTCAACTCTAAACACCAGGACTGCCTTAATGATGATACCATCCTGGAAACATTCACAGAAGATGAACCCAGCACATCAATCGGACGTGCAAGAGGAAGGCCAAGAAAAACCATGGAGGAGTGTTCAAATTTTACAAGAAAGAGGAAACTGGCTGATTGCACTAGAATTATATCCACAGAGAAAGTTGACCCCGGCAGTTCAAAAAATATGGTCGCATGGCAAATATATAATTGAATATCAGACTTTTCCAATTGCAGAGCTTTCTGAAGAAGCACATGAGTCCCTAAACAATTTAAAAAAAAAAAAAGAGATTGCTGAACACTTTCAAAGCATCAAGGGTGAGACAAAATGAGGACCTCTTCAACATGTTAGCAGCATCTTCCGATCCACTTATTTCATCACTGCGGCATGTAAAGTAACGAAAAAATGGTTATAGTTCAGAAATGATTAGACTTTTAGATATAACAGGTCAATTGAAAAGTCCCCGACCTACCATAGTAAAACACATTTTTTTTGGCAAAATTCGTAACATAACATAGTTCCCTTCAAGGGTGATACACTGATTATAGCGATCCTCCAACCTATCGATACCATTTTTGTAGTACGATTTGTCCTTTGCTTCAAAATAGGCCTCAGTTTCGGCGATCACCTCTTCAGTCGACGAAAATTTCTTCCCAGCGAGCATTCTTTTGAGATCTGAGAACAGGAAATAGTCGCTGGGGGCCAGATCTGAAAAATACGGTGGATGCGGAATCAATTGGAAGCCCAATTCATGGATTTTCGCCATCGTTTTCACTGACTTGTGCCACGGTACATTGTCTTGGTGATACAGCACTTTCTTTTTCTTCAAATGCGGCCGATTTTCGGCGATTTCCTCCTTCAGACGGTCCAATAACGCTATGTAATAATCGCTGTTGATGGTCCCTCCTTTTTCAAGGTAGTCAATGAAAATTATTCCGTGCGCATCCCAAAATACAGACGCCATAACCTTGCCAGCCGACTGTTGCGTCTTTCCACGCTTTGGAGTTGGTTCATCACGTGCAGTCCACTCGAATGACTGTCGATTGAACTTCGGAGTGAAATGATGGAGCCATGTTTCATCCATTGTCACATATCGACGCAAAAACTTGGATTTATTACACTTGAACATCTCTAAACACTGCACCGAATGATCAACTCGTCGTTGTTTTTGGTCAAAAGTGAGCTCGCGCGGCACCCACTTTGCACAGAGCTTTCTCATACCCAAATATTCGTGAATGATATGATGTACACGTTCAGTTGATATCTTTCAATTTCAATTTACGGTCATTCGAAATCATTTTGTGGATTTTTTTGATGTTTTCGTCCGTAACAACCTCTTTTAGGCGTCCACTGCGTTCACCGTCTTCGGTGTTCATTTCACCACGTCTAAACTTAGCATACCAATCCTTGATGGTTGATTTTCCTGGGGCAGTGTCCGTAAACTCGTCATCAAGCCAAGTTTTTGCTCCAACTATATTGTTTCCCTTCAAAAAGCAATATTTTATCAGCACGCGAAATTCCTTTTAATCCATTTGTTTTTCACAATAACAAAAGTTGCTTCACTCAAAATGCTATAATTCACAAACTAATGATTTGACACGTGTCTTTTGAAGGTTAGGGCTAACTAAAAATCATATCGATTTAAGTCTAGTAGCGCCATCTATGTGTCAGGCTGGGGACTTCTCAATTGACCTTCTTTTACGGATTGCAAACAATATTTTACAAAAAAAAAATTAAAAATAAATTTAAAAAAAATTATAAATCTTTTCTGGAATATTTTAAAAAAATATTTTATTTCAATTCCCATAAAATTGATTTTTCCACAAATTTCAACTTTGCTAACCCATAAGACGAAGAACCCTTATCAAACACTTTTCATTTCATAGGTTGATCAATTATCTATCGTATGCTCATTAAATTAATTATCTCATTTGGTTCAAAATGGACGAACTATGGGTATATGGTTATGACATCGAAACCAAAATCCAATCGCCCCAATGGAAGAGCTAAGACCAAAAAAGCACGACAAGTTCGATCAAATGCCAATGTTTTCTTCGATTACCGTGACACAGTGCATCATCATTTCTTGCTACATGGTCGTACGGTTAATAAAGAATATTATCTTGAAGTTATGCCAAAAAACGTTCGGAATTGTGGGAAAACAATTCATGGGTTTTGCATCACAATTATGCATCTGCTCAATCGTCATTGCTTGTTCGTAATTTTTTTGGCCGAAAAGAATACCGTAATCATGCCTCAGCCACCGTATTCACCGGATTTGGCCCCCTGCGGTTCTTTCCTGTTCCCAAAATTTAAGAGACCCATGAAAGGACAATGTTTTGCCACAATTGAGGAGATAAAAACCCAATTGCTGAGAGAGCTCAAGACCATACCAAAAAAGTGCATATCAGAATTACTTGCAAGGATTGAAAAAAAAATGCTGGCACAAGGGCGGAATACTTTAAAGGCGACAAAATAGAAATTGATAAATAAATAAATATTTTTTGAGAAAAATTAAAATTCACCTTTTCTATTGAACAGACCTCGTATATGTTTACATACATACACATATATATTAAGTAAATATTTATAAATGCATTCAAGTTGAATACAAATATTTTTGTTTTCTATATGAATAAACCACAAAATGTTAACATTAAAATGAAAATTATTGTCTGTGAAAAGTTATCAAGCAAACCACTTAAAAATTGCAAAGTATGTATGAAACATAAATCTAAGTAGAGTCAATAATTAGAAATCTAAGATGCAAATTCTAAAATAAGAAACCTAAACAGATAAGTTTAATATATATCTTTTTTTTTGGTATATTTTAAGAACAAAATATTCTTTATCTTCCAATAAATTTCTAAGATTTGTTTTTTTTAGGAACAAAACTAAAATCTGTTTAATACATAAATTATCACACCTATTTCCTAAACTAAAGTATTTTGTTCACAAACAAATAATCATAGGTGGAATTACCAACTAATCCAACACATTTTGTTTTTACTTAAACCTTCGGTCTGATCTGAAGATTAAAGAAAATGTTTAGTAGCTGTAAGTAAAGCAGAGTTAGTGCAATGTTTGTAATCTGGAAATTTGATCTTTTTTGTAATACAATTCTTTTGTACTTTTTTATTATTTTAAAGCGAGAGAAAATAAAATGTAAATGGATTGGAATTAATTGTTAGGATCAGGATTATGTGGAGCCTTATTCTTTTAAATATTAAATGACTGTAGAAATATTTTTGGGAATTTTCAAAATAAAGAAGCGGTAAAAATGGGATTGAAATGGAAGTAAAAATTGCCCCCTTATCATCCAGTCTAAACAACTGCAGCATGAAACTTAAACTTATCCGGTCTTATCTTCTACGAATATAAAATTTTTGGGAATTCTTACCCGGAGGGGTCTCCCAGCGTGCCAACAAAATCACGCGGTCCAAGCTACTGGAGCTAGGATCTTAAAATTTGATATAAAAGCTGTTACTCTGCGTAGTCATTCACCAATACGGGTGTTTTTAAGCACCTTCATGAGGAGAAGTACAAAGCAAGGTTGGCAACCGATACCTTTTTTATAAAGTTATCCGTTTCAAAACCCTTTCAAACTGATTACCGTTAACAATCCCGGAACTCTATATTTCACAAAATACCTGTATTCCAAAACCGTTGCGGTTTTGAATCGGTTTTTATCAAAATATCAGTTTATGTTTTTAGCAAAAAATAAAATATTGTAAGTAAAATATTGGCAGCTTGTGTCATTTGGTTGCAACGTAAACCAAAATACTAAATATAGCCTCGAACATGTCGAATTTCGTACCAGTAAAGTGTTTTTGCGGGAAATCCTTTTTCATTAAACTCCATACACACTGATACCCAAAATACGTATTTTTGTTTTTTTTTTCTAATTTTCAACTTTCAAATTTCATACAAATTTTAAATCGAAAACTTGAAAATGACGAAAATACTTTAATAGGAACATGCTCTATCTAATCAATCGTGTCGGAGGTGGTTTGGTCGCTTAAAAAGTGATGATTTTGAGCTCGAAAATAAGGAACGTCCAGGTCAACCCAAAAAGTTTAAAGACGTAGAATTGGAATCATTGCTGTATGTGGACGATTGCCAAAAGCTTCAGGAGTTGTCAGAATCGTTGGGAGTGACCGTGTCGACAGTCAACAAATGCCTAAAAAAAGCCATAAAATTGATTGACAAGCAAGGAAACTGGGTGTCATACGAGTTGAATCCACGCTACATCGAAAGGCAACTTTTCGCTTGTGAACAGCTCCTCTAAAAAAGGAAGAGGATTCAGCATCACATTGTGACTGGTGATTCATTTCGACAACCCCAAGCCTACAAAGACATGAGTTTTGCCCGGACAGCCACCAACATCCTTCGCAAACCCGAGTATTCATGGCATGAAGCTTATGCCCAATATTTGGAGCCGCGGCAACATATACTGCGAGCTGCTCAAACTGAATGAAACGATCACGTGGAAACGCCATCCAGGGCATGGAAGCAAAAAATGGCCGGAAAATGAGGCTCAAAATGCCTCAAAAGACAAGTAGTTTTTCCGAGCTGGTATCCGAAAAATGTTAGAAAGATGGGAAAAAGTTATGGGCAGCTACTTTGAATAATATATTTCTAACCTGTTTTGCACAATAAATCCTTAAATTTCGAAAAAAATGCTTATACAAGTTAATAATGTCGATTTGGATAACAGATTACATAACTACTATCACATATGGTTTGTCTCAATAATATCAAATTTGGTATTTTGGAGCGTTAACATCTGTCATTATAATTCAGTATTCGATAGACGCCAAAGTATAAACACACATTTTTTTCAATCGCTATAATTATAATGTCTAATTTTGTGCCTAAAAAAGATGTTTTGCGGGGAAGTCTGATAACCTTTCTTCATTTGAAGAAAACGGCTGTTATCGATTGTTGGTGCTTCTACGGTCAACATGCACCAACTCAAAAAACTTGTGAACGATAATTTGCGCGATTCAAAAGTGGTGATTTCGACACAGAAGACAAAGAGAGGCCTGGTCAGCCGAAAAAGTTTGAAGATAAGGAATTGGAAGCATTACTCGATGAAGATTGTTGTCAAACGCAAGAATAACTTGCATTATCATTGGGAGTCACACAAAAAGACATTTCCCCACATTTAAAAGCATTCGAATTCATTCAAAAGCAAGGAAATGGGGTCCCATATGAATTGAAGCCGAGAGAAGCTGAAAGGCGATTTTGCATGTCGGAAATGCTGCTTGAACGCTACAAAAACAAGTCATTTTTGCATCGTATTGCTACTGGTGATGAAAAATTACATTACGATAACACCAAGGGCAAAAAATCATATGCAAAGCCCGGCCAACCAGCCAAATCAACGCCGAAGCCGAATATCCATGGCGCTAAGGTAATGCTCTGTATTTAGTGGAATCAAAAGGGTGTTTGTATTATAAGCTGTTAACATCGGATCAGACGATTACAGGGGACCTGTACCAAACCCAATTGATTCGTTTGAAGAGAGCAATCAACGAAAAATGACCAGACACGAAGCCATAATCTTCCATGATGACAACGCTCGGCCATATGTTGCAAGACCGGTCAAAAAATGTTTGCAAAACAGTTGATGGGAAGTTTTTGCTCACCCGCCTTATAGCCCAGACCTTGCCCCTTCTGACTACCATTTGTTTCGATCGATGCAGAAAGCGTTTACCGGAACAGGGTATCAGAAATTGTCTTGATTTATTCTTTACCTCAAAACTGGAGCAGTTCTTTTAGCGCAGAATCCCTATGCTAGCAGAAAGATGGGAGGAAGTAGTGACTAACGATGGACAATACTTTGAATAATGTATCAATTCATTTTGTTATTATAATAAATGCATTTTTCAAGCAAAAAAATCGACATTATTAACTTGTGTACCCAGTATTAATATTAATACCCAATATTAATAAAACTAAGTTTTAATGAAATTTTCTTCCTAAGATATTTCCATATTTTAAATAAACCGGTAACGAAGTATCGCTCTTTTAAGCTATGTGACATACATGTAAATTACATTTATTGTGAATTTAAGTAATTTTAAGAAAAACATTCTAAAATATAGAAAATTGAAATAAATCAAATAAACATCAACATTTTTAAGACATAAAAATGCACAAGCAGACAAATTTTAATACATATAAGACACTCTAATATGTTCCATTTAAGAATGTCTATAAATTTTATGATACTTTTTAATTTTTATGGTACAACTACTGAGCTCCAATATTGCACTAAACCAAACCAAAACAAAAATAATAATAAAAAAGAAATATAAAACTTACCATTCATGTGTTAGCAAACAGTCTCCATGGGAATTTTCGCTAATGCAGTTGTGGTTTGTAAACCAGCTACTCCTCCGCCAACGACGCCACCGCCATTCAATGTGGTATTAGCCACTGAAGTATTTTGGGTTATTTCGCCACCACAAGCAGCCATAGATGGTAAACCTTGTGATGAAGAAGAATGTTGAACACCATTTGTGGTATTTGTAATTTCTCCACGAGAACGAGGACAGCAAAAACGTTTGCAAGCTGCCCAAACCTGGGGCTGACAACCCACTACTAGGAATATAAAAACACCCTGTAAAGCATTAATGAGATCGGTAATAAACCACCAATAGTCAGGACCACCAATAATCCAGGACAGAACGTCCACAATCCAAGTAACACCCATTACAACCACCAGTTTAAGGCATACCTTTCCTAAAGCCGTCTTTTCCGTGGTCGACTTGACATCATCACGTTTCCAAAGACCGCAGGTCAATTGATGTGTAGTCGATATGAATAGCATTATATTAATGGTCAGCAGTATGCCAATGGGACCAAAGAAATAGGCAAATATTGACAGTCTTTCACCATTAAACCAACATTTTGTTTCACCAAATCCTGGTCGGAGTAAAGATGACTCTGGTATTAAATTAACACAGGCCGCTATGGTAGCTATAACCAGGGGAATACCCCAGGCATAGGCTGAGTATAGTCTTAGTCTTATAATTTCTTGATTTCTTTCCAATGAACTAGGACGAAAATCTCTAAATGTCCACCAGATATTAAAACACATAGTATTTAACCAAAAGAAGGCGGAGAGAAAAAAAAAGTGCATACAGGAGGCTATAATATTGCAGATACCCTCATGCAATACCATAGTTTTGGACAGTTGAATCCATGAAAATAATAGTTCTGCTATGAATAGACAAAATACATAATAAATTTGACATCTCCAATGCAGAACATGATGCACCGAAGGCATCAGATAACTGCATACTAAAGTAGCTGCCAAAAAGATGACAGATATGACTAAACCAAAACTCAAGGCGGCATTTTGTCTACGATAAGAATCATTCGAATTATCCTCTGAATCCGAAGCAAAATGATGTAAGCAAGCAAATATTTTAACTGTATCCGATGAAGATGAATTCGAGGTGGTGACATTTTCTCTTAAATATTCCAAACAATAATCACTTGAGCTAAGATTTACTTGATGTTTGGGTAGATGCAGATGACCGGAATTCTCATGCAACTGAGATTCAGACCATTCTCCAGCTATGGCAAATGTTGTAGAACCTGTTTTACACACGGGAAAACCATATATAGTTTGATATTGTGATTCTGCCAGGGGAATATTTAATTTTCCTTTATGTTTAGCATCAACATGACATTTTTTCATTTCATCATCGTACACACCATGTTGACCACAACATTTCTTGAGTTTTAATGAGGGTAAATCTGATTTTGGTTTTGGGAAGCAAACCAAGGCCGCTTGTTGATCTACACAGTAACGTGTGGGCGGTAATAATATGGCTCTTTCGGGTAGAAATAGTGAACCATTAGAAAATAATACCATATTATTATTACCGGTAACTAGTTCCAAATCTTCTACTGTACAATTCACTTCATCGTCGGTGGAGTTTTTAATTTTATCATTAATATTACGCGCTTGACTAATGGGAAATACATTATCTTCAAAAGTTATAAATTTGGGAGCTGTGCCGGCTGGTTTATGATGACTTCTACGATTGACTAGATATATTAGGGGGATCCATAATTCAGAGCTGCCGGCTACACAGGTTTTTGATTTATCTAAATATTCGCCAAATAAACAACATTTATTTAAATGAACTCGGGGTGGTGGTCTACGTTGGGGTGGTGAATTTGTTGAGATTTGTGCTGAGCTGGGAGTGGTGGTGGGTGTTAAAATGTTAGTTAAGTTTGTTGAATTTGTCAAAATATTAGTCTCCTGCACAAAGGCAGCAGCTGCTGATATATCTTCAGATGATGATGATGATGGTGGTGGTGTCATTATTAAAACTAATGCTGCACATGATGTGAATTGTTGTTGTAGCATAAATATAAACATGACAACAGCAATGAAACGATGCCACCATAATCCTGCTACTGTTTGTATTTTATTATTATCAGACATTTTGTTGTAGTATTTATTTATTAACCACTTGAAAATTCATTCATTAAAACTATTTTCGTTAAACAAAATAAAAAAAAAAATAAAAATCACTGCTTATCACTTTTTGTTGTTGTAATTTGTAATTAAAAACTTTTCTTTAGCTTTAGCTTTTTCTTTTTTTTTCTATTAAATTTTCTTTTAACTTGTAATCATCATAATAATCATGTTAATGATAATAATGAAAAATTTTCTTTTGTATAATGCATTGTTTGCATATTTTTCTTTTTTAATTTTCTTTTTTGTTGCTTCACTTTATTTTATATATTCTCTTTTTAAACAAACTTCATTTTTTTTTCTTTTATTAAATTAAAACTTCACATAAAATTCCATTGTTTTGCAATTGCTTACAATTTCACTATTTAATGATTTTCTTTATGTTTTATAAATTTGTATTATTTCTCGTTAACAAAAAAAACTTCAATTATGCACTACTCTCTTTACTTCATTTTTCTGTTTGTTTTTGTTTTTTTTTACTGTATCTACACATAAATTCTTTCTTATTATGCCTTATTTAGAGATTTTTTTTTCATAATTCAGCTTTTATTTTCTTCAAACACACATCACAATAGTATTTGTTAAAATTCATTTCATTTCTCAATAGTTTTATAAGATAAACTACATAAATCACAATTGAAGAAGAAAAAAATCGTATAGAGAGTGTAAATAAAATTATTTGTTTATTACAAAATAAAAACCGAACGTTTTGTATTTTATTTATATCTTTTTAATCCGTTGCACTAGCCGTTATCGTTGTATTATACGTTCAGTATACAAATTACTTCTGTTTTCTCTTCAATTTAGTGTGGCATTAGCAAGCTGCTTTATAATTTCTGCTGCTTATTAACAGTTGTACAAATTAGTAGTAGTAAACATTTTAAAATAAAGAGCAAATAAAAATGAACCAAGAAGAGAGTGTAAAAAATTTTGAGAGAGTGATATTTCTTTTTGTTGTTAATGCAATAATTTTTAAATACTTAATTTTAATAATCAATTTTATCAATAAAATAAATATTGAAGTGCATCATCATTTTTATGAATAATTGAAAAAAAAAATTACTATGCTATTAAAATTATTATTTGCATTGCAATTTATATTATACTCGTATTATATTCGCACCTTGAATTAATCGTTTCTTTTCCATAGGTATTTAAAAGAAAAAAATTATTTGTAAGAACTTTTGTTATTACCAGTGAAGACAGAAAAAAGCAAGATTCAATGAATTTAAAGCAAAAAAATATTGGAAAAAAGCAAAAAATAAGCAAAAGTAAAAAGTTGAGAAAAAACACTAAAAAAAACAAAACTAGCAGAAAAATATTGGCAAAAAAGTAAAAAAAAAGCAAAACAAAAGTTAAAAAAAACTTTTTTAACAAAGAACAAAACTAGCAGAAAAAAATTTTAATACACTTTGCAGGCACTTTGAGGCAAAAATTTTAAAAAGCAATTTAAAGCTCAAAAACAAAACAAGCAAATGTGTCTTCTCTGGTTATTACTTATTAACTCTAATTCTTCTGAATTAAAAAAAAAATACAAATTTTGCAACGAAAGTTGTTATAGATTTTAATGAATTTTGTAGTATCCTAAAAATTAAATTTTTAATTTATTCTCCAAATTCCGTGAATATTTTAATAAAAATTAAATTTAAAGGAATTTCTCTTTATGTTTTATTTTGTCGTTTTTCAAGCTTTTCAAAATAAATCGGAAATTTTTTAATCAGTGTGGCAACCCTGGAATGATAATTTAAAATGATTCAATTCGTAGCTGTAGCCAAACAATAAGTCCGTGACTTATTATATGAAACCCAGGTTTTTTAATAAAAAATAATTTTATTTTTTAACATAGTCTCCTTTGCTCTCTACTCTACACATTGTCCAACGTTTCTCCAATTTGTTTATCCCTTACAAAAAAAATAAGATTTGTTAAGGTCATCAAAATAGGTACTTGTTTGTGAAATGATTTTTATCGTTGAAGTCAAATCTCTTTCCTCTGAGCCATCCGGATAAATCCGGAGAATAGGTCGACTGAGGGAGCGTAGTTCATAGATTATTGCCATGGAAACAAAGTTGTCACACGATTTCGTTTGCCGGAAAGATTTCTCATACCCAAGTGATCATTCAAAATTGAAACCACTGAGCCATGTGAGATGCCTCCACACAATTTCTCGTACTTTCGATCTCCGATCGGCCAACACCATATTGTGAATTTTTTCAATTGTTTCGGATGTAGTTGTCTAGAACTTTCGGAATCTTCCGTGCGTATACGGCAAAAAAGCTAAAAAAAAAGCATATATGTGTAAATAAAGCAAAAACAGCAAAACAAACAAATTTGTCTTCTCTGCTTACAAGCTTTGAATTTGATTTTTCCGATATTTTAACCCTGCATAGTGTTTTTGTACAAATATAAGATAATAAAGAAGTATTTATTAAATTTAAAATGAAAAAATCGTTTCTCTCACAGCAATAATCGTGGCGTTCTAATTCTGGGCCGACACTTTCTCTGAAAAAGGGGTGGATAAAAAAAAAAAAATTCAATATTATCAGCAATTTTTTATTGCAGAAAGTTAAATATCGTATGCGCAATGAAATATAAACTGACCCATTAACTGTAATAAAAACTGTTGCTGAGCTATAAAAGATTTGGAATTAATATAAAGGGTGGTCCATCCATAATGCACGATGTTAATTGTAAATAAAATAAAAAGTTTTCAGACAATTATCAGAATATTTTTTATTATGATAAAAGGATAAATGACAATTATGTGTGAAACAAAATATCGGTCGCTATGGCTTTGGTGGCATACCTTTATCCCATGGTCCATATTTTCAATGACTCTGAGACATAATTGAGGTTCAATGTGCTGTTCAATTATGTACCTCTCCTTTATCTTTAACAATTTTAAAAATTTAGATAATTGCAAATATTGCGATCTAAAATTCTTACACACGATTTAACATATTATTTGTATAAAATTATTAACAATTTCTGAAATGTATTACATAGGAAATTCATTCTGAATAATATTACATAGGAAATTCAACTTTCCCCAACGATTGATTAATTTATGTCAAAAAAAAACTAAAATTTTGTATAAATGAAGAAAATTCACAAAAATACATCATCAACTTTTCATTAACAAAATCAAACAAAAAAAAAAAAATAGAACAGAATAACTTAAAAAAATATATTTGCTAATTATCATAAATCGTTTAATACATTTCTCCTTCAAAAATAACATAAACTAAACATTAAAAGAAATAATTTACTATGAAAAACAATAAATTTGTTTGCTGTTGCTGTTTTAGAAGAGGAGCCAAAAAAAAAAAAACACAATAGTCATGTCGATTTGCTATGATCATCTTCATCATTATGATCATTGATAATGTTAATTATCAAATACAAATATACAAATCGTATATATCGTACATATTTTTAAATTTTTTAAATAAAATCCAAACAAAACAAATACTTTCCTCGTTAATGTTTTTTCCTGCTTAAATTTACAAAAAAAAACGTTTGATATTCTTTTTAAATTATAATGCAAAAAAACAGACAACAAATTTTTTTTTTTTTGTACATCGATATTATCAAAAACGACTGTTCGAAGATTTTACTTGGGTTAAGGCCTTGGAAAAAATATATAGTATAGATCGAATATGAAGCGCCCGGTAGGCTAGTTGGTAGCGTGCTAGCTTATCAGTGCGGGGGTCGTGGGTTCGATTCCCACCAGAGGCTCTGGTTTGTTTTTCGCTACAACGACCCGATGACCTTTGTTGCTAGTGCTCGGTTAGGGTATTAGGATATAATTCGTAATTGTAATTATATGCTTAATGCAAATAAAATAAATATAAATATAGATGGAATTAGCGATTTTCGGATTTCAAAGTTCCTTACAAGGGGAAAATTTAACTTTTTTGAGTATAGCTCACAGTTTTAAACTAAAAATAGCTGACTAAATTCTGGACCAGTTCCTCATGACCGATTTTTTAAAATAAGTTATTTTCTATTTTTAATAAATCAGCAAAGTCTTAAAATTTTTTTTAACGGAAAAAATTTTTGCAAAGCTCGACAAAGTTACCCTTTGATAGTACAGAGCTCTCATGGAATTTTTATAAAACAGCCACAGTGTGATTATTTTTTTTTATTTTTAATTTATATGATAATATAAGTTATCCGTTCCCTATCGTTCATATGCAATTGGGTCACCCTGTAGCCATTTAAAAACAATGCAATTGTACATAATGGTGAATATGTCGAAAACTGAGCGAGATAGCGACAAACGGACAAATGCTTTGTAAAGCTCGACAAACCCTACATCTTGATAATACAGATTAGGTAGGTTCGGTAGGGGAACGGTGGAATCATTGGTGGAATCATTGGTGGAATCATTTTATTAATTTATATGATTACCCGAGTAAAATAGTTTAATAATTATATATTACATTATTATTTTTTTTTAATTACCTTATATTTGTCATATATAACCATATCTGGTTATATATATTTCTTTTATGAATTATATGATAAGATATGGTATATATTATATCATATAAAATTATATATAACACTATATATATGGGTTACACGGGACTGTATATATTTTTATATGACTCATCATCATATATACCTGTTACTTATATAATTTGGTAAGTCACGTGAATAACGCGTGAGCGTGAACAAAAATTTAAATTACTTACGTGATCGTGCGTGAGCGTCAATTATTAATTGCAATGCCATTTTAAAAACCATATCAATAATCAATGAAATCAAACAATTAAAATCATTATAATTATTTTAAAAAAAATGGTAAGTCACGGTTTACACACACCAATTTTAATTGCAGCAATTCTGAGGAGAGGGAGGAAAGAAGAACGAGCTACAGACTTGCAACTCTATGTGTTTTTTAAATCGTACTTTTTTATAAGTAAAAGATAGTAAAAATGCAATAAGAGACTTTCACAATGTAGACAAGAATGCAAGTTTAAAAGAGAATTTAAGAAAATTGCTGCAAGAAAAATTGATGTGTGTGAACCGGCACTAATGAAAATTATTTCATTACAAACAATTAATCAGTCCCAAATAATGCTCCAAACGACATTCCAATTACTAAGTTTTTATGCCTTGAATATACAATTTTCTAATTTTTAATTGCACACCATGAATCGGTAACCGAAACGATTCGGTTATCGGTAAGGGTAACGCTATTTAATATTATTTCGGTAACGGAATTTTAAAGATAACGATATTTTGTTAATACGATAACGGTATTTGAAGGTAATGAGTTTTTATTTGTTTCGGTATTTTAAGGGCAAGGATATTTCAATTATTTCAGTTTTTTAAATATTTCGGTAACGGTATTTTAGCGATAACGGTATTTTAGTGGTTTTACCCGCCAAACCTGATTCAAACTTAAAATATATTAACAATGCAGATATAAACTAAACAAGAATTTTAAAAAACTTAAGTAACTGTCGGGGTGCCCAAAAGTTCCTTATGGAAGAGCAATCACCAATACATATAAAGAATAACTAATTTTGATTTTGAAAAATTCTTCGGTTTCCTTTCGATTTTTATTTTATTTCAAAATATTCGGTATTGGCTAAATTTAACAGATCAAATATTGCTTCAAGAGAAAAATAATACTAAAACAAACTCTAACGTAACGTTTTGATTTTCCATATAAAATTTTGTGTTATCTTGTTCTACTTTATTCGAAGAAATCAAAATATGACTGGGTGAGTAAACACATTTGTAATAGGGTAACAGCAATTTCTGTGGGAAACATTTTTGACACGATTGCGTAGAGTGCCCGGCGGAATTTGGTGACGAATGTTCCCAATACCATGTCAGAAATAATATTGTATAAAATTTAGAAAACAAAATACATATTTATAATAAAAATATGACAAAATAAATAAATACGAGGGCGCATCAATAAGTCCGTTACTTTTCGAACTTCCCTCGTAGTTATATGAAATGCAACACTGCTCCCATCAAATACCACCCGTTAATAGAATACTGTCAAATTTTGAGCAAGTTCCGCCAAAGTGTTTAACAGCTGTTCAAAACATACAAACTTGTGGATTTTTTGAAAATGGAAAAAGTGAATTTCGAGTTCTCATTAAACATAATTTTTTGCAAAAAAAAAAAAACCTTTAATCAAACCAAGGAATGGCTTGATAAATACAATGGGGACTCTGCACCATCGATTTCAATGGTAAAAAAGTGGTTTAATGACTTTTGTTGTGGCCTTACAAGCACGGAAGTTGCCGCACGTTCTGGACGCCCAGTTGAGGTCTCACAACCGGATTTAGCCGCCAGTGATTATTTCCTATTTCCAAACCTAAAGAAATGGCTCGGTGGACTAAGTGTATTGAGCCAAAAAGAGATTATGTTGAAAAATATTTTTTTTCCCAAAAAAAACTGTATTTCATTCAAAAAGTCAAAAACGAATCTTCCTTCTCCACTTATAACATAATATTCAAAAATAAATATTTCTTGATTTGTTCGAAGAATACAAAATTTTGGTCTTGTCCAATTTGACCCAAATTTCCAAAATTGACATTTTGGACTTAGGCCGAGTTTTTGGGATGTAGATTATGTTTAAATTCAGTTTATGGCAGTTTGTAACTGGAAAACTGCTTTTGAAATTCGGTTTGTGTTGTTTTATTTCAATGAAGACCAAACTTCTATGCAATCAAAAGTTGTTCCGACAAATTTATGTTCACAAACTTGGAAATGGCTGGCAAAATTCGATTTCGGTTTAACTAAACCAATTTTAACTCACATCCCAAAAACTCGGCCTTAGTGTCACAAAATTCTGCCCAACAATCCTTAACTATTCAAGGAATAAAATAAAAAGAATGCTGTCACCCTAACGTATAAATTACGTCAATAATAAAAAAAATGACAAATGAAGGTAAAACCCGCTTTAAATGCTGTGTCTGCAATTATAATTTTTTGGTGTTTGGATTTTTTTTACTTAAAACCCAGACACATGTTATTAATATATGGAAGATGTAAATTTACATAATTCCGGCTTTACGCACGCTCATGACGTATTAAAAGTTTTCAACAAAATTGTGCAATTTTTTTTATTGTTTTAGCTCTTAAAAACTCTTGAATGTTTTTGAACTTGATGAACTTTTGACAGTCCATTAATACAGCCCACGTATATTTTAATTATCCAAACAAATATTTGCTGTTTGTTAAACAGTCGTTTATTTGTTAAACTTAAGCATTTTTAAAGCAAATACAACCCAGCTGACAAAATTTAAAAGAATGAATTCTTTACAATTTTATGTTTAATCTTTTTGAAATAAAATTTATCACATTTTACTTAATCTATTCATATCCACTGTTACATAAAAGCCGTTTCCATTATAAGATTGAGTTAAATGATTTTATGTAGTAGAAATCATAACACTGTCAGAGAAGATTAGTCACAACTGGATCGCCAAAGACCAAAAACTTGATTTTTAAGTACTACACTCAGGAAAAAAGTTAGTAGAAAAATTTGTAAAAGGTTTCCAATCCACCTTCACTATTTTTTGTACTGATTTTTAGTAAAAAAAATTATTATTTACAAGTCTTTTTGCTATTTACATTTTACAAATTACAGAACTGTTACAGAATATTTACAAATTTTTGTTGCTAATTTCCGAAATCATTTTACAAATTTTTGAAAACCGATTTGCTAAAATTAGCAAAAAAAAATCATAATTTTAAAAAGTGGAAATTGAAGGAAATGTTATTTCTTATAATTAAAACTTACACCTACAAACTTAAGTTGCCTTAAAATGTTACATAGTTTAAAAAAAGGGATCAGAAGTGAATATACCGAATCATGTCTGAAAATAGGACATCCACTTAAAGTAGCACTAAAAAGTTTTTTTTTAGTTCAAAAATCAGTCCTAAAAACAATTAAAATTTGACCTTAAAAGCAAAAAAAAAAAAAAATACTAAAATATTTCTAAAATATTTTTCAAAACAGAAATTATGAAATTAAAATAAAATGATAAATTCGTTTAGTTTTTTAAATGTTTAAGCCTTTGATGTTTTTTTTAATTTTGTCTAAAATATTTTTTGAAAAAAAAAATAACTGTTAAAAATTTGGATGCTCGATAAAAAACAAGTAAAAAAGGGCTAAATTCGGCTGTGCCGAATCTTTGAATACCCTCCACCATAGGGGCTGAAGATGATATACGTATATACTAAATTTTGCATGAACTGTAATATAATATAATAAATCGACTTAAAATTGCATAAGGATCTGTCTGTTGAAATGGCGATCACGACGCGAAGACGCAAGCCTATTTTTACCCAGATTATTGAACATCCTCCTTAGCAGTTTGGTATTTAAAATGAGCAAATTCTGTTCAGCGGTTCAAAAGTTATGAGTGAAAATCTGAAGGTACCTCTAAATTTTCCATACAAATTTGTACAATTGAAGCACCCAGTGTAACAACAAGATAACTCCACTTTTTTTTTTTGTGCACTGAACGACGCAGATTTTTTTTTTTTGGTTTTTTCTGCATTAAAAAAGCTATTTCGCAAAAAAGTGGAGTTATCCGGCATTGGGTGCTTCAATTTTTCTGTATCTATTTTTTTCTGTTAAGTAAGTAAAAATGTTATTAAGTCTTCTTATTGTTCGATTACATTTATTGTCTTACATACTATGAGAATAATAACATTCTTAGAGCTATATGTGTTACTCTAATAACTAAGTTAACGTATGTCAACAATGTTAAAGTCGCTAACAGAGCAGACCTCTGTAAATAACATTGCTAAACTAAATAAATAACATTACTAAAACTAAATAACAAAAGTTCGTTACATAAATTGACAAAACATATTCATATTACAGTTCATGCAAAATTTAGTATATACGTATATCATCTTCAGCCCCTATGGTGGAGGGTATTCAAAGATTCGGCACAGCCGAATTTAGCCCTTTTTTACTCGTTTTTGCTGATTTTAGCAAACAGATTTTAAATTCCACTTTACAGAAAGTTTACTAAAATTTAGTAGCGGCAGCTAATTTTTTCTACAAATTCCATTGTACTACACGTCAGCAGACATGTGTTGCTAAGATTAGCAAAAAATACCACTGGGCTCAAATAAGCAAAATTTCCGTAATAACAGCAAAATTTTCAGTTGCCATTACAGACTTTTTTTGGTGAGTCTACAGTTGTAAAAGCTTCAAAGGCCAACAGTACGATTGTCAATAATGCAAGCTAATTATATTTATCAAGGCATCAAATTCATAGCGGTGAGCTTTAAATTGTGGTGTAATGGTTAGCGCGTTGGTCTGTCATACAAAAGGTGGCGTGTTCGATCCCCGGCGACAACAGCATGAATTAAGAAATACTATCGTCTATGTTCTGGCATCTCATTACGCAACAAATAAAACTAATTCAAATATTTTGGTGTTTTTGAATTCACTTTCACTAGTTTTTTTTTACTAATTGAATTCGCCAGATGGTTAGCAGGCGAAATCAATTAGAATGTGTTTTTTTTTTGTTATTAAACACATGCTGGGAGAAGAAAAAACACTCGGCACATATAATTTGGAATTATTTTTATTAATTTTTAAACATATTTTTATCATTTGAACATTTATTAACTCTAAAAAAAATGTGTTTTTAAAAAACATCTAAAATATGTACGTTTTTTTTAGCAAAAGTTTACTTTTTAGGGCAGCCCTCGAAAATAAAAAAATATATATGACCTCCTTGGGAATTAAAAAAGAAAATTTTTTTTATATGCTTTTAAGGGGGCCAGGGCCCCTGGGACCCGCTAGGTCAAAAAACTGGAAGCAAACCCACAATGGTGTGACATCTTAAATTAAAGGAAATTTTCTCAAGATTCAAAATATACATTTCATTTTAGTATCCGGAAAATAGAATACGCGTTAGGTCTATTTTAGTAAATTTTAGGTATTAAAAAAATAAAAAAAATAATTTTTCGCTCAAAAAAATTAACTGGAGTTTATTGTTCGTAATAAACTGAATGGAATTTTGTAAAAACAAGAGTTTTTTTGTTTTTAACAACTAAATTATTTTTCGAACATAAACACTAAATCATACGAATTCAAGAACACCATTTTGGTAATTAGGTGAATTTGAAAAATTTTGCGAATTGAATTAGTCACTAATTCCAGAACATGTAATGAGTTTTTATATCCATCATGCATATCGCATGAAGTGTTCCCATATCACTAAAGCTGAAAGTCCATACCACGCATGCTGCACTTCTTTGCATCCTACGCGGTTGTCAAAAAAGTAGAATCAGTGTAATTGTATGCTGCAAGTTACAAAGTACCAAAGCGTAGGATGCCTTGATACATATGACGCGAAAAGTAAGTCTTCTTTTGTAAGCGTCAGCTGATCAGATCAGCTGATTGTGATAAGTTATTTTTATTTTAAAAACTACACAATGGATGAAAAACTAATTGAAGCTGTAATAAAATACGAAGTTTTTTATTTTAAATTTATTTTATTCAACAAATTTACACTACAGCTGATCAAAACAAAAGCGTAAAAAGCGTCGCATGTAACTTGAATTTCAGTAAAGCGTAAAAGCGTATATGCGTACAAAGCGTTGAAGCGAAAACGCGTGGTATGGACTTTCAGCTTTAACCTCATCGAATTTAAAAGCTTCCACAATTTCCACGACTTTCCATCCGATGGCGAGTAACAACTGTTCTAATGCTGTGTTTATATTTGACTTTAAATTCCCAGATTTCAATGGAAATCTCTTATAGAAATATTGACCGTTTACCTTCGCACTTAGCGAGACGACGATTTGGCAACCACAGTTTTTTGTAAACAAACCAACATAAAAAAATAGCATCAAATTAAAAATATTTCTAAAAAGTACTTTATTTTTTGGCGGAGTACAATTTTTATTATTTTATGTAAAGATCTAACTCTAGTTATGTTATCGTAGTTAAATTTATGTTTCTGTTAGAACTACAAGCTAGAGACAAGAATTTTCAATATATTGATAGGAGTAAAACATGCAACCCTGCAAAACTTTCTTTATTGTTTTCTTCCGACGGAAGTAAAAGTTCGAACCATGAAATACTTTTTTTTGATTAGTAACACATTTTTATTGTGTTCAAAATTTATTTTTATTATGTTTTTAATAATAATTTTATTATTTTTTGGCTATTTTTTTGTTAGCTTTTGACCAGCGTTGCCACATTTTCATAAGCATAACACATTGGTGTATTCTGTAAAAGAATACATATTTGAAAAGATTTGCAGGAGATTTCCTAAAAATCCTTTGAATTTCAGGGATTTAATTTGTATGGAAAATCTTGAGATATTACACGAGATATTCACTGAAATGTTGAGATTAGAATGCAGATGTAAATAAGGCATGAGATTTATCATCTCGCACAATTTCAGTGTTGCCATATTTTAAGTTCTTCATTTTTTTTTTTTTATCATATTTCACCACTTTTTTAATTATAAATAGAAACAAATTTTCTCCTCTATGTACTTGGTGTGTAAATGACCCAAAATTTTTTAAAACGCTAGAATACGCTGCTTTATTTAAATATATACAAAATTTACCTGTAAAGCATTCGAAATTGTCCTGTGCTACACTCACCAAAAAAGGCTGTAATGGCAAATGAAAATTTTGCTGTTATTACGGGACATTTTGCTAATTTGAGCCCAGCGGTATTTTTTGCTAATCTGAGCAACACATGTCTGCTGAAGTGTACTACAATTAAATTAGTACAAAAATTAGTAGCCGCTACTAAATTTTAGTAAACTTTTTGTAAAGTGGAATTTAAAATCTGTTTGCTAAAATCAGCAAAAAAAATTTACTAAATATTATTGATATTAGTACAAAATTTCAAATTTATTTTTTTTATCGAGCATCAAAATTTTTTTTTATTTATTTTTTTCAAAAAATATTTTAGACAAAATTAGAAAAACATCAAAGGCTTAAAAATTGTAAAAAGAAACGAATTTATCATTTTGTGTTAATTTCGTAATTTCTGTTTTGAAAAATATTTAAGTCAATTTTTCTTCTTTTAAGGTAAAATTTTCACTGTTTTTAGGGCTGCTTTTTAGAAATAAAAAACTTTTAAGTGCTATTTTAAGTAGATGTCCTGTTTTTAGACATGAGAAGGTATATTCACTTCCGATCCCTTTTTTTAATCGATGTAACATTTTAAGGCAATTTAAGTTTGTACAATTTTTATTAGAAATAACATTTCCTTCAATATCCACTTTTTTAAAATAGTAAGTTTTTATGTTAATTTTAGCAAATCGGTTTTCAAAATTTTTTAAAATGATTTCAGAAATTAGCAGCAAAAATTTTTAAATATTTTGTAAAAATTCTGTCACTTGTAAAATGTAAATAGCAAAAAGATTGGCTAAATAATAATTTTTTTACTAAAAATCAGTACAAAAATAGTAAAGTGGTATTGAAAACCGTTTACAAATTTTTCAGCTAACGTTTTTTTCTGAGTGTATACATTTCAATTATTTTATCATTTGGTGTAAAAAGTTATCTGTACTAACATATTTTTCTAAAAAAAAAAACGAAAAAAAATTATTTTTTGCCTTCAAATTTTCAATCGATTTCCCCCCTCCACTTTTCTTTATACAATTGCCAACAAACTTTATATTAAATATTTTTTTTTATGCAAGCCCATTCGTGGACTTTAGAATTCACTTTCATTTTTTTTTTTAACATTTTGTTGGGTTCATTTAATTTTGAGTACAGATTTTAAATTAAAGTTAGTAGCGAATTAATTCTTTTAAATTTTTCATTAACAGTCGCTGTTGTTATTAAGCAATTAATTAAAAATTTAAGATACTTTTAACTGTTTATTTCCTGCAGAAATTAAAATTAAAAAATGTATTGTAAATTTTCTACAGAAATATAAGATTTTTTTTTCAACTTAGCAGAAACTAAAAAAAGATGTAGAAAAATAGAATTCAATGTAAATCTTCCCTGTCTAAGACTAAAAGAAATGAACAACTGACTGCATTTGTATAAATACAATGACATGAGCACATGGAGGTTTACTGACCTTGGCATTTTTTTCCGTTTTTTAAATTTTATTTTCGGTTTTCGGTTTTCAGTTTTTATTTTTTTTGTTTACATTTTTTATTGTAGTTGTTGTTTGCTACGATAAACAAACATTAAAGAAATAAATAAAATACGAATAAAAAACTTTAACAAGAAAAAATTAAGTGTAAAAAACTCACATAAATTATTCCGTAAAAAACACATGAGTGGGAATTGATTGACTCTTTTTAACGGGGAAAATATTGAAGTTTGTTTGTTTGTTTTATAATTATCAGTTCTGATTGGTACAAAATAAAATTCTTTGTATTTGGATTAATTTGTATATACCCAAATAAAAAAGTTAGTAGAAAAGTTAATAAAAGGTTTACAGTTTGTATTATAATTCATTTACTTATTTACGTTGCTGACTTTAGCAAAATTTTTTATCAATTTTTTTTACAAACGAGTTACTAAAATTAATAAACTTGTTTACTGATTTTTTCCGCCAAAATATTTATAATCTAAAATATAACCAAAAAATCAAAGGATATTAAAAAACTATGGTTTAAATATGGACTTATACGTCGATTACCCTTATCTAATATTACCCGGTGTTGGGGACATGAATTATTATTAATTTTTGTAAATTCTTTTTCGAAATTGACATTTTTAAATTTAACATTTTTAATTAAATACGATTTTTCAGGCACCGTTATAAAGTTATTTTTTGATTTTTATTTTTTCAATCAAAAATAGCAGTTAGTATTGGCTTTTTGTTTTTGTTTTTTTTGGGCTTTTTATTTTTTCCAACAAAAATAAAAGTTATTTTTTGATTTTGATTTTTTCCAGCAAAATTAAGTTTTTTTGATTTTGATTTTTTTGAGCAAAAATAAAAGTTGTTTTCTAAAGAAATCTACGTATTACAATATGATAATTTAGTTGGCTTTAAATATTTATTTTAATGTGCATTAGAAATCACATTTTTTGTGATCTATTTTTACATTTTTTGTGATTTCTCACATTTTTATGTATACACTGAAAGCATCACTAATCGACAGCTCCCGCAGACGGACAGTTCCCATAGATGGAAAAATATCTTGGTTCCTTCTTAGAACTTAATAAGAAAAAAATACTATCCTATAGGCGAACATCTCCCGTAACCAGACAAAATTAGCGTGACGGTCGGTATCCGCATGTGGGAGCTTTCACTGTACATACTATTATAAAGTCTCTATTTTTTTCAATTTGTTTGCTATTGCTCGAAAAAGTCAAAAAATAAATTTTATTTTTGCTCAAAAAAAAATCCAAAAAATAACTTTTATTTTTGTTAAAAAAAAATAAAAATCAAAAAAATAACTTTTATTTTTGATAAAAAAAAAAAAATAAAAACCAAAAAAACTATTTTTATTTTGGTTAAAAAAAATCAAAAAATAAATTATTTTTTCTCGAAAAAATAAAAATTAACAAATAACTTATTTTTGTTCGAAAAAAATAAAAATCAAAAAAAACGTTTAGTTTTTCTCGAAAAAATAAAAATTTCAATTTTATCATTTACTGGTTCAAAAGGATAAATATGGTATTATTGAATCAGTTTTCCAAAATTTACTTCTATATGGTTTTTTTCGTTTTAAAATTTCAAAATAACTGTTATACACGCTCCCTTAAAAATAAAATTTATTTATTTTTTTCATTATTATGTTTTGATTTATCATAAACTAATTTTATTCATAAAATCTGCAACAACAATTTTATTATAAAGGGTGGTCCAACCATAATGCACGATGTTAATTGTAAATAAAACAAAAATTTTTCAAAGAATTATTTTAATATTTTTTATTATGATAGAAGGATATATGACAATTATGTGTGAAACAAAATATCGGCCAACTGCTCGCCACGGCTTCGGTGTCTATCCGATGGTCCATATTTTCAATGACTCTGAGACATAATTGAGGTTCAATGTCGTTAATGTGCCGAATTATCTCATCCTTTAGCTCTTGAATTGTCCATGGCTTATTAACTTGCACTTTTTCCTTTAAATATACCCAAAGAAAGAAGTCCAACGGTGTCAAATTACATTATCGTGGCGGCCAATTAACATCGCCACGACGTGAGATAACACAGCCCTTGAATTTCTGGTGCGAAAGAGCCATTGTTTCGTTGGCTGTGTGGCAAGTGAAACCACATACACTCACCAAAAAAAGTCTGTAATGGCAACTGAAAATTTTGCTGTTATTACGGGAAATTTTGCTAATTTGAGCCCAGCGGTATTTTTTGCTAATCTTAGCAACACATGTTTTGCAAAGTGGAATTAAAAACCTGCTTGCTAAAATCAGCAAAAAGAATTACTAAAATTTTTTTTTAATTTTATTTTTTTTTTTTTTCAAAAAATAATTTAGGCAAAGTTAAAAAAAAATCAAAGGCTTAAAAATCTTAAAAGTTGTTAAAACATAAACGAATTTATTATTTTGTTTTAATTTGGTAATTTCTTTTTTGAAAAATATTTAAGTCAATTTTTTTTTACTTTTAAGATCAAATTTTAATTGTTTTTAGGGCTGATTTTTAGAACTAAAAAAACTTTTTAGTGCTATTTTAAATGGATGTCGGTATATTCACTTCCGGTCCTTTTTTTTAATACATGTAACATTTTATGGCAATTTAAGTTTGTAGGTGTAAGTTTTAATTAGAAATAAGATTTCCCTCAATATCCACTTCTTTAAAGTTAGTAATTTTTTTTTTGTTAATTTAGCAAATCGGTTTTCAAAAATTTGTAAAATGATTTCTGAAATTAGCAACAAAAATTTGTAAATATTCTGTAATTTTTAAAATGTAAATAGCAAAAAGATTTGCTAAATAATATTTTTTTTACTAAAAATCAGTACAAAAATAGTAAAGTGGGATTGAAAACCGTTTACAAATTTTTTTACTAACTTTTTTTTCTGAGTATATCGTCCAGGTCCATATACTCAGTTTCTGGCCACAAGAAGTCCTTTATCATCTCGGGATAGCGAACACCGACGACGAGTCGAGGTTGACGGCTCTTCTGCCACACTATCGTGAACAACAGCAATGTTTTCCTTAGAACGAACAGGGCGAGCATGCACAGGTGTTTTCACATTTCCTGCAGACCCGGTTTGCTAAAATCTGCGCACAATTCTCCCGATTGTGGACACATTTGGTCGATTATGCTGACCAAAAAAATCACAAAGTGCATTTTGATTTGAACACCCATTTTCGTAACGCGCTGTTGAATTTGTCAAACACCGAAACAAAGAAATGTCAAAAAAGTTGGACAAAAGACTTGACGTTAAGGTGTGACTCACAATTAACACCGTGCATTAGGTTAGACCATCCTTCACTGAGATTAACGAGTCAATCGTTTACTAAGTTTATGAATCACTAACAATTTATTTGAGAGAGGCGAGAAATTACATAAGGGTGTTGCCAGAATTACACAAAAAATTAATAAACTGTTATTTCCCAATTATACACAACATTTTTTAATAAAAGTTTAATAGAGAAATAAAGTTTAATAGGGAAATAAAAGTACAGACTTTAACAAATGTGTACCTTAACACAAAATTAAGAAGTTTTTATGCATTCCATCCTTAAAAAAAGTGGAAAGGGTAAACTCGCAGAAAAAAGTCTGCAGAAGATTTCTAGCTACTTTTTTTTTTTTTTGATTTAGAGAAGAAGGATTGTTCTTAATTGAATCTGAAAAATTTTGGATATAAAATTTATTTAAATGCAATTTTTTAATTTTATTATATTTTTATATTTAGGCCATGTGCGAGGTGGCTTAATAAATTCTAAGTTCAATACAACTTGACAAAAGGTTTTGAAATTTCTTTGAAAAAATATTTGAAAAATTTCCAAATTTCAAAAAAATTTGGAAACCTGAATTTAGTTTAGATTTTATTTAGCCAGTTCGCACCCATCCTTAATAATAATTTATTCTAATAATTATAACGTTTTTTTGTTCAATTCAAATTTTCAATTTAACAGGTGTTGTGTTAATTTTACAATTTACCAAACCTACACATAGAAAAACCCCATTTTTTACGAGTAAATCAAAAATTATAGTACATAATTTTAATATGTGTCCATTTTTAAAAATATTGTTATTTTAATATTGATTTAAAAATGTTACATTTTAGCTTAAATTTTTCTAATATTCATTTTAAAGTTGAAAAAAGCTGCATATCAGTGAAAATCGCAAAGAAAAACTTAAAATAACAAAAAAAAAATTTTTTAATGAAACACACTTAGAAATATTACTTTGACTAATTCTTGCACAAAAAATGTGCGTATTCTTCCCAATATACGAAAAAATAATTTTTAAAATGTTTTGGCGTTATCTAAACTTTTGCAAAAGGATTAATTTGTTTAAAACATAGCTTTGCTAATAATTGTCTACTGACCAAATTATTTATGTGTAAGCAGGTACTTTTTGTCGTTGTCCCCAAACAAATAAAAAATGGCTGGTAATCATAGTCATCGTTAAAGTCTGCTTTAAAATTAAAACTAGCTGTAGTTGGTTTTTTATCAAATTTAGCAACACTTACAACAGCTGTTAGAATTATTTATATTAATTTAATAAATTTTTATTAATAAGCCGAGGCAACCATTTGAATGAAATTATTTTCCATTATTAACCGGATGGATTGTACTTTCAAAAAAAAAAGAAATTTGAGAAAATATTCATTAGTTTTTTTTTATAGCATTTCAAAAAAAAAAGTTATTTGGCGGACCCTATACCTATAAAGTTAAAATTTTTATTTTAAAATCAATATATTACGAACTTATAAATTAGAAATTATGCATATAAAGTAAAATTCCATATTATTAAATTCATAATTTATATCACATTTGTCAAATTTTAATTTTAAGGAAAAATTTTAAAACAATTTATATTACACAAAAAAGAAGTATTACATAATTTAATGTAATAATTCCCACTTTATTCATATATATATATTTTTTTTGAAATGTTATTAATTTCTTAATTCTTAAAAATAAAAAGAGAAATTACAAAAAAAAAAGTAACCAAAAATTGTTTGTATTTACAAATTACATTGTTGGTGACTAATTAAAAAGTGCTTTGTTGGTATTTTTAAAAATGTTCCCTGAAAAATGTTTAATAATACAAACAGAATTTTGTAAATTTTATCTCATTCTAATTATACCACATTTTAGTGTAAATATGTCTGTAAATATTTTAAAATATTAGGTGTTAAAAAATTGTCTTGCATTAAGTTGTATCTTTTTTATGATATTTTCCATAAAAATATACACAATAACAGGCGAAGGGGGCAACTATACTCGTTATCAGGGCATCCAGAAATATGCTGTATTATGTTTTATCCTATGCCCAGTAGTGGAAAATGATTAATGTATTTATCCGTTTCAGAACAATGGAGGAATTTTGACATATTTTCTATGAGAGTATATTATTGCATATTAATCATATTGAAGCATTCTCTCCGATCTTTATGGAATTCGTATATGTGATAGAGGAGATCTTAACGCACACATACTTAAAATTTACGCATATTAAAATATTGTGCAAGTCACTTCTGTCGTCTTTTTGCCCTATAAGTCTTTTTGCCTTATAGTTTTTTTTTATTATTTTCACACATCATTTTTGTACAAACACAGAAAAAACTAAAATCGGGTTTTAATTAAAATATTTGTAAATACAATTAATTATTTAATTGAATTTGGAGCAGCAAAAGAATTTGTTATATCATTAATTTTTTTTTTTTTGTTAAAATTTATTGAAATTTTCAATTATTTTTTTAATCATATCAATTAAATTTTTAATCAAGACATTTAATTAAAGTGCTAACCAAAAATCAATTCAAATTTTAATAAAATTTTGAATTAAAATTCCAGCATCAAATCAATTAAAATTTTAATCAAATTTTTAATTGAAATTTCAGATTTAAATCAATTAAAATTTTAATCATATTTTTAATATATTTTTTATCAAATATACATATGTTTGTGTGTAATTTGTCAAAGCATGAAAATTTCTAAATATTCTAAATACCAAATAAATATTTTTAAATACCAAATAGTTCCTAAGAGTACCATAGTACTTTTGAGCTTTCAATAGCACCACAAAAAATACTAAGGTGCCAACTTTATCATACACTCGGAAAAAAAAACTTAGTAGAAAAATTTGTAAGGTTTTCAATCCCACTTTACTATTTTTGTACTGAAAAAATTATTATTTAGCAAATCTTTTTGCTATTTACATTTTGCAAATTACAGAATTTTTACAGAATATTTAAAAATTTTTGTTGCTAATTTCAAAAATCATTTTACAAATTTTTCAAAACCAATTTTCTAAAATTAGCAAAAAAAAAAATTGTTAAAAAAGGAAATGTGATTTCTAATTAAAACTTACACATACAAACTTAAATTACATTAAAATGTTACATAGGTTTAAAAAACGGATCGGAAGTGAAGATACCGACTCATGTCTACAAATAGGGCATTCACTTCAAATAGCACTAAAAACTTTTTTTAGTTCCTACAATCAGCCCTAAAAACAATTAAAATTTGACCTTAAAAGTAAAAAAAATTGACTAAAATATTTTGTATAATATAATTACCAAGTTAAAACAAAATGATAATTTCGTTTATGTGTTTACAATTTTTAACACTAATTTTTTTTTAATTTTTCTAAATAATATGCTCGATAAAAAAAATAAATTTGAAATTTTGAACTAATATTAATAATATTTAGTAATTTTGTTTTGCTGATTTTAGCAAACAGATTTTAAATTCCACTTTACAAAAAGTTTACTAAAATTAGTAGCGGCAGCTTATTTTTCTAGAAATTTCATTGTATTACATGTCAGCAGACATGTGTTGCTAACATTGGCAAAAAAAATACCATTATAGAGGTTTTTTTGGTGAGTGTAACTGCAGTGCTGCCAAAAAAATTTGTTCCCATTTTCAAAGTTGAAATACCCAAAAATCCTTAACAAATTGTTAAAACAATCAAATTTTCCTTTTTTCTAAAATGATTTTTCGAAGATTTTGTTTGCTAAAAATTAAAAATAAATATTCTAGAAAAAAAGGGTGGCCTCATAATAGAATTAAAATTGAAACCAATTCAAATTTTAAATTTTTTTTTTAAATACAAACATGCATACAATACTATGTTGTTTTGATAATGAGAGCGGTTTTATTTCTTTAAACAATTAAGTTATGACGCTTTTATTAATATGCGTTATACTAAAAATATTTTTAACAATTTTTTTTTTTTTTTTGGTTTTTGTTTTTTAGGAATTTGAGATGCAATTTAAATAACTGTATGATTTATATGTTGTCAATAGTATTTATTGTAAACTAGAATACTTTTTACACCAAGTTCATTATCAATTAAAATTTAATTGATGATTAAACTTTTAATTGAAAATAAACAAAAATCAAAAAAAAAAAATTTATTTACATTTTTTTGGCAATAATTTTTTCTGTGTACGAACAAAAAGCTTTTTATATAGGCACCAACAATTAAACTTTTAAATAAAAACATTTTTTGATATTTTTTGTAACTTCCCTTTTTATTTTTAAATATTTTTTATATGAACAATAAAAATTTACTAACAGTTTAAAAATATTCAAAATTCAAGTAGAAGAAAGATTATATAAAAGCTTTTTTTGATTGAATTTGAATGTGACTACAACTGTTGCCGTTTTAATTTAAAAACGTACATGTTTATGTTAACTATAATCATATTATGATTATAGTACTCGAGAAAACAAAAATTGTGATACCCATATTGTCTATGTTATTGCTTTGGGGTTGCCATATATTTGGGATTCTCTCTTTGTTAGAGCATATTTTGATTTTAGGCGATATTTTAAAACAAAAGCATATTTTTATAACTTTTAGAATTAAAGCATATTTTAAGAACATAATTTTGTTTTTGTTATGCTTTTTTTTATCAAAAAAAAAAAACATTTTTTATTTAAGGTTTGTTTATTATCAACTGTTTTTTTTCATATTTTTCAAAAAAAAAAAAAAAAAAATTTGCCTTTTTAATGTATTTATGTTTAAAGACAATATTTTTGAAAATGAAAAATAAAAACTACTTAGGATCAATAATTCGAATAGTATTTTAAATATATTAGTCTCATTTTAAGTAGGATTTTTATTTTAATTATTTCTATAACATTATTTTAGGAACAGCACATTTCTGGTTGCCCTGCTCATTATGTTGACACTGAATAAAAATGCGGTTATTTTATTTGTATATAAAATATAAAAGAATACTTCTATTCTATTTTTAGTTTTTGTGATTTGTTTTTTATATACAAAACAAAAAAAAATTGTAGCATAAGCATAAAAGAATAAATTCTTTAATTTACTTTTACAATATGTTTGTTATTTTTCACGAATTTTATATAAATATTTCATACGAATGTAAGTATGTACTTATAAATTATCTAAGTAGGTGTAAATTAAGGTTCTAAAAAATGTCATAGTTATAAAAATGATACCAAGTCTTGAAAATGATTAGCTTTTTCTATTTTAAATGTAAACAAATATATTTGTTAGAGTATTCAAAAACCGAAACCGAAAACCGGTCAAACGGTTTCTTTTTTTTTAAACCGATCGGTTTCGAATATTTTGTAAATTCGAAGAAAACCGAAAACCGGTCTTTTTTGTTCGGTTAGCCGGTTTTTTTAATTACATCACCAACTGGGTTACTTGGTCTCTTTTATTTTTTCCGAAGACTTATAATCGTTTGTTTGGTTATGAAGATTTAGATGTAAGTCTGATAGATTCCGATGAAGACTTAATTTTGGATATTCCAAATACAATAGTTTAATTTCTGATCTTAATAACACAACAAACAGTATTCAAAATCCTAAAAAAGAGACTGTACAAAAAATTCATCATTATATGATAATTTCATATATCTTAATAAATGCGACAAAAGAACTGAAAAGTTGGAAAATTTATATAATTGTCTTTTAACTATTTGTCCAATATCTACTATTAGTGAAAGAGTATTTTCCACTTCTAGCTTTATCAAAAGTAACCAAAAAATCGAATTAAAACAAAACATTTAAATTGCATGTTATTTCTAAAATATTATTTTAGAACTGAAAAATAGATTTTTTTTTTACATATTTAAAATGTAATATTAAAAAAACTTATTTAATGCCAAACGTTTTGAACGTTCAAATTACTTACGTACCTAATTGTACCCAATTTACAAACAAATTGATCTCTATTCATTTGATATGAATATAGTTTTATAATATTAATTTTTAAGATATTATATTAAAAAATATTAAAACCAATAAATAAAATGTTGAAATTTAATACAATAAAAAAATATAAAATATTTTTTTTTTTTTTTTCAAAGAATGTATTTTTTTATTTTTATTACTTTATATATTAAATTTCTATTGTTTTTGTTTGTAATTAATTAAAACAATTAACAAATTATATAAGCTTTTTATTCAAATTAAAAAAAAAACTGAAAAACCCGGATGACCGGTTTTTTCTGCAAAAACCGAAACCGGTTTTTTTTAAATTCGATTTTTCGAAGAAAACCGAAACCGGTTTCGGTTTTCTTCATTTACAAACATTATTAAATTAAGTATGAATCTTATTGAAGTAAATATGATTCTTAAAACAAACTTTTTTGCTTTGCATAAACATGTAAAATTATGTGTTTTCGGTTTTAAATATACTTCTACTCAGTTCTTATCTCGTTCATGATTCCGTAAAAATTTTGTGTCATGTATGTTATTTATTTAATTGAATAAATTCTTTCACAGTTCTAATACTAATGTATGTAACATATGTATATCATTCTATATTCGTGTCTGTCTGTCTGTCTGGATGTAGGTAAAGTACAAATGTGTAGGAATGTATATTTTTCAAACATTTGTTTATTTGCTTTCATTTAAGTATTAAAAATCCCGTATCTAAAAAAATTTTCAATACTTCAGTATCCAACTAAAATCCTACTCTTATCTATTATATTTTGTGTGGATGTTTTCCCATCCTCATCATCTTTTTATTGTATGCATTTTAAAAAGAAGCCCTCTTAAAATATGTATTGTTTAACTTTTTATTTTGGTTGATTAATATCATAAAATATGTTAATTTATTGTAATTAGTATGAAAATACATATCGTCAGCTTATTATTGGTTTGACCTACGAGCTTTGCTCAACCTCTGGAATATATTTTTGCTTTTAATTCCTACAATGAGCATAGGACCAAAACAAGTTCCTTCTGATATTCTCGATGTTTAATTTCATTCCAATTTAAGTTCAATTTGTACGTCTCAATTGTTAATTGGCGTTTCCAATTATGCAATGGTTGTCCTGTACGGCGACTGCCATGAGTGTTCCACTCTATAGTCTGTTATGCTATATCAGTTGGTGGTTTTCCAGGACCATTTGCTGGATTACTGGATCGGTTGTTAATTAGTTTCTGACCACAGGAGAATGTTGGAGATTGTTAAGGGCCAATATACCCGTAAAATCTTACGTAGACATTTATTCATAAAAACTTGTATGGCTGTTAAAGGGTGACATTTTAACCCTTTGGGTTTTGACAATTGAAAAAAAAAACACAGAACATTTGTAAAAGTGATCGAAATATTTATTTGGAGTGATAATTTAATGCTTGCCATTTACATTTTAAAGATTATTTCATGTAAATGTTTCCCGTGGCTACGGTACCTCATCAATGGGAGACTTCACGTATCACCACAAAAAATTGCCTTTATATCTTGTATTGTCCCGTTTCACGTCTCGCATCCATACAACAAGGTGGATTTTACATTTTTACTTTGTAGGCCGTGACATACATATATGTCGAGTTCCAAATAGGATTAAATTGCCCAAAGGCCTGTCGAGCTTTATGTATTTATTTGGCTGAAGATGTCTGCTGTAGAGCCACGACTTTTGTCGTAGCAGAAAGTCTCTACATCCTCATGTGGGTGGGTTTGAATGGTAAACCTTTGCTTGTTGTTTTACCCATGTTTATCTTCAGACCAACGAATAGTGCAGAAGTTAACTTCGCTTGCATATCAGAAAATTAGTGTGTTAGCAAACAGATCCTCTAATCCACCTTGCAAACCCCACATGATCCCTCCTCTATGGCTTGTGGCTTTCTCCCTTACTATATCAAGGACACAATAAAAAAGCAATGGCGATAAAACACAACCTTGACTAACTCCATTTTCTACCGAAAATTTCTTACTCAGTTGCCTCTCATATAATATACGACAAGTGGCAAGTTTCCCAGAGGGTTTACCGGTGGACATTATGTTGTTAGTCAATTTCTTTGCAACTCGACATAGATCTCTAGCCTTTTTCAGCTGCAGCTTGTGCTTCTTTAGCTATGTTATTGAGTCAATTCCGTTTGTCACATGGAGCGTTGCGTTTTACTTTCCGGTTAAAGTTACTATGCATTTGTTGACATCTTGAATTGTCTAAGCGTATTCTGCTGGAGATAATTGTGGCTTTTGCTTCTTTCCTTTCTGATATGAGTTTACAGGTTGCATCACTAATACACTTTTTTTACGGACATTGTTTTTGTAGCCGACGTGATATCCTGCTGCTTAGATGAATATTTTATTTGATTTCAGACCCATGGAATAGTGTCTATTAACCTCTCAACTGCTTAAAACCTATATATTTGTTTTTTTCGCAACTCTATTCTAATGCGTAAGATGTACGATTTTTGATTTCATCACAGAGAGGGTGAAAAACGATCATTTAAGTTAACATTTTATAATTTTTGTGTGCAAAATAATAAGGCAGATTAAATTCCCCACTGGATATCTCGGATATGATATGAGTTATGGAGAAACGGATTTCAGAATTAGAAAAAGGATATTTATGTGGGATTCACTCCTACATCAAATCGTTTTTAAACGTAGTAATCTGTTCACAGTATGATTCTTAAATGTTCAAGCGTAAAGTTAAAATGTTTAAGTTAAACGTTTCGAGCAGCCGTTTCTTAACAATTGTGAACAAAAATCCAATATTTTAATAAAACTCTCCAAAATACCTTTTTGCTTCTGCCGAACAGAAGGATAAATATTTTTTTTTTTAAATTGTCCATCGTTATTATTAAAGGTTTATATAAAGGTTTAATTAGACGATGTTGAGAGTTCTCAAATTTATACTGGACAAATTTTTGTGCCAGCAATATTTTTCAAGCAGAAAACACATACGATTGAAAAATATATGCGTAATTTTTGTAAATACAAATAAAAATGTTTCTTCTGCTTAATATTTTACAAAAATAATTCTCTTTTTCCATATCGACCAATTTTAATTTGATTTTGCATTTGGTTCTACGTTTTTTTTAGAAATTTTCTTTTTGAGAGAAAATTTGACCAAGAAAGGTAAAGGAATGTACCTAGTGTCAAGTATTCAGTACTTTCAAATAACGGTCGGTAATATGTGAGTAATCGATACCCAAACATTCAATAATATTGCAACTATAGCACTAAACAAAATTCATATAAACATTCATATTTGTTTTTTAAAATCTAAAAAAATTTAAAATCTATAAAAACAAAATGGAAGAGGAGGCATGTTTAAAAAGAAAACGTTCGGAGGAATCACCATATACAATGCAAACCAAAAAGTACATCAATGAAAAGATAGTAGATTCTCATGATGAAAATAAAATGAAGCAAATACATGGTAATAATAATCTAGGAATTTTATAAATTCTAATAAGATTTTTTCTTGTGGAAATTATTATCTAGATAAAACTAAAAAGTTACTGTTCCAAGGATCACGTTATCTTTCCAATATACAAGCAGATCGTAATAATAAAAGCAACAACAAAAAGACACCTCTGTCGCGTTTGGTGGTTTTAAGCGGTAATGGACTAATTGACTTGGCTAAGGGTGCCGATGATCTAGAAGAAGAATTCTTATGGATACGTCGTAAAGCTAAATGTTGCGATCGTAATACTTACGTACAAAGTGAATGTATCAATTGCCAGAAATCATTATGTGAGGAATGCGGTTATTCCTGTACGGAATGTCAAGAATTTTTATGTAATATGTGTGTTGTTATATTGTAAGTACCCACTAGAAATGTTAAGCAATTGATAAATTTGAATTATTTTAATTTGCATTTATTGTTTTTTTTTCAGTGGTACTGGTGATCATGCACATCCTATTTGCGAAAATTGTTCTGCATTTCTTTGATTTATTTAAAAGGGACAAAGTACAAATTTCAATGTTGTTTTATTAATATATACTTATTACCTAGATTATACTGTTAAATAATAAATTTGAAATAATTATTTTATTATAACGATCATTTTTTTCTATTAAAATGAAAGAAGTGGCTTGCTTTTTAAAAAGTTATAACAAGAGTTTCTATTTGACACAAGGAAAAAAAATCTCGCCCAAATGACTGCAAGTAGGTCGACTATATTCAATTTTTAAATATAAAATCATCCCCCTAATGTAATAATAAGCTAATTTGTTAATAAATTTTAAGGCTATTTACATTTCTGGCTACCTGGGTATGACCCATATGTAGATCCTTTAACAAATATTTCCCAATTCTACACAATGAACAAAAGACAAAGGGAGGCAGTTACGTTGTTAAAATGGTTGGTTTTTTTTTAATCATAAATAACATATGACGTGCGTAAAACTAGCACAACATATGAGAAAAATATGATTTTTTTTGTTTGGTATTTCTGGTATGGAAAAACTCTTATACCAACATATTTTAAGTTATTAGGTCTGTACGAGGTAATTTCGGGTAAAGTCTGGTAAAATAAGAGTAAGCAAAAAATTCTCTCACAAAATCATAAAAATGCCCAAAATACTGCGAACGCACAAAACCACATTTCATACCCAAAAATAAACGTTAATTTATTAGCAGCAGCTGATGATTTGACAATTTTACCCAAACAAAAAGTACGGCTAAGTTCTGGTAAAAAGAGAAACACATTTACTCTCATGAACGCTCTCATTTACCCAATTTATGTTACAAGAAACGCTTTCTGGTAAGATTGGGTTCCCCGGGCACCCGCGGTAACGTACGTCGAACACACCTATTGTTAATACCATAGCTATGACGCAGATAATTTTTTTAAATTTCAATTATGATTTAAAAATTTGTTTTTGAAAAAAACAGTTTCACCTCGAAGTTTTGATTCTTTCGTAAAAGAAATGCTCACTTTTTGGAAAGAACAAAACATAAGTTCCGTTTGTTTGCTCAATATTTTGTACAAATTTATATTGGGTGTCGTTTGCAAGAATTTACAAGCAGGAAAAACATGTGATAAGTTTTTGTAAATACAAATAAAAATGTTTTATTACAACTACGTTGTTTTATGCAAATGCAAAGCAACAAATATTGTTAAATGAATTATAGAAATGATAAGAAAACCTTCTAAAATGTTTCTGCTTAATATTTTACAAGAATCCTCTTTTTTTTATATCGATCAGTTACAATCAGGGATGGAAACATGGTACAATTGTACTTTTTTTGGTACATTTTTACCTTGGTTGGTACCGTGGTACTACCGCGGCTCATTTAGTACAATTTGAAATTTTTTTAAATTTTCAACATAACTTGATAAAACAACAACATAAAGTCGACTTTTTTAAAAGCAACTTTAAATTAAAAACCTGTTTTTATTTATTCAGCTACTATAGTAAAAAATAAAGTCAGTTTTAAGTTGAACCGGCTCTAAATTGGTGTCACATGAAATGTACCAAATGTTTCCATACACATTGTACTAAAAACAAAAAAAGTGTATTATTGTTAAAAAGCTATTAAATGCCTTTAAATTTTTTAATAGCAAATCCTGAAAAGGTAAAATAAATTTTGTTTCGCCCCGTCAATTCAAATTGTTTAAGTTTTTTAGCGTCTAAGCAAATCTGACTCAATACGATAAATTGCTTAAAAAAAATGTCAAAATGCATCAGTAATGCCAAATTTTTAGGTGCAATAAGTGTAACACGACAAGTGAAAACGTGCTAATGGAGAAATTCGAAAATTGAAATAAAAGACTCAAAAAATATATTAAAATTGCCCGCCCTTTTGTCATAATGTCTATGAGCTTTTTTTTCATTGTTTTTTTAAAGTGGGGTATATAAAATCTAGAGATTTCGTGCCAATGTACAATTTTCAAAAAAAGCGGTAAGAAAAATTAAAAGGTGCCGATCTGTCCCTTTTTTATAAAGAGAAAATATTTTTAGAAAGTAAAAAACCGCTTATTGTAACACGAAAAGGGCTAAATTAGCATCGCTGATCTCATTGACATTTACTATTATTTATTTTATTATTGTAAATCGTTTTTATTTCAATTTGCAATAATTTTTAACAAATCCGCTTCTACTTCCTTAGTTTTATTTTTTACAATTATAAAACGGCTGTTTTTGTTTATCAACTGTTTTTTTGACACTTTACCCAATTTACGCAAAGAAAAAGTCTGGGTAACTTTCGGTAAAAAGAGAAACGCTAATACACTCTCATAAACGCTCTCATTTATCAAATTTTTGAGTACGGCAACGCTTTTGGGTAAGTTTGGGAACCCGCGGTAACGTACGGGATCACACTTAATTTATTTTTATATTTGGTTTTACAATCAGGTGTTTAACAAACTTGTAAATTATTGGAAATTTCCCGTTAGCGTACTTTTTTAGAAAATTTTAATTTTGAGAGTAAATTTTTCTTACTCTCTGTAAGTTTGTTACTGAGTAATTCTTACTGCACTTGACTGAGAAAAGTAAACGAATGGACTTATAATCAGATTTTTATGTATAATCAGATTTGTATTTTGTAGTCAAATTTTCATTAAAAAATAATCTAACTGTATTTTTCATTATTGTATAACAAAAAATATTTATGCTGAATGTTTTTTAAAATTTGAATATTTTTAAAATTGAGCAAGTGTTTACACTTTACCCTTAAATTTATGATATTTTTGATAGTCTTTAACCAATAATTCATATAATTGACGGCCAGCCTCATTGGAACAACGTAGAATGAAACGACCAACCCGATGATCACAAATGCCAACCAATTCATAACAAATATTTTCTATATGAGTTTTAATCTGAAAAGAGATAGAGAGAGGGAAAGAGAGAGAGAGAGAGTTATTTAAAAATAAGTAAACAAAATTTACTCTTTTTTTTCAAATAAAGTCTAGGCTTACCTTATTATAAAGTGTTGTCGGTCTCTTATTTGATACCATTAAATTTATAATAAATGTTAAAACAAATGGTGCTACCCTCTTAAAACCCACACTATGTTGAGCTATCAAATGCATTAGGGACTCCAATTTTAATGTTAATTCCGCTAAATCATCTATTTCGGTTGTGGGAAGAGCTGTATCCTTTTGACGATCACTTTTATACCAAACAATCGATTGTAAAAGATCCTTAAAGATGTGCATATATTGTGGAACACGATCCATTAATAAAATATGACGTTGTTTGATTAGGGCTGAACACACATCAGTCATGGCCATGTGTAGACTATTAAAAAGTTTTAAATTTGTATCACACAATGAAAACTTTTTAATATTTATATCCATTAGAAATGATAAAATACTGTCCATAGTATCGGTTGACATGGGTACCTAGAAAAGAAAAATACATTTTTTGTTAAGAAAGAAAATTTTCGATAAACTTAAAATTTGTCTACAAATTTTAAATTGATCTAGTAATGTCCGTCTGTTGAAATAGTGATGACGGCGCAAAGACGCAAGCGGGGCTGCTTATTTTATCTAGATTAAAAATATGAAGGCCGCAGTTAGCATATATAACGCCGCATTTCAATCCGGAGACCAATGCGGCTCATTCTGAGTCCCTTCAGTATAGAGGAAGAAGAAAGAGAGAAAGAGAAGTAAAGAAGAAAAAAGTTGTCAGGTTCGAAGAAAAAAAGAAACTACTTAGGACAAGACACCCCCTAAAGTCCCCCCATTAGAAACAGCCGTACTATTTCCTATAAGGGTCCTGAGACCACTTCTATCCAATCCTAGTAGAAGCCTGGTTGCCCCTGCGTCCAATCCGGGCCATAACGCCCTCGACACCCTGCAATCCACTCTATCCCTCCAGGACTGGTTCACGGCACCACGGAACCTCTCTATTATCACCCCATAGTAGTGACACAAGCGGGGGCTTTACCCCCTGTCCCTTACCCCTAAGTCCAGATTCGAACCCTCCCTCGCGAGTTCGTCCGCCACCTCATTGCCATCCAACTTGCAGTGTCCGGGTACCCAAAACAGCCTTACTGTGAATGCCACACAGCCTTACTGTGAATACTCCCTCAGAGCATCCCTACAGCGTGCGACCAGGCTCGATCGCACCGTATAATTTGTCAATCCCCTTAGCGCAGTCTGACTATTGACGTAAATTGTTACCACAGACCCCCCTACGATGTGATTCAGTATCACCTCCGTCGCCCTCCAGATCGCTAAGATCTCAGCCTGCACTCATCCGGGAGTCTGATAGACCTTTTCACGACAGTGTCAGCAATATAAACACCGGCACCAATGCCAGTGTCCGTCTTGGACCCTTCAGTAAATACTGCCCACCCCTCAAACAATCCGTTGGATCCACGCCAAACTTCCCTATCCGGGAACTCCGGTGGTGTTACACTAAATTCCAAGGTCATACTCCTATCATCCGAAATTCCCGCCGGAATACTACCCTGATCAAGCTGACCCACTTGTGTGATCATCCCGCCTAGGTCTAATCAACGAAGACTCGTGGAGTCTAAATAAGCTACTAGTAGCCACTCTCTTCACATAATGTTCAATGGGGGACAGATATAGTAGGATATCCAACGCTGCCTGTGGCGTGCTTTTCCTTGTACCTGTTATCCCAAGAGATGCACTCCTCTGAGCCTTGTTGAGCATCTTCCTATAGCTGTCCACTCTCAACGCATCCCACCAAACAGAGCATCCGTAAGTAAGAACAGGCCGTACCACCGATGTATAAGTCCAATTCACCATATCCGGTCTTAGCCTCCAATTCTTACAGATGGAGTTTCTGCATGTGTAGTAGGCATTGAGTCCCCTTTTCATTCTCTCCTGGGTGTTTATCCTCCAAGACAGTTTACAGTCGAGGAAGTTACCCAAATACTTAGCACTGCCAGATAGAGTTAACTCGACGGCTTCCAACACTGACCCCTTAAAACCCTCTAAATTGTACCTTCTGGTAAAAAGTACCAACTCAGTCTTAGCAGGATTTACACCCAGCCCTCTATCCTTCGCCCATGACGAGAGTTCTCCCAACATCACCTGCATAATTTCACCGATCGTGGACAGAAATTACCCCTGACCAGCAGAACTATGTCATCCGCATAGTCAACGACCCTTGGAATCAAAAGACCTGAGAATTCTATTGACCGCAACCTGCCACAGGAGAGGAGTATAATTAAAGAAACAGGGACTGAAACGATTGAACAGTCTTTGCTATAATTTAAAAACTGTTTCAAATATCGATAGAATCTGCTTTTTTTTGTACTAAAACTTAGCTAGATTATAAAAAAATGTTCAATAATTTTCTTACCATTTTATTATCAATAATAGCTTGATGGCAATTTAATAAATTGATAATTAAATCATTATCCTTGAATTGTTGTTGCTCATCTTTACACAAACGTAAAGTAATATTAAAAGTAATCTGTTTATATTGTTCATTGAAAATCTGAAAAAAAAAGAAATTATAAAATTTTTATAAAATAAATGAGTGAAAAATAGAAATAATTGTTCTTACAGCTCCTTTAATAGTGCTAAAAGGACATTTGGCTATTAATGTTAAGAGTCTCAAAATGTTGGAGAAATTTGCCTCTTCTACATTTGTGGCTATTGTCTTAAGTGTTAACAATAAATCTTCATTGGTTTTATTGCCAATTATCATTTTGACAGCCGATTCGATGGTTTTATTGTCGAGTTTTTGTTCGGCTTTATTTAAACATTGGGGTTGTTTTAAATCTTCTTGAATTTGTGACCAATAATTAGTTAAAACAAATTCAATTTCATCTTGATCTAAATGCAATAAATCACGATGATTAAGAGCAACTTGCATTAAACGTATGGCATGGGGATTTCGATAATCCATCTGGAATTGAAAAAAAAAAAACACATAATTAAATTCGGTTAACTTTCAAAATAAAAAACACACAAAGTAGACAAATACGGTTTTCAGCAGAAAACTTACACATTACTTTTCGTATGCACGTTAACTTTCAATGTGAATAATTTTTAACGTCGAAATTTAAACGTTTATGTATTTTCACTACCAGCGTAACTGATTCGCATTACTTGCTGACTTATTATACCGCAAATATTATGATTTAACTTTAATCGGTTTAAAGTACAGCAATTGTGCTTTTCTATTGCTTAATTATATTAACTTACCGAATGACCAATATAAATTTTACTTATACGCCTAAAATCTTCATTAACTTCCTGATTTAATGGTCCTTCTTCCTCTTTTGTTGTTTCTTCTGCCTTTTTTTCCTTACCCTTGCTGGCTTTTGTTAAGATAGCTGAGGCATATGGTGCAAATCCAGCTAAAGTTTTTTGCACAAATTTCTTATCTTTCTTTGATGTACCATCACTGCTTAGTGTAAAATGATTTTTTAGATATTCTGAGAACAATTGCAAAAACACCTCCAAATGTTTACGCATACGTTTAGCACAGGGACCATTTAATGTTGATAGCGTTTCTATGGCTGCTAATAATAATTTTCTTTGCTCTTCATTTATACTTTGAGCAGCTTGTGATTCTTCTAGGATGCTGGCTAAACTTTGTAAAAATTGTTCTGTTCCTTTTTCTTCATTTTTAACGGTACTAAATAAAAATTCATAAAGTTCCCAACAACTTTCGGCGGGTAAAAGTTTAAGCAACGATGAGGTGGGCAAATATTTAAATATTAAAACTTGTTGACCGAAATGTAAAAGATCTGAAAGACAAATGATATTTTTTTTAAGAAAATTAAAAATATAAGAAAACAAGTAAAAAAAAGGCTTAAATTCGGCTGAGCCGAATCTTTGAATACCCTCCACCAATATTCTAAAAAAATGTTCCCTACTGTTTTTGATACTAATAATGTAAAAACCTTTTGAAATAAAATTATGAAGGTGAAAAAAAAATTTTTTGAGGTGAAAAAAAATTTTTTGAGGTGAAAGCAAATTTTGTGATGGAACAAATTTTTCGAGGTGAAAAAAATTTTTTTTGATGAAAAAAATTTTAATGGTGAAAAAAAAAAATTTGAGAGGAATACAAAATTTAAGAAATATATTATATACCAGTCGTTACTATGAAATTGTACTAAAAACCAATTTGTATGTAAAAATTTAAGGCACCTTCACATTTTTAATTTTTTAACCGCTCGACCGAGTTTGCTAATATTCAATACCAAACTGCTCGGGAGAATGTCCATTAATCTAGGTAAAAATGAGGAGCTTACGTCTTTGCGTAGTGATCGCAATTTTAACAGAGAGACATCTGACATCGCTTCATCGACTTAAAATTGCATAAGAATCACGAATATATACTTTATGGGGTCTTAGACCTCTATTTTGACATGTTACAAATGGAATGACAAACTGATATATACCCTCACCATATATGGTGGAGAGTACAAAAATTTGTTACGACAGTGAATTGTTATGTGCAGAGAAACTACAATTCTAAAAACTAAAAATTCTTTATCAAAAAATTTTTGGTTTTTAAAAAAATTTCTTTTTAATTTCTAATATATTTTTTACAAACTTTTCTTATAGAAATATTTTTAGAATTTACTCTCAAAAACAAAAAAATAAAAAAAAAGTACGCAAGCGGAAAGTTTGTAAGAATTAGTAATACAGTTAAAACAACTGATTGTAAATAGGAATAAAAATATGAATAAAAACGGAAATTTTACACAGAGCAACTTTTGTTGCGATACTCTTGAATTTGTGGGAGAGAGAGCAAAAAAGAGTGGTAATTGGTACGGAGTTGCTTGTTCTCTGCAATTCGTTTTGTTTTTTGATTCTTTCTTTTGTTTTTTTATTCTTCGTTTTGTTTTTCATTCATTTTAAACCAAATGAGAAATGGGACCAAGTGTTCTTAATGAACATTCCGGATATTTAATGTGTTTTGGGCAAATTCTTTGTTTTTAAAATATATATTTATAAAATTTATCCAGTAAAAACCAGTAAATTCTCTTGGATCAAACTGTCACTTTACTCTCTAATTTTGCTCTCTCATTACTGAGTATTTGTGTAAACAAACACCTTCCACTAAAAACTTTTACAAATTTGCACGAATTTTTGAGTTCGCAAACAGAGAACTGCAACTGCTGATTGCAAAACGTTCATACGCAATCAACACAAGAATAAATATGTGTTTGCGTTCAAACGCTGAATATACTCCAACACACATATTTGTTGATGATTTTAAATCAATCAAACGACGTGCAAATTGTGTCACTGATTTATAATCATCGGTCGTTGTTAACCCATTGATTTTATACTGTTCATTCGAGCCAACAATAATTATTTTGATGTAGAATAAATCAGAAAAAACAACAAACAACGTGTATGAGTGTAATCATAATTAACACAAAATTGTTTCTTATCTATAAAAAGGGGTGGTTTTGTAGAAACACATTTCATAAATGGTATATGTACATTAGAGTGGATCTTAAATACGTTTTTTTAGAATTTTTATAAGTAATACCAAAATGTTGTTCTTTGTGAAATTTTTTTTTTTTAAATTTAGGTCGATATCTTAGGCTCGCCCAACCCGGTTAAAGTTAAATATTGCCTAATTTTCCAATCAAAATAGATGAAAAAAAATTTAGACAATATTTAAATTTTTCCGGATTAGGCTAGCCTGAGATATCGACCTAAATTTTTTTTCCAAAAAAATATTTTTATTTCACAAAGAAGAATATTTTTAGTATTGTATTACTAATAAAAATCCGAAAAAAGCTTATTTAAGTCCCACCCTATTGTACACAATATCATTTATGAAATGTGTTCCTATTTCGTTTTGATTATGATTACACTCATACGCGTTGTTTGTTGTTTTTTCTGATTTATTCAACGCTGACTTTTTGTTGAGTGATTACATTTGCATAAAACATAATCGACAGATGATTCAAACTGATCCGAATTACGCGTTCAGTAACATGATGCTGATTTTATTCTACAGTGAATTTTGTTGAATTATTAAATGTGAACAAGAATTTTTGTGTATGATTAAATCAAGAAAAAATTTGATTTTGCAGTTCTCTGTTCACAAACACATTTAATAATGAAAATAATTTTGCGGTTTTATTGCTACAAAAAAAAAAACCCCTAAAATGTGTAATGACAGATTTTCAAGGAGAGCGACTTTTATGAAATTTTGGTGATTTTGTTTCAATTTTAAGTTATTTTGAAATCTAAAATATTTATTAAATTCTGTATTGTTGATGTACTAATTTTAAAATGAAAAATTGTAAATTTCACCGTAGTTTGTTTAAGTTTATGATGTTGTTTTCAAATGACGTTTTGCTAGGGAATAGGTATTTGCTGCTCACTGTTCTCTCGATTTATTTACGAATTTATCGCTGAAGAGAAAACCCCAAAAAACACACATTGAAAAAAAAACGTGACCAAAAAAAAAGAGTGCGGGTTGAGTACCTAAGATAATCATAAAAGGAGTATTGTTTTCTGCAATGCCAACTTTTTAAAAGCAAAAATCGTCGGCCGAGCAGTTAAAAAGGGCTAAATTCAAAAACTTAATAATTTTTGTATTTTTCAGTCTATTATTTTTTTTTTAATTTGTACTTTTAGAAGATCGATCTTACGTTTTAATGTATAAAATACATATTAAAAAAAAAAATATTATTGTAACGATCCATTTTTTATAAAACAAAAATTTAAAGATTTCAGTAAAAAGAGTTTTTTACAAGTTGCTGTAAAAAAAATGTGTTAGTTTCACTAGAAATTTATGAGAAAAAAAATTCAAACGATTGGCAAAAATATTATGTAAAATACCAAAAAAAAAAAAAAAAACAAAGTTGGCAGATTATGGACAAAACTAACAAATGACTCAAAAAGAGCTAAAAGGGGTAAAAAAGATTAAAAAAAGCTATGTTAGCCCTTAAAAAAATAAAAGGGCTCAGTGAAAAAAATACGCTTTGAAAGCAATCCAAAAGGGCTAAATATAGCCCCAAAGTGGCTAACTTGGCATCGCTGCTTGTTTTGCTTCAAACGAACTAAAACAATAACAAAATGTATACACTCTCTCTTTCCTCTCGCGAAGAAAATCTTATGGAAACACTTGTAAATTTAAAAGAGATTTCTGCTAAATTATAGACGTATTATTCGACGATGCAGAGCAGTGATGGAAAAGTTGATACAATTGTACTTTTTTTTGATACTATTTGATTTAAGAAAATACCGTGATACTCCCGAGACACATTTGATACTCTCACACACTTTTCCCAAATAAAACTTTGATATTCACTTATCTTAAGAATGCAAAAAAATAAGTTTAAAGAATCGAACTTTATGCACTGATATAGAAATACTCTTTATTAAAACAAATACACAATTCTGCATTAATGAAAAAGTTTTTTTTTTGACAACTTTAAAATATGTTTACAAATTTAATGAATTTTTGGACAAATGTAAATTTTTTTGAATAATTCAAAAACTGGTAATACAATTTTGAAGCATTTTTAGACAATTTTAAAATATTTTTGAATAACTTAAAATAATTTTTTAACAATTTTAAAACCTTTTTGGACAATTTGAAATAATTTTTAAACAATTTTAAAATTATTTTCCATAATTTTAAAACATTTTTTCACAATTTTAAAATGATTTTGGAAAATTCTTAATTAAAGCTGGAAATGGTGCATTGTTAAATAAAATACAAAGTGCAAAATTGCACAGATTGTGTCGCTATAACAAATAAAAGCTGAAAAAATGCATTAAACAAAAATATAAAAATGATTTAATAAAAAAATTATAAAAAGCATTCAGAACTATTTTCACATTGAAATTTATGACTTGAATAATTAGAAAACAATATTTTCAATAAATGCTTTAGAAACTTTAGAAGTAAATAGGAAGCAATAAAAGAAGTTATAGCCACAGAATGACAATTAGATTCAACAAAATGTGATTAGAATAATTTTTTTTTGCTTGGGTAACTAAAGTTTATATTAACTTGATCTCTAATTTAATGTGTTATTCTTTTTTGTTTAAATTATAAAAAAAAATGTTTTTAACGTATGTTAATTTTATGTAAAAACCAATTTATATTTTAAGCTATAAAAAGCTATAAAAATAAAAAAAATTAGTACTCTGAGGGTCAAAATACCAAAAAAAAAATCCATTTTCCATCTCTGATGCAGAGGTTTGTTAAAAAAAATCGTAATTTACCGAAAATATTTCAATAATTTTCGAACCTGGAAATTGAATTTCGGCTCACACTGACGAGCGAAAAATTCCACTCACGCAAAGTCACATTTTTATCTACTCACGTGAGTAAATTCAATTTCCACACACACTCGTTCACGCAGAAATTTCACTACCTCACTCTCGGTCAATTTTTATCTATCACGCATGATTCACATAAATCACGCAAATTCTGCTCATTTTTTTTTAATTTAAATTCTTTATTAATAAATAAATAAATATTCATAATTTTTAACAACAAAACCCACGAAGCCGTTCGGCTTGTCTGCAGGTGCAAATATGTTTTGAATAATTTATAATTTTTTTTTCAACGTGCCTTTCTCTTTCATAAAACAATTGCTTTGGAACAAATACAAAATTCGTCAGCAACCTGAGATTGCGCCAAAATGAAAACTTCTATCACATATCATCCAAATCGTAGTGAACCACATTGCAGACCTTCCTTGTCCGAACAAATATGTACTTTAAAATTTTGAATAGGCTCAAAAATTAGCTCTACGGTTTATTCGTAAATTAATTAAAAATTATATACATTTATGAGTCATTTCCAATGCATCTATTTTGGATTAAATAATTTCCTTCAAATCTTGGTGCCCTGAATGATTATTAAGGCTCATATTTTTGGTATAAAAATAAAAATTTTAGACCCCAAACTCCTCATGCTCAAGCCTTCGTATATCGCCCACTTTCAAAATAAAATATCTACCATACGACTAACACATATATTTTAAACTACCCAGTAGCCAGTGGCCGAATTACGTAGTTAATAGATTCTCTATGTAAATGTAAATAATAATAAAATCAAAGAAACGCATGGCTAATATTTTAACTTACCCTTCATAATATCCAAAGCTTGCAACGCTAATTCTTCCTCCTGAGCAGCCTTTAAATCACGATACAAAGATAAATGTAAAGCAAATACAATAGTTTTACGTTGTCTTCTCAATTGTCCCAAAGGTATTTGGGATAATAAATCCAAACTTGTTTTAATTAGCCCGCCATCCAATTTTTTAACTTTATTTTCATCTTCCGAACGCAAAACAATATGAACCATTAGTTGTTTAATTAACAACTCACAAGCAGTAATTTCAATGCATTGACGCACATTATCAAAATCACAAGATAAAGATTTTAGAAGAGAATGTTTAGAATTGAAAGATTTACAAAGATCTTCATACAAAGCCAATGAAACAAATTCTAAAAGTTCTAAATCATTAAAAGCTAATGATAGGAAATCGGGATGGGCTATAAGATATGCAGCAATTGTTTCCTTCTCCAATCTGGGTAATTTTTGTAAATACCATTTAGCTTGAGGAGTTTTAAGTAAAGCATTCAATGTTTCGGCATCTGATGTTTTTAAAGAAATTTCCTTTTGGCTGGTGGTGGTGGAGAGTAATAATAAATATGCTTGAGATTTTTGTAATTCAAGACGTTGTAATAAATGTTTACATGATGATTTACCAAAATTTAAAACTCTTTGTTGTATTAATGTCCATTCTTCGAGGGAAAGAAAACTATGTAATTTTTCCAATGCTTTAGCAGGTTGTAACGTCTCATGTTCACAACCATCGGGACGATAAAATATTAATAATAATTCGAAACATGAGCTATAATAGGATAATTCTAAAAATGCAGTCATAGTTCTGGGTTGATGTTCTCGTTTTAGTAAAAATTTACCAAATTGTTGTAATATCTCGGCAGTAAATTCACGTTGACTTTGTAATTCTTGTAAAAATTTATCAGATTGCTCGGCTAATTTACAGCCAACAAAATATTGCGTAAGCAAAGCTGTATGAAAATCTAATTGAAATAAAGATTTTTCATTTAATTCTGTACCATCATTGAAACTCTCTATAAGTTCTTTCAGGCCAAATAGTAAAGATTTCCAAATGGTTAATGAAGGTTTTGATACTAAACCTGTAATAATTCTAGAAAATGCTAAACCTACAGGATTGCTAGGCCAAAAATTTTGTAGTTTAGCAAAGGAAGTCGAAGCTGATAAAGAAGACTTATCATTTACAGATTGTTTGGTTAGAATAGGTTTAAAAAAATCTTGAAATAAAATATTTAAATATTTTGTTGGAGGGCCCTCTTCTAATGATTCTTGTAAAACATCGTCATTTAGTTTCCTTTTCTTTTTCAAGGGAGTTTCTGAGGCATCTAATTTGCACTTTCTCTTTTTGTTATCATTAAATTCAGCATTTTTTACATTTTCGTTTAATGTTTTCAACAAATTTGTTACAAATTTTTCAGCCCGACTTAAACGTCTAAACATATCCATTAACAGCACCAAATACTCTTCAAATAATTGTTGTTCTTCTTTTTCTCCCGACTTTGGAGCTAATATCATCCAGGCCGTTATTTCAAAAACATGTTGTTCCAATATTAAGGGATTCAAATGTAAAGCAGCACATAATAACATTAACACCTCTTTTAAATGACTGTCTTTAGTACCTTTTACTGATTTATAGATATATTTTCCCAAAAATTGCAAAGCTGTTTGTTCTTCATGCATTTTTATATTTAAACCAACATCATGACGTCCCAGCATTTCCATGGCATAAGCAGCCACCGTTAAAGATAAAGAGGGGTCTAGATCTGTCGACGATTTCTTCAAAAAATTTTCAAATACATTGTGTAGCAGCTGCTTTAAATAAGTTTCTATACCACGGCAATTAACAATTGAACATTCGAGTGCTAAAAGTCTAACATGTAAAGGCATATCCATAATGCGTTTAATTAGTGCACCTTCTTTTATATCCATACATATTAAACGTTCCATTTCCAATAGCTCGTCAAAGAAATCCACTTTATAGCTTCTAAACAACAATAAAGCCTCTACCAAATGTGGCAAACATAAAGATGTAAATGATTTTTCATATAATAACACATCAGCACAACGTTTGATAGTTTCCTTTAAACTTTTTAAGATAGAAGCAAAATATTCCGACTCATAAGTATTTAAAAACGGTTTGCTATTCTCTTCTATTCCTTGTAAATATTTTTTATATCGGCTAAATATAACACCATACACTTGACAATGTAATTCATAGTCTCCTCTATATAAATCTTGTAATAATTCATATTCCACCAGTAGCTGCACAAGTTCACACCATTTTCTACTACAATCTTCACTTGCCTTAGCTATTTTCAATAGCCATTCAACATAATCTCGTTTCACTTTTTGTGTTATTAATCCCGGTTGTGCCCGTAACTTTAGTAACTCTTTAAAATCTTCCTCAACAATCTCCTCTTCCTTTAAAGTTGTCTGCTCACTTAACCATTGTAAGATTAATTCATATTTTGTTGTTAATGTAAATTCCACTGATTGCCATGCCTTAATGGCAAATTTAAGGTTTTCTTCGAAAGTTTTATCTTTGCGTCTTAACCATTTCGAGAATTCTAAAGATTAAGAAGACTTTTTAGTAAATTATTGTTTTTGTTGTTAATTAACCTTACCCTCTTCTGTAGACATTTTATAGAGAAAATATATAGTTTTATTAACACTTTTTTAATTTAATTATTAATAAAAATCCAAATTTACTAAAGCACTTGCATAAAAATTGTAAACAAACTGCACGTGGAACTTTAAGGGTTGCCAAGAACTCGCTTTAAATTCTTTTGATAGGATAGTTGCCAGATTAAAATATTTTTAAATAACCCGACAAGCAGATGCGAAGAGAAATGGAAGAAACTTTTCTAAGTGGCGTAATGTAACACTAGAATTAACCTTTCGTCATAAATTAATTTAATATAAATATACCAGCAACGCATGTGATCTGTTTATGGATTCGAATCCGTCAGTTACTAGTAAAAACATAAAAAATGTGTCTGGAAATAGGAAAGATTTTAAAACATGTATTTTTTCTGTAAATGCACATATTAATACTTGAAAGAAAATGAGTGTTTTTACTCTATCTCTAGCAGTTTCTCTCGCATGTATACACAAAAAATCGTTGTACTAATAATTTAGTACAATCCCCTAATCAAAGCACAGTACTTTCAAAAAAATTTAAGGCTCTTAGAAAATTAATTCAACTATTAACGGTCGTAATCAGTGTCTAAACTTTGTTGAAACTAATAAAATTTAAATGTTACAATGCATACCCAACAAACAATACGTTCCGTTTACGTACATAAGCTCCGTTTATGTACCGTTCTCTGGATCCGTGTACGGAGCAGAAAACGGATTTTAAGGAACATCGAAACTGAATCAAATCCGTTGAAGTACCTTCAATGACAGTCCGTTTATGTTCCGATATATCGGGTGAAAAACAGAGTTGTCCATTAAAAGTCCGTCAATTACGGACATATATATGGGATGAAAAACGGAGTTGTCCGTACAAAGTCTGTCAATGACTGACCGTTTACGGGTCCGTATTCGTACCGTTTTTTCAACAAAAGCGGATTTGTGTAAATCCATTTTGTTTTTAATTTTTAATAACAAAAATTTTGTTTCTTTAAATTTATTTACAAAAATATTTAAAATAAAATAAAAAAACTTTTGCAAACTAAATACAACAATTACCGAACAAAGTTACAAACAAAGACCATATTTATCTCCGGCACAATTGGCATCCATCAATCCAATCAATATTATGTAAAATACCAAAAAAAAAAAAAAAAACAAAGTTGGCAGATTATGGACAAAACTAACAAATGACTCAAAAAGAGCTAAAAGGGGTAAAAAAGATTAAAAAAAGCTATGTTAGCCCTTAAAAAAATAAAAGGGCTCAGTGAAAAAAATACGCTTTGAAAGCAATCCAAAAGGGCTAAATATAGCCCCAAAGTGGCTAACTTGGCATCGCTGCTTGTTTTGCTTCAAACGAACTAAAACAATAACAAAATGTATACACTCTCTCTTTCCTCTCGCGAAGAAAATCTTATGGAAACACTTGTAAATTTAAAAGAGATTTCTGCTAAATTATAGACGTATTATTCGACGATGCAGAGCAGTGATGGAAAAGTTGATACAATTGTACTTTTTTTTGATACTATTTGATTTAAGAAAATACCGTGATACTCCCGAGACACATTTGATACTCTCACACACTTTTCCCAAATAAAACTTTGATATTCACTTATCTTAAGAATGCAAAAAAATAAGTTTAAAGAATCGAACTTTATGCACTGATATAGAAATACTCTTTATTAAAACAAATACACAATTCTGCATTAATGAAAAAGTTTTTTTTTTGACAACTTTAAAATATGTTTACAAATTTAATGAATTTTTGGACAAATGTAAATTTTTTTGAATAATTCAAAAACTGGTAATACAATTTTGAAGCATTTTTAGACAATTTTAAAATATTTTTGAATAACTTAAAATAATTTTTTAACAATTTTAAAACCTTTTTGGACAATTTGAAATAATTTTTAAACAATTTTAAAATTATTTTCCATAATTTTAAAACATTTTTTCACAATTTTAAAATGATTTTGGAAAATTCTTAATTAAAGCTGGAAATGGTGCATTGTTAAATAAAATACAAAGTGCAAAATTGCACAGATTGTGTCGCTATAACAAATAAAAGCTGAAAAAATGCATTAAACAAAAATATAAAAATGATTTAATAAAAAAATTATAAAAAGCATTCAGAACTATTTTCACATTGAAATTTATGACTTGAATAATTAGAAAACAATATTTTCAATAAATGCTTTAGAAACTTTAGAAGTAAATAGGAAGCAATAAAAGAAGTTATAGCCACAGAATGACAATTAGATTCAACAAAATGTGATTAGAATAATTTTTTTTTGCTTGGGTAACTAAAGTTTATATTAACTTGATCTCTAATTTAATGTGTTATTCTTTTTTGTTTAAATTATAAAAAAAAATGTTTTTAACGTATGTTAATTTTATGTAAAAACCAATTTATATTTTAAGCTATAAAAAGCTATAAAAATAAAAAAAATTAGTACTCTGAGGGTCAAAATACCAAAAAAAAAATCCATTTTCCATCTCTGATGCAGAGGTTTGTGAAAAAAAATCGTAATTTACCGAAAATATTTCAATAATTTTCGAACCTGGAAATTGAATTTCGGCTCACACTGACGAGCGAAAAATTCCACTCACGCAAAGTCACATTTTTATCTACTCACGTGAGTAAATTCAATTTCCACACACACTCGTTCACGCAGAAATTTCACTACCTCACTCTCGGTCAATTTTTATCTATCACGCATGATTCACATAAATCACGCAAATTCTGCTCATTTTTTTTTAATTTAAATTCTTTATTAATAAATAAATAAATATTCATAATTTTTAACAACAAAACCCACGAAGCCGTTCGGCTTGTCTGCAGGTGCAAATATGTTTTGAATAATTTATAATTTTTTTTTCAACGTGCCTTTCTCTTTCATAAAACAATTGCTTTGGAACAAATACAAAATTCGTCAGCAACCTGAGATTGCGCCAAAATGAAAACTTCTATCACATATCATCCAAATCGTAGTGAACCACATTGCAGACCTTCCTTGTCCGAACAAATATGTACTTTAAAATTTTGAATAGGCTCAAAAATTAGCTCTACGGTTTATTCGTAAATTAATTAAAAATTATATACATTTATGAGTCATTTCCAATGCATCTATTTTGGATTAAATAATTTCCTTCAAATCTTGGTGCCCTGAATGATTATTAAGGCTCATATTTTTGGTATAAAAATAAAAATTTTAGACCCCAAACTCCTCATGCTCAAGCCTTCGTATATCGCCCACTTTCAAAATAAAATATCTACCATACGACTAACACATATATTTTAAACTACCCAGTAGCCAGTGGCCGAATTACGTAGTTAATAGATTCTCTATGTAAATGTAAATAATAATAAAATCAAAGAAACGCATGGCTAATATTTTAACTTACCCTTCATAATATCCAAAGCTTGCAACGCTAATTCTTCCTCCTGAGCAGCCTTTAAATCACGATACAAAGATAAATGTAAAGCAAATACAATAGTTTTACGTTGTCTTCTCAATTGTCCCAAAGGTATTTGGGATAATAAATCCAAACTTGTTTTAATTAGCCCGCCATCCAATTTTTTAACTTTATTTTCATCTTCCGAACGCAAAACAATATGAACCATTAGTTGTTTAATTAACAACTCACAAGCAGTAATTTCAATGCATTGACGCACATTATCAAAATCACAAGATAAAGATTTTAGAAGAGAATGTTTAGAATTGAAAGATTTACAAAGATCTTCATACAAAGCCAATGAAACAAATTCTAAAAGTTCTAAATCATTAAAAGCTAATGATAGGAAATCGGGATGGGCTGTAATATATGCAGCAATTGTTTCCTTCTCCAATCTGGGTAATTTTTGTAAATACCATTTAGCTTGAGGAGTTTTAAGTAAAGCATTCAATGTTTCGGCATCTGATGTTTTTAAAGAAATTTCCTTTTGGCTGGTGGTGGTGGAGAGTAATAATAAATATGCTTGAGATTTTTGTAATTCAAGACGTTGTAATAAATGTTTACATGATGATTTACCAAAATTTAAAACTCTTTGTTGTATTAATGTCCATTCTTCGAGGGAAAGAAAACTATGTAATTTTTCCAATGCTTTAGCAGGTTGTAACGTCTCATGTTCACAACCATCGGGACGATAAAATATTAATAATAATTCGAAACATGAGCTATAATAGGATAATTCTAAAAATGCAGTCATAGTTCTGGGTTGATGTTCTCGTTTTAGTAAAAATTTACCAAATTGTTGTAATATCTTGGCAGTAAATTCACGTTGACTTTGTAATTCTTGTAAAAATTTATCAGATTGCTCGGCTAATTTACAGCCAACAAAATATTGCGTAAGCAAAGCTGTATGAAAATCTAATTGAAATAAAGATTTTTCATTTAATTCTGTACCATCATTGAAACTCTCTATAAGTTCTTTCAGGCCAAATAGTAAAGATTTCCAAATGGTTAATGAAGGTTTTGATACTAAACCTGTAATAATTCTAGAAAATGCTAAACCTACAGGATTGCTAGGCCAAAAATTTTGTAGTTTAGCAAAGGAAGTCGAAGCTGATAAAGAAGACTTATCATTTACAGATTGTTTGGTTAGAATAGGTTTAAAAAAATCTTGAAATAAAATATTTAAATATTTTGTTGGAGGGCCCTCTTCTAATGATTCTTGTAAAACATCGTCATTTAGTTTCCTTTTCTTTTTCAAGGGAGTTTCTGAGGCATCTAATTTGCACTTTCTCTTTTTGTTATCATTAAATTCAGCATTTTTTACATTTTCGTTTAATGTTTTCAACAAATTTGTTACAAATTTTTCAGCCCGACTTAAACGTCTAAACATATCCATTAACAGCACCAAATACTCTTCAAATAATTGTTGTTCTTCTTTTTCTCCCGACTTTGGAGCTAATATCATCCAGGCCGTTATTTCAAAAACATGTTGTTCCAATATTAAGGGATTCAAATGTAAAGCAGCACATAATAACATTAACACCTCTTTTAAATGACTGTCTTTAGTACCTTTTACTGATTTATAGATATATTTTCCCAAAAATTGCAAAGCTGTTTGTTCTTCATGCATTTTTATATTTAAACCAACATCATGACGTCCCAGCATTTCCATGGCATAAGCAGCCACCGTTAAAGATAAAGAGGGGTCTAGATCTGTCGACGATTTCTTCAAAAAATTTTCAAATACATTGTGTAGCAGCTGCTTTAAATAAGTTTCTATACCACGGCAATTAACAATTGAACATTCGAGTGCTAAAAGTCTAACATGTAAAGGCATATCCATAATGCGTTTAATTAGTGCACCTTCTTTTATATCCATACATATTAAACGTTCCATTTCCAATAGCTCGTCAAAGAAATCCACTTTATAGCTTCTAAACAACAATAAAGCCTCTACCAAATGTGGCAAACATAAAGATGTAAATGATTTTTCATATAATAACACATCAGCACAACGTTTGATAGTTTCCTTTAAACTTTTTAAGATAGAAGCAAAATATTCCGACTCATAAGTATTTAAAAACGGTTTGCTATTCTCTTCTATTCCTTGTAAATATTTTTTATATCGGCTAAATATAACACCATACACTTGACAATGTAATTCATAGTCTCCTCTATATAAATCTTGTAATAATTCATATTCCACCAGTAGCTGCACAAGTTCACACCATTTTCTACTACAATCTTCACTTGCCTTAGCTATTTTCAATAGCCATTCAACATAATCTCGTTTCACTTTTTGTGTTATTAATCCTGGTTGTGCCCGTAACTTTAGTAACTCTTTAAAATCTTCCTCAACAATCTCCTCTTCCTTTAAAGTTGTCTGCTCACTTAACCATTGTAAGATTAATTCATATTTTGTTGTTAATGTAAATTCCACTGATTGCCATGCCTTAATGGCAAATTTAAGGTTTTCTTCGAAAGTTTTATCTTTGCGTCTTAACCATTTCGAGAATTCTAAAGATTAAGAAGACTTTTTAGTAAATTATTGTTTTTGTTGTTAATTAACCTTACCCTCTTCTGTAGACATTTTATAGAGAAAATATATAGTTTTATTAACACTTTTTTAATTTAATTATTAATAAAAATCCAAATTTACTAAAGCACTTGCATAAAAATTGTAAACAAACTGCACGTGGAACTTTAAGGGTTGCCAAGAACTCGCTTTAAATTCTTTTGATAGGATAGTTGCCAGATTAAAATATTTTTAAATAACCCGACAAGCAGATGCGAAGAGAAATGGAAGAAACTTTTCTAAGTGGCGTAATGTAACACTAGAATTAACCTTTCGTCATAAATTAATTTAATATAAATATACCAGCAACGCATGTGATCTGTTTATGGATTCGAATCCGTCAGTTACTAGTAAAAACATAAAAAATGTGTCTGGAAATAGGAAAGATTTTAAAACATGTATTTTTTCTGTAAATGCACATATTAATACTTGAAAGAAAATGAGTGTTTTTACTCTATCTCTAGCAGTTTCTCTCGCATGTATACACAAAAAATCGTTGTACTAATAATTTAGTACAATCCCCTAATCAAAGCACAGTACTTTCAAAAAAATTTAAGGCTCTTAGAAAATTAATTCAACTATTAACGGTCGTAATCAGTGTCTAAACTTTGTTGAAACTAATAAAATTTAAATGTTACAATGCATACCCAACAAACAATACGTTCCGTTTACGTACATAAGCTCCGTTTATGTACCGTTCTCTGGATCCGTGTACGGAGCAGAAAACGGATTTTAAGGAACATCGAAACTGAATCAAATCCGTTGAAGTACCTTCAATGACAGTCCGTTTATGTTCCGATATATCGGGTGAAAAACAGAGTTGTCCATTAAAAGTCCGTCAATTACGGACATATATATGGGATGAAAAACGGAGTTGTCCGTACAAAGTCTGTCAATGACTGACCGTTTACGGGTCCGTATTCGTACCGTTTTTTCAACAAAAGCGGATTTGTGTAAATCCATTTTGTTTTTAATTTTTAATAACAAAAATTTTGTTTCTTTAAATTTATTTACAAAAATATTTAAAATAAAATAAAAAAACTTTTGCAAACTAAATACAACAATTACCGAACAAAGTTACAAACAAAGACCATATTTATCTCCGGCACAATTGGCATCCATCAATCACTGTGGTTGTGGCTTATTAAAAATCATGAAAAAATAAAACAAAAATTTAATTTAGGTTTAAATGCTGGTATATACGATATGATGTAGCGCCCAATGCAAATTTTTTCACAAAATCTATTATAAACTGTCTGGCAAAATCTGCAGAAATTTGCATACATCATCGTAAAACTTGTTTTTAATTTCATAAATAATTACCTCATGGTTATTTTTTGATAACTAAACAAATCCAAAAGCTGATGAAATACGGTGGTCCGTATTTGACAGAACAGAAACGGATACACCAAAACGGAGTCAAAACGTATTGTTTTCGAAAATTCAATTTATTATGAATCGGAGAGTCCTAAAAATGTAAATAAAAGCATTTTTCAAAAAATTTTAAGGTTGCTTTTACTTTATGATTTTGAGCTGAAACTAGCCGTATAAAACGACAACGCAATATAGAAAAAGTTTTAGCGGCGGCATGCCTTTTTTGCGCGAATCGGCTTGGGACTCTTCTCGCTAATGTTTACTTTTAATTAAAAAATTTTAGTTTAATGAATATGTTGTAAACTGAATTACCAATCATGAGTGAAAATAGACCAGCAGATCCTCAAGCACCAGTAACACGTAAAGGGTTTTTGATATCCATCAAAACAGGAGACCCGATAGAGATTAAGGAGCGAGATGTGGTAAGATAATTGAATATTATATTAGGTGTTGACCAAAGTATATGGTATTTTATTTTTAAGCATGGACGTTGTCGGGCAGTAACTGAATTTGAAAAATTAAATCGTATTGGTGAGGGCACTTATGGAATCGTATGTAAGTTAAGGTTGGATTAAGATTTTCACATTTATGTTAACCTTTATGCTTAATTTTAGACCGTGCTCGGGATACGCGTTCCAATGAGATAGTCGCTTTGAAAAAGGTACGCATGGACCAAGAAAAAGATGGTTTACCCATTAGTGGTTTAAGAGAAATAACCATACTAAAAAGTTGTAAACATGAAAATATTGTTAATCTTTTGGATGTTGTAGTTGGAAAAAGTTTGGAAAGGTACAATTTTTTAAATTAACTTTAAATTAAAATAATGGTTTATAATTCATTGCTTTCCTTTTTTGTAGCATTTTTCTAGTCATGGAATATTGTGAACAAGATTTGGCATCTCTTCTGGATAATATGTCTCAATCCTTTTCCGAATCTGAAGTAAAATGTATTATTTTACAAGTACTACAGGGTCTAAAATACATGCATTCCCGTTACATCATACACCGTGATCTAAAAGTATCGAATTTATTAATGACTGATAAAGGATGCGTTAAAATTGCCGACTTTGGTTTAGCTCGTTTATTTGGTTTGCCCTCTGGTCCTATGACACCACAAGTTGTTACCCTATGGTACCGTTCCCCCGAATTGCTATTGGGTTCTCCCACACAAACTACTGCGGTTGATATGTGGGCTGTTGGTTGTATATTAGGAGAGCTACTATCCCACAAACCTCTACTGCCTGGTAATACAGAAATTGCACAACTTGAATTGATTATTGAGTTATTGGGTACGCCATCGGAATCCATATGGCCAGAATATTCCAAAATGCCAGCTATACAGAATTTCACTTTAAAACAGCAACCATATAATAATTTAAAAACAAAATTTCAATATTTATCTGCAGCTGGTTTGAGATTACTCAATTTCTTGTTTATGTATGATCCCAAGAAAAGAGCAACGGCAGAGGAATGTTTACATAGTACTTATTTTAAAGAGCCGCCATTACGTAAGTACATATTTATATATAACTATATATACTAACACGAAACAATCTTCAGTACCTTACCAATACCGAATCACAAAAACAATCGATATGTAATTTATTTGAATGTTTTTATACCCTCCACCAAATATGGTGAGGGTGTATATCATTTTGTCATTCCATTTGTAACATGCCGAAATATAGGTCTAAGACCCCATTAGGTATATATATTCATGATCCTTATGCAAGTTTAAGTCGATTTAGCGATGTCCGTCTGTTGAAATGGCGATCACGACGGGAAGACACAAGTGGGAGTGCCTATTTTTACCCGGATTATTGAACATCCTCCCGAGCAGTTTGTATTGAAAATCAGAAAAATCGGTCCAGCGGCTAAGATGTTATAAGTGAAAATCTGAAGCTACCTCTATACAAATTAATGTATTTTAGTACGATTTCATAGTAGCGACTGGTACATAATATATATTCTCATACTTTTTCACTAGTCGCATAGAAATGAATAATATTTTGTATTCACCTCAAAAAATTTTTTTCACCACTAAAATTTTTTTCACCTCATAAAATGTTTTGTTATAAATTTCTCTATTTGACTTCAAATATATCATGAATGAAGTAATTACTTGTAATTAAAAATTCTTAACTTCTTTTTTCAGCTTGTGATCCAAAACTGATGCCAACATTTCCGCAACATCGTAATATGCAAAGCAGCCATCATAAAACTGGTGCTAGTGGTCATCATCATAATCAATCTGTACCGGAATTACCCGCTATATCTGATTTATTAGGAAGTCTATTGAAGAAAAGAAGAGTTGATTAAAATATTAATAAAATATATTTTTTAAATAACAAATAACGATAAATATAAATTTTTTTATTGTCCTCTAAAGATGATATCCTGGACCAAAGGACCAGAACTAATTTTAAGAACAGAGGCTTTTTCTAACTTATAAACCATACACTGTATACAGAGATTTTAATACCCCAATATTTTCTTTGGTTCATTTTGAATAAGCTATCACACATTAGAACAATTATGCTGGCATAATATGTCAGCTTGTTGGCAAACGAGTTGAAGAGAATGGTTTTTTGGTGGCGTAATGTTTCAGCCGGCTTCTACCCCGCATTTAGCAGCACAAAAACAATACATGCACATTTTTTAAAAACGCTTAATGCATACAAAAACACTTACACACACAAAGCTATGTGTACGTATACATTTTATGCCAGACGAATCATTCTTGTGTGTTTTGAAAAGAACAAATTGTGTGGCTTAAATATTAGTATATTGTGTGATAGCTCAATCTTGCTGCGAACCACGAAAAATTTACTGTTATCTCCAATTTTGATAACAATTTATCGCTAGTTTATCCATAGAGAAAGAATAAGTATAGAGATTGCAACGCCGGCAGCGGCCAAATAAAATTGTTTATTAAAATGGTTTATCTGAACTAGCTGTCAAAAAAGAAAAAACTTGGATAACCAAACCGCAGTGTAAAAATATACCAAACCACAGTGTGATGTTGATGAAACAGGTATTTTTATTTCTTAATTTGCCAATGTTGAGAAAGGAAATAATTTTCTAAATAAATACGAACTGCCAAAGGGCGCGATAAAATTACGAAAATGTCATAAAACGTTTATTGAGTAAGACATCTGCGAAATTTGATCATACATATTTAACGGTTAAGATAAGCGGTGCAAAATGAGTTAAAATTTCCCCAATAATTTCCATAATCCCATTCATCTGGCATCTCTAAGAATTACATTACAAACACTGAACATGCGCTTGTTACCGAAGCTTTGTACTTGTGCGATTTATATACTTTTGGAGTACTTTATTCAACTCAGTATAATTGGGTACTCGATACCAATAGTTAAAAGTTTCATGAATTCATATTGAATTACTAATGTAAATTAAGTTTTATTTTATTTAGTAGATTTTTAATAAATTAATAAAATTATTTTTTTTCAAACATTCGTTAAATATTTGTCTACATAACATAGGGTACCATCTCTGAAAGTACTAGGTAGAATTTTTTACCACAGTACTCAGTAACTGAATACTCAAACTTTTTACAATTCTACATTAAAGTCTAGCAACATCGCGGTCTTTATTCAATTTTTTTGTTTTAGTTTTTTTTACTGATTGTGCAAAAAGATAATAGAAAATGAGTGTTGAAAATCTTAACGACAAATTCGAAAAGTGGAATCCTATGGAAAATGATTATAAGAGTACTGAATTTAACAATTACAATACGGGACCAGGTGCAGAAATAGACTCCGAGTTACAACCGGGACAACAAGCTCTTCAAAAATCCAAAGGAAATGTTGGTTCTAAAGACAAGGCGCCTACTCCTTACTTGATGTTTAAGAATGTGCCGGAAAAAATGACAAAAACTGCTCTATTCAATATTTGCTTGCGGCATGGCCTTGTTACGTCTGTAAGGGATAGTAAAAAAAATGACTATTTCTTTGCTGATTTTGCAACAGTGGCGTAAGTTTTTTTTTTTAAACAACTACAGCCTTCGAGCACATAAGCGAATTTGTGAAAAATGCACTTTTTAGCGATCCTAGCTAAAAAAATGAGAACAAGTTGGGTTTCTCCTATTTAAATTTTTTTAGACCATGTTGTTTTTAAAAATCCTTTAAATATCAATAAATATGTTTGCACTATAGTTTAAAATCACTTTAAAATTAAATGTAAAATTTTTGCTATTAACCCTTTAGGGATATATCTTTCATTAACCCCTAAAATAGGAGCTATGTATTAGTTAACACATTGAGAATAGAGTATTCAAAAAACCGGCCTTTTGAAAAAACCGGTTTCGGTTTTCTTCGAAAAATCTAATTTTAAAAAAACTGGTTTCGGTTTTTGCAGAAAAAACCGGTCAACCGGTTTTTTTCGGTTTTTTTTAATTTGAATAAAATGCTTATATAATTTGTTAATTGTATTTCAATTCAACATTTTATTTATTGGTTTTAATATTTTTATACCCTTCACCACAGGTGGAAGGGTATATATAAGTTTGTCATTCCGTTTGTAATTTCTACAATATTGATCTTAGACCCTATAAAGTATATATATTCTGGGTCCTTATGAAGAGCGAAGTTGATTTAACGATGTCCGTCTGTCCGTCTGTGTGTTGAAATGGGTTTTCCGAAGAACCCAGACATGATGAGGACTTGATTCTTTTTTATTTCTGTTACATGTGATCCATTTCTGTTTGCTATTAAAAATCAGACAGATCGGTTAATAAATGGCTGAGATATTAGCAAAAAACCAGGACTACCTCTAATTTTTCCAGTAAAATCCCTTTGTTTAATATGTATGTAGAATTTTGAGCATAACAACACATCCATGTGTTAAAATTCTTTTCTTTCATCTCCACCTTTTATACACAAACAACACACATACAAAGATTTGTCATTTAAATAAAAACCAAACAAATCTCTAATTAACGAAGACTTTTATATATGTACCTCTATTGACGATGATTTTGTGTGAGCTTCAATAGCTCATTTGTCTAGACGCTGTGTCACAAATACTTTTTTTTTCTCTAAGGCCGCGGGGTTCGAGGTTCAAATCTCGGTCAGGTCAATTCACTTTTTTTTTGTACATTTTTTTTTATTATTTTCTTAAGACTTGTTTTTTGCTTATTTTTGTTTTTTTTAACATTTAATAATTTATATAAAATTTTATATTAAATAATTAAAATTCTTTTCTTTCATCTCCACCTTTTATACACAAACAACACACATATAAAGATTTGTCATTTAAATAAAAACCAAAGAAATCTCTAATTAACGAAGACTTTTATATATGTACCTCTATTGACGATGACTTTGTGTGAGCTTCAATAGCTCAGTTGTCTAGACGCTGTGTCACAAGTACTTTTTTTTCTCTAAGGCCGCGGGGTTCGAGGTTCAAATCTCGGTCAGGTCAATTCACTTTTTTTTGTACATTTTTTTTTATTATTTTCTTAAGACTTTTTATTTTGCTTATTTTTGGTTTTTTTTTTAACATTTAATAATAAATTTATATAAAATTTTATATTAATAATTAAAATTCGTTTCTTTCATATCCACCTTTTATACACAAACAACACACATATAAAGATTTGTCATTTAAATAAAAACTAAACAAATCTCTAATGAACGAAGACTTTTATATATGTACCTCTATTGACGATGATTTTGTGTGAGCTTTAATAGCTCAGTTGTCTAGACGCTATGTCACAAATACTTTTTTTTCTCTAAGGCCGCAGGTTCGAATTTTGGTCAGGTCAATTCACTTTTTTTTTTGTACATTTTTTTTATTATTTTCTTAAGACTTTTTTTTTGCTTATTTTTGGTTTTTTTTTAACATTTAATAATTAATTTATATAAAATTTTATATTAATAATTAAATAATCCATAAATAGGCTAAAAACATCAACATTTTTATAAAATCCCTCTGATACAAACAAAATACAAACGGTTTTATTTCTATATTTTGCTCCGATTTAAAAGAATTTATAAAAAGATTTTTAAACCATTTTATTTCTCACATATTTAGAAAATTTTATACATAATTTCCCTTTGAGTGCAACTATTTTAGGTCATAACTTATAATAATTTATAAAAAAAATTATAAACTATTTTCCTTCAAATTTTTAAAATTAAGCTAAAGAAATTACAAATATTTCTAATAAAAAAGCGAAATAAAATCCCAAATGCAAATTTGCCAGCTAAATCAAACTATTTTGTAGAAATAAAACACATGCAGTTCTAGTGATTTCTTTTAACGATTTGTTGAAATTCTTTTCTTTCACCTCTTCACCTTTTATACACAAACAACAAACACTATTCTAGAGCTGTATTATGACCTATGGATACGTCTTATATAGCAAAATCTTTAGTATAACATATTTGCTGAAAAACTCGGAAATATCGGTTCAGTACAAAAAAGTTATGCCCAAAACATAAATTTTTTTAAAATACCTATTTTCTGGAACCATAAATCTTCCCGAGTCCAAGTTTTATCTCCAAACTAAAAAGTTAATTTCCTCTTAAAGGCGTCCGTATATAAATCTGTCCATTTCATATATGTCCATATATAAACTTCAGTTTTTTCCCAACCATGGTGAAGGGTATATAAGATTCGGCATAGCCGAATTTAGCCGCTCTTACTTGTTTAATATAATATCTTAAAAATTAATATTATAAATCTATATTCATATCAAATTAATATAGATCATTAAGTTCGTAAATTGGTAAAATTAGGTACGTTAGTAATTTGAACGTTTAAAACGTTTGGCATTAAATAATTTTTTTTAATATTACATTTTAAATATGTAAAAAGAAAATCTATTTTTCACTTCTAAAATAATATTTTAGAAACAATATGCAATTTACATGATTCGTTTTAAGACGATTTTCCTGTTTGCTTTTGATAAAGCTAGAAGTGGAAAATACTCTTTCACTAACAGTAGATGTTGGACAAATAGTCAAAAGACAATTTTATAAATTGTCCAACTTTTCAGTTCTTTTGTCGCATTTATCAAGATATATGAAATCATCATATAATGATGAATGATTTTGTACAGTCTCTTTTTGAGGATTTTGAATACTGTTTGTTGTGTTATTTAGATCAGGAATTAAACTATTTAAATTTGGAATATCCAAAGTTAACTCTCGATCGGATTCTATCAGACTTACATCTAAATCTTCATAACAAAACAAACTATTATAAAAGTATTCGGAAAAAAAGAGAACAAGTAACCCAGTTGGTGATGTAATTAAAAAACCGGTTAACCGAACAAAAAAGACCGGTTTTCGGTTTTCTTCGAATTTACAAAATATTCGAAACCGATCGGTTTTTAAAAAAAGAGAAACCGGTTGACCGGTTTTCGGTTTCGGTTTTTGAATACTCTGATTGAGAAACAAGCAACTTTTCAAGAGACTTTTTCATAGTAAGATTATAATTTGGCAAAAAATATAATTACCTATTTGGAAAGACAAAACTGCAAATTTAAAATGAAAATGGTTTATACCCTCCAGTTCCGTTTAGAATTAAATAATATTTTACATTCACCTGAAATATTCTTTACATAAAAAAAATTTTGTTCAACACATTCCACATGTTAGATGACTTACGCTATGACTAAAACACATTCAAACACACATTTCTGGGGCTATGGTAGAGGGATGACTGATGAATGATTTTGTACAGTCTCTTTTTGAGGATTTTGAATACTGTTTGTTGTGTTATTTAGATCAGGAATTAAACTATTTAAATTTGGAATATCCAAAGTTAACTCTCGATCGGATTCTATCAGACTTACATCTAAATCTTCATAACAAAACAAACTATTATAAAAGTATTCGGAAAAAAAGAGAACAAGTAACCCAGTTGGTGATGTAATTAAAAAACCGGTTAACCGAACAAAAAAGACCGGTTTTCGGTTTTCTTCGAATTTACAAAATATTCGAAACCGATCGGTTTTTAAAAAAAGAGAAACCGGTTGACCGGTTTTCGGTTTCGGTTTTTGAATACTCTGATTGAGAAACAAGCAACTTTTCAAGAGACTTTTTCATAGTAAGATTATAATTTGGCAAAAAATATAATTACCTATTTGGAAAGACAAAACTGCAAATTTAAAATGAAAATGGTTTATACCCTCCAGTTCCGTTTAGAATTAAATAATATTTTACATTCACCTGAAATATTCTTTACATAAAAAAAATTTTGTTCAACACATTCCACATGTTAGATGACTTACGCTATGACTAAAACACATTCAAACACACATTTCTGGGGCTATGGTAGAGGGATGACTGATGAATGATTTTGTACAGTCTCTTTTTGAGGATTTTGAATACTGTTTGTTGTGTTATTTAGATCAGGAATTAAACTATTTAAATTTGGAATATCCAAAGTTAACTCTCGATCGGATTCTATCAGACTTACATCTAAATCTTCATAACAAAACAAACTATTATAAAAGTATTCGGAAAAAAAGAGAACAAGTAACCCAGTTGGTGATGTAATTAAAAAACCGGTTAACCGAACAAAAAAGACCGGTTTTCGGTTTTCTTCGAATTTACAAAATATTCGAAACCGATCGGTTTTTAAAAAAAGAGAAACCGGTTGACCGGTTTTCGGTTTCGGTTTTTGAATACTCTGATTGAGAAACAAGCAACTTTTCAAGAGACTTTTTCATAGTAAGATTATAATTTGGCAAAAAATATAATTACCTATTTGGAAAGACAAAACTGCAAATTTAAAATGAAAATGGTTTATACCCTCCAGTTCCGTTTAGAATTAAATAATATTTTACATTCACCTGAAATATTCTTTACATAAAAAAAATTTTGTTCAACACATTCCACATGTTAGATGACTTACGCTATGACTAAAACACATTCAAACACACATTTCTGGGGCTATGGTAGAGGGATGACTGCTGCAACAAATTTATATATTTTTTGACATTCGATTTAAGCGAGGGAATGTTTTGGCTTTTTTCGAGATTCGTAGTTTCTAGTTTTTAGGTGACTTTTTCAACAAAGATCCTTTTTCACCTTTACATCAAATATTTATAAAATCTGGAAACTGCATACATAATATGGCATGTTCCTCTACAAAAACTTTTCCTGATAATTAATTTTACCAAAATATTGTAATGATTCACTCCTCAGACATTCCTTGTCAGTATGCACTCTTTAGTCAATGGACCAAGATTAGAGAAATTTTTTTGAAGGGCTTTTAATTCTACATAAAAAAAAAATTACTTATTTTATTTTTGTTTTTTATAAAAACGAACGATTTTTAATAGTATAACTTTTAATTTCAGAGATATGGAAGCTGTTTATCGTGCATTAGAACATAATAGCTATGGTTTTCAGGTAATGGTTGGTAGACACAAAAATAAACCACAAGTGGAAATAAATAGGCAAGATCAAAATACTCCTTCCCTACCACCACGTAGTGTGGGTATTGATTATCAAAGTCGTACTTTACGTGTATCCAACAAACAACATCCGCGTCCAATGCTACAAGATAATAATAACACACACTCGAATGCTAAACAAAATTCAAAACTATCCGTAAATCCTTTGGTCGACGATGCTCATAGTTTAGAACGTCAGGGTTTATACAAGGCAAAAAATAATAATAAATTTAATTATCATACTGGACGTTCCCACATAAAGTAAGTTTTCCATAGAAAACACTTTCGAATGCATAAAAATCGGATATATTCTCTATTGTTTCTTTATCATTTTAGAATTCCTGAAAACACCAAAGAATTTGTTAACAAAAAACACTCGGAATCTTCTGGCCGCTATTCGCCTTCTAAAGAAGTGTATAAAGTGGAAGAAGCAAAGGATACATCTTTTAAGATAAGTAAATGTTCTCAATGTAAACGAAATTGTGATACAGTCTGCAGTCGTTGTTCTTTATACTATTGTAGTGTAGAATGCCAAAAAAATGATTGGCAACAACATCGTTACATATGTGGAAAACCAAAGTAAGTAGAAAATTTTGAATAATTTTACATGTAAACGAATAATTTAAAAAAATGAAAAAAATAGCTAAAAATCACTATATAAACAGTTAAAAAATGTTGCTATTCAATCGCCAGATAAAAAGGAATTTTAAACCCGTAACACAAAACTTTTTTTTCTATACAAAAATATGCTTAATATATTTCGGTAGTCATAAGAGAAGTTCTAAAGTGCATTCTACAGGAATATTGTAATATAAGATATTACAAGGATTTTTTTTTGTAAATTTATTTCATCATGTTACTTTATACAATCTTGAGCCTCAGCCCCACTAAAATAATTAAATTACAAAATAATGAATAATAAATGTTTGGTTCATATTATCACAAATTCCAAATATAATTTACAATTCATTTTTAAAACAGAATGTGAAAAAACAATCCTAGAACCAAAAAATAATGATAAAAATGTTTGATATTTACCCCCAAATTGTTAATTCCTATATTTATAGATATTGAATTAATTTATATTTTATTAAATCTTAAGATTTAAAGACTCAAGGCGTTATGCGGTGAAAATATACATATTTATTTCTTATTGTAATGAAAGTAATCATATGAGAGGAAATTTGGATAATGGTAAATCGCAGTGTGTGAAGCAGTGTATACTGACTTCTCTAAAGCCTTTGACAAAGTGTCTCATTATATTCTTTGTGCTAAGTTGCATGCAATGGGTTTTCATTCAAATATTTTAGATTGGTTAAAATCGTATTTATCAAATAGAACTTGTAAAGTTGTAGTTGATGGTTTTGAATCTTTGACATACTTCCAAACATCTGGGGCCGCTTTTATTTAATTTGTTCATTAATAATGTGACAAATTGTTTTTCTAAAGCCAATTTTATTCATTATGCGGATGATATAAAAATATTTCATAAAGTATGCTCAATTGCTGATGTTTTGGATATGCAAAATGAATTAAATAATTTCCTTAACTGGTGTGAGCTCAATTGCCTTTATTTAAATTTATCGAAATGTTTTACTCCTGGGCTCTAATCGCCGCATTCGTGATCGAACTTGATATCGTACAAAAAATAAATTCGATAGGTATCGAATTGCCTAATTACGGCATTCGATTGGTAACGAATCGAAAATTTTGCGAATTGTAAAAGATTTTATTTTAATTGTAATAGAGTCCTGACATAAGTTTCACACAAATGTAAACAAAAAAAGAAAAACAAAAACAGCAAATTTAAAACAGAGTAAGTAACAATTATGCTTTTTAGTTAATTTATTTAATTAAAGCATTTTGTATAGACAATGAGTCAACAATTACTATTAATAATGCACATGTCCTCATCGGAATCTGAAGATGAACATGGCGTAATGCGCCAATTAATTTAAAAGCGTAATTAATTTATTTATAAAACCAAAAAATACTTCACTAAGGATTTATTTGCAGATTTTAAGAGCGAATTAGACTTTCGAAGGAGGCGTTTAATTATGTTCTTTCCCAGATTGATTTTGTTAGGCACATGTCAACTGCGGTGCCGCCAACGCTTCAGTTAGCAGCAACACTGTCTCTGTTTGCTACCGGTAGCTTCCAACATGCGGTTGGAAACGATTATTTAGTTGGTATGTGTCAAAGTACTGTTAGCAAAACTGTGAATAATGTGGCAAAGGACATAGAAGAGACAGTGTGTCCGAATTACATAAATTTGCACTTGTCCTAAAAACTTAACAATTAATACTTTTTTTTAATTAAAATTAAAAAAAATTTAAATTTTGTTCACTTTTTTATATGAAAACACTTCAAAACAATTGTTTTTTTAATTTCGACACCTATTGCTGTATCGAACAATATTGTAAAAGATTGCACTCGATCGATTGCTCGTTATCGAATCTTATCATCTCAAAATACGTTAATTTTTGTTCGATAACGAATGCCATAATCTCAAAATAAAAATATTCGATCAAAGTTGTTCGATCACGAAAGCGGCGATTAGACCCCTGATCTCGAAATCCAATTCGATCAGTTTTTAGGTTGGAAAATTATATGTTGAAGAAAACTGACGCAGTTACTGAGTTAGGTGTTGTTTTTGATTCCACCTTGTCTTTTATTCCACATATTAATTACATAATTCCGAAAGCTTATGCAATGCTTGCGTTCATTAGGAGAATTTGTTCAGATTTTTCTGATCCCAATACGTAAAGATTGGTATACACTTCATATGTTCATATGCATCTGTAGTATGGAGTCCATATTGTGGAATTCATATCTCTCGCATTGAAAGAGTGCAACGAATATTTCTTAAATATTCACTTTCATCGTTTACTTTGGATAATCCTTCACCTTCTTATAGATCAAAAAGTTTATTTTTAGGTTTACAAACGTTAGAAAATCGACGTAGATTTCAATCTGCAATACTTATATAGGGTGGTTAAATTTTAAGGGCCGATGTTGATTTTGAATAAAACACAAATTATTTAGGAAATTATTGTCATTTCTTTTTATTATGATAATATGGTATGGTTCAATTATGTATGGAACAAAATATCGGCCAAATGGCCGCCGCGACTTCGTCCGATGGTCCAAATTTTTGATGATGCTGAGGCATAATTGAGGTTCTATGTCGTTAATGTGCTCTTGAATTTTTGCTGGCTTATCGACGTACACCGTTTCTTTCAAACAACCCCAAAGGAAGAAGTCCAACGGTGTCAAATCACATGATCTTGGCGGCCAATTGACATCGTCCATTGAATTTGTCGCGAAAAAGAGCCATTGTTTCGTTGGCTGTGTGGCAAGTGGCACCGTCTTGTTGAAACCACATATCGTCCAGGGTCATATCCTCAATTCCTGGCCACAATAAGTTCGTTATCATCTCGCGATACCGAACACCATTCACGGTAAATGCTTGGCCGACCTCTTGACACACTATCGCGAACAACAGCAATGTTTTCCGCAGAACAAACTGGGCGAGCATGCACAGGTGTTTTCACAGACCCGGTTTGCTGAAATTTGCCCACAAATCTCCCGATTGTGGACACATTTGGTCGATTATGCTGACCAACAAAAATCACGAAGTGCACGAAATGCATTTTTATTTGAACGCCTATTTTCATAATAAGCCTGAACGACTTTAACGCATTGCTCGATTGTGTATCTTTCCATGGTTAAAATTAAGTTAGTCTGAAATTTAGAAATCTCAAATGAATTGCAGAAAAAAACTTGACATTTAGGTGTGGTTCACATTAAACATCGGCCCTTAAATAAAAATCCAAACCATGTTATTGAATTTTGGATTTCGAAAGAAACCTTTAAATTGTTACTTTTTTAATTTTTTTTAACTATAAAACATGTTGTATATTGTCTGTAAGGAAATTTTATATATTCCATTGACTTAATAAACTGAAATAATATTAAATCTGACGAGAAAATAGCCAAATTGGCAGTAGTGAGTACTCTTTTGTTACATTCGTTTATTTATTTTAGTCAAGTACAGTAATAATTACTCCCAATGAAGGTATTTCGATTCGCTTTCAAACAACAACAATAAGATATATTTTGTTCCATTCTTATCTTCTAATTTGTAAAGTTAATTAATTTTTTGACGTGAACATATTGAGGTTAAAAATTTCAAGGCTAATATAAAATTTTATTGAGCGCCCCGCTAGACTAATTGGTAGCGTGCTAGCTTATAAATGCGGGGATCGTGGGTTCGATTCCCACCAGAGGCTCTGATCTGTTTTTGCTACAACAAGTCGATAGCCTTTGTTGCTAGTACTTCGTTAGGGTATTAGGATATAATTTGTAATTATATGATTTATATAAATAAAATACAAATAAATAAAATGTTATTCATCTGTAGGCACTAGCTGCGTGCCAAACCTTTTAAAATATTTTCTAATTCCAATTTTGACCATAAAGATCTTAACAAATTCATTTACAATAAGTACTACACCCTAAACAGAGATCAGATATTTGGCATGACATCAATCTGGTATAAGGCAAATAATAGCAAGCGTATAACCATACAAGATACACTACCCTCAAATAGAAATAGACTTGATGCCATCAAATTGACTAGACCATAATCACCCATGGACATTTAATAGGTATAGATGACACACCATATTGTATCTGTGATTCAAACACAGCTAGTCCTCTTCACATTCTTCATGATTGCCCCCAATTTAATTCAGAACGTGCACTAATATTCCATAACTAAACCCCCAACTCACTCCTCTCCAATCCCTTCCTTAACAATATCCAAGATCCTCAAAAAAACTTAATTATACGACAAAATTTAATAACTTTTATTAAAAGACACTTATATAAATTTAGTGAGCTCAAGGGTTACGCTGCCATTGCTTGATAATAATTGGCATATAATTTGTAATTAGTATGCCAATAAATAAATAAATAAATAAATAAATAAATAAATAAATAAATAAATAAATAAATAAATTAAATAAATAAATAAATAAATAAATAAATAAATTAATAAAAAAATAAATAAATAAATAAATAAATAAATAAATATTCATCTGTATAAATATGTATGAATAAATATGGTCGTAGTGACCATTCATTAATCATGTTTTTTCTCTGCGTGTAGGTACTAGCAATGTGCCAAACCTTTTAAAATGTTTAAATAGTATAATTACACAAAAAATTTTGTTTGGTTTGGTTACAAAAAATTTGTTTTTTTTTTTTGTCGAATATTTCTTTTTTTTAATATTTTTGAATTTCTGTTTAGTCGTCATCAATGCTGATGTCAACATTATCAGCCACCATAGACAACAATAATTTAACTTCTCGAAGTGTGTCGTCGAAAGCACAATTTGTTTAACCTTTGTCCAGCGGAAAAATTTTACAACGTTAAAAGGCGGTATGGGTACAATTGTACCCTTATATACTTAACACGATATGTATGGCTTTTCCTATTTATATAATTAAATTATTCTGTTCTTATTTAATAAACAAATGATAGAACAGGCCCGTGGCTAAAAAGTATATAAAAGTTTAGAGATGTCAGAAAATTTTAGATATCTAGTATTAACAAAAAAAAAGTTATTGCAATTCAAAAACGAAAAAGGTACAATTGTACCTCTTCCGCCGGACAAAGGTTAAATTAATTTAGACAACGGAATGTCGTCTTCACCATCGTCATCCCACTTTTTTTTTTATCTACTTGAACGGTATTTTAAGAACAGCTTGCGACAGTCCATCCCACACTGATTTTAGTAGCAAAATATAATTACGAAAATTTTTTCAATCGGATTGTTTTCTTGTGCGACAATGCTGCATAACAGTTTAGTTCGGTGTAGTAACTTCACCAATCTTATTGGATTTTGGTCCATGGGCTGCAAAGGCGCTGTTACGTTAGGTGGTAGAAGCATTGCTACAATGTTTCCCTCATCACTCTTTAGCATGTCAATTGGCTTATGTGCAGTTATCAATCAGCAAGAATGGTAAATTATTTTCGGCGGCAGAATATTTGCGAAAAATTGTTTGTCATAAGTAAAACTTTAAAAATTAAACCAAAATAATGAATGAATGATGGAACCAGTTTAAGAATAACTGTGAATTCATCCAAGACCAATAGATTTGCGGAAGGATTTCCCCACAAATTTTGAGATAGCGAATACCGTGTCTTTTCTTCGTGAAGTATGGCGAATTCGTGCTTAGCTCTTGATTTTAGGTCATTGCACAATTACGCTGTCGTTGGTTCAAGAACCATTTCTAGAAGCTTCCCCCAAGATCAACATATTCCGGTTTTCTTGTATGTTTTTCATAAGTGTTCGCAACAGCCTCGAAAGTTTCATGAAGTTTTCGGTAAATTCCTTGATCATGACTTGTTTTGCTTTGTTGACATTTTTTTAATAAACAATAGTAACACAACTCTAAAATTTAAACTGACTAAAAATGAATGTTGTTTGACGATGAATATGATCATATGATGCAGCTCAAAACAGAAAATAAATTCGGGGAATGCCAATAAACAAAATTAGAGCTCAGCGTTGAACGAAAAACGTTTGGTTTGAAAAATTCATACACTCAGATAAGTTAACTGAATACTTAAATTTTTAGAATGGGACGTGGACTCTGAAATTTGGTTAACTTAACCAAGCGTTTAACTTTTTGAGATTCTATACATTCTTTTATATTGGAAGCAGTTAGACCCAAATAATTTTCTTCTGCTTTCTGACACACTAAATTTGCCTTTATTTAATTAAATAAAACTACATATATATATATTTTTATTAATTAAATCTGACTTATAAATTATTTAATAAAACAATCAGCAGTGGTTTAAAGGAAGTTAATCTACGTGTTACTTTTAAAAAATGTTATTAAAATTTAAAGTGTGAAATATAAAAATTAAAAAAAAAAAAAAAATAAATTGTAATGTTTTTAAAACTGTGAATGTTATATTTGATCAAATTTATGTTGAATTAAAAAAAAAAAAAAAAAATTGGGTCTCTGGTTACAAATTAAAAAAAAATCGGTAATTGATTTTACTTGATTGATTATACACAATCATATTTTTGAATATGTATATCATTTTTTTTATTTATTTTTAGACATTTACAAAAAACGCCTCCTCCTAAAAAAGCCCCAAATGGATCAATCAAGAATCCCAACACAAACAATAACGATGAGAAACCATCCACTTCTTCAACAACTTCTCCGTCATCTAACCCCAATAAAACTGAAGCAACCAGTGAAGAAAATGAATATAAAAGACAAATGCCACGTAGTGGTAATATTGTTACAATTACTGCTATTTCAAAAACTAACGTCGTATTTATACGCTCCAAAACTTATGACGACTATATGAATTATTTCAAAATCATCGACTCCCTACAAGCACTGGGTAATAAATTGAAACCCCTAAAAACACTGCCGAAATGTGGTAATGTTGTCATAGCAAAATTTGAAAATCAATTTAATCGTGCTTTAGTTTTAAACACAAATAATGATGAAAAGATTCTGATTAACTATATGGATTATGGTAATTTAGATTATTTGAAATTGGAAAATTTATACGAGGCACCCAATGAATTTGTCGACGCACCCAGACATGCCCTACCGGTGTTGTTGAAAGATGTACCAGACTGTTATATGACCGAAGAGATCAGAAAATTCATGTATGCCTATTTGAATGATATAAATGTTTATATAAAATATAAAATTGACGAATTCAATGAAAATAATCATGTCTATGAAGTTGAATTGATTGATGAGACAACGGGACAGAATTTAAATAAAATTATCATAAAAATGGCAAAACCTGTGGAACCAAAAGAAGTAGAGGAAATTTGTCATTTTGATGTAAGTACTACAGAATATAGTTGTAAAATATTGTTACTTGTCGATAATACTTTCAAGTGTTGGGCGAGGCTTTAATGTTAAGAATTAAATTTTGAATAAGTCTAGAAATATATATTCGATCAGAACAAAAAATTAAAAAAAAAAATGTAGGTACACATCATAAAAAAGGTATTTGAAAAATATTCTCAGTAAGGCCTAATATGATATCATACATTGTGGACCAATTGAAGATTTTTAATTTTTTCATGACTTTTGTAAAAAGATTAATTATTCAAACTCCTTTCTAATGGCTAATTTTTTTTAATAATTTTCGGATTTGATTTAAAAAAAAACATAAAATTTAGAGAATTGTATGAAATCTTTATTTCAGTCGATAGAACGGTCTATATAATTCAATGCTTAAAGATGATTTCATGCGAATGTTGACCGCGGCTGGGCCTTAAATGGTTCAGACGCTGGGTCCAATTTTGGCATACTCCAACATATCGGCTGGCATCTCACAAATAAATTCTTCAATATTCAAAAGTTGCGCCGTCTGTGTAATGAATTTTCATAAAATTGCAATAAATTATAACTTATTTTCATAGTTGGCAAGCAATACCTTTTTATCATAACGGTAGTTGTCCGTCACGCTCTGATCAATACCGATAAAACTGCCGTTGCAATAGTGACTTCAAATATCACGGGGTTAATTTTATAATATTTTCTGTTAAATTTTGTTATATTTGCAAAATACCGTCATAAATCGGTGTTTCGGTAGTTTAGTGTTATAACGGTAGTTTAAGATATTTCAAAATTGAACCGGTAAAATAGCGCAATAAACCCGATTATACATAAAGAAACTTGAATTTAATGGAATAGCCATTTTAAAATTTTCATATCGGTGTTAAAGTAGCTGTGGTAGCCAACTACGGAAAAGCTATTGAATGCCAGCCATGCTTATTCTTAAAATTTTGAATTAAACGATTGAATTTTTATTTAACATTATGCGTGTCGGTTTTTTTCGATCTCATTCCTTATATCTGAAATTTGTTATCATCTAGTTATATCTTATAGGAATATATATGTATATATAAATTAATATTGCCAAATGTGTTTAGATATTGATCCATAACTAATATAAGCTACAATATAAAACTATACACAATTATATTAAATTGCATCGGTGTATATCTTCCAATATAAATTTATTTTTAATCGGAGGATTAAACTTTGTTTAGTTTTTTTCAACACAGCAAAACATTATTCAGCAATAATAAATTGTAGGCCAGTTCGGAAATGCATCACTGCTCTGCATCTGATGCGCAGGGGTGATTAGTTTGCGATGCTGATGCGAATCAGCTGATGCTGATGCTTAGTTTGTTGCGCAGTTTGTATAAAATTTTCAACGCATGAGCATTAAAATGGAAAAGTTAATAATAAATTTGTTTTGTGGGTTGGATGAAAGTAAAATTGATTGTACAAGTTGGTTGAAAAGTTGCTGCGCTCGAAATGAAAGAATACTGTTTTTGTTACGACATATATTTTTTTATTCAATATAATCTCCTTGAAGCTCAATACACTTGTTCCAATGATCTTCCAATAATTTTATCCCATCCTTATAATGGTTTTCCGGAAGCTCTTTAAAATAACCGTCTACGGCTGCTATGGCCTCTTTATTCGACGAAAAATGCGTTCCATGAAGGAATTGTTTGAGATTTCTGAAGAGATAGTAGTCACTGGAAGCAAAATCTGGTGAATACGGTGGATGTTCAAGCAATTCGTACTTTAATTCTTTGAATTTAGCCATCGTCAAAACACTTTTGTGAGCAGGTGCATTGTCTTGATGAAAAATTATTTTTTTCTTCTTCAAACCAGGTCTTTTCTCACGAATTTTTTCATCCAGCTGATCCAAAAGGCTGCAATAATATTCAGAGTTGATTGTTTTACCTTTTTGAAGATAATCAATCAACAAAATTCCTCTTGCATCCCAAAAAACTGATGCCATAACCTTCTTTGCTGATCGTTGTGACTTCACCTGCTTTGGAGCTGAACAACCAGCTTCAGTCCACTGTAAACGTTCTTGTTTCAATTTAGAATCATGGTGGTAGATCCAAGTCTCATAAAACGACGCAAGAAGTCGGTTTTATTCGGCTTAAAACGCTCCAAATTACGCTGAGAAATTTGTTTTCGATCCAGTTTTTGTTGAATTGTTAACAAACAATCAAAACAGTTTCTTCATGTAAATTATGAAGTACTCGTTCGTCTGAGATGCCTATGGCATTAGCAATTTCACGTTTAGTCAAACTTGGATCTTCACTAACCATATTATGTACATGCTCAATGATTTCTGCTGTGGTTGCAGTTTTTGGTCGTCCTTCGCGTGGATCGTCTTCAAGGCTGGTACGACCACGTTTAAATTCACCAGCCCAAAATTCAACGGTGCGTTTTGAAGGTGAGGACTCCTTATACACTTCTAACAATTGTTCATTAATTTCCTTTGCTTTTAAACCCTTCAAAACAAAGAATCTAATGACTGCACGATATTAAATTTTTTCCATATTAAAAAAAATCAATGACACGTCAACTTCAAATGACTTGTAAACAATGAAAGAATTGAAAGAATGACTTGCAACTTTGCATGTGTTCTCAGGACAGTTATACCAACTTGAGAAAAAAAAGTTTGGAGCTAGCAGTGCCATCTCTTGGTGAGCGCAGGAAATTTTCAACCGACCTGTAAATTGAGCAATTTACAAAAAAAAAACGATTTTTAAAATACAAATAAATACAAGAAAAGGCGCATTCCAAAAGTCTTGGACTACTTTAGGACTATCGAAGATTATCCGAAGGACATTTTCTTTTTTTTTTTATCATTTTCGAATGAATCGCTCAACATTTCAAGAAAGGAATATTTGCTTAAAGTTTAAATTTACTTCAATTTTGGATTTCAGGCTTTGCTGCGTGCGCTAAAACTATTTTGGACCACATTTGACAAAGGTCGATTAGCTTATTATTTGGAACAATGCTTATTTGGCATCAGGCTCGATCATAAAAAGTACAAAAATAAACATAAATTGAAGAAAAACATTAAATTAATAGCGAATTTTGTACTTTAGAACTGCATCAGCCATTTTTGTGATGCGTGTTTGACATTTGTTTGCGCAGTGATGCCAACTTATGCTTTTACGAACGCGATGCGCATCAGATGCAGTGCAGTGATGCATTTCCGAACAGGCCCTGTCTTTAACACCTCGAATGCCAAAAAAGTGGTAATTTTTAAGTTTGCAAATTGAAGAGCTAAGAGATCATATCGTACTTTAAATAAAAGCTTCAAGTCTTGATTATCCATTTATTGGGTATACAAGTTAATAATGTCGATTTGGACAACAGATGGCAAAGCTATCACATATGGTTTGTGTCAATAATAACAAATATGGTATTTTGGGGCGGTTAACATCTGTCATTATAATTCAGTGTTCGATAGATGCCAAAGTGTAAACACACATTTAATAATGTCGAATTTTGTGCCTAAAAAAGATGTTTTGCGGGGAAGTCTAATATCCTTCTTTCATTTGAAAGCTATCGAAAAACTTGTGAACGATGGTTCCCGCGATTCAAAAGTGGTGATTTCGACACAGAAGACAAGGAGAGGCCAGGTCAGCCGAAATAGTTTGAAGATGAGGAATTACTCGACGAAGATTGTTGTCAAACGCAAGAAGAACTTGCATTATCATTGGAAGTCACACAACAAGCCATTTCTCTACATTTAAAAGCATTGGGATTCAAGGAAATTGGGTCCCATATAAATTGAAGCCGAGAGACATTGAAAGGCGATTTTGCATGTTTTGCATCGTATTGTTACTGGTAATGAAAGATGGATACATTACGATAACCCCAGGCACAAATAGTCATATGTAAAGCCCAGCAAATCAGCCAAATCAACGCCAAAGGCGAATATTTATGGCGCCAAGGTAATGCTCTGTATTTGGTGGGATCAGAAGGGTGTTTTGTATTATGAGCTGTTGAAATCGGGTCAGACGATCACAGGGGATCTGTACCGAACACAATTGATTCGTTTGAAGAGAGCAATCAACGGAAAAACGACCAGAATATTCGATCAGACACGAGGCCATAATCTTCCGTCATGACAACGCTCGGCCTCATGTTGCAAAACCGGTCCAAAACTATTTGGAAAACAGTGAATGGGAAGTTCTTATAGCCCAGACCTTGCCCCTTCTGACTTCCATTTGTTTCGATCGACGCAGAACGCCCTTACAGTTGAAGCAAAAAATTGTTTAGATGACGAGTCTCCGGACACTGCCCCAGGAAAATCAACCATCAAGGATTGGTATGCTAAGTTTAGACCTGGTGAAACGAGCACCGAAGACGGTGAACGCAGTGGACGCCCAAAAGAGGTTGTTTCGGACGAAAACATCAAAAAAAAATCCACAAAATGATTTCGAATGACCGTAACTTGAAATTGAATGAAAAGTAGGTACTCTAAAGATATCAACTGAACGTGTACATCACATCATTCACGAATATTTGGGTATGAGAAAGCTCTGTGCAAAGTGGGTGCCACGCAAGCTCACTTTTGACCATAAACAAGTCAGTAAAAACGAAGGCGAAAATCCATTAATTGGGCATCGAATTGCTTCCGCATCCATCGTATTCTTCAGATCTGGCCCAGCGACTATTTCCTGTTCTCAGATCTCAAACGAATGCTCGCTAGGAAGAAATTTTCGTCGAATGAAGAGGTGATCGCCGAAACTGAGGCCTATTTTGAAGCAAAGACCAAATCGTACTACAAAAATGGTATCGAAAAGTTGGAGGGTCGCTATAATCAGTGTATCACCCTTCAAGGGAACTATGTTATGTTACGAATTTTGCCAAAAAAATGTGTTTTACTATGGTAGGCCGGGAACTTTTTAAATGACCTATTATCAGAAAATGACTTGATTCATATTTTACCTAAAAACCGGAGCAGTTCTTTCGGCACGGAATCCATATCCTACCAGAAAGATAGGAAAAAGTAGTGGCTAATGATGAACAATACTTTAAAACAATTCTTTAAAATCCTCAAATTTCAGGTACCTCATTGTTTGGCTTCTAAATTTGTGTTTTTTAGATCTGAGAGAAACACACACATTGTTTATCCTATTTACAGTTGCTCAGTTTATGAACGATCGTTTCTCGTGCGAACTGCGAGGATTTGGAATCGCTTGCCAGAGAATTTGCATGATTTAACTGTTTCCACCGATACTTTTAAAAATAGACTTTTTCGTTATTTCCAGAGAAACCAATTTCTGATGAATCAGTAACTTTGTCTGAACTTCGCTGATTGTGACTACTGATTCTTGGGTTTCATATTTGTGTATTTCGGCTGTATCTTACAAGAGTGTTTTAGTTTTAGATTTAAGTTGCTACTTTATATAGTTTTCATATTATTATTATTATTATTATTATTATTATTATTAACAATTATTTGAATATTATGTACTACTTAGTAATACGTTTTTTGGCCTTATAGGCTTACTGTATTACGAATAAATAAATAAATAAATAAATAAATAAATAAAATCTATCAATTCATTTTGGTATTATAATAAATGCATTTTTCAAGCAAAAAAAATCGACATTACTAACTTGTACACCCAATATTTATTTTAAATAAAGTTTTTTCAAAAAAAGTCATAAAAAACTAAAAATCTTCAATTGATCTACAATGCGTTAATATCCATGGGGTCATATTAGACAATATTTCAGAGATGATGTGCAATTTGCCAAGATCGACAAAAAAGAAATATAGTAATTTTTTTTAAATTTTGTAAAAACATAATTCGTCATAATTTTGTTCGACATTTGTGAATTTAGTTCACAATACATTTTTTGTCGCTTGCAATATTGCAAAAATTTCAAAGAAATTTTACACCGTGTTTCCATACAACCTGATAGCCCGGATTTAACCTAAGATATATAGCTTATATAGCTAAATAACTAATATGCTTCTAAAGTGGTGTTTACATTATCTGATTTTCCATCTGATTTAACCAAAAGAAAATGAAATTAAAAATCCTATGAAATGATGCGCTTGACACAAAAAAAAACCTTCAGATGCAAATCTTATGTAATCAAGTGAAAACAGCTGTTTTTGCTTGTTGATAAATTGTTTTTTACCGCCAATTTACTTCACAACTTTATTTTTTGTGTTTTTCTTTGTAAGAAAATGCAACTCTAATACCATTGGATTCTCATAATTTTATGAAGTATTTAAAAAAAAAGAAAAAATAAATCTAACAAAATTTGTAATCAGATTTTCTGTGCGTATGAGTAGTGTATTCAAAAAACCGGCCTTGTGGAAAAACCGGTTTCGGTTTTCTTCGAAAAATCGAATTTTTAAAAAAACGGTTTCGGTTTTTGCAGAAAAAACCGGTCAACCGGTTTTTTTCGGTTTTTGTTTTAATTTGAATAAAAAGCTTATATAAATTTAAATGTTTCGTTTTAAGTTGATTTTTTTTTTTGCTTTTGATAAAGCTAGAAGTGGAAAATACTCTTTCACTAACAGTAGATGTTGGACAAATAGTCAAAAGACAATTATATAAATTTTTCCAACTTTTCAGTTCTTTTGTCGCATTTATCAAGATATATAAAATCATCATATAATGATGAATGATTTTGTACAGTCTCTTTTTTAGGATTTTGAATACTGTTTATTGTGTTATTTAGATCAGAAATTAAACTATTTGAATTTGGAATATCCAAAGTTAAGTCTTCATCGGAATCTTCATAACCAAACGTTTATAAAAGTGTTCGGAAAAAATAAAAGAGGCCAAGTAACCCAGTTGGTGATGTAATTAAAAAAACCGGTTAACCGAACAAAAAGACCGGTTTTCGGTTTTCTTAGAATTTACAAAATATTTTGAATACTCTACGTATGAGACAAAATGTGTTTGGTGTATAGAATAATTGTTATCTGACTCGTTTTTTTGACAGATCCTTTGACTTGTGGTATAATGTAAACCCCGCTTAAGTAGTTGTTTTGACCTTTTGTGAAGTTTTATTTTTGCAGTTATTTCTTTACAAATAGAAAATTTTCAAAAGTTGTTTCAATATTTGTAAAAAATGCTTTAAAAAACAATTAAAAGTTAAAAATAAGCTTTTTTAGAAGTCCTTAAAAATACAAGTTTTGTTTCACCAGAACAGCGTCGTCGTTACACTTTTTATCCAAATATTATTTTCCCCCTACTAATTTAAGTTACATAATTTTTTAGTATCTTGATCAAAAACCATTACCCACGGGCGAGAATGTGGAATTGATTGTTATGGACAATTCTTTAATGTTGACCGGTTGTATTTCTTGTACCATAAAACCGTTTGCTTTGGAAATTCAAAAATTCCAAAAAGAACTTCAAATTTATGTAAAATCTTTACCTAATGAAGGCTATGGACCGATGGTTGATGAGCTATGCATAGCAAAATATAGTGAAGATGGTTTGTGGTATCGTGGACGTTGTTTAGAAGCTGTGGGTGACGGCCATCCCACTATTACGTTCATCGATTATGGAAATATAGCCATGATTAATATCAAAGATATACGTCGTTATCCTCCTCAATTTACATACCCAATATTTATAGCTGATTGTGAAATTCAAGGTAATTGATTTTTTTTTTATATTTATTTAAACTCCTTTTTATCAGATTTAATAAAAAAATCTATTATATAAAATTCTCATCTATTTCCCATATTTTTTTAAAATTTCTTTAGGTCTTCCCGATTCTTGTGATGAAAAAATTGTTGCTAAATTGGAGGAGCTAATACCAAATGGTTGTACACTTAAGTGCAAAAATGTCCAGGGCTTTGAAGGAGAGCATTTTTATTCAATATCATTACCGCATGTTCTCAAGGAATTAACTTATTGTGGCTTAATCTAAATGAAAAGTTTTATCGTAAGCTCTTTATATATTTTTTTAACAGCTTTTAAAATTTTTATATCCTTCAATTACTTTGCATGCATCTCTTTATATTTTTTCATATACATAGATACGTCTAGACTAAATTTTAAAAGTTTTAGTACCTTAATTCTTAAAATGTAATTTGTTTTTGTAACAAAAACAACGTTTATAGAAATAACTAGTGTTTCCAAATATTCGACCCTACTGGTTAGGACATTAATCGATAAATTGCAAAAAATTGATTAATGGATTAATCGTTTAATGCAAAACAAATGTATTTATCTCATCAATAAGAACACAAAGAAATATCAAGTTTTTGTTGACTTATAAATTGAATTTGAATTTGAGATTTCTAAAAAATAAAATGTTGACAGAACTTCCACTGTTCACTGGAACTTTCACTATTTGGTTTGGGCTTAAGATTTACCCTCCGATGAGTGACAGTTCTGAACTTCACGGCCGTGTGAAAGGGTCCCTAAGGACCTTTTTTGTAAATCATGTTTTTTCATATAAAAATTTTTTTTTTGATTTTTTTTTTGTTTTTATTGTTTATAACTAAATTCTACATCAAAAATAATTTTTTCAATTTTTTTTATTTTTTGCTTGAATTTTCTTAAGACTGTTATAAAAAAGTTTAAAAATAATTGTTGTTGAGCGTGTACTTCTTGTCCCCCGCCCTGTGCGCAAGTGTTGCAGCGATGTAAAAGTGTGCTATGTTCTCCGCAAACAGCGTTACCGCAGCCGAAGCAGTATGCCCGCGTTTTCCGCTGCCGCCTGTACTCAGAACGGCAAAGGCGACATGACGGTCTACTTGACCTAGCCGCAAGCGACGGTGCATTGCCTTCCATCGGTCTTGGTAATACCTGAAATGAAAAATAAAAAACAAATAAATATATATTCTATTCTTGAATTTGAAGATGTTTTTCTTACCCTGACATCGAATGTTTCCATCGTATTGCGTATCCTTGGATATGAGGTTATATGGTTGTTCAGGGCACGTTCTTCGATATTTGGTGTGGCCAATTGTTTCGTTAGCAGTAACAAGAACGACCGCCGTCTGTCACTCCTTTTTATAGGCTTCATTTCGTTGTAAATCGTAAAAGCAGCCAATGCAGCGACGTCCAGCATATTATAAAACATGGCCAACGGCCATCGTTGTGTTGCTCTTTTGCAGCTGTAAGTGTCTAGCATTTGATCCATGGTATCAACGCCGCTTTTGTTGGCGTTGTAATCTAATATGGCATAGGGCTTCCGCTTCTCGGTTTGCTTGTCAACGCGGCAGGTGTAGTGCATTGTGGAGCATAACGCTATATCCCCTTCTTTGAACCCAAATTATGTACTATTGATAGTACGGCCAGCATCTAAATATTTTTCCACAAGATCCAGCCCTTGGTTTATCTCCCGTTATTGGTTTGGCAGTTTTCCAGAATATATCATTCCCTTCACAGGATAATAACTCTGTGAGTCGCATAACCACCATACTTTCAAACCATACTTAGCTGGCTTTGACGGAACATATTGCGTGAAGCGGGTGCGGCCTCTGTAAGGGAACAACTGCTCATTAACTGTTAGTGCTTCATGAGGAGTGTAAGCTGCTGCCAAGTTATGTTGCAACATTTGCCAGATATCGTCAATAGCCGCAGTTGTTTTGCTGTTGATGAGTCGCTGTTGTCGTGTATTTCCATTGTCGAATCGAATAAATTGCTTTATACACATGAAGCGATCGTACAACAACGCAGCTTTGTATATTGGGCAACGCGTCGCGCCCCATAATTCCATAGCTGGTTCATGGTTTGATCTTGTGAGTCCAGCATACAAAAGAATAGCTACAAAGGCGTCAAACTCTTTCACTGTCACTGGCTTCCATTCCTTTTTCTTCGTGGGATTTGCCAGGATGTGCGATCTTTCTTCATCATCCTCAACTTCATAATTATCAATTGCAGCAATATCAATTTCTTCATCCATGTCTTCGTCCATAAAATCAGCAAATCAGCTGCACGCCTTTCATCCGCAGTCATTTGCTGGTAACGTGTAATACGGCGTACAACCATTTGAGCAACGTCCAAATTACTTGCATCTGCCATATTTATATTTTTGTTTCTATCACACACGATTTTACTCTTCGCTGTCTAAACTTTGACTGATTTGGTTTACGAAACTACAACTTCTTTTATACTCTTTCGTACGTCTACCTGAACTCAAAGACATTTAGGGATTACTTCATCATCATTATAATTTTTTATTGTTTCAACACATAACTTACTTCTTCTGAACACAAAGACCTAAACTCAAAGACATTAGGGATGATGATAAAAACAAAAAATTCTAAGAACTGGTTTATTGTTAGTAGTATAAAATTAGAATATTGTGCCTTTCCTTGAAAGCAATAAAGTTCATGTTTTCGAATTTTTCTTAGAATTTTTTGTTTTTATCATCATCCCTAATGTCTTTGAGTTTAGGTCTTTGTGTTCAGAACAAGTAAATTATGTGTTGAAACAATAAAAAAATTATAATGATGCCCAAAAACATGCATATATTAGTGAAATTCAGTACAAGGTCCATACGGACCTATTCACACGTCCGCGTACTATTCTCACTAAAACCTCAATAACTCCTAAAGTAATGATCACGATCGGCTTGATTTTTTTTCCAAAAGATGCGCAACAAAATACTCTTGGAATACAGAGTAACTTTGGGGGGGGGGGGGGGGGGGGGGGTTGTAGTGGCCGAAGTAGGAGTAATTTCAGTTTGAAAAGGCAAAAAGGTCCCTAGGGACCTTCTCACTCATCGGAGGGTTAACAAAGGTTTTCCATAAAAAAAAAAACTATAAGAATCTTGCAGTATTTCTTAGATAATTCATATCTGTGGAAAACTGTTAAATTGCCATATTTCTGATAGGTCCTTACCTAGTAAATTGTAACGATTATTTTTTTCTGTGATGGGGAAATTAATGCAAATAACCGAATTGTTAAGTATGTTAATTTGTTTGCTTATTAAATTAATGTTGCTCTACCAACAGCATCCACTGGTAGAGAGTTATTTGGCCCTTGAAAACGTCATGACCAATTACGCCCCATTTAGGACTTAAAACAATGGGTAATTAATTTAAAATAAAAATTTCAATATAACTTAATTTTTTTATCTTTGTTTATGTTGAATAATAATCACGCGTATTTTGTTAATATATATATTTATTTCATAATGTTTACAATACGACTACAAAGAAGAATACAATTAGAGAATAACATTTAATATATACAATGTTACCATATTTCTATAATAATTACAGTGAGTCATAACAATCTCCCACGCTTAGCTGAGATCTTGTTATTGAGAATCAAAAAGTTTATAATTAATTTTAATACAACATTTTAATTTTGAAAACTGACAATCAAATTAATAATGTTCTGGCGCCGGGTGACTAGACCATGTGCCCACCAATAAGTAGTTAATATTGACTATTCTTCTACTTTAAATACATGAAATTAATAATAAGGATATTTACAACGATATTTAATAATAAGTTACAAAGATAATTAGTAATGAGAGTATTTTACAAAAATTAAGTTGAATAATGGACCAATTTACAAATCTTGAATGCCGTGTTTGCGAAGGCTTTCCCTTATTTTTGGTAGATTTAAGTTTGTAGAGCAGTCAATGATTTTTCGCAAAGGCGCATCAATTTTGGACCTTGGACATTCGGTCAAAATATGTGCAACAGACATATCAACATTACAGCGGGTGCATTTTACTGGGTCTGTGTTATTGTAGTAGTGCTGAGTGTTAAATAAAGCTCTGCCAACCTTTAGTCGACCTAGCATCACGCAGTCACTTCTTGTGAGGTTAATGTTGTACACAGGCCTTGATCGAGTAGGATAAAGTTGTCTCTGTGAAGCTCGAAATTGGTTAGAAATAATTTTCGGAAAGCATGGAATTTCCGTAACCTGTGATAGATTTAGGGCTCTTTTTGCAGATCTATCAGCGCTTTCGTTTCCTTCAATGCCGATATGAGAAGGAACCCATAATATTAATATCTCCGGAGAATCATTTGGTATTGCGATAACATTGTTATAAGATCCGTTGTGGTTTTTGGTTAAAGCCTTAGTTGCACTTAGGCTGTCTGTACATATTAAAGTTTTGACTCATCTTTGAATAGCATATAAAATGGCATTTTTAATGGCAACCAATTTAGCCAAGAAGACGCCCGTGTTATTTGGTATACGTGCTTTCTCAACAATTTCAAATTGTGTTGAATTTATTTCCTCAACAATTGAATACGATGTTACACCATCTTGAAAGGAACCATCTGTGTAGAGTATCATTTCCGGACCAAACATGATATTTTTTGTTGTAGGTTTTTTTTTGAAAATAATTGGGTTAATGTTGTTTTTGTTGTGGCTTTTCAGGAATAGCAATGTCGTGTGTATTTAAAAGCATGATGATTTGGGAAATTGCAGATTGTATCCCAGTGTATGGAGGCCATCAGATGACGTTGTAATTGATTTGGATGCCATACTAACTGCACTTTTCTCCAGAATGAAATTGAATTCGTGATAAGCGGCCTCAGGCCTTAGTAATTTTAACGTGGTAGATTTTAGTAGACCTGACGCAGTTCTGTAACAGTTGTTTATAGCAGTATCTAGTTTTTTTATGTTTGCTCTTGAAGTCCACCCATAAATCGTAATGCCATGTAGTAGAACACCAGTGACTAGTGATCGACAGATCTCAAGAGCAGTATTGATGTGCGGTCCTTTATTACGTGAGCATATTGTTTGAATTGTTATTTATTAAAAGTAAAGTTAAAGACTTAAAGACAAAAGTAAATTGCAAAATAAAGATAGCTAAAGAATATCAAAGTAATAAAAGGGAAAAACATACATGTTGTTTAAGGGTTGCCAAACTTCAATACTCCTCCTCAACATGGATGTTCCTTTACATCAAATATTTCAAATTTTTTAAAACAAAAATTAATTTCATATTCATTAAATTGACAAAATACATGTGTTTCGAGTTTGGAAGATTCTTTGTCAGGACATCTGCCTTAAAAATTTTAAATTTTTCCAATACTTCCGATTAGTTTTTCTAAAAATATACAAATATACGACGAGACTTATCGTCAATAAAGGTTAAGAAATATCTTGAACCACCAATTGATTTTACGTTTATCGGCCCACATACGTCTGTGTGTATCAACTCTAATACATCATTTGTTGTTGTTGTAGATTCTTTAGGAAATGGGCATGCATGTACTTTACTCAACATACACGTTTTACATTTTTCTGCAATATCCAACTGCCTTAAATTTATACCATTTACCATTCCTTGTTTTGATAACATATCAAGACTTTTGTTGTTCAAATGACCGTATCTATCATACCATTTAAAATTCATAGCGTACAATTTCGTATCATCGCTATCATCAGTAACAACAAACAAATTGTTTTTCTTTACTGCCTTTAGTACATTGTTTCATTCATTCATTGTTTTTATTTTTGATATACGCAACATCATTGTTAAAAGTAGCAACATAACCACCTTCAACAGCCTTGCCAATCGAGACAAAATTTGCCTGCAGTTCAGGAGAAAACAAAACGTTACGCAGTATAACTCGCAATGCATATGGAACTTCACATTCTTTGTAGAAAACAGGTTTTGCATTTTTGCGAAGTTGAAGCGTCACTTCGAAATTCGGCACACAACCCACAACTTCTGTAAAAACTTCTTAAAATTAATGTGTTATATTTGTTAATGTAAGTTGATTATCCATTTTGTTGACATTTATTTTGTTGACGAGTTGATTATCCACTTCTTGGAGAGTGATCTTTAAATGTCTTATCCAAATTCGTCCCAAAAGAGCGTCATACTCATTGGGTACTACATACATTTCCTCTACTGATCTACAATTGTTGTATTTGACTTCGACTTTTATTTTTCCATCTGGAATTACTATATTTTTGGTGTACGATCTAAAAGCTATAGAAGATGGTTGAAGTTTTGTATTAATATTAAGTTGTTCAAATTGATTTCTTGGAATTAATGTAAATCCTACGCCTGAATCTACTTCAAACTTTTGAGGGCGTTCATTAATTTGAACAGTTGCGTAGTATTTTGCAGCATCATTTTTTTTTCAGTGTAATTACTGTGAATATCAACAATCTGATTGATGCCATATATTTGGTGTATTTCATCATCTTCATACTCGTTGTTTCTATATATTAAATTTTTATTATTTGAACTCATTAAAGTTTTGATACACACTTGTTGAACATGGCCTGTTTTACCACACGACCTGCATTTAAGGTTATGTCGGTTGGTGCGGCATTCTGTTGTCTTGTGATTATCTCACCCACACCTTATGCAAACATTTTCAATGCCCAATTGGCTAAAATTGATTTTTGATTTTGAACGTGTACGTGGTCTAGATGATGAACGATTTCTTGAGCGATTTCTAAGGCGGTTTAAACCAGCCGGTTTTGGTTGAATTTAGTTGACATCATTTATGCTGCCTGTTTGTTTAGAATTGAGTTCGCGACTATCAATTTAAGATGCTTCCAAATACAGTGCTTTTTGAATAATTTTTTCAAAATCGGAGTCCTCAGATTGAAGGAGTTGTTCCCGTATTGTGTTATCTTTGATTCCTCTAATAAATTGTGCACGCAGGAAAATATTCGAAATATCAGCATGACATTCACATGCCGACACAAACGCACAATCATTAATAACTCGCCGGAGATGCGCCACATAACCAGCCACAGTTTGTTCTTCAGTTTGATGGGTTGATAAAAAACGATGCTGAATAACCAATATGTTCTTCTTGGGGCATAAATGTGTCTCTAGTTTTTGCACCAATTCATCGCATCCCACATTTGGAATATTCTTGAGGGCCACCAATGACACTAACAACCTGAAGTGTGTTGACCCAATTGAATTTAAGAGCATTTGCTGACACAAGATTCTGTTAGTTAATGCACCCTTCATTTTTAAATAGTTTTCAAATCTTTGATGATATAACTTGAAGTTTCCTTGTTCTCATCGAAATTCTCAAATGGCGGTAGCTGCACTTGTAATGGCGGCTGCTGTTGTAGTTGTTGTTTCGTATGTTGAAGCGATAAATTTGCATTTATTTGTTGCAGTAAATCACGTTGTGATTTACTAAAAGCTTCTAACAATTGTTGAAATTGATCATTGTTCATTATTATAATTTGTAATTAATTTTTACCCGTCGCCACTTTGTTCTGTCGTTATTTATAATATATATTGTATATTTATTATGATTGAAACACGCGTTGAATAATTTCATGTATATTTTATTTCATCATGACTTACGAACAATGTATAAAAGGATAATGACAATTACAGAAGTAAAATATAGTGTGGCCAGATTGTTACAATACACAATGGGACATGACACAGGACCTCGAAGGATGTTCAAAGGACCTCGAAGGATGTTCACAGGATGTCAACGGATTTGCAGGATCTTCCAGGATGCTTAAGGAAGTGGCTCATGCAAGGCACACTTTCCTTTCAGGATTAGCTTCTGATCGCGTTCGCAGCTGCTGTCAACTGACCCCGATTTTTCCATTGCTCTGCTTTATATATCCCAGGATGGGTAATTGTAATTATCACCGGCATCGCAACAACGTGTGTAGACAGAAACAAGCGAATGACTTCTGTCGTTTATGTAGTTGAAGGTGTCTTGCTCTTAAGGTTAGCCCGTCTAGACTAAGTGGGGAATTAATTAATGTGGATTTCATTTTAAATTATTTTATTCCAATTTCGATAATAATAATAGTAATAACAACAATAATCACAAAAGTAATAATTTCAATGGTAGCATCTAGTAATCATTTATTAATTCATTTCAATGTAGTTCCATGGTAGCTAAGGGTTGTAGCCATTTCACTCGACTCGACTCGACTTCTGTCATTACAACTTTCACCATTAACTTTACCATTATTTGTGCTGCACACAATTCCAAGCGTGGTAGTGTAACTTGTTTTATTGATGAAACTCTTGTTTTGCAGTTAGTAAACACGTTGATACTGAACCATCTTTTTTCATAACACGAATATAAATTTCAGCGGCATACGCTAGCTCTGATGAGTCAGCAAATCCGTGGAGTTCTATACGATCATCGGGGCTAAAATTAAACCATCTTAGAATTTCTAAATCTTTAATATTTTCGATGTGTTGCAATCGTGACCATTAAGTTTTGAGATCACTTGATAGATCCTGATCCCAAATGACGCATTTTGACCAAAGTTTTTGCATGAAGATTTTTCATCGAATAACTACCGGCGATATCCAACCAATTGAATCGTAGATTTTCGATATGCTCGACAGAACATGACTTTTCGTGATGATATCTGGAACCTGAGGAAATTCAACACTGTATTGAAAGCAATCCGATTAAGTGTTCCATATCAAAACTAATGTTTTGACTTTTCTGAGTAGTCAATAACCAATTCTGATGAATTAGATCGATCTTCTGGATTGATGCTGTCCACAAGTTGCGATGAGTTTATAGACAATTTTCTCAGATTAAATCCGGAACTGGACAAAATTGAGCACACGACATGTTATCGTCGACATAAAAATTAGTTATAATTTTATTTAATACGTCTGGGTATGTTATTGAGTTGTCAAAGGCTACTTGTTGTAGCGTACGGTGGCTAGGAATGCTGCTGCTGCAGTTCCATATGTAACCGTTTTGAGTTGATACGTGACAGGCAATTCACTTGTTGAATTCTCTCAGCTTTCCTCTCCAGCGACATGTTTTAGAATATGCGCCTCTTCTGCATTTGAAGTGCTTTTCGGATGTGTTCATCCGCTGGCCCAACACTTAATATTGGTCATTGAGACCGCTTCTGAAATCGTTAAAAATTTATTGTCAATTTACATTCAGTCAAAATATTAAGTGTTTTTTACCTGAAAGTACTGAAAAAAATTTGTTGTGTTCTTTAAAGCTCTTCTTCCCTTGAACACCATCGACGTTGTAGGCCATAATGACATCGTCACCCAAAATACGTCTTAAATTTTTTTGAACACCGGCAGATTCAGTGTACAGTAGAACCTGTCTGAACTCAGTGGCTTTCCAATATGATATTTCGTCCAAAGATCGAGGCTTTCGTCCAAATTCGGATGAAATATGAACGCGCAGAGAAGTTAGTTTTCTTGAAATGTTTTGCATATTTTCAGACTATACTCGAAAACAATATTTTTTTTAAAAAACTTTTGCATCACACCTAAGTCTACCAAATACATGCAATTTAGTGGTATTTGCGTAATCATGCCTAAATTGAGGTGTTCCAAGGGAGTTTTTTGTGATAAATATTTTGGCAAATCGTGTGCAGGATATTTCCGAGCACAAAAATCTTCATCTGAAATAAGTACCCCAGATGATGTGCCATATGTTAATGTCCTATCACATTTTTTTGCTATTTGTGTGCACTTTGAGCATCCGTGCCGCGATGTATGAGATGGTGTGCCAGAAATAAATGCTAGTGCTGGAGCGTCACAGAGAACTGCTCTTCTGCATTCTGTAAATATTTCCCTCTAGTTGTAAGCCTGTTTTTAAATAACAAGAAATTTCATCAACAAATTTCAAAATAAATTCTTCACATGTTGCTGGCTTACTTTTACCAACCAAAACTCCAATTGGGAATACTGGTCGATCTTCCACATTGGTAAGTCTTATTAAAATTGGCCAAAGTTGTACCTTTGAACTTTTAAAGAGGGGCAACCCGTCTACATTAACATCAATTATAATGTTATCAGGCAGCTTAATGATATCCGCTATCTTCTTTAAGTTTCTTGGCATACCAATGTGGATATATGATCCACCTGCAACGTTCTCTGCTATCGGTTTGTTGGAACAATAAAACTTGTAGAATGGAGTGACAGTTATATTTTCTTCTCTTAGAATCTCTATTAAGTCCTTAATGCAATTTCGAGAAGGTCTATGTTTCGCATTCCACTTAATTAATTGTTGGCTGATACTTAAATTGGAACTCTCTTCTTTTAAACTATTATTGTCAGAAACTTCTTTTGGTTCATTTTCAATATTGTCACTTTGAGTTATGTTATTTAAATTTTCTATGCCCACTTTCATCATTTTTTTTACAACATTTTCTTTTTCACTTTTTATTGTTCTTTTTAAGTGCCTTTTCCTTATCATTTTCGTTACCTTTATTTTATAAAACAAAAAGACTACTGATATATTTAAAAACTCACTTTTCTCCAAGAAAAACTAAACAATCGCTATTTTTTTATTTAACAATTTTCGACTTCACACTTGTTGATCAGAACACAGAATAACAACTTGTCAACCGCCGAATGACGCCTACGCTTTGTTATGAAATGAAGACTCACATCACTGAGGTTAGCGTTTAGCGAAAAGCACAAATAATTGGTAGTGTTTGACTTAGGAAATACATACTATGTTGCCAGCCAGACGCTCACGCTGACGTTTCGGTTGTGCTTAGACTAGAAAACTATTGTACACATTTTTCTTTTCAACGTAAACAATATACGATCAACAAATTCATATAATATATTGGTACACCAAGTAGGTACTGGCAATTGTGACTGAAGAATTTATTACAGAAAAAACGTCAATAGCAGTTTTGCCGAACAAGCGGGAACTACCACGTTTGCGCGACGGGTATGTATTGTTCTTTTATATGTATATTTATTTCACAATGTCTTTACATTTAACACCACAATCGCGATAATTCGGTGAGAATGGACCATGAAATATATTGCGTTTAAATAAAAAAAAAACGGACTGTATTGTTTTTTAGGTTTTAGATATATTTATTAATTTCAATTTAATTATTTGGTTTCTTATTAGCACGATTGTTGGTTTAAAATGTCTTGACACAATGAGTTGCAAAAATGGACCACTATTACAAAACTGTCATATCTGTATTCGTAAACTACAAAAGTGTTCTAAATGCGTTTCATTTTATGGTACTGAATTCAAATAGTTATAAAGTGTTGCATTTGACACCGTATTTCATTATTTGACATTGTGTTGTATTTGAAATAGTGTTGCATTAAATGTTACAAACAAAAATAATAAATAATTTACATTTCAGTGTAAAAAATAAATACCAGCGTTTACGTTCATAAACAGTAATGTAATGAATTTGCCTCCTGATATCTGTCAAAGTTGATGCCTAACTTTGACTGTTCCCCTTTTTTTTCATCCCCTTCCACTTACAGTACAGCACGACAAGAACGGGATGGTGTTCATTGGCGACTTTTCGCCTTGCCAGTCACCAGCTCAAAGGTTAGGTTAGGTAGATGTGGTAGTCTGCCAATCACACTCACTTTGACTTTAAAGTCCCTTTTGATACCACGGAAGCTAGTAAAAAATCATATCACTAGCTTCCCCCGTCGAACCATCCCGATTGCCTCAAAAAACCCCTAAGTCGGCCGATATCGATATCAGCCAAATCACCCAGATCCTCAAAGAAACATGAGCCTAAGTGCAGTCCCCCGCTGCGAGCCAGGGCAGGAGAAGTGCAAAGAAGGTGTTCCACAGACTTCTCCTCCTCCTCTTCATCACCACAGCTTCTGCAAAAGTCACTAGCCGCAACCCTCAACCTAACTGCGTCCCTTCCAATCAGACAGTGTCCCGTCATGACGGACACGGCCTTGACAGTGACAGCAACCTGTGCGTCCGCTTCCTATCCAGATGGGGCCACATCTGTCTGGAACGAATACAACCACGGACAGAGGCCCACCTATCTCTTGCCAAACCATTAGCAATCTCCCGCAGCCGAAACTTGCAAGTGGTCAGCATAAAAAAACACCAAATAGTTCGAATGTTAGTACTAAGCCAGTCTGACCGACGCCGTTCAATTGCGGCCAACTGTGCTGGCGTCATCCACCTGCAGCCAACTTCGTATTGCAGTATTTTACATTTTCCTTCTGTTTCCTCCCTGACAATGCCTAAGGTTGTAGTTAGAGGCAGTTGTGGAGACTAACGTTTAACCCCTAAAAGTTCAAGTACAAGCTTAAAGTCAATTTATAGTGTTGTTTATTCCTTGACGTTGTATAGGGTGAGCCAAATAAGACCTACCAATGTGAAACACGTTTAACTCTTGTAATAATAGTTTTTTATTAATTTTTTTTATATATTTAATACATTTTATGGAAATTTAGGGGGACTATGTATGAAATATGACATCAGACAAATGTCCACCATTTTGATCGATACAAACATTGGCTCTTTTAAGCGCCAACGTGAATAGAAAAGGCAAATAGAATTGAAATTATTTGAAATAATACGAAATATTCATTGCAAAATCGATCAATTTGAAATCGACCGATTTTCACCACATACTAGATTATATATTATATATAATATTATTATATTATAAAAACTAACTATGCTATACCAGATACCAGACTATCTTTTTTCAAATATTTTTTCTGCTTCACCCTGTTATGGCTGCGTTCTATCGCCTTCATGACGCTCTTTTTGAAGTCAAAAGCTCCTTGATGCTGGAAAACATCTAAAATTTAAAGAAGAAATATGTATAAATAAATCAGTACATATGCATGTATAAAAGAAAATAATTATTTTTTCATTTATAGACCATGTATGTAGGTTTTCTGTGTAGAAATTAAAGAATTTAAATATTAGAGTTAAAATTTGTGTGTGTTACCATTGCTTGGGCAAAATCTGGCTCTAGCTCCAGCTTTTGCTACACCTCTTTTACCGCTGTAAGGGTCTGCAACGTGAGCATGCTAGTGACTTCGTTTTTTTTTATCGTATGTGCCACCAGTCATGCGACAGACCGACTCCTGGACCCTTTTGATGGCTACCTTACTCTACATAAAAAGGGTCGACTGAGCTATCATATCGGGTTTTGATATCATTTGTCAAAAATGTTTATTATTTTAATAAAAATAAAAAGAAAGAGTAAAACTGGCAGATACTTACACTTGCTTTGAGCGCCTCCAACTTATTTGCAATTTGCTGCTGTTTGCTGACGATGGCAGCCTGCTCATTGCCCAAAACTCTCTGATTTATAAGTATATTTGTATGCTTAAAAAAACCGGTTAATATGTAATTATAGATTTCGAAACATATTCATATGAAGGAAAAATAACTTTGTATTAAAAAAAAAGTAATTTTATACTTACATTTTGCTCAATTTTTTCTAGCCAATTGTTTAATGCTTTTAAAATTTCCAAAATGTCTTCAATGAAGTAAAAAAATTATTGTTAAGCAAATACGATTTATAAAAAATATTAATTAACCTTCATTTTTCGCATGATTTTTCTTTAAATCCTTATTCAAGGTGTAAGACATCCTTGGTATTTCGGATTGGATTGCTAACAAGTAAAAATTATAAAAATATATTTATGTGCAGCTATGTTTCCAGTTATATTTTCCGAAAAAGTCATGTATTTATATATATAGTGAGAAAATTCATGAAAAAGATGGTGTAGGAAGGGTACAAAAATATTTAAAATCTATATCTTCCCTTTTGATTACTGTGGTATCATTACTCAACTCGCAACGACTATGCCTAGATCACTAAACGACTAAAAGGGTTGTTCGAAATAATTTTCAGTTTTTCGAAAAACTTTACGTACATATTTTTCCGATTAGGGTGAATTTGTAATGTGGGTACGCACGTGTACAAGTTAATTTATTTCATTGTTTTTTTCATTAAAAAAAATTATATATTTTTTTATTTATTATTTTTTTAATCTTTATTCAAGTTGTCGGTTTAACCGCTCAATAATTACTGACTGACAATCATTTAATATCTTAATATTTAACTTAACAAAAATGCTGAGGTGGTGCACGTGTCTGGTTGTATTTCCACTGCATTTTCAGTCTGATGTGAAATAATTTTAAAATGCTGATAACTTATTCGTATTTCGTTTTTGTTTTCTGGTGTGAACCAATTTTATAATGTGATACTTTTAATTGCAGATTCTAATAAATTTTGTATGTGTTAATATTCCGCTGCACCTGCAGTCTGGTGTGAAATAATTTTGTAACCTGATAACTTATTTATATTTCGCTTTTGTTTTTTGGTGTGAACCAATTTTATAATGTGATACTTTTAATTCAGGTGTTTTGCAGATTTTAATAAATTTTGTATGTGTTAATATACATAAGTAAGCACATGTGCGGGGGAAAGCGAGAGAGTTAACCCTTGGTAGACGGGTGGCACTCTTATTTGGCCCAGCTTTGCTCGCCGGAAATGTGTGAGGTTCTTGTCTACCTTCCCTATTACAAAAAAAAATAGATGAGTGCCATTGCCTGAAAGAGAATTGGACGAATATCGCGAGAGTCGAAAGCTGCTTCCATTGATGGGTGGGTTGCCAGATCTTATGGCCCACCGCTGCCCTCCCTCTGGATAACTTATATTATCCCCTGCTGGCGACTTACGGTACCGCGTCCCTAAAAGTCACGGGGAATTAACCGCCGCTATACTTTACCTCTAATTAATACTTTTCTCTACGCCTTCATATAAATTCATTCTCTTTATTTTATTCCCCCTATTTCCTTTTTGCTATTTACTAAATAAATATCCTGCGCAGTTCCTATTCGAACGCTACAAAAAAAATTCCTGCGTTCAATTATAAAGCTCCGGGTAATAATAATAATTATGATCTACCTAAGGATTCTATTTGTAATAGATTACTAAATATAATAATAATTATAATAGAAATAATAATAATAATGATAATAATACACAATAAAGGGTATATTTACGACGTATTTGTGGTTGTTTTTGTTGTGTGTAGACTTTACTGTTGTTGTAGTTGCCGTGATCTTTGTTGTGGCTGTCGCCTACATGTGTTGGTGAAGTTTGCTGTTGTGTCTGGTTATCTCGGTTACAGCCAACACAGTTTTTGCGATTTGTTGGTGTTACTGGGTTATATCCTATACTGCTGTTGTTATCATTTTGTTATGACCTGAGTTGCTGTTGCTACTTGTTGTTGCGTATTTTCGGTTGTTACTGCTATAAACGATGTTGCTGTTGCTGCCGTTTGGAGTTGTTTGGGTTTAGCCGATACTGTTGTTATTGTTTAGTTACATCCCAGGTTGTTGTTGTTGCTAGTTATAACCAAAATTGTTGTTGTTAGCTGCTATTGTTGTTTCGTCTTTTCGTAACTTAGGTGTTGTTGTTGTACTCCGTATTGGTTACCTAGCACTAGTTAACGGTTGCTGTATAGACGTGGTTACGTCTTTTGGTGTTGTTACTGTACCTCGTGCTAATGATAATTGCTGTTGTTGTGGTTACGTCTCTTGGTGTCGTTACTGTACCTCGTGCCGATGATAACTGTCGTGTTACAGACGTGGTTACGTCTTTTGTTTAAATGTTGGTTAGCTATTGTTGTACAGACGTGGTTACGACATCCGATGCCTAAATGCTAGTTGCGTTTGGCGTGTCTTCTTGTTGGGAGTATAGCCGGGCAATGGGGACTCCGCAAGGTTAGGCTTATTTTACAAGTTGCCGAATTAAAATCTTCACCGCATATACTCTACGCTCGTAGCAACAAGTTTCACCCACCTTTCGACTCCGTAGCCAACACAAGAATGTCTAACTCGTATCTTTTTGCTTGTCACTATCAACGCCGGGTATGATTTCCCAAAGGAAGCCGTTTTTGGCGTTTTCTTACTTTGACCACCGGCCTCCACGCCTAAGATAATGCGGATACCAGATAGTTTTTTCTTACAAAATACAACCCTACGATCGCTCTCTACTGGTGGCGTTGCCATCAATGCTTATCAGTGCCCACACAGTGACACAACAAATTTATTACGCTCATAATTTTTATGGGTCCTAACTTATTGCTGAAACAAAGACTGTCTTTCTCTTTTTTATTATTAATACTAAAGCTCCCTAATTTAGAAAAATTTATGGGTTCTGATATGAGTTCCTGGCTTTCTTCAAGCCTGAGGAATATATGCTGCAAAATTTTGTTTGGCTTTAAAAATTTTTTTTTATGTATTGCATATAATTTTTAAATTTTTATGCCGAAAAAGATGGTAATGGACCAAACTGTTTGACGCAATCCGCTGGACATTAAAACTTACTAAATTGTAAAATATTAAAAACACAATTCTTTTTATTTAGCTAAACAGCCGCTTGTCTGACTGTTCTCTTCTGTTTATTTCGTCCAAAACATTTTCTTAAGAATACTTAAAATCTAAGTACCTAAAAATACACTAATAGTAAGACACTTATACTATAAACAAAGTATCATAAATATGATACACTAATATGATACACTAATAGTAAGACACTTATACTATAAACAAAGTATCATAAATATGATACACTAATATGATACACTAATAGTAAGACACTTATACTATAAACAAAGTATCATAAATATGATACACTAATATGATACACTAATAGTAAGACACTTATACTATAAACAAAGTATCATAAATATGATACTTTGTTCCATGCCACTTACAATTAATTTATAAAGACATAGCTGGGAATGTGCCAGTCAGCACATTCCCAGCAATGAGTTTGGTGTGTGTGGACATTGTTGCTTTAATAAAGTGTGAAGCTCGTGTTACATACAGAAGGTATGGTAACTACGACTAGTCAAACACACTACAAACTCTTCGCCATATAATCTACCAAAAATTTCTACGAAATCTAGTACTTTCTGGGCAATATCTTTCTCTCTTATATGCCACCTTTTACTAGACAGAATCCATATAGTGAACTTACACTAGGCCGAAATCTAGTTTTAAATCCACTTAAATCCCGTTTCAAATACACACAGTTTACATTAGGTTTAACTGGATTTTGATTTGACAACACCTAAAACAGCTGGTTAAGTCTCTAAAAAATTTATTAGACCAAAAAATTTAAAAAAAATTGTTGAAGAAAAAGTTGTTAATAATGCATTAAATAAGATTAATTCTTAAAATTAGAATCTAAATATGTTGAATGTCATTTAGAACAGTTGATAGTGCTGCAGATTTGTCCTTGTTATTAACTTCTATTTCATAAAAATATTCTTGAATAAAATGCCAAACTAAAACGCAGTTCTCAGGATATTTTATGTTTATGGAACTAAATATTTTGAAGCATAAATCTACACAATATTTTATGTTTTCCAACTTGTAAAAAATGTTTCCAAAGTAAAGAAAATATTCCTTTAACTCGAAAACGGATGATCCAATGGCACAAACAAAATGCTGTATCGTTTGTTTATCAATTAAAAGTTTTATTTTTGAATTTAGCTCCGAGGTAGTTGGTGACCACAACATAAAATAATTTTTTTGAGTCCGCAATAGAAGTCTTATGATATTTACGTCTCTTTTTATAAACTTGAGTACAAGTTCTTGAAACTGGTTTTAATACGGAGTGAATGAGTTCGAAAATAATGCAGTCTCTTATATTTATTTATTTCAAAAAAAGTTTTTCTATAAAGCAAAAAAGTATTTGTTTGATTGAAATTGTATTTCACTCGAAAGCATGGGAATTTTCTAAACTGATCCACACTTTATGTAGTAAAGTATGATCAGAATGCATAATATTAAAGAAGTGCAAAAATTTAGTAGTGCATAACTATATAAAAATAAAAAAAAAAATGAAGGAATATTATAAAAAAAAAAATTAAAAAATATTACAATCTACTGGTATATTAAAGATGTGTTGCCATTTAGCTAAAGTTGCTCATCCAATGAAGATTCAGTGATGTTGAAGTACGAATAAAACTCATTGAAAATAAACACCTTGGTATTATCATCATTTAGTGTAATTTTTACTTTGGGTATGTCGGTGTTAACTAAGCGAAATTGTTTAATTTTGTTTTGTTTACGCAGCTTTCGACAATTATAACAAATTTGTCCAGCTCTCGGAGTTAAATGTTCATTAAGGAAGACTCTTTTTTGAATGTCAGTTTCAATAACATCCGACAGGGTTCAGGATCTGGTTTTAAAATAGCTACTCATAATACTATCTCTTTTTAGTGTGGAGTTAAGCTTAACAAGTACGGAGTTTCCATTATTAATAAAAGAGCACACATTGATATCATTATCATTAGTACTGACATGCAATTGTTCAAATATTTTCCAAACTACATTCAATATATTGGGTTGATTCTTTGGCAAACCGTTTATAATGACGTCACATCTATTTAAACGTTTCTGGAGTATCTCATTTTGATTCTGCACCATTTCAATAAGGTGTTGATGAGTCTTACATTGTTTTTCAACAATGGCAAACTTATTAGAGGTTGTAACATCTAAATTAGAAATCATCCGGTTGCACTTATCAATGTCTGCTATAACCTCCTTCAATTGACTGCTTAGTTCTCGTTTGGCTTCTACCAAAATTGTATCGAATTTTTCTTGAACACCTTGAAGCCCTTTCTTTATCTCTGCGCGAACTGAGTTGTCATCAGATTCGTTACATAGTGGTCGATCTTCCCTACAAGGGCAGTTTGTAAAACCGAGTGCACCTTTACTTTTAACAATTGCATCCAAGAGTTCAGATGAAATACCAACACAGCTCGCATGATACCACTTAGAACATAGGCCACAGCTTATACTGCCCTGAGATTTGGTTATACTTTTGCCACAAGTTGATAAGCCACAATTTATCTTATCATTAGGAGCCATTTTATTTAATTTTATTTTAGTTTGCGCACAACAGTTAATGTTTACAGTAATAACAGAATACGATGGTAAAAAATTTCTATTGTTGTTATGTTTGACGTGTTCAATAAAATATTACAACGAAAATGTTGTTAAATTGCAAGAACTTCTATTTGCACAGCTTAAAATATTATTTATTTTTATGTATTTAACAATTTAAAAGATGAGTAATAGGGGCCACACACAATACCAGCTAACAGCCTCAAACGAGTGATTGTGCAACCGTGCTCGAAGCATACAACACACCGCTTGTTGGTACAAAATTCATTTCTTTAAAAATAATTGAACATAGCTATGGATAGTGAAAAGGTTTGTGCTGCAATTGTTATTGCTATTAAAATGAAAAGAAAACAAAAAAATAAAAATAAAACGTATTTGGATGAAGAAATGGTTACAAAACAAAAAAGAATTAGGTGACACTAAACTTCTAAAAGAGTTGGCAGTCAGTAGCCAAGATGATTTACATAATTTTTTAAGAATGCAAAGTTGAGCCGTTAATCAATAAGAAAAGAACAATGATGAGGGAACCTATTTCACCGTATCATCGGTTAGCAATCACTTTGCGTTTTTTGGCTAGTGGAAATAGCTTTGAGGACATGAAGTTCCTGACGGCTGTCGCCCCACAAACAATTGGAAAACTTGTTATTGAAACGTGAAGCCATAAATGTAAGTAAAACTGAATATAAATAAAACAAGGCAACAAATTATTACTTTTAATTTTTCTAGCTTCCGAATAATAGCGATGAATGGAAAGTAGAAGCTGATGCTTTTGGTGAAATTTGGAACTTTCCTCATTGCATTGGTGCTATTGACGGAAAACATGTCAACATTACAAAACCTCCTGGGTCTGGCTCTTATTTTTTTAATTATAAGAAAAATTTCTCTATAATTTTAATGGCGATTGTTAATGCGAATTATCAATTTTTAATGGTTTATGTGGGTACGAATGGCAGAGCATCAGATGTTGGACTTTTTAGTGATTTGGAATTTTTCGATAAGTTAAAGAACGATGACTTAAATATTCCTGTCCCGGAACCATTACCAGGTTTTGGTCCAAAAATGCCATATGTATTTGTAGGTGATGATGCTTTTCCGTTGATGAAGAATTTAATGAAGCCCTATAGTTAAACGACTATGAAAAAAGAGGAAAGAATATTCAACTATCGTTTATCGCGTGTCAGAAGAATTGTTGAAAATGCTTTTGGAATTTTGGCATCAAGGTTCAGGATACTATTGAAAACTATTAATCTTTCACCAGAGAAAGTAACGACTATAGTGTTAACCTGTTGTTACCTACACAACTTTTTACGAGAAAAAAAAGCTTTCCATAACATAAACAGATTGGCAGACGTAATGGAACCTACTGCATCGAGCTATAGTGATAGAAATCTGGATAATTTAGCTCCGACTACGATGAGAAATGCAAGCAATCACGCAAAAGATGTAAGAGATAAATTTTGCGAATATTTTAACACTGTCGGATCTGTGCCGTGGCAAAATACAATATAAAAACTCTCAAAATAGCTTAATTACTTAGTCAGCTACCAAAATTCATGTTTGAGTTTTTTGTAATTTAAGAAATTTATTAAAAATAATTAAAAAAAAGTGTGATTTCAATAAATTTGAAATAAAAATATTATAAGATGATATAATGATGATGTAATGTGCATATTTCTTAAAGTTAGAAGCTATAAAAGACTATCATATCGAGGTGGTCAATTTTGGCACGCTATAACTCACGCTGTATTGTAAAAAGGTCACTCCAAATTGTTCTATTTTCAAAGCTTATATAATTGACTTTAATGGTTCAATTCTGCAAATGTTTTTTTCAAAAATGTTTAAAATTTGCTAAGGCATTTAGCATTTATTTTTACCAAAAAATAATTTAGTTTGAGAAACAGAAGAACAAAAATTAATATAAAACGAGAACTACTTTTTGCTTTGAAATTTATATCACAGATAAGTATTGCATAGGGGAGTTGTTTGCAATTGGAAACTCATTTTGACCAAAATAAAGTTGACATATTTTTAATATAGGCTCCGATATGCTTTGTTCAAAACAAATTGAAAGTTTCAGTTTTCTGTATTTATGTTTACATTTCCAGGATAGTATACGTAGGTTTTGAATTTGAAATTAAGAGTTGTATTAAATATGCCTCACCTGCTGCTCCAACCCTTAGAAAAGTAACTATGAAGTGTCGTGCAAAAATCTCTTTTCACAAAAAATAAACCGAATTCAAATATTTTAGTGTATTTTTCTTTGTTTTTTGCTAATTGAATTCGCCCCTTGATTAGAAGATGAATTCAATTCACATAAAACAAAGAAAAAGTGAATTCAAAAACACCAAAACGTTTGAATTCACTATAATTTTTGTCAAAAGGGATTCCGAATATATTCGACATTGCATGTTTTCAGCTTCAATGCGCTTTTACAGAACAATAGTTATAAATTTGTTATAATTTCTTTGTTGTAAATGGAAGAAAGACATTTAAACTATTTATAATTGTTATAATATTTGGTTTTCTGTTCGTTTTTTGTTCGTTTTTATACTTTTAAACGAGATGGTAAGAACTAGTCACTACGCTGGTAAAAAACGACAAAATTTAAAAGGCAAAAAATAATATTTTTAGCAGTCGGACAATATCGATACGAAGGATTAGTTTTGGTATAAAGAAACGTTTTCAAATAAAACATTCATAAAAACATAATCCGGGTAATTTTGGTAACTGTTGGAATTTCGAATTTGTTCGATTTTTACCTCTAAAAGCCACGGGGGCTATGAAAGACAAAAATTAATATTTTTCCCGGCTGCAGCGTCATCTTATTACCGTTAATACAAGTTTTCAGATTTGTAGCGCAACAAAAATTATTTTTGACCCTGAGAGGGTTAAGAACGTAATAATACATTTTCCTGTAAAATATTATTAATTCCTGTTTAATAGGTCCTAAAATGGGTTGCATGGTAAGTTCCATTCCATTGACATTCGTTTTAATCTATTTAATAGATCCTAAATATAGCATTTTAAAGCTTGGAATTGTATGGTAGGTGCCACTCCCACTTTATTTTTTAGATATTTGAACAGCCATTCTGTTATTTGGGGTAAAGACGAATTCAACAAACCAGAGATCATTTAAATCGGTCCAGACGATCTTGAGTTATAAATGATGTAACTAACACAACTTTTTTATTTTTATAATAGATTCAAGATTTATTCAATTTTCAATAAAAACCACTTTGCAAACATATTTTATTTCTAATTATTTATTCTTCAAAGTCGTTCACATATTTTACAATTGGAGAGACAGCGTTGGTTGTATTGTTTCGGTTGCAAATACTTGATGATTAGTAAAAACTGGATGTTTTTTTTTGGACAATAGGTCTAAAAAATATTTGTGTCTGCTCAGCCGGAGGGGAAAATAATGGCTCTTCAAAAAGCTGGGCTGAAGAAGATGATTGAGAAGAGTGTGCAGAATATTCGTCGATATATGGTGTCGATGTCCGCGATGAATTTGGAGTATGTGCCTGAACTGAAACTTCTTTTAAAACTTTGTGGATATCTTCAACGGTTTTTTCAGTAAGTTTATCCAGACAGCCGTGAAAAAGAAGGTCTGCAAATATAGTTCTAGTTAAAACCTTTTGTGCTTTCGACATCTCCTCATACTGAGATGCCCATCCTTTTGCTAAAGATGATGTGGTGTCGTCGCTGTTTGTTAATTTTTGGCAAGCTAATTTCAATAAATTGTCTTCAGTTGTGACTTTTCGCTTTTTGGAAGGGGGTTTCTCGAATGTTTCATCTCTAGACTCGGTCTGTTTGTAGAAATAAAAAAAAAATATATAATAAAAAAAAATTATAAATAAGTTGTGCACATATTTACATTAAAGCTTTCAGTATCCATTGTACATTTTCCTTCTCTAGAACATTCCTGATCTTCCAAAAATTAAAGTTTATCGAAATACCACAATGAAGACTCAAATATATCGTCTGCTCCAGCACCAGATTTTTCACTTTTTTTTACTTTTTTCAATTCGCGCTTATAATTTGTTCGAAAAACGTTTATTTTTTTAACAACTTTTTCTCTATTGGCATCTGGACCAATTTCGTTTAATTTTTCAACCATTTTGTAATAACATTGGTTTTTTAATTCGCGATTACAATAGTCGGAACTTTTAATTTTCCACAAACATGGCATTGACTCATATAATTCAAGGAATTCTCCCCAAATTTTTTTTTCTATTGAATTCATATTCAATTCGCACGATGTTTACTGTTTGAAAACTTTTATTTAAATGACGTAATTTTACAATACACGACACCAGCACATAAATACAATCATAAAAATATCAAACTCTTTTTGATTTTGCACAACAGCTTATGCAATCACACAACAAGCCCATACACGATCAATCCGCTAACACAACCACTCGATTGAGTTTGTATGCTGGTATCGTGTATGGGGCCTATAAGACTTTCTATATTAGTTTATCTAGTTCTTCTTCGTCACAGGGTGTATTTAGTGATTATATTCAGCTACTGCTATTTCCAATAGCTCTTCAAAATTACGGTGATCTCCGTTATTCTTAAAGCACCTCATTATTTCAGATAAAGGGCAATGAAATTTTTTCACTTGGCCATTCGCTCGGCTAGTATATGGAGGTGTAACGTAAGTTTTTATTCTTAGTTCATTTTCTACCATGAATTTTATTGAACCAATCACCAATCTTGTTGGAACGCCAAAAGAAAATAAGGTTTCCCTTAATGGTCTCCGTATGGTCTCTATAGAACGAGTTTTCAGCATTCTAGCTTGCGCGTACTTAGAAAATTTGTCCAGTGCCGTCAGTACTGCTTTTCCTTCAGTCAGATAGATGTCAATGTGTAACATTTCGCCTGCGTGTGTTGGTAGTGGTGTCTCGGTCAGTTTAGGTTTGTTCGGATGTCTTTCGTATTTGTTTTCTTTGCATATGGTACAATTTTGAACTAATCGTTTAATTTTGCTTGACATTCCCGGGAAATAATATTTTTCGATTATCTGAGCTTTATTTTAAACTGTATTCCTTCTAACTTCTAATATAATTTCCTTCTGTTGCTTGTGGAAGATACCACAAGTTTTTGCGTGTATCTTGTTTTATAATTACGAAAATATTCAGGATGTTGTATTAAATTTTCCCTAGTAAATTCCGGCTCAACAATAGAAATATTTGGTTTTTAAAAACATTAATGGGACTTTCTACGCAAGGCACCAGATCTTCACCGGAGCTTTCATCACTATGGACAGTTCCCGTTAAAGTATTAATTTGTGCCGGTATTTTAGAAAGTGCATCAGCTACAACGTTTGTTCTACCTGGCTGATAGTTTAACTCATAATCATATTCCTTCAATATGGCCTTCCTCCTTTTCATTTTATTATTGCGGTTCTTATTGCTTAAGGCAAATGTAAGTGGCTGATGATCTGTGGTTATTTTCACCCTCTTGGAGCCATAAAGATAATTACGAAGGGATGTTAGAGCCCAAATTATTGCCAACATCTCCTTCTCATTTGTGGCATAGGCCTCCTTCGTACGTGAGAGCGTTCTTGAAATAAAGGTGACAGGTTTTTTATCCTGGGAAAGGACTGCGCCTATGGCATAGTCCGAAGCGTCGGTATTTAACTTGAGCTCCTGAAAGTTGGGATGGGAGAGTATTACATCTTCTGAAATTAGGATCTTCTTTATTTCCTCGAATGCTTTCACTGCTTCTTGGTCAAGTGAGATGGCTTTGTTCTTCGATACATTTTTACCAACATTGCCATCATCGCTCCTAAGCATTGCTATCAATGGCTTCGCTATTTTTGCATAATCCCTAATAAATCGCCTATAATAGCCCGCCATGCGAAGAAAAGAGCGAAGACTCTTCAAATTATTAGGTATCGTCATTTTCGCGATAGCCTCTACTTTTTCCCGATTAGTTTTGATTCCATCTATGCTAACAACGAATCCTAGAAATTCAACTTCAGCTTTCATGAATTCGCACTTATCAAGCTGCACCTTCATGTTCGCTTTCCCTAGTGTCTCAAACACTGCTCTTAAGTTTTCAAAACGTTCCTTCTCATTTTTCCCAAATATAATAATGTCGTCTATGTAGACGTAGCAGCTTTTTCCTATGTGTGGTCGGAGAATATCGTCAAGGGTGGCTTGAAATATCGAGGGTGCGTTTTTGAGTCCGAAAAGGAGTCTCAAGAACTCATATTTCCCATTGTTTATCGAAAAAGCTGTTTTCTCGATATCTTCTTCATTCAGTGGAATCTGATGGAATCCACTTTTAAGATCAATAATGGTAAAGTATTTATTTTCGCCGAGATTCGCAAGAACCTCATTAATTTCGGGTATAGGATATTTAAACGGAATTGTTACAGAATTACGTTTTCTGTAATCTATCACCATCCTGTACTTTTTCTCCCCTGATGAATCCATTTTCTTGTCCACAATCCATACAGGTGAATTGTATGGTGATTTGGATTATTGGCAAGCAATTCCTCAATTTGTTTCTCGACTTCCGCTTTCAAAGCCATCGGATATGGATAGGATCTTGAATAAACTGGTCTATCTGTGACCGTGCTTATTTCGCCTTTAATTTCATAAATTCTGTTTCTCTGTAAATGTGAAAGATGGGAGAGCCTTTACCCAATATTATTAACCGATTCCGATCGTTTCTGTTTCAATGTGATTTTCATAGTGTCATTTATAGTCATAAAATTCTATCCGTGTGAATTATTGCCTTAATTTCCCGTAATGTATGTAGTTTTACACTATTTATTTTATTAATTTGATCCAAGTAAAACACGGCACTTCTTATTTTGATTTAAAATTCATATAATTGTTTATTATTTTATAATGAAAATGGTATTTAATATGTGGTATTGAACTTAAAGTTAATATTTAATTTATTCTTCTTTTTTAGACTTAAAATATTTATAAATTCACTTGTTTTATTTTCTCTATCTAGCGAACTAGAACTTCTACGTCTAAACTCTAACCAAGCAATCTTTCAACTAACTCTTTCTGTCTGTTAATTCACAACCAGTCCCTATGTTCCAATTCCATACTACCGTCGATTATATTCTCCCGCTACTCGTCTTTTAACCCTCAATGAGCGTCTTGGCCCCTCATCGTACGATCCTACATTCGGCCCTCCTGACGCCACATTCGTCCCGAATGTAGAACCCCACGGCTTCATGTACTCAACGACAGTTGTACATCTCCTGGATCCCTCACATTCTCCCACTTTCTCTACTTCATATCGACCATGGTTTAATTTCCTAAGAACCTTATATGGTCCTAGAAACTTCGGCCTTAGCTTTAAACCGGAACCGAACTGTGTACGCTTAATGGCAACCAGGTCATTAACATTGTACTCTCCTTCTGGTACTCGATTCTTATCAAAATAATGTTTATTCTCTTGTTGTATTTTAAGGATATTGTTACGTGCTTCATCTCGCAAGTCGTCGCGTTCTTGGTGGAGCTCGTGGACTGCTATTTCCTCTAAAATGGCACGAACACACAGTGGTCCAAGACGCCAATCTAGCTGGAAAAAAGTCATAACTTCGGAAGCAGCTAGAAGCATGAAATTTTGGAATTATATATTTATTATTGAAAGCATTCTTTGTACCAAAAATGGGCGTTGTAGGTAAAATGGGCGTGGCAATTTGTGTTACATTTTTAAGAACATGAAAATGTAACGAATATTAAGCATTAATTGAGAGGTGCCGAATACCCATTTTGGCAATATTTTGAAGGACGACTCGAATGAGGGTTTCGGGCACCTGTTTTTAAGATTGAAGATTCATATAAAAATTTTTAAAAATAAAAAATTCTTTGTAATAATTACGAAATTTTCAGTAAAAAGTTTCATTCAAATTTAACATATAACAAAGGGGACCGGTCCCCACCACCAATATGCTACCTTGGGTACTCCACTAGGTTCAAATAGATATATTTCACTAATATACAAAACAACATAAGAATATTAATATATACTGAAAATAATAATCATTTATTTAAATTATTCTACATCTTCCTGTATGAAAGGATCTAAAAGTAACGAAATGTCTTCATCACCTAATAGTTCTTCATTTCGAGAGCTAAGAAATGGCTTTGTTGAAAAAGATGAAATTACTGGATCTGATGACAGAAGAAAATAATTGAAAAGATCTTCCATTGTTTTCTCTCGTGACATTTTTCTAGTGTGATGTTCGCGAATAAATCTAAAATCTTTGTTTCGAGACTCTAGTGCTTCCTCCGACATCATTCCTATCGGTAGTGCCGCATTTTGAATTATGTCTGCGCCGTGAATCAAAATTTTGTGAACACTCGATGGCATATAGTACCATTCATACAGTTCTACGTATAGTTCCGCAGTATCCATCGCATATTTTCGGAATGCTTCCACATTAATTGCATAACCAGATGACATAGTTCTCAAAATTATTCCTAGTCTTTTTATCAAACTTTCATTTACTCCTGTTATTTGAGAAGCTAAGGAAGGTTGTTGAAAAAATTTTCTAGCGGTATTACCGTCATTTGTGCTTCCTTCTCCCGGCTTAGGAATATCAATAAGCAAATTCATTTGGGAATTCAGAGCGCTAATTATTTCATCTTTTCTTTTCTTCTGTAAAGCTTTATCGGACTCACTACGAGCTTGCCATTTTTTAATTTCAATTTTGTAAGATATATGCAATACACATTCCAGGCACCTTATCCACGCATGCAATGTCGATAACCCATATTCGTAAAGATTGGCCCTTACATTCAAGGCTTTAATTTCGTCCAATTTATTCATAATGGTTGGTGTTGCTCCACAAATACCACATGTTTGAGTAGAGGAATCGCTAAGAATTGAGAAAACCTTGCCATCAATCATTGTTAAATAAAACACATGTTTAACAATAACTGTTTTATCTTCAATATTATAAGCTGTTGACACTATTGCATTAATTTGATTTCGTATGTAATTAGTTTCATCTTGAATCAAAGATTTTGTTTCCTTTTCAAAAATCAGTTTAATCGGCCTGCAAAAACGTGTAGATGATGGACGCGGATTTTCCCATATGATATGGTTATCGTTCTTTAGCTGCAAAGGTACCAAGCAAATTGCAAACAAATATTTATCTGTTTTATGGGAATCATTTGAACTAAAGTTTTGCTTATAGGTTGAGTGGGCACTGCTACCATCACATCCCCATTTATAAATCAAAGTCAGTTCCGTATAATTGAATTTCTCTATGACCTCTTTTTGTAACTTTAAAATTCTACATGCAGTGTGATCAACTAAGTCCTGCAGAGGCACTTCTGCTATTACATCGGATACCTTTATTCCATTACTTGGGTAGCACTTTTCTTTAGCTTCCAAAATTCTATGATATGATGGGTATATATCCGCGTTACGGATCTTAGCACCAGTACGCATCGCATTATAACTTGCTTTTGTATATTTTCCATCGATAAACAGACGTAATGCTTCTTCATCTGTATATGGTACTGGTTCCTTAGATTGTGCATTAACAATTTTTTTAATTTTAGTTGCTCTCGTTGGAGATTCATTTATGTTCTTTAGAATCGCGGAAGCATCCCTCTTGCCAGATTTATAAAGACTAACGCCAGCAGCGAAAACTAGTTTCTCAGGTGAACATCCACTAACTAAAGCCGACACTTCCAAACGCTTCCCTTTTTCAGATTTACCTGAAAAATCTGATCGAGGTCTGCCAAAATTTGACGTTGATGGTTGGATCCCTAAATCCTCTGGAATTTTAATTACGTTTTCAGAAGGAAGACCAAATACTCCATTTAACCAAATTTTGTTGGAGTCTTCAAAATATTTCTTTGATCTTCTTGCTTTTATCCATCTTTCGTTAATTGAATACGTTAATCTCCGTACAGCTAACTTTACTTTATTGCAATAATCTTCTGTTTTAGTTTTCTGTAACCCACTCTTAGCGAGAAAATAGCTAATGACAGTTTCTACCCTTTCTTTGCCTTCCATTTCGGCAACCCACACATTATATAGTTCTCTCCGTGTTATGGGTATGTTACCTATTATGTATATAAAAAGTTTACCGGTAAATAATTGCAGACAATTTTTTTTCCATCTAAAGTGGACATTACACAGATCAACAGGGCACAATTCATTTCACGGGAATCCACGGGAATCCTATTTAAAAGTTAATCTAAAAACCACAAAATGCTAAATTTTTACTACACAAAACACATATTTCCTCTTATCTATTATTTTGCACACCGAACATTTAAATTCAACATTTATTTATAATATAGCTTAAACATACCTGACATAATGCAATGTAAAAAAATAAAAACAAAATTTGCTCTTCTTTGATGTTACGATCAGTTCAAATGTGATGCTGTAAATCGACTGACCTGTTATAACAACAGTGACAATGCAATTGTTCATTTTCAAAACATCATAACAAAGCAAATACGCAAAAAATAAAAAAACTTGATATACAGTTATGCACAGTGGATAGCTATCTAACAATTACCAAACAAATTATGTGAACTTTGAAACATAAAAAAATTGACTTTTTTCCAGCTAGATTGGCGTCTTGGACCACTGTGGAACATCTGGATTTTGTTTGGTTTTCATCTCAAGACCAGTTAGTATTTTAAATGGTGTACTTCCCGTGCTTCTAGTAGGAGTGTTATTTATTACTTGTTGCACTCTTTCTATATAACGATACCAATTTTGTGGGTGTTCTAGACACAGTTTTGTCAGCATAGGTATGATTATTCGATGTATTCTTTCTACCTGACCGTTTCCTCGAGGTACCCCAGTGGCAATCATCAAATGTTGAACTCCTTTTTCTTCACAGTACTCCTTAAATCCATTTGAAGTAAAGGCTGTGCCCCTATCTGTAATCATTCGCGCAGGGTTGCCAAATATTGCAGATTGTTTACGCATTCGATCAATTACCTCATTAGTCCCTGTACTCTTCGTAGGATAAAGCCAGACGAATTTCGAGAAGGCATCAACCACCACCAAAATGTGGTTATATTGTTTCTGAGTCACTTCCATAGGACCTACATGATCTAAATGATAAGTCATCAATGGTTTGTTTGCCTTATCAATCGGATTAAGGAATCCTTTTTTTTCCCGGCTTTTGATTCAGCCATAATACACTGAATGCAACTCTTTACCACACTCTCTACTTTTGTACATAACTTTGGAATATAAAATGTCTTCTCGATCATATCTTGGGTTTTGCGAGTGGCAAAATGTCCTTGGCGGTGTGCCATTTCTATTATTTCTCGTTCCATACTTATTGGTATTACCATTAGTTCCCTAGTTGGATCTTTATGTATAATGCCATATTTTAAGTAGTAGTCCTCATAATTTCCATTCTGTAGAATTTTGCTTATTGCTCTAATCCAGTCATCTTTTAATTGAGCATCTCTTATTCTATGGCGCAAAGAATCTTCCATCATCAAACAGGAAACTCTACTTAATGCGTCCACGTGCCGCATTTTAGAACCGGATCTGTGTTCGATAACATAATCGAATTCCTGCAGGAATAGTGCCCATCTGGATACTCTTAATGGTACGTCTTGTTTTTTCATGGTCATTGCAAATGCATTGCAATCAGTGACGATTTTAATTTTTATCCCCATCACATATATTCGCCATTTCTTCAAAGCCTCTATAATGGCTAATACCTCTAACTCGTAGGAGTGGTATTTTTTTTCAGCTGGAGTAGTCTTGCGGCTCATATACTGTATTGGATGCAATTGCTGATCCTCGGAGTCCTTTTGTAGAAGAACTGCACCATAACCATGCATGCTAGCATCAGTGTGTATCTCGGTCACTGCTTTAGGATTGTATAGCCGCAACACGGTAGCACTGACCAATGAAGCCTTCAGCTGTTGGAAAGCTACGATTTCCTCGTCATCCATCTTGAATTTTACATTTTTCCGCAACAAATCGGATAATGGTTTGGCAACAATAGCATAATTTTGTATAAATCTGCGAAAGTACGACGTTAACCCCAAAAATCTTTGTACGGCTTTTCTATCCCTCGGTAACGGAAATTTCTCGTTTTTTTCTTTAGAAGGTAAGATCTTTGAATTTTCGATTACGTAGCCTAAGAATGTTATTTTCTTTTTTAAAAATTGGCACTTGCTCCATTTTATGTCAAGTCCGTTTGATTCCGCAACTTTCAAAACTTTCTGCAATTTTCTAATGCCCTCCTCTTCATCTTTTGATGGTATTACCATATCATCCATATACACTACTAAAGTACCATCTCTTATCAAATCTTGAAATATTGCTGCTATATAACGACAAAAAACAGCTGGTGAGTTTGATATACCAAATGGAACGTATGAAAATTCATACTGCCCATTGTGTGTCACAAACGATGTATATTTCCGTGAATCATCTTCAATAGGAACATGGAAAAATCCATTTCTCAGATCCAGAGTTGTAAAAACCTTAGCCTCCTGAAGGCGTTGTAACACATCATCTATTATCACCATTGGGAAGTTATCACGTATAATTTTTTCATTTAAGCGGCGGTAATCACAACAAAATCTTTTGGTACCATCCCTCTTGGATACCAAAACTACCGGTGATGAATACTCTGAATAACTGGCTCTCACAATTCCATCTTTTAGCCATTCTGCGACTTGTTGGTCTACAGTCTGCTGATCTACATATGACATTCTTCTCGGATTGTGACACACAGGAACTTCATCATTAAGTACGATTTTCATCTTTACAGGAAAAGTATTTGGTTTTACGGGGTTATATTCATTTATCATCTTCGACACACTCTCTCTAGTATCACATCTCAAGTCATCTAACTCAAACTCACCATGTTGGGTTGTAATACAAATTTCACCTAATTCCCGCACCACTTCATCAATATCGGCTTCACTTTTTGCCAAATTTTCCACTTTAATATTTTCATCCTCGGATTTATCTTTCTTGGTGGAATTCTTTGGAGAGAATTTCGCACCTTCAGAATTAATCATCACATCAACATAATGTAGGACATCGTTACCAATAACGGCCGAATACAAGATATCGCGTTCTCGCGCTACGTGAAAAATAAGCGGAACTAAAACTCCGTCGAGATCAACATTAGTTGTAAAACATCCAATAGTGGTAATTTCCTTTTCACCAACTCCTATCAAAGTACGCCTTTGTGGACTTAACTGTATATCACCCATCATCATCAAGGCATCGTATCGAACGGCACTAATATCACTACCGGTATCGACCAGAGCTGAAACGTCAAAACCACGAATCTCAATGTCCTTAAAAACTCGACTTGGGCGACTAATCTCGATTTTAGAAGGCTCTGAATCCGTTGATGAAGACATTATATGAATATTATCATTTTCCTTTTTAACAACCATTTTATTTTCATTCTTAGCAATTTTTCCACAATTAAAGGATTTGTGACCAAATTCCTTACATTTGAAGCATTTAACATCATTGGCCTTGCATTGATTTGCCAAATGCCCTTTTTCTCCACACTTAAAGCATCTCACGTTTTCCCCTAAACCTTTGGCTTCTTTTTGACTTTCCTGTCTAGGTCCAAATCGTTTGGGATTCGATGGCTGGACTGGTGTACTTACTTTTTCATACACTTTTATTTTTACCTTTAGGTCCTCTATGCTGGCTGACTGGTACAAAATGGACTTGTTTGCTTTCGAATCGGGAATGCCCTCGATAAAATATTCTATTATACTTTCCTGATCCAAATTAATTGGGGTCCCGATTTCCATAAGGGTGTATAAATATTCGCGGAAACTTTCGTCAGTTCGTTTTCGGCGACTTTTCAGTAACCGGTGTACCTCGATTGAAGAAAGTTTTTTACCAAACTCCCGTTGTAAAGAAATTTTTAGAGATCTCCATTCTTGCACGCTCACCTGACTTCTAACGTAAATCTTCGCAGCCCCTGTTAACAGCTGTCGGGCGTAGATATATTTTTGCAAATCATTCCATTTTACGGTATAAGCACAGTCTTCAAAATCTTGGATCCATTGATCCACCTCCGGCTGGCCCTCACCCGAAAACTTTGATATGGCGTCCTCAATATCTCTTAGTGAGAAGGTAGATCCAGGCCGTTCTGTAACATTTATTCGATGAACACCCGAAGCCGCTTCGTCGTATTCAGAAACCGCGTCACCCTCGTTCCTCAAAGTCTGAAAATGTCTTATTAAACGTTCCTGCAAAACCGTCTTCGAACCGTCAGCCAACAAACCCAATTCCGTCAACTTACCCTGCAAACCCTCAACTGTCAGTGTCAAAATATCAAGAAGTTCCATTTCGCTTCACAATTATTTCAATTAAATATAAAATCAATATAATATTTCAATATAGTAAAATAAATATAATTTTTTATAATAATAATAGTAATTTTAAATAAGGTTAAAATTAAAATAACTTACAAAATTTTCATCTAAACAAATTGTATTATTAACAATTCCTCTTTTAATAAAATTATCCGATTTAATCAATTCTCTAAATTTTCCCCACACAAATTTACACACTAAATTCAAAAAAAAATATCGACATCAACTACGTTATTAAATTCAAATTTGCTCTTTAAAAATTTCATCAAAACATCTAAACATCAACAATTCAGTTTTCCCTCTCAAACAAATGTTCCGTTTTAAATCATCACCATAAAACAAAACGCTTGCAAAAAATACCTCTATATTTTCATCTACAAAACTTCTATAAAACATCCATTGACTTATCAATACATCCACGTACATTTACATATGTAAACTTCTCGAAACATCTACCTACATTCTCATCTAAAAAAATCATCAAAACATTTACGTACATTTGCATTTACAAACGTCCCCAAATATTTACGTATTTATTGTACAACAAACACTTTACTCTTTAAATTAATTTAAACGATTGCCATGAGGAACAATTAGAATCAAAACAATAAGTAAATAAAAAAACAATAAATACAATACTCATCGGTTTTTTTCATCTGTGGGTGGAGCTTCGCAATTCTCATACCGCTCTGCTGACCTGTTGACTTCTGCATACATACACTCTCATCAATTTTGCTGCATCATACTTTAGCATAACCAGTTTTCTCGTTGTTGTTGTTTTTTCTATTGCTGACAGGTTATTTGTTTTGCATAGCGTCTTTTATGTTGTTGTAATATTGTTTTCTGTTTCAACCACACTTGCTGTATTGTTTTTTTTGTTTTAAAGTATCACTTGTGTCTCTTCTGTTTTTTTCCCAAACTTTTTTTTTTATTGATTGATCATTTGTCTCTTTTCTTTCAGTTCCTATATTGTAACTTTGTATTTTCTGTTTTTTTTTTTTTATTAAACTCTGCTGCGCTGATTTTGTTTTGTTGTTATTTTTAACATTCAAATGGGTTTTTTTTTTTAAGTTCTTTTTCCTTCCAGAATATTCTTTTTTTCCACACTCTTCAAATTATTTGGTGCATATTTTTTAATATGATTTTTATTATTGTTGTTTATTTTGTTAAATATAACTGTTGTTTTTAGTTGTTATTGTTTATTATTTTAGTGAATATTTCTATAACAATTTCTTTTTTTTTACGGCTCTGTTTTGTCCATCCCGGACGATACCCCATTTGTAGTTTTACACTATTTATTTTATTAATTTGATCCAAGTAAAACACGGCACTTCTTATTTTTATTTAAAATTCATATAATTGTTTATTATTTTATAATGAAAATGGTATTTAATATGTGGTATTGAACTTAAAGTTGATATTTAATTTATTCTTCTTTTTTAGACTTAAAATATTTATAAATTCACTTGTTTTATTTTCTCTATCTAGCGAACTAGAACTTCTACGTCTAAACTCTAACCAAGCAATCTTTCAACTAACTCTTTCTGTCTGTTAACCCTACGATTCATAACCGGGTACCCGTGTACCTTTTTTGACTTTAAAGTGCTGCTGTGCCTATAATTTTTGAGATATGGACATAAATCTCCGAATCATGAGAGATTTTGGCTAAACTAAGATTTAAATACGAAAAAATTCAAAATATTTTCAATATTTTCTTCAAAAAATGATTTTAAATGTTTTACCCCCATAAACACACAACCAAGTCCCCGGGTACCCTTATGCAATTCCTATGTAAATGCCTGACATGTAAATGAAAAAACGTTTTTTTGTGCCGTTTTTATTGGAAATAAATGTCTTTTTTATTTATTTTATCATATTTTATATATATTATATTATAATTCATCCGAATCACTATCGTTGTTATTGTGGCAATTGTAGCATTTAGTAATTGTTATGGCGTGCTCATCGCATATCGGCGTGCTACATATGCTGCAATTTTTTCTAGTTTTTCTTCTGCGCTTATTTGGAAGAAGGTTGCACATGTAGCACACGCCCGTATGTACTTTTCTGCCCCTTTGTCGTGCTGACGGAGATGTTGACGGACCTGCAGCACAAAGCACACTCTCCAACGGCCTTCCGATGATGCTTTCAATTGCATTTTTTGTTGAAAATTGGCGCACGCTTTGCACATTTGAAATTCTATTTTCTATAACAGGAATGCACAGGTTTTCTGCCAGTTGACGCAGGAAATTCTTCCTGCGCGTCGTGGTGTATCGTGCAGTTGGATTATTTCCATAATATATGATGTGTGATGCAAATGCGCTCACATCAATGATGTTATAGAAAAATGCCATCGGCCATCTTTTTGTTTGTCGCTGGGTCGTGTATACTTGGAGCGTTTGGTCCATTACGTCCACCCCACCTTTTGTTTGGTTATTGTAACGACGAGTTTTCCTCCGGTCGCTGGGGTATAGCTCGCGGTGGTCCGGGTCGCTGCAGAAATTTTTATTCGCATAGACAGAGAGTGAAATAAAATAAACGGTTAGTTTTCTATTTAATAAAGGGAATCTTTATTTAGTACAATTCATTCTTTTCTTTAGTTTTAACAATTCAGACCAAATTTGTAAACAATAGTGGATTTCAGAGAAACCTGAGTTGAGCATCTATTCGTCCTTATGAGAGACCTAGCGTAGGCACCTCTCTCTAATTCACGGAGCAAACACAATTTATACCCTTACTAGAGAAACCTGGCGTAGGCACTTCTCTCTACTTCACGGGGGCAAACACAATTTATCGAGAAACCTGGCGTAGGAACTTCTCTTTAAACGCGATGATCACACTATGTATATTTCCACTAGAGAAACCTGGCGTAGGAACTTCTCTCTGATTCACGGGGCAAACACAATTTATAGAGAAACCTGGCGTAGGAACTTCTCTTTAAACGCGATGATCACACTATGTATATTCTTACTAGAGAAACCTGGCGAAGGCACTTCTCTCTGATTCACGGGGCAAACACAATTTATATCCTTACTAGAGAAACCTGGCGTAGGCACTTCTCTCTCATTCACGGGGCAAACACAATTTATATCCTTACTAGAGAAACCTGGCGTAGGCACTTCTCTCTCATTCACGGAGCACAAGCAATTTATCGAGAAACCTGGCATAGGAACTTCTCTTTAAACGCGAGGATCACAATATGTATATTTTCACTAGAGAAACCTGGCGAAGGCACTTCTCTCTGATTCACGGGGCAAACACAATCTATATCCTTACTAGAGAAACCTGGCGTAGGCACTTCTCTCTCATTCACGGGGCAAACACAATTTATATCCTTACTAGAGAAACCTGGCGTAGGCACTTCTCTCTCATTCACGGAGCACAAGCAATTTATCGAGAAACCTGGCATAGGAACTTCTCCTTAAACGCGAGGATCACAATATGTATATTTTCACTAGAGAAACCTGGCGAAGGCACTTCTCTCTGATTCACGGGGCAAACACAATCTATAGAGAAACCTGGCGTAGGAACTTCTCTTTACACGCGATAATCACACTTATGTATATTTCACTAGAGAAACCTGGCGAAGGCACTTCTCTCTAATTCACGGGGCAGACACAATCTATAGAGAAACCTGGCGCATGAACTTCTCTTTACACGCGATAATCACACTTATGTATATTTCACTAGAGAAACCTGGCGAAGGCACTTCTCTCTCATTCACGGGGCAAACACAATCTATAGAGAAACCTGGCATAGGAACTTCTCTTTAAACGCGATTATCACACGATGTATTTTTGCACTAGAGAAACCTGGCGTAGGAACTTCTCTTTCAACGCGATAATCCCACTCTGTATATTCACACTAGAGAAACCTGGCGAAGGCACTTCTCTCTCATTCACGGGGCAAACACAATCTATAGAGAAACCTGGCGTAGGAACTTCTCTTTAAACGCGATTATCACACGATGTATTTTTGCACTAGAGAAACCTGGCGTAGGAACTTCTCTTTCAACGCGATAATCCCACTATGTATATTCACACTAGAGAAACCTGGCGTAGGAACTTCTCTTTAATTCGCGACAAAACAAGGAAACCTTAGTTAGGCACTTCCTATGGTCGATGTGTACACGGCCACCGCCATCGACTGACTGCCTTTTTCTTCTCGGTGATGCTGTTTATATTCTTATTATTACTTGTGGTGGGTATGTGTTCGGCTACACACCTCGGTGAGGTGTGTTTCCTATTGAGGCACTAACAACATTAAGACAAACAGGTTTTTTTGTTTATTGGTGGTGTGATTATTAATTCTCAAATAGAAACACTTCATTTGTCATTATATAAGAATAATAATGATAATAATAATAATAATAATGATAAAAATAAAGATTAATTCTTGGGTTTGGAAAAGACAGTACAGAAAATAAAAGTATTTCAATATACAACTTATTCGTGGTGTTGATGAAAATGAGTGTGCACGATTTTCATCATCACACTTCCTCCTTCCATTAGGGGAGGGAAAAAAGAAAGGTTCTAGATTTGCTTGACTAGGAATTTCTGCCCAAAGTTTTTCATCGTTATGCGGTACCTAGCTTGGTCCGCCACTGTAATTGTGCGCTGCGTGTACTTACTCCTCGAGATGGACTTCATTTCCTGGGCGACCTGCCGTACCATGGACTGGACGGCTGGAGTTAGACCCTCTATGCCAATAATGGGAAACTGTTGCTTTGGTGGTGGTGGACTCTCTTTTCGAGTTTTTGTTAATCGATAGTTTACCCTTTCCTTTATGGTATCCTCATCACTTGAGCTTATGTCTTCGGCCCCCGGGATTGTGATAAGTCGTGGGGACTCATCGTCCGATTCACTAGAAGAAGTCGGGTAAATGAGGTCCGCGATGGAGATTTTGCGAGGAGGAGTGTCCTGACGTTTTGCTGGGGAGGAAGTTTCTGACGACGACGGGTATACTTGATGGTAAATGGCCGCGTTAGTACCTCTGGGCATTATGTCGATGGTACCCGAGGATCCGAGCTCCGAGGACCAGGAGGACGCGGGTGACGGGCAAGAACGGTATCCGTCGTCTGTGGGTTCTGGGTCATTGGCAAGCTTGGGTCGTTGAACGGCACCTGAGGTGATTGTGGATGGACCCGACGGTAGTGGTAGAACTCCGATTTCCGATTCGCTCGATATTCTGCGACTGGTCCGGTTTCGTCGTATAACAGCATTTACGTTAATTTCGTCCTCTGATTCCTCCGTTTGCATGACAGCTGTTGTGGTTTTTGACTCATGGTCCAACTCATCTACGTCGGAAATGGGGGAGGTCGTAGGCCGGTATGGTGAGTGATTTCCTCGCGTGGAATTCACCATTTGTTGTGCCATTGATGGGGTGATTCTTTTCAGCCGGATGACACATCTCGGGAGTTGGGTGTCTGATGTTGTGGCAGTCTTATTGGGTTGCCTTTGGGTCTTTTTAACTATCTTTTGGTGGTGGTTTTGACTATTTTTCGGCGAAACCATTGGGTGGCTTGTTTTCTTTCTGCCCGACCTTTGACAACCTGGAGGATTGTTTATCAGAATCGTGCGTCGGCCCTGTGATTGTGCTGCCAGAAGTTTGTTACGAAATTGGTTTTTACTTTTTTCGAATTTGTCTTCTTCGGTCATCTTGAGATGGTAGGGGTTTTCTTTTGTGGTTTCTACTGTTGTTGGACCTGTGAGAGAAAAGAGATAACGAAAACAAATAATTAGTAGGGACAGTTATGGTTGTTTTACGGGTCATTTGTGCGTGAAAAGGGTTTCATTTCACTGAGGTGTGCGGTTTTGAGGGTATTATTATCTTGGTCCCGGAGTTGTGCAATGACGGGCGATATAAAATTCACCACTTTGTACGGGCCTATGTACTTGGGTGCCAGTTTGGCAGCAAAACTGTCGATGGCACTGGATAATGGATGATTTTTGAGCCACACCAAATCACCGATTTTGGGCGCCCAGGTCCGTCGTCGTAGGTTATAGTGCCGACGCTGATCCTGAGCACTCTTGCTCATTTGATGTCGCACTATTTGAAAGACCTCCTTTAGATTACTCGCCCTTTCTTCTGGACTAGTGTTAGTCGCGCCAGTTCCGGTGGAAACTTCGTCATAAAGGGCCTTGGGTAACCGGGGCTCTCGGCCTTGGACGAGATAGGCTGGGCTGTATCCCGTAGATTCGGAGTTGCTTGTGTTAAGGGCTAGACTCAACTCGGGGAGAAACTCGTCCCATTGATTGTGATGATGGCGTGAAATTTGTGCTATCATTCGTTTAATGGATCGATTAGCCCGCTCTGTGGGGTTCTCTTGGGGGCAATAAGGCGCTGAAAATTGTTGGCAGACCCCGACTTCCTTCAAATAAGTTTGGAGGGCTTTGCTGGTAAATTGACTTCCATTATCAGTGATGATCATCTTTGGTGTTCCAAATCTGGCCAGAATCTTTTCTCGAAATGCTTTGATGACACCCTGGGTCGTGGCTTTCCGTAGAGGTGTAAGTTCGACCCATTTTGAAAAACGGTCAAAAAATACCAACAACATGGTATTGCCATGCTTTGATCTGGGCAGTGGACCTATGAAATCGGCACAGAGTACGGACCAAGGTTCTTCCGGTATCTGGACCAGCATTTCGCCAGCAGGGGCGACTTGGTTGGGCTTATATTGTTGGCATGATTCACAGCTGCGGACGAACTTGGCCACATCGCGATACATTCCAGGCCAATAATATCGGCTGCTGACTCGGATGTTTGTCTTCCGTATTCCAAGGTGCCCAGCCGTGGGTTGACTATGGTTTTCTTCTAAGACTCGTTGGCGTTGGGGGGTGGCGACACAGAGTTTCCATGGGGTATGGTCATCATTATTAGTGGTCTTTGGGATGTGCCTGAATAGCTCGTTACCAATGATGGTGTAATCTGGGTATTTTTCGGGTTGTTTCTTTATCTCTTCCCTTTTTCTCGTTAGCCACTTACAGGTAGGGTGTGGCCCGTCTGTCTCCAGGATCCTGTTAAGTGTTTCCATGGGTTGTCGGGAGAGGGCATCTGCGACTACGTTGTGTTTCCCTTTTCGATATTGAACCGTAAAACTGTATTGCTGAAGTTCGAGAGCCCACCGGGCCAGACGCCCGGTCGGGTTATCAATAGTATTAAGCCATTTGAGTGACAAGTGGTCGGTGATCACGTGGAATTGATAACCCTCTAAGTACGGTCGCATTTTCCGTATGCCCCATATGATGGCCAAACATTCCTTCTCTGTTGCTGAGTAGTTTTTCTCTGCGGGATTCAGGCTCCGACTGGCGTACGCTATAACGCGTTCGGCACCTTCTAGGTCTTGGGTAAGTACCGCACCCAATCCATAGTCACTTGCGTCTGTCTGTAGCACAAAAGGCTTGGAAAAATCGGGACACGCTAGTACCGGGGCCTCAGTTAGCTTTGTCTTGAGGGTCTCGAAGGCACTCTGTTGGTCCGTTGACCATTTCCAATGTTTCCCTTTCTTCAACATTGATGTAAGTGGTTTAGCAATGGTGGCAAAATCGGGAACAAAGCGTCGATACCATGAGGCCACTCCTAGGAATCTTCGTACCTCTCGAACACAGGTGGGCGGAGTCATTTCACGGATGGCAGCGACCTTGTCAGGATCAGTATGGATTCCCCTTTCACTTATTACATGACCCAAGTATTTTGTCTCCCTTTTGAAGAAATCACATTTCTGAGGGTTTATGCGAAGATTTGCGGCTCGCAGTCTTCTGAACACTTTGTCTAGATTTTGAACATGTTCTTCTAAAGTTGTCCCAATAACGATAATGTCATCCAAATAAGCGAAAGCAAATGGCTCGAGGTCGGGGCCGATAACGCTATCCAGTGCTCTTTGGAAGGTAGCCGGGGCGGAGTGAAGACCAAAGGGCATGACTCGCCATTGATACAAACCCCTTCCTGCTACGGTGAAAGCTGTGTATTTCTTGCTCTTTGGTTCCAGAGGTATTTGCCAGTATCCATCCTTCAGATCCAGACTGCTTACGTACTTGGCCTCTCGTAGGCGATCTAGAATGGTGGAAATTCTAGGTAGTGGATACGCGTCAGGTTCTGATCTACTGTTTAAGTGACGAAAGTCCATGCATAGTCTCCAAGACCCATTCTTCTTCTGAGCGAGGGTTATTGGGGAGCTATATGGACTTCGTGATGGTTCTATGTACCCTGCTACCAGGAGCTCGTTTATTTTTGTGTCAATTATGGCTTGCATTGCGGGGTTTCTTGCTGCGTACCTCAGTTTAAAAGGCCTATCATCCTTCATTATAATTTTATGTTGGCGATGTTGGATGGTCCTTGAATCTGAAGGAATTTTTCCAATTCCTTTCCTAAAAAACTGTTTATACTACTGGGAATTGGGGAATGAATTGTACTTACCGAAGCGTGGTCTGATGAATTTAACAACTGCTCTTGAGCAGAACTACTCGGTGGTGTTTCTAGCTGGTCTGATGAATTTGGAACCTGGCTGCTAGTTGTAGAGCTCTCGGAGGTGATGTGTCGATTAAATTCCTCGTTGTTGGGAGGTGAATCGTCATTGGTAAGTAGGGGTAGTTCGTAGGTAATGCCTGCGCAAGTGATGGTTGTTTTGCAGCCTCTGAGAAATTTTAAACCTAGGATCATCTCTTCCTTTGCTCCGGGCATAACCAGGAATGTAACCGTGGAGCGACAGTTGCCTAATTCTACTATTGTCTCGATGGTTTTGTTGATACGATACACTGTAACGACGAGTTTTCCTCCGGTCGCTGGGGTATAGCTCGCGGTGGTCCGGGTCGCTGCAGAAATTTTTATTCGCATAGACAGAGAGTGAAATAAAATAAACGGTTAGTTTTCTATTTAATAAAGGGAATCTTTATTTAGTACAATTCATTCTTTTCTTTAGTTTTAACAATTCAGACCAAATTTGTAAACAATAGTGGATTTCAGAGAAACCTGAGTTGAGCATCTATTCGTCCTTATGAGAGACCTAGCGTAGGCACCTCTCTCTAATTCACGGAGCAAACACAATTTATACCCTTACTAGAGAAACCTGGCGTAGGCACTTCTCTCTACTTCACGGGGGCAAACACAATTTATCGAGAAACCTGGCGTAGGAACTTCTCTTTAAACGCGATGATCACACTATGTATATTTCCACTAGAGAAACCTGGCGTAGGAACTTCTCTCTGATTCACGGGGCAAACACAATTTATAGAGAAACCTGGCGTAGGAACTTCTCTTTAAACGCGATGATCACACTATGTATATTCTTACTAGAGAAACCTGGCGAAGGCACTTCTCTCTGATTCACGGGGCAAACACAATTTATATCCTTACTAGAGAAACCTGGCGTAGGCACTTCTCTCTCATTCACGGGGCAAACACAATTTATATCCTTACTAGAGAAACCTGGCGTAGGCACTTCTCTCTCATTCACGGAGCACAAGCAATTTATCGAGAAACCTGGCATAGGAACTTCTCTTTAAACGCGAGGATCACAATATGTATATTTTCACTAGAGAAACCTGGCGAAGGCACTTCTCTCTGATTCACGGGGCAAACACAATCTATAGAGAAACCTGGCGTAGGAACTTCTCTTAACACGCGATAATCACACTTATGTATATTTCACTAGAGAAACCTGGCGAAGGCACTTCTCTCTAGTTCACGGGGCAGACACAATCTATAGAGAAACCTGGCGCATGAACTTCTCTTTACACGCGATAATCACACTTATGTATATTTCACTAGAGAAACCTGGCGAAGGCACTTCTCTCTCATTCACGGGGCAAACACAATCTATAGAGAAACCTGGCGTAGGAACTTCTCTTTAAACGCGATTATCACACGATGTATTTTTGCACTAGAGAAACCTGGCGTAGGAACTTCTCTTTCAACGCGATAATCCCACTCTGTATATTCACACTAGAGAAACCTGGCGAAGGCACTTCTCTCTCATTCACGGGGCAAACACAATCTATAGAGAAACCTGGCGTAGGAACTTCTCTTTAAACGCGATTATCACACGATGTATTTTTGCACTAGAGAAACCTGGCGTAGGAACTTCTCTTTCAACGCGATAATCCCACTATGTATATTCACACTAGAGAAACCTGGCGTAGGAACTTCTCTTTAATTCGCGACAAAACAAGGAAACCTTAGTTAGGCACTTCCTATGGTCGATGTGTACACGGCCACCGCCATCGACTGACTGCCTTTTTCTTCTCGGTGATGCTGTTTATATTCTTATTATTACTTGTGGTGGGTATGTGTTCGGCTACACACCTCGGTGAGGTGTGTTTCCTATTGAGGCACTAACAACATTAAGACAAACAGGTTTTTTTGTTTATTGGTGGTGTGATTATTAATTCTCAAATAGAAACACTTCATTTGTCATTATATAAGAATAATAATGATAATAATAATAATAATAATGATAAAAATAAAGATTAATTCTTGGGTTTGGAAAAGACAGTACAGAAAATAAAAGTATTTCAATATACAACTTATTCGTGGTGTTGATGAAAATGAGTGTGCACGATTTTCATCATCACACTTCCTCCTTGTATGCCGAGTGACTCTCCCATACAGACGAAAAAAACTGATACCAGCGCTGCCAACTGTGACAATCTATCTGCCTTTTGAGATCAAGTTCGTTAAAAATTACGACTAATAGTTTTCTTCTTTTCTAACATGCGTTAGAGTAAAAGATTATGATTTTATTATTTTTAAGATGCAAGCTTTAGAAAGTTATTTGAAATTAACTCGAATTTCCGAAAACAAATAAGATGGGAATTCTGGGGTTTAAAAAAAATTATGAAAAAATTTTATATTTTAAATTGTGGATTTTTGCTAGGTTTTTTTTTCAAAAACAAATTTTTTTTTTTTTTTTTTTTACCGAAAACTTCCAATATGGGGAAACAACTAATATGTCATGGATTCACTTATTTACGTATGACGGCTTTGATGATTTATCCCCAAAAACACAATGGGTAGGCAGTACTGCCCCAAACACAGAACTTGTACTAAACAAAGTTCCCTTTATTAAATAGAAAACTAACCGTTTATTTTATTTCACTCTCTGTCTATGCGAATAAAAATTTCTGCAGCGACCCGGACCACCGCGAGCTATACCCCAGCGACCGGAGGAAAACTCGTCGTTACAGTGGCGCCCGAGAATCTATGCTCCACTCGCTCCCCTGGTTATACAGCTGGTCGTACTTATTAAGATTGAGTATTAGTTGGGCAAAGAGTTGACAACAGCCTCGTTGGCTATCGGCTCCGAATCCGGGCTGCCCACCCCCACAGGATTCGCCATCTGAGACACCACGTTCGTTGGTATCGGGGGAGCCGCTTGAGCAATAGAGGCAGTGTCGCATAAAAAAGAAGCGTACTCATCCTGGCCTTCAACCTCGTCAGCCACGCCAGGGTTATTGGGGGTAGCCGAGCCGGCTATCCATGTATCAAAAGCCATCCTGGCATTACCCTGTTGAGCACGTGAGACCTGGTTGGCCAGACCCGTCTCAGCAGACAGATAGATACGTCTACCGTCTGACCACAGATGCGGCAAGGCGAGGGTCGTCGCAACCAATAATTTGCTCTGGGCTGGAGGAGCATATATTGGGTCGTTAATCAGCAATTGAGTAGGCAGGTGGCCTCTAACGTAATTGCCCTCGGCCGGGACTTCCGCATCAACGAACCTCCAGACCTCGTTGCCCAGGACCGAAAGTATAAATAGACGAGTATTCCAATAAGCCTCGTCAGTCTGCGACACCATCTGATTAGTTGACAGGTAACCAGCCATCAGTTCCTTATCCATATAGGGTGTCAGAAGACCGGTCCCCAATACCATCGGACGCAAACCTGCTGCGAATCCCTGTGGTCAATTAAGGCCAATGGGGAGGGGCATACTAGCGTGTGCTTTTGGTGGCCTAGCCGCAAAGACATGCACCCACACCTCCGGAAGAATGACCGGCGGGTATAGTTCGGACGGGGTTGTATCATTATCACCGTCGGGATTGAACATATCCCTGTAGCGGCCGTCCACGCTAACAGTTGCGAAAGGAGTGTAATACCAACGCGCGTACACATCAACCTGGTGTCTAGCCACAGCCGTGTTACAAGGAACCTTCGGGTATGTGTGCGAGAGCATGCTTGTAGCTATGTTAGAGATGATGGGTGACATTTTCCCAGGTTTAAACACCATCGGTGTTGCCTCCCGTATAAACATCTGGAGGATCAGCTCCCTAGCACGAGGGTAGCCGGTCATAAGCTGAGTATCGGTATAACAGCCGCCTGACAAACCAAGTCGAGATAGTAATGCTTGGGGGGCAATAGCCATCTCCACTGCTGTCATAACCTCAGTATGGATAGACATGACATCATTGAGGTGAGGCTGGATGGAGAGTACATTTCCAGAGAGGAAGTCCTCACTGGTCCCCATGCCTGTCACCACCTTGTTCCACGCTTCTATATTACATATAAAAGACTGGAACTGGACCGTAATACCATCCAATCTGATGGGGGTCGAGGGCAGGCCCGAATCATCAAGGCTGTTACCCACGTAAGTCGCCTTGGTACACATGATAGTTGATAAGTCAGACGCATTAGTGTGAATCAATTCACGGTAAACCTCATAGCTCACACCATCGTCCGCAGGCTCGCCCGCAGCTCGGCCGCCCATGGCCGCCTCGTACTCATCCCCCACCTCCTCCTCTCCGTCCTCTGCCTCTCCCTCTTCGTCTGGACAAGCCAAAGGGTCAGCCCCCGCGGGGAATCTTTATTTAGTACAATTCATTCTTTTCTTTAGTTTTAACAATTCAGACCAAATTTGTAAACAATAGTGGATTTCAGAGAAACCTGAGTTGAGCATCTATTCGTCCTTATGAGAGACCTAGCGTAGGCACCTCTCTCTAATTCACGGAGCAAACACAATTTATACCCTTACTAGAGAAACCTGGCGTAGGCACTTCTCTCTACTTCACGGGGGCAAACACAATTTATCGAGAAACCTGGCGTAGGAACTTCTCTTTAAACGCGATGATCACACTATGTATATTTCCACTAGAGAAACCTGGCGTAGGAACTTCTCTCTGATTCACGGGGCAAACACAATTTATAGAGAAACCTGGCGTAGGAACTTCTCTTTAAACGCGATGATCACACTATGTATATTCTTACTAGAGAAACCTGGCGAAGGCACTTCTCTCTGATTCACGGGGCAAACACAATTTATATCCTTACTAGAGAAACCTGGCGTAGGCACTTCTCTCTCATTCACGGGGCAAACACAATTTATATCCTTACTAGAGAAACCTGGCGTAGGCACTTCTCTCTCATTCACGGAGCACAAGCAATTTATCGAGAAACCTGGCATAGGAACTTCTCTTTAAACGCGAGGATCACAATATGTATATTTTCACTAGAGAAACCTGGCGAAGGCACTTCTCTCTGATTCACGGGGCAAACACAATCTATAGAGAAACCTGGCGTAGGAACTTCTCTTTACACGCGATAATCACACTTATGTATATTTCACTAGAGAAACCTGGCGAAGGCACTTCTCTCTAATTCACGGGGCAGACACAATCTATAGAGAAACCTGGCGCATGAACTTCTCTTTACACGCGATAATCACACTTATGTATATTTCACTAGAGAAACCTGGCGAAGGCACTTCTCTCTCATTCACGGGGCAAACACAATCTATAGAGAAACCTGGCGTAGGAACTTCTCTTTAAACGCGATTATCACACGATGTATTTTTGCACTAGAGAAACCTGGCGTAGGAACTTCTCTTTAAACGCGATTATCACACGATGTATTTTTGCACTAGAGAAACCTGGCGTAGGAACTTCTCTTTCAACGCGATAATCCCACTATGTATATTCACACTAGAGAAACCTGGCGTAGGAACTTCTCTTTAATTCGCGACAAAACAAGGAAACCTTAGTTAGGCACTTCCTATGGTCGATGTGTACACGGCCACCGCCATCGACTGACTGCCTTTTTCTTCTCGGTGATGCTGTTTATATTCTTATTATTACTTGTGGTGGGTATGTGTTCGGCTACACACCTCGGTGAGGTGTGTTTCCTATTGAGGCACTAACAACATTAAGACAAACAGGTTTTTTTGTTTATTGGTGGTGTGATTATTAATTCTCAAATAGAAACACTTCATTTGTCATTATATAAGAAAAATAATGATAATAATAATAATAATGATAAAAATAAAGATTAATTCTTGGGTTTGGAAAAGACAGTACAGAAAATAAAAGTATTTCAATATACAACTTATTCGTGGTGTTGATGAAAATGAGTGTGCACGATTTTCATCATCACACTTCCTCCTTCCATTAGGGGAGGGAAAAAAAAAGGTTCTAGATTTGCTTGACTAGGAATTTCTGCCCAAAGTTTTTCATCGTTATGCGGTACCTAGCTTGGTCGGCCACTGTAATTGTGCGCTGCGTGTACTTACTCCTCGAGATGGACTTCATTTCCTGGGCGACCTGCCGTACCATGGACTGGACGGCTGGAGTTAGACCCTCTATGCCAATAATGGGAAACTGTTGCTTTGGTGGTGGTGGACTCTCTTTTCGAGTTTTTGTTAATCGATAGTTTACCCTTTCCTTTATGGTATCCTCATCACTTGAGCTTATGTCTTCGGCCCCCGGGATTGTGATAAGTCGTGGGGACTCATCGTCCGATTCACTAGAAGAAGTCGGGTAAATGAGGTCCGCGATGGAGATTTTGCGAGGAGGAGTGTCCTGACGTTTTGCTGGGGAGGAAGTTTCTGACGACGACGGGTATACTTGATGGTAAATGGCCGCGTTAGTACCTCTGGGCATTATGTCGATGGTACCCGAGGATCCGAGCTCCGAGGACCAGGAGGACGCGGGTGACGGGCAAGAACGGTATCCGTCGTCTGTGGGTTCTGGGTCATTGGCAAGCTTGGGTCGTTGAACGGCACCTGAGGTGATTGTGGATGGACCCGACGGTAGTGGTAGAACTCCGATTTCCGATTCGCTCGATATTCTGCGACTGGTCCGGTTTCGTCGTATAACAGCATTTACGTTAATTTCGTCCTCTGATTCCTCCGTTTGCATGACAGCTGTTGTGGTTTTTGACTCATGGTCCAACTCATCTACGTCGGAAATGGGGGAGGTCGTAGGCCGGTATGGTGAGTGATTTCCTCGCGTGGAATTCACCATTTGTTGTGCCATTGATGGGGTGATTCTTTTCAGCCGGATGACACATCTCGGGAGTTGGGTGTCTGATGTTGTGGCAGTCTTATTGGGTTGCCTTTGGGTCTTTTTAACTATCTTTTGGTGGTGGTTTTGACTATTTTTCGGCGAAACCATTGGGTGGCTTGTTTTCTTTCTGCCCGACCTTTGACAACCTGGAGGATTGTTTATCAGAATCGTGCGTCGGCCCTGTGATTGTGCTGCCAGAAGTTTGTTACGAAATTGGTTTTTACTTTTTTCGAATTTGTCTTCTTCGGTCATCTTGAGATGGTAGGGGTTTTCTTTTGTGGTTTCTACTGTTGTTGGACCTGTGAGAGAAAAGAGATAACGAAAACAAATAATTAGTAGGGACAGTTATGGTTGTTTTACGGGTCTTTTGTGCGTGAAAAGGGTTTCATTTCACTGAGGTGTGCGGTTTTGAGGGTATTATTATCTTGGTCCCGGAGTTGTGCAATGACGGGCGATATAAAATTCACCACTTTGTACGGGCCTATGTACTTGGGTGCCAGTTTGGCAGCAAAACTGTCGATGGCACTGGATAATGGATGATTTTTGAGCCACACCAAATCACCGATTTTGGGCGCCCAGGTCCGTCGTCGTAGGTTATAGTGCCGACGCTGATCCTGAGCACTCTTGCTCATTTGATGTCGCACTATTTGAAAGACCTCCTTTAGATTACTCGCCCTTTCTTCTGGACTAGTGTTAGTCGCGCCAGTTCCGGTGGAAACTTCGTCATAAAGGGCCTTGGGTAACCGGGGCTCTCGGCCTTGGACGAGATAGGCTGGGCTGTATCCCGTAGATTCGGAGTTGCTTGTGTTAAGGGCTAGACTCAACTCGGGGAGAAACTCGTCCCATTGATTGTGATGATGGCGTGAAATTTGTGCTATCATTCGTTTAATGGATGGATTAGCCCGCTCTGTGGGGTTCTCTTGGGGGCAATAAGGCGCTGAAAATTGTTAGCAGACCCCGACTTCCTTCAAATAAGTTTGGAGGGCTTTGCTGGTAAATTGACTTCCATTATCAGTGATGATCATCTTTGGTGTTCCAAATCTGGCCAGAATCTTTTCTCGTGGCTTTCCGTAGAGGTGTAAGTTCGACCCATTTTGAAAAACGGTCAAAAAATACCAACAACATGGTATTGCCATGCTTTGATCTGGGCAGTGGACCTATGAAATCGGCACAGAGTACGGACCAAGGTTCTTCCGGTATCTGGACCAGCATTTCGCCAGCAGGGGCGACTTGGTTGGGCTTATATTGTTGGCATGATTCACAGCTGCGGACGAACTTGGCCACATCGCGATACATTCCAGGCCAATAATATCGGCTGCTGACTCGGATGTTTGTCTTCCGTATTCCAAGGTGCCCAGCCGTGGGTTGACTATGGTTTTCTTCTAAGACTCGTTGGCGTTGGGGGGTGGCGACACAGAGTTTCCATGGGGTATGGTCATCATTATTAGTGGTCTTTGGGATGTGCCTGAATAGCTCGTTACCAATGATGGCGTAATCTGGGTATTTTTCGGGTAGTTTCTTTATCTCTTCCCTTTTTCTCGTTAGCCACTTACAGGTAGGGTGTGGCCCGTCTGTCTCCAGGATCCTGTTAAGTGTTTCCATGGGTTGTCGGGAGAGGGCATCTGCGACTACGTTGTGTTTCCCTTTTCGATATTGAACCGTAAAACTGTATTGCTGAAGTTCGAGAGCCCACCGGGTTAGACGCCCGGTCGGGTTATCAATAGTATTAAGCCATTTGAGTGACAAGTGGTCGGTGATGACGTGGAATTGATAACCCTCTAAGTACGGTCGCATTTTCCGTATGCCCCATATGATGGCCAAACATTCCTTCTCTGTTGCTGAGTAGTTTTTCTCTGCGGGATTCAGGCTCCGACTGGCGTACGCTATAACGCGTTCGGCACCTTCTACCTCTCGAACACAGGTGGGCGGAGTCATTTCACGGATGGCAGCGACCTTGTCAGGATCAGTATGGATTCCCCTTTCATTTATTACATGACCCAAGTATTTTGTCTCCCTTTTGAAGAAATCACATTTCTGAGGGTTTATGCGAAGATTTGCGGCTCGCAGTCTTCTGAACACTTTGTCTAGATTTTGAACATGTTCTTCTAAAGTTGTCCCAATAACGATAATGTCATCCAAATAAGCGAAAGCAAATGGCTCGAGGTCGGGGCCGATAACGCTATCCAGTGCTCTTTGGAAGGTAGCCGGGGCGGAGTGAAGACCAAAGGGCATGACTCGCCATTGATACAAACCCCTTCCTGCTACGGTGAAAGCTGTGTATTTCTTGCTCTTTGGTTCCAGAGGTATTTGCCAGTATCCATCCTTCAGATCCAGACTGCTTACGTACTTGGCCTCTCGTAGGCGATCTAGAATGGTGGAAATTCTAGGTAGTGGATACGCGTCAGGTTCTGATCTACTGTTTAAGTGACGAAAGTCCATGCATAGTCTCCAAGACCCATTCTTCTTCTGAGCGAGGGTTATTGGGGAGCTATATGGACTTCGTGATGGTTCTATGTACCCTGCTACCAGGAGCTCGTTTATTTTTGTGTCAATTATGGCTTGCATTGCGGGGTTTCTTGCTGCGTACCTCAGTTTAAAAGGCCTATCATCCTTCATTATAATTTTATGTTGGGCGATGTTGGATGGTCCTTGAATCTGAAGGAATTTTTCCAATTCCTTTTCTAAAAAACTGTTTATACTACTGGGAATTGGGGAATGAATTGTACTTACCGAAGCGTGGTCTGATGAATTTAACAACTGCTCTTGAGCAGAACTACTCGGTGGTGTTTCTAGCTGGTCTGATGAATTTGGAACCTGGCTGCTAGTTGTAGAGCTCTCGGAGGTGATGTGTCGATTAAATTCCTCGTTGTTGGGAGGTGAATCGTCATTGGTAAGTAGGGGTAGTTCGTAGGTAATGCCTGCGCAAGTGATGGTTGTTTTGCAGCCTCTGAGAAATTTTAAACCTAGGATCATCTCTTCCTTTGCTCCGGGCATAACCAGGAATGTAACCGTGGAGCGACAGTTGCCTAATTCTACTATTGTCTCGATGGTTTTGTTGATAGTACGAGATGACCCATCCGCTAGTTCTATGTTGATGTTGTGTGACCGCCACCCACACTTTAGTTCGAGTGTATGTGCCATTTTTTCATTAATAAAGCTGCTTGTGGCACCGGTGTCGATAGTTGCCGAGACCATTTGACCATCTATATCGACCCTGGCCACAAGTCGGTCTCGTATTAAACTGAGTGATGTTCTTAGTGGTGAGGGCCGTATACCTGTGGACCCGTATCCCCTCGTTTGATATGGGCCCGACGTTCGTTTCCCGAGTGTTGGCGGCAACATTGAATTGTCCGAACTCCTCGGCGACCACAATTCCAACAGAAGAGGACGGATTCGTTTTGGCACTCGATCATGAAATGGCCATCTTGTCCACATCGTCGGCATGCAGTCCGTGGGTTTATTATCTTATCCGGATCACCTCGGAGTTGTTCTGGGGTGGTAATAAGTCTATGTTGCTCTCGTCCAGGTGGGGTGGTGGGTATGCATTCCAGGTCCTCGGCTAGTTCCAACAGTTCCTCCAAAGTTTTAAAATCTTTTCTCCGGATATACCATAGATATTCCGGGGCGGAATTTCGGAAAATTCGTTCCAGTTGCTGTTCCTTGGTGTAGTTACTGTGTCGCATTAGGTTTTGCATAGCAAGTGTATATACCTTGTAGGGTTCTTTGTTCTTCTGGTGTCGTTTGCGGATCTCGTCCTCGAGTCGTTCCATATATCTTGGAGGAAGGAAGAATTTGAAAAAATCTCTCTTAAAATCAGCCCATGTAGTCCATTGTTGATTATTATTGCGGAACCAAATTAGGGCCTTCTCCGTTAGTACTTCTGGCAACATCTTAGGTAAGATGTTAAATTCTATTGTGTACATTCCCGCCAATTCTTCCATCCTTTCGATGAAATCCAGCGGCTCCCGATCGCCTCCAAACTTTATACCCCATTTCCGGATTTGTTCGGCTGTTGTCACTAAATCTAGGCGCCGCAATACTGGCGATCTTATACTTGTGGCTATGGCGGTGTTCTCGTCATCCAATCGGTTTTCTTTTGGCGGATTCGTGCCATCTAGGTTTTCCGCGTTCGTGATTGTAATTGAAGGTGTTTTCTGAGGGGTAAATCCGGAGGAGGCTGATTCGTGTTTGGCTTGTAGTATGAGTAGTTTTTCGCGGACTTCAGGTTTGTGGTCGCCGCCTAGGAATGTTGCAAACCGTTTACGGAGTTCATCTACGCTCCCCGAGGTGCCTATACCAACATCGGCGAGGTAGAGGACAAGGTCCTCTTTGCGAAGGGAATAAGCCCATGAAACCCGTAACATGACGGTTTTTTTTTTTTTTTTTTTTACGAGTTCACGATTCTTATTTTATCAAAAAAAATGTTTTTTTTTACGAGTTCACGATTCTTATTTTAACAAAAAAAAAATTTTTTTTTTTTTTTAAATTTTTTTTTTTTTAAATTTTTTTTTTTTCTTTACGAATTCACAAAAAAAATTTTACTATAAGTTTTACTGATCCCGGAGTTTGTAAAAAAAATTTCGAAAACGCTCACTCCTCTCTTCACAAAAATTTTCGTTGTTTTTTTAATACACTTTTTTTTCCTGAAAATATTACCGAACTATTTATATATTATTTTTTTTCTCACCTTTCTTCTTTTTTCCTTTTTTTTTTTTGTTCTTTATTTACGCTTATGTAATAAATTTTTTTTTTAAAGAAATTATTACCAAATAATTTATTAATTTTCCGTGGATACACCCGCACGCTTCGATGGTCACAATCAAACTGAATGTTGTAGTCAGTTGTTTGATTTAATGAAAGTGCATCTAATCTTAGCTTGCAATGTACCGATGTGAGTTGTTTACCCACTGTTGTAAAAGGGCATCGTGTGTGGTGAGTTTGTCAAACCCGACTCACCCACAATATGTAATGGTGGCCTCCTTGTATGCCGAGTGACTCTCCCATACAGACGAAAAAAAACTGATACCAGCGCTGCCAACTGTGACAATCTATCTGCCTTTTGAGATCAAGTTCGTTAAAAATTACGACTAATAGTTTTCTTCTTTTCTAACATGCGTTAGAGTAAAAGATTATGATTTTATTATTTTTAAGATGCAAGCTTTAGAAAGTTATTTGAAATTAACTCGAATTTCCGAAAACAAATAAGATGGGAATTCTGGGGTTTAAAAAAAATTATGAAAAAATTTTATATTTTAAATTGTGGATTTTTGCTAGGTTTTTTTTTCAAAAAAAAATTTTTTTTTTTTTTTTTTTACCGAAAACTTCCAATATGGGGAAACAACTAATATGTCATGGATTCACTTATTTACGTATGACGGCTTTGATGATTTATCCCCAAAAACACAATGGGTAGGCAGTACTGCCCCAAACACAGAACTTGTACTAAACAAAGTTCCCTTTATTAAATAGAAAACTAACCGTTTATTTTATTTCACTCTCTGTCTATGCGAATAAAAATTTCTGCAGCGACCCGGACCACCGCGAGCTATACCCCAGCGACCGGAGGAAAACTCGTCGTTACAGTGGCGCCCGAGAATCTATGCTCCACTCGCTCCCCTGGTTATACAGCTGGTCGTACTTATTAAGATTGAGTATTAGTTGGGCAAAGAGTTGACAACAGCCTCGTTGGCTATCGGCTCCGAATCCGGGCTGCCCACCCCCACAGGATTCGCCATCTGAGACACCACGTTCGTTGGTATCGGGGGAGCCGCTTGAGCAATAGAGGCAGTGTCGCATAAAAAAGAAGCGTACTCATCCTGGCCTTCAACCTCGTCAGCCACGCCAGGGTTATTGGGGGTAGCCGAGCCGGCTATCCATGTATCAAAAGCCATCCTGGCATTACCCTGTTGAGCACGTGAGACCTGGTTGGCCAGACCCGTCTCAGCAGACAGATAGATACGTCTACCGTCTGACCACAGATGCGGCAAGGCGAGGGTCGTCGCAACCAATAATTTGCTCTGGGCTGGAGGAGCATATATTGGGTCGTTAATCAGCAATTGAGTAGGCAGGTGGCCTCTAACGTAATTGCCCTCGGCCGGGACTTCCGCATCAACGAACCTCCAGACCTCGTTGCCCAGGACCGAAAGTATAAATAGACGAGTATTCCAATAAGCCTCGTCAGTCTGCGACACCATCTGATTAGTTGACAGGTAACCAGCCATCAGTTCCTTATCCATATAGGGTGTCAGAAGACCGGTCCCCAATACCATCGGACGCAAACCTGCTGCGAATCCCTGTGGTCCATTAAGGCCAAAGGGGAGGGGCATACTAGCGTGTGCTTTTGGTGGCCTAGCCGCAAAGACATGCACCCACACCTCCGGAAGAATGACCGGCGGGTATAGTTCGGACGGGGTTGTATCATTATCACCGTCGGGATTGAACATATCCCTGTAGCGGCCGTCCACGCTAACAGTTGCGAAAGGAGTGTAATACCAACGCGCGTACACATCAACCTGGTGTCTAGCCACAGCCGTGTTACAAGGAACCTTCGGGTATGTGTGCGAGAGCATGCTTGTAGCTATGTTAGAGATGATGGGTGACATTTTCCCAGGTTTAAACACCATCGGTGTTGCCTCCCGTATAAACATCTGGAGGATCAGCTCCCTAGCACGAGGGTAGCCGGTCATAAGCTGAGTATCGGTATAACAGCCGCCTGACAAACCAAGTCGAGATAGTAATGCTTGGGGGGCAATAGCCATCTCCACTGCTGTCATAACCTCAGTATGGATAGACATGACATCATTGAGGTGAGGCTGGATGGAGAGTACATTTCCAGAGAGGAAGTCCTCACTGGTCCCCATGCCTGTCACCACCTTGTTCCACGCTTCTATATTACATATAAAAGACTGGAACTGGACCGTAATACCATCCAATCTGATGGGGGTCGAGGGCAGGCCCGAATCATCAAGGCTGTTACCCACGTAAGTCGCCTTGGTACACATGATAGTTGATAAGTCAGACGCATTAGTGTGAATCAATTCACGGTAAACCTCATAGCTCACACCATCGTCCGCAGGCTCGCCCGCAGCTCGGCCGCCCATGGCCGCCTCGTACTCATCCCCCACCTCCTCTCCGTCCTCTGCCTCTCCCTCTTCGTCTGGACAAGCCAAAGGGTCAGCCCCCGCGGGGAATCTTTATTTAGTACAATTCATTCTTTTCTTTAGTTTTAACAATTCAGACCAAATTTGTAAACAATAGTGGATTTCAGAGAAACCTGAGTTGAGCATCTATTCGTCCTTATGAGAGACCTAGCGTAGGCACCTCTCTCTAATTCACGGAGCAAACACAATTTATACCCTTACTAGAGAAACCTGGCGTAGGCACTTCTCTCTACTTCACGGGGGCAAACACAATTTATCGAGAAACCTGGCGTAGGAACTTCTCTTTAAACGCGATGATCACACTATGTATATTTCCACTAGAGAAACCTGGCGTAGGAACTTCTCTCTGATTCACGGGGCAAACACAATTTATAGAGAAACCTGGCGTAGGAACTTCTCTTTAAACGCGATGATCACACTATGTATATTCTTACTAGAGAAACCTGGCGAAGGCACTTCTCTCTGATTCACGGGGCAAACACAATTTATATCCTTACTAGAGAAACCTGGCGTAGGCACTTCTCTTTCATTCACGGGGCAAACACAATTTATATCCTTACTAGAGAAACCTGGCGTAGGCACTTCTCTCTCATTCACGGAGCACAAGCAATTTATCGAGAAACCTGGCATAGGAACTTCTCTTTAAACGCGAGGATCACAATATGTATATTTTCACTAGAGAAACCTGGCGAAGGCACTTCTCTCTGATTCACGGGGCAAACACAATCTATAGAGAAACCTGGCGTAGGAACTTCTCTTTACACGCGATAATCACACTTATGTATATTTCACTAGAGAAACCTGGCGAAGGAACTTCTCTTTAAACGCGATTATCACACGATGTATTTTTGCACTAGAGAAACCTGGCGTAGGAACTTCTCTTTCAACGCGATAATCCCACTCTGTATATTCACACTAGAGAAACCTGGCGAAGGCACTTCTCTCTCATTCACGGGGCAAACACAATCTATAGAGAAACCTGGCGTAGGAACTTCTCTTTAAACGCGATTATCACACGATGTATTTTTGCACTAGAGAAACCTGGCGTAGGAACTTCTCTTTCAACGCGATAATCCCACTATGTATATTCACACTAGAGAAACCTGGCGTAGGAACTTCTCTTTAATTCGCGACAAAACAAGGAAACCTTAGTTAGGCACTTCCTATGGTCGATGTGTACACGGCCACCGCCATCGACTGACTGCCTTTTTCTTCTCGGTGATGCTGTTTATATTCTTATTATTACTTGTGGTGGGTATGTGTTCGGCTACACACCTCGGTGAGGTGTGTTTCCTATTGAGGCACTAACAACATTAAGACAAACAGGTTTTTTTGTTTATTGGTGGTGTGATTATTAATTCTCAAATAGAAACACTTCATTTGTCATTATATAAGAATAATAATGATAATAATAATAATAATAATGATAATAATAATAATAATAATAATAATAATAATAATGATAAAAATAAAGATTAATTCTTGGGTTTGGAAAAGACAGTACAGAAAATAAAAGTATTTCAATATACAACTTATTCGTGGTGTTGATGAAAATGAGTGTGCACGATTTTCATCATCACACTTCCTCCTTGTATGCCGAGTGACTCTCCCATACAGACGAAAAAAAACTGATACCAGCGCTGCCAACTGTGACAATCTATCTGCCTTTTGAGATCAAGTTCGTTAAAAATTACGACTAATAGTTTTCTTCTTTTCTAACATGCGTTAGAGTAAAAGATTATGATTTTATTATTTTTAAGATGCAAGCTTTAGAAAGTTATTTGAAATTAACCCTTTCGCGGACACATTATTTTTAAGAGGACTTACCGTGGGACACTTGCAGTATCTTCCTTATATGGAATGATAGAAAAATTCTGAAACCACCAAACTTCTGGAAATTGAAAAATAAATCGATCTATAGAATAAAAACAGTGTTTACTTTTTGACGTTCATAAACGTCATGACTCTGCTTGTATTCTGGAATTGATGTGCTGCGTCATGACGTAAATAGACGTCAGACGGATATAGACGTCATTGCTGATATACGTAAAAAAAAAGTGGTATGATGCTGCACATGACGTTCATAAACGTCGAAGGCAGTTTTATCTTTCTTATAGTCTTTTAGAAAATAAAACAAAAGTTTAAGTTAAAAAATAAAATAAATTTAATTTTTTAAATTCAGTCTTTCATAAAATATAAAACTACTAAAAAAACAAACACAAATTCTTAAAATTCACTCTCATAAAGAAAAAAAAATATAAAACTTATAAAAACCAAAATACAAGAAATTCAATAAAAACAATAAAATTAATTTTAAAAAAGATTTGTTTGGGTTTTATTTAAATGACAAAACCTTGTATGGATTTGTTGTTTGTGGGTAAAAGGTGAGGAGGTGAAAAACAAAAAGTTCAACAAAAAAAATAAAAACAACAACAATCAAGATCATAATGCCAATCAGTGTTGTCATATTTTTTTCGAAAATCTTTTTAGTTCTAAAAAAGCTTTTTTCGACCAAAAAAATATTTTTTTACAAATCGTTAAAATAAATCACTAGAACTGCATGTGTTTTATTTCTACAAATATCTTTGATTTAGCTGGCAAACTTGCATTTGGGATTTTATTTCGCTTTTTTATTATTTATATATATATATTTTTTTTTAATAAATTATTATAAGTTATGACCTAAAATAGTTGCACTCAAAGGGAAATTATGTATAAAATTTTCTTAATTAATATGCCATTTTTCGAAGCACGAACCTGGACAAAGTGGAGGTTTTTCGTCACAGGTCTTGCAACGGTATGAGGTTTCTCGTCGCATATTTTCCTTCGCACACCATCTGCATCGTAAGTATTTAGATTTGTTTTTGTTTGCATTACATGGAATCTTTTCTTGGAAATGCTGGTATTCACTTAATCGAGGTATTGAATTAGCAGGACTTAATTGGGTAGTTGCCCTCAACAAAGACATGTTGATTCCTAAAAGTGAATAAATTAAGTCTTCTCTATATTGTAAAAAAGATATTGAGCGTTTAGTGTGTTTTTTATAAATGTAAAAAGAATTATAGGCACAGAGATCTAAGAGGTGGAAAATAACTTTTTTATACCACCGTATGGTCTTTCGCGGGCATGAATAGTAACTGATCATTTGATCACTTTTGTCCACACCCGCCATATTACTGTTATATCCTTCTATTTCAACAGGCTTTATTTTCTCCTTTCCATATCGATTCTTACATTTCTTTAACTCAGGCTTATAAGCTGTTGTTATGCATAAGACGTCTCTAGTATCTTTCCATTTACTTATATAAATTTTCTTATGCCTCTTCCATATATAACCACCTTTTTTTAACTTTTGTTTGACAACAGCAGGAGGATTTTGTTTCCTATTGGATCTTAATGTTCCAGTGGTGTGTGTCTTATATTTTAGTAAATCCTGACTTAAATCAAAGCTGTTGTAAAAATTATCCATGTATAAATGGTGGCCTTTATTTAGGTATGGAGCCATTAAACGCAATACCAGAGAATGCGTTTTCTTGTTTGTATTATCATCTACATGATGTTTTCCTCTATATAATTCCAAATTCAATGTATATCCATCTGGTGTGCACAGCTCGTAAAATTTAATACCATATTTTGCTTGCTTTCCTTTCAAGTATTGACGACAAAAAAGTCGTCCTTTGAAAAGTAATAGCGACTCATCTAAAGATAGCGATTCTTCAGGATAGTAAGCTTTTGAGAAATTATTCAATACGGTATTTATCAATTCGGAAACTTTGGATAGCTTATCAGTTTCACTTGGATATTTTTCATAATTAAAACAACGCAAAATTTGTTCAAATCTTCTTCCAGACATAACAGAAGAAAATACTGGGTGGTGGTACAAGGGATCTTTGGAAAACATTTTCCGTATTGTTGGGAACTTAAGATGCCCTTGCAATAAACATAGCGCAAAAAATTTTCCAATTTCTGTTTCATTTGTTTCTTGAAATGATTTATAACGTGAATTTCTTGTCATTTTTCCAATGTTTTGAAACAAGTCTTGCCCATATTTGTTGGTACATTCAACGAAAGTTGAAACGATATCAGGAGTCCAAAGTTTGGAAAATACTTCGACTGGTGATGGATTTTCAGGTAATGAAATTTGTATACCTGTTTGACTTGTATCAAATTGAAAATCAGGGATACTTTCAGTATCAGAAGTCCAATTATCTTCATCTGCATTTTCGACACTTTTCTCATTTTTATCTAAATTTACTTCACCACCATTAACTGCAGTTTCTTCAGATGGTTCAACAAATTCCTCTTCTTTTGAACTAATAGAAGAGGTGTCTGAGCTTTGTCTTTCTGGTATATAATTTGGATCTTGCCCACAATATTCTCCGTCATCTGCAAATGGATCAGATGAATCTGAGTCTATTTCAGAGAAGCTTTCACTAGAGTCTACTTCAGCAAACAACTTCTCTAATTTTTTCTTTTGATTTTCATATGCCATTTTTAATGCCTTACACATAAAAAATATAATTTATCAGTAGATTTCGCCAGCAAAAAAGTTACAAAAAAATATATACTTACAAGCTAAACAATTACGAGCCTTTGCTTTTTCATGCGTCTACTCGTAAACACACACTTTTTACTACTGCAGAAAATCTCATAGAAACAAGACGTCTATTCACGTCATGTGTCTACGGGAAACCCCCAAAAAAAATATTGCGATTTTGTAACGGCTTTTAGTGTTGCTTTATTTTTGTTTTGTTATAAACATGCAACATTGTTGTCTAACATGTTGTTATAAGCATAATAGTTGCACACGTCATAAAAGCTAAGTTTCTCATTGAAAAATTCATTTGCAAAGATTTTGTTGCCGAAACATTTTTTGACGTCTATACACGTCATGTCCCACCAGAAGTCTTTGTTTTGACGTCTATAGACGTCAGTGTCCGCGAAAGGGTTAACTCGAATTTCCGAAAACAAATAAGATGGGAATTCTGGGGTTTAAAAAAAATTATGAAAAAATTTTATATTTTAAATTGTGGATTTTTGCTAGGTTTTTTTTTCAAAAAAAAATTTTTTTTTTTTTTTTTTTTTTACCGAAAACTTCCAATATGGGGAAACAACTAATATGTCATGGATTCACTTATTTACGTATGACGGCTTTGATGATTTATCCCTAAAAACACAATGGGTAGGCAGTACTGCCCCAAACACAGAACTTGTACTAAACAAAGTTCCCTTTTCTTTCTGTTTTTTTTTTTTTTTAATAATTTGTTCTCCACTCTCACGTCCCTGCTCGGGCGCCACTGTAACGACGAGTTTTCCTCCGGTCGCTGGGGTATAACTCGCGGTGGTCCGGGTCGCTGCAGAAATTTTTATTCGCATAGACAGAGAGTGAAATAAAATAAACGGTTAGTTTTCTATTTAATAAAGGGAATCTTTATTTAGTACAATTCATTCTTTTCTTTAGTTTTAACAATTCAGACCAAATTTGTAAACAATAGTGGATTTCAGAGAAACCTGAGTTGAGCATCTATTCGTCCTTATGAGAGACCTAGCGTAGGCACCTCTCTCTAATGCACGGAGCAAACACAATTTATACCCTTACTAGAGAAACCTGGCGTAGGCACTTCTCTCTACTTCACGGGGGCAAACACAATTTATCGAGAAACCTGGCGTAGGAACTTCTCTTTAAACGCGATGATCACACTATGTATATTTCCACTAGAGAAACCTGGCGTAGGAACTTCTCTCTGATTCACGGGGCAAACACAATTTATAGAGAAACCTGGCGTAGGAACTTCTCTTTAAACGCGATGATCACACTATGTATATTCTTACTAGAGAAACCTGGCGAAGGCACTTCTCTCTGATTCACGGGGCAAACACAATTTATATCCTTACTAGAGAAACCTGGCGTAGGCACTTCTCTCTCATTCACGGGGCAAACACAATTTATATCCTTACTAGAGAAACCTGGCGTAGGCACTTCTCTCTCATTCACGGAGCACAAGCAATTTATCGAGAAACCTGGCATAGGAACTTCTCTTTAAACGCGAGGATCACAATATGTATATTTTCACTAGAGAAACCTGGCGAAGGCACTTCTCTCTGATTCACGGGGCAAACACAATCTATATCCTTACTAGAGAAACCTGGCGTAGGCACTTCTCTCTCATTCACGGGGCAAACACAATTTATATCCTTACTAGAGAAACCTGGCGTAGGCACTTCTCTCTCATTCACGGAGCACAAGCAATTTATCGAGAAACCTGGCATAGGAACTTCTCTTTAAACGCGAGGATCACAATATGTATATTTTCACTAGAGAAACCTGGCGAAGGCACTTCTCTCTGATTCACGGGGCAAACACAATCTATAGAGAAACCTGGCGTAGGAACTTCTCTTTACACGCGATAATCACACTTATGTATATTTCACTAGAGAAACCTGGCGAAGGCACTTCTCTCTAATTCACGGGGCAGACACAATCTATAGAGAAACCTGGCGCATGAACTTCTCTTTACACGCGATAATCACACTTATGTATATTTCACTAGAGAAACCTGGCGAAGGCACTTCTCTCTCATTCACGGGGCAAACACAATCTATAGAGAAACCTGGCGTAGGAACTTCTCTTTAAACGCGATTATCACACGATGTATTTTTGCACTAGAGAAACCTGGCGTAGGAACTTCTCTTTCAACGCGATAATCCCACTCTGTATATTCACACTAGAGAAACCTGGCGAAGGCACTTCTCTCTCATTCACGGGGCAAACACAATCTATAGAGAAACCTGGCGTAGGAACTTCTCTTTAAACGCGATTATCACACGATGTATTTTTGCACTAGAGAAACCTGGCGTAGGAACTTCTCTTTCAACGCGATAATCCCACTATGTATATTCACACTAGAGAAACCTGGCGTAGGAACTTCTCTTTAATTCGCGACAAAACAAGGAAACCTTAGTTAGGCACTTCCTATGGTCGATGTGTACACGGCCACCGCCATCGACTGACTGCCTTTTTCTTCTCGGTCATGCTGTTTATATTCTTATTATTACTTGTGGTGGGTATGTGTTCGGCTACACACCTCGGTGAGGTGTGTTTCCTATTGAGGCACTAACAACATTAAGACAAACAGGTTTTTTTGTTTATTGGTGGTGTGATTATTAATTCTCAAATAGAAACACTTCATTTGTCATTATATAAGAATAATAATGATAATAATAATAATAATAATAATAATAATAATAATAATAATAATAATAATAATGATAAAAATAAAGATTAATTCTTGGGTTTGGAAAAGACAGTACAGAAAATAAAAGTATTTCAATATACAACTTATTCGTGGTGTTGATGAAAATGAGTGTGCACGATTTTCATCATCATATTATAAAAATTTATAATTTCTGGTTTCCCATTCTCGTCAATTTGTGCATCATCATGCATACTAGAAAGAAGGATGACCGAGTTGGACTTCCGCTGCTTATATGAGAGCAGTGTTACGTTGTCGTAGAAGCCAAATAAACTTGAACCAACGTCTTTTTTTTGTCTTCTTTCCTCTCCGCAGGGATGTAAGCTTTGTTGCGGCGGAGTGTACCCACAATGCTGAGCTTTTCTACTTTTAGTTGCCTAGCCAACGGCAGCATCGTAAAAAAATTATCCATTGTTATATTTCGTCCGCTACCGTAGTATGGCCCAACTAAATCTCTCACCACTCTTTCGCCAACACCAACTTCACGACCAGTTTCTTGTTTGCCAGTATATATTTGGCCATGAAGTGGATATGAGTTTTTGGCATCGCAAATCCACCATACTTTTATACCATATTTTGCTGGCTTCGAGGGTATATATTGGGTGAATTTGGTTCTACCACGGTATGGATATAATTGTTCATCAATGGTCAAATATTCTGATGGCACATAATATCTGGCATAATATCGCGAATTGGCGCCGCTTTGTCTTGACGCTGCCGCTCTACCCGTGTTCTGGGGTCGTCAAACCGCATAAAACGCAGCAAATCGAAAAACCTGTTTATTCCCATGGTGGCGCGGAATATTGGGTGAGCCTGTGACGTCCACAAATCTCTTGCGTTTTCGTCATTAGAATGATTTGTGCCAGCCATCAAAATCATTCCAATGAACGCATAAATTTTGTTGATTGTCGTGTCTTTCCACTTCAACTGACGTCTATTGGGATTCGCTTCATTGTACGCATTATATGTGGCATGCGCTTTTCTATTTGTGTGGCGCACTATTATATCCACCATTTCCACTGTGAGGTATGATTTGAAACACTGCAAAGGCGTCATATTTTCAGTAATCCGCGCTGGACCACAGCGGTCTCTGAATATATTGTGGCTTCTCACTTGTTGGCAACTACGTGGTGTTCGCTGCCATTGTGTGCCGTCACGTGCAGTCATGTAGTCTGCTGGGTTCGTTGTTGGTGCATCTTCTTGCATATCATCATCTTCACTTTCATCATCAAAGAAAATTTCCTCTGGTGCGTCAATAGCAGCTGCAATTTCGTTTGCGTTGTCAACATTCAAATCTTCATTCTCTGATTCCGAAACTTCGCCAGTATAGGACACATTTCCTTCATTTTGGTCTTCCACAGGGTCCACTTCAAGGTCCTCATCTTGAGTCGCTTCCTCAAATAAACGTTGAATATATGTGCTTCTTGCTTCATCACTCAAATTCCAGTATTCCCTTGTAGACAAATATCGGTCGTTGCGGCTCATTTTTCACCAACTTCACTGTTCAAATATTCAACACAGACTGGCGAAGCAAATGAAATATTTCAATTTTACGACACAAATGAACATCTGCTATCTAATTCAAAAGCAATTAAGCAAGTAGGTACCGAAAATAAGCAAAATAAGCAAATAAACAACCCTTATATAAAACCAGTTTCTGCCTACTTGTGTCGCTTTAGGTACTTATATACGAACAGAAACCAGTTTTTTTTTTCCAAATATCAAATTTGTACAGTTGAGAACGCAAAATATAATCAACAACAAAACTATATACAGGAAAATATTATTTTATTTCAATAAACGCAAAACAACCTACTTCGGGTACCCGGGTACCTGGTTATGAAATTAAAGGAGTTTTGCTGATTATGAATCGTACGGTTAATTCACAACCAGTCCCTATGTTCCAATTCCATACTACCGTCGATTATATTCTCCCGCTACTCGTCTTTCAACCCTCAATGAGCGTCTTGGCCCCTCATCGTACGATCCTACATGTATCATTTCCAATTATTCCATGGAACGATTACAAAGATGGAAGAATGTAACATTTTATTTTTGGTGTATCTGGACCGAAAACATTTACAAAAGTATGATGTGTTATGTGTTATTTCGATATTTCCGGCAACTGTATTTATGGGGAACGGTTTCTTGTTTGGAATGAGATTACGTATTCGAGTGGATTGGATATAATTTTTGTTCGACCCGGTGTCAATCAAAAATTCTAATACACTGCCCGACAACCGATTAGCACACTCTATGCTCCCCGTCTTAGGAGCTTAATATCAGGAAAACGAATAAAGTTTTTAAGATGAATTTTTTTCCAATTAAAAAAATATAAAATTTCACACGAAAGTAAATTGTAGATAGGATATTAAATTAATTTATAACATTTCAAATTAATTTAAACAAACTTAACATACAAAATTCACTTTTATTTTTGCGACAGTCACTTGAAAACTTAAAATAGCAAAAGAAAATGGGTTCAAACTTCATTCAAATTATTTTTAATATTAATTTCAATATTTTAGATCTTATTTGTAAAAAAATTAATAATGTATTGAGCCTCCACGGTTAAGTATGACTTCGTACATCCGCTTTTTTAAATAATTGAGTGAAATAGCCTGCCAGAACCTTTTTATTCCTTCAATGAGTTCTGCTTCAGTTGAATATTGCCTGCCGGACTCGTACACCTTCCGTGCCAGCCATCCCCAAACATTTTCTATAATGTTTAGGTCGGGCGAGTATGGTGGCCAAGTTAGCAATTCTACGTTTTGACCCTCAATCCAGGACTTTACAATCCTGGCTGTGTGGATAGGTGCGTTGTCCTGCTGGAACTTCCATTGCAAGGGTCCAAAAATATCCTTGATTGCAGGAAAAGCCGTATTCAGTACACCTTTGTACGCAATGGCATTCATACGGCTGGTTAGAAACTGCAGTTCTATAGCGCCAAAGTAAGTAATAGCTCCCCACACCATGACACCACCCGCACGTCTGTGCAATCGATCTAAAGTATGTTCTTCCTTTCTGAGATCATGGAAGTAGTAGGCATAGCCATCAGGACCCTCCAAATTGAATTTTTTTTCATCCGAAAAGACTACACGCTCCCACTCCTTGGTCCAGGTCATATTCGATCGACAGAAATCGAGACGTTGCATCTTTCGAAGTTGGTTTAAAGGTGGTTTTTTTGTAATTTTAGACGCTTTATATGTTTAGCATTCGAAATAACTCTTTGCACAGTCCGAACGCACGCTTTCAAACCAGTTTTTTCTTTTATTTTGGCGGCTGAGTCATGAGAATTAGATGCGTGCCTTAATATGATTCGCTTGTCAGCTGCTGTTATTACTGATGGGGCCGACCTTTCATGTTTTTCCCATAGGTATCCTCATTGTTTAAATATGAGGTAATAACTTTACGGCTGCGTTTAATATTTTTCGATATTTGAAGAATCGAGTGGCCGCACTCCCTGTAAGCCTTTATTTTGCCTTTTTCAGACTCATCCAACGGTTTTCCTTTTCCCATTATTACTTTATTTGATTGATAATTGGTCCCAATAAATAAACAATAAACTTAAACACCCAAACAAGACAGCTTACACGTAAAAACTGACACGAAAGCGAAAATGTGCTAATCGGCTGTCCCAAAAAAAATGCATGCATTTTTGTCACACTTCAAAGAAAAAAGCATACCAAAATAACGGTACACTTCCAGAGCTCACAGTTATTCTTTGAATGAGTGAAAATGATGAAGAATAAAAGAAAAAAAAATAATGAGTATGAAACATATTCAGAGTAGGGAGTTATTTGCCTTTAAACTGATAGGTTAGAGAGTGTGCTAATCGGTTGTCGGGCAGTGTATGTCCTCACCTTTTTTAAGTTCGTAATATGGGAGTGAAGACGGGGTAAGTCTAAAAAATAGACGCTATCCACTTCCTTTTCATCATTTGGATGCTTATCCTCATATAATCCATTTGGATCAGGATCAGTAACCTCAGATTGATCCGGGTTATCCACTGGATAACAAGGATCATAGTAATCATATTGGTCATATTGGTCATAATATTAGGTATCATATTGAGCGTCGCACAGTGGGGTATTGGGCCCCCAAAACGGAGATCCATTAAACTACTTATCCGATTTGAAAAATTCTTTCACTATAAGAATGATACGTTATCCCTGAGTGACATATGATACAAATTTTTTAGAAAAGTGGGCGGTGCCACTCCCCCTTATTAAAAATCGCTCTGCAGGCCATAATAATAGACCGATTGTCATGAAACATTCCCAATGTGGTACTGTTGACCGTGTAATAGTACTTGGCTATACTTGGTTGTGACTGGATAAAGGGGCGTGGCACTGCCCATATAACCTAAAAATTAGAACGGTTATATCTCATGAACTATCAGAGGTAGGAAGATGAGATTTGGTATATATGTTGATCGTACTGTATGAATTACTGCCAAGGTCGATTAGGGCGGTGCCACGCCCCCTTTGTTACAAACAAATTTACCTAATGAAAACAATAAAAAAATTTAAATAAAACTTTGAAATTTTAATTCTTCATTTATATTTATAAACAATTTCATCAAAAGTAAATGGTTGTATCATCTGAAAAAAATATACATTGTTATATATATTTTTAAAACCCATATAAAATATTATGACCTGATTTTCCATTCAAGTGTTATTTAGTTTAGTAACTGTAATCGGAGCTACAATCCTCTAGTTCCTCAACTATCACTATCATCAGATCGAACAGCACTTACTGAAATAGTTTGTAACAGACCTTGATCTGCGATAGAAACGGGAGTGGCACGCTGGTGGTAGCTGCGGCATTAGCTCGCCGAATATGTGGGTTCTTGGTTTCCATTTAGTCGGTTACATTTAAATTATTCGTGCCATTGGAATGCACATAAAACAATAGACGTTCACACATAAATCGCTTAAAGAAAACAACTGATAGCACGGACGGACTTTCGACGATATGTTCACACGTCTAAGCAGATATGGTACAGGATTTTAGAGTTGCAGGACGATGGTGACACTGTCCTGACAGGCGACCCAACCCCTTTTGACGTGTTACAGTCAACCTTGACATCTTTCAAGGCCCGTGAGAATTTTACTGTAAAGATGCCCCATACAAAATATTAATTACCTTCTCTTGACGTTGCTACATCTTCAACCTAATAAAAATTTAATTAACACATGATTAGTTTAATTTCTAATAATTAACAAAAATTTTTATATTTATTATCTCTTATTAACTATTAAACATTTAGTGGCTAACAATATCAATACATTTATATTTAACCTTAGTATACGTATGGGATATTAAAAAAAAAATACCACGTATAAACAATTTTTCTTTTTTTAATTGTTATTCAATTTTTTTTATTGGTCTTCTTATTTAATAAGTTTTATTTTCTTTATTAATCTTATTGCTTTTATTATTTTAAGATTTCTAAGTTTCCCCTTTTTTTATTACCCCGAACACGATCACTTGTTTATGAGTAAAACAACGAAACCCCAAAAAAATTAGTTGCTAACTTTACCCGAGCGCGAGAAAAGCATCAAACAAAGAAAAAGGCGATTTTCGAATTATCTTAGTTTAGGTTTTCTTATTTTACTTATTACTGGCCAATAATTTATTATATTTTATATTGATTATTAGTTTATGCATAATTTAGAGAAGTAGTAGACCATTGTTTAAACAGGAAATTTTCTTTTTTTTTTTGCTTTTTAGAACAACTTATACAAAATTATTAAATTCAAGTAGCTTAAAGAACAGCGAAATCGTTAAAATTTTTAATACGTACTTATGATTATTTCACGATATTCTTATTCTAATTCTTCTTCCTTATGTAACCAAATTTATTTAAATTCAAATTATCAGATTTCTCTTAAGCATAATATTAATTGATGCCTATATTTTCGTTTAAACTCTCTTCTTTTAGCTTTAAAACAAAATTTTATGTCTACTTTTGGAGTTCTCTGTTATTTTGAATTTAACGAGTTTGCTTACAACTACCATAGAACATGAGTTATCTGTTAAGACTATTAAGGGTTAATGTTACGTATGAGTGTATTTCTAGTTTAGTGTTACTACAATTATTATTAAATATTTTAAAAGGTCAAATCAAAGGCGTAAGGGAGTCAAATCAATCCGCATCGACGTTGAAATATTACAACAAAAATCAATCACTTTCAAACGGTTTTTGCTTCACGGTCTCCCCTCTAGTATGTAACTTACCAACAAAGGTTGCATAAAATAGGGGGGTTTATGTATTTACTCGGTTCTCAGGTGTTATAAAAATCATAAATTATAGACCAACCAATTTCATCGGTGTGAATCCTTCAATTACACTAGGTTATTGTCAACGATTTCGAACCACAGACCTCAAGGCGAATTATCCACAAATTAACGCAATAGCCTTTCAGGTTAAGTGTAGCCTTGACGTGTTTGTTTGACTCCTAATGGTATTAGAGAAATTTTCACAAAATTTTATCAGTACCAAAGATGTTCATAAGCAAAACAAAAACATTTCATTCTTTCCTTTCCAATAAGAGAAAGAAACATGTCTATCACAATCATCCATAGTCCTAAAGGAACAAAACCTTTAACTCGATTCCCAAAGCATTATATTTACTACCTTATCGTATCGCTATTAAGTTAATCACATTAAAAGAAAATTTGACGTCATAAAATAATTAAGACCAGATTGATCTTGCAAATTCGTCAAATTAATTTCTTCAATCTCTTACTAAAGTACAGTATGTTATTCCGGCTTCGTGTAAAAAAACTGTTATACGGCGACACACACACGTTACAGCTCCGATTATGAAGCTATGGTGAAAATTTGGTACAGTATGTGCTGACGCAAATTTATTGGCCACGAATGTTACCCTCACGATTATGAAGCTACGGTTCCGGGTCGATGGTGGTTGTGCCCCTTTTCACAAAATCAATAAATAGTTAATTTATTTTCTTACACTTTAACTTACGGTTTGCAACTATCAAAGCCCGATCGATATTTTTCTCATTCTCGGAAAAAACATTCCCACATGCCTAGCTTTGAAAATCGAATCAAGGTGACTTCTCTTTCAGGCTCCGGACTTTGAGACAAAACAAAAAAAAACTTATCTTACCCCGTTTTACTGCCTCCGATTTTCATAAAACTTGTTGTAGTCCTGACCCCACAGGAAATAAAGGTACTTTTCGTATAGGCTTTAAGATCCGACTCACGATTAAAAAATTTTTTATAAATTCAGTTTAATTTTTATTTTGGTGAAAATTATTTTAAGAGAAATTGCTGAAGTTTATTTCTTTTTCTCTATTGAACGTTTTTGAAATCTTGGCTTAAGTTCAATATATTATTTCTTACACGTGAACTGGTCGGGTTCCAAATACGAAAAGACCGAATAAGCTATCATCTTCAACATTTTACCCCGAGTTACGCATGGTATGTATTTGTCACAATTTGCAGCTTTTGACAATAAGCTATTATTTTTGCCGACTCTGTTGTGAATGGGTCGCAAAAGAAATGAACGAGTGTCACGCTCAAAAACAGATTGTTAGCGTTGGCCACAAAAAAAATAATTTGGTGAGGTTACATACTTCCAATTCTCCTCCTAAACATGACCGTCACAAGTTGGCGGAATAAGCAATTCTACTACTGATTTTGGTAGGGCTTGAAATTTTTTTTTGGTAACTTAATTTTGCTGCTAATGATCGGATCGGAGCTCAGTAGCAACCTGTTTAAAATGTCTTCATTTGATTTCTCACGGTTACATTTACGTGAAAAGTGCTCCCTATAGCATTTGAAGTCCTTGTTTCTAGCTTCTTGGGCTTCCTCTGAAAGTTGTCCGATTGGAAGAAGTGCGTGCGATACAATTTCAGGGCGATGAATTAAATATTTGTGTAAAGTGGTAGGCATTTTATACCATGGATACATTTTAACAAAATGTCTGGCAGTGTTGTGACAAAAATGTTTGAATTTTTCAGAATGTATTTCATAACCCGAAGAAACAGTTATTAGTATCACGTGTATTTTCTTGATTAGTTTTAAATCGATTTTAGTAATATCTGCAGAAACTTCAGCGTTTTCAAAAAATCTTCTGGCTGTATTACCATCGTTAGAATTTCCGAAGCCAGGCTTTGGTTGGTCAATAATCAATCCGGTTTTGACTCTAAATTCATTTTGAATGCGTGCTTTAGTAGAATCTATAATTTTTTTTATCATCAGCCGATGCAGCTTTCCACTTTTTTATAGGCAATTTGTAAGAGATGTGTATGATACATTCGAAAAATCTAATCCAACCATGTAAACCAAATTCTAAGGTTTCTGTCTTAACAGGTTTTCCTATCATTTCGTCAATGGAGTTAAACTCTTTAGAAGTGGAATTGCAAATATAACACCTTTGGGATGATGTCGTTTCTGTGATTGCATTGCAAACTTTTCCGTCAATCATTACTAAGATTAGTTTATGGCTTACTTTTACGAGCCTTTCTCCTACTGGCACAACAGACATTTCCAGATCGTTTGCTTCCTCATCAACTCGTTCCAATATACTTGCAGTCTCTTTGGTGAATTCAATTTTTAATGGCCTGCAAAATCGGGTTGATGACGGCCTAGGGTTTTGCCAAACAATTTTATCATTACATACTAATCTGAGTGGAACAATGGACGTTATTAAAACAGAAGAGTCGCTAGCGCCTGAGCCATGAAAAGCTTGCTTATATGAGCTATGCCCAGAGCTTCCATCGTACCCCCACTTAGTAATTAAAGTTAAATTTGATATTTCTTCATTATCCAGGGTGTCAATAACATTTTTTTGAAGCAGCACAAGGCGTTCAATCGTATGACCCAGAAGGCCCTGCAATGATACCTTAGCTGACGATTCGGAAATTTGCATAGATTCAACCTTAGGATAACATTTATTTTTCATTCTTTGAACCAACGTGTACGCAGGGAATTTATCAGGAGCAGCTTTTCGTATAACATTATATTGTTCACGTGAAAGCTTTGCTTCAACCAAAACCATAAGCGCTTCTTCAGCAGACAACTGTTTTTCTTTTACACAAGTTACTTTTTTTCTAAATTTAGCTGCTCTGGAAGGTGATGCAGTTATTTCCTTGACTATTTTTGCTGCTTCTGTTTGACCACTTGCTCGCAGACTTATTTGGGTAGCATAATTCAAAACAGGCAAGAGAACATTTTGTCTTAAATTCTAACATTTTTTCACTTTTGCTTTTCGGAACACTCCTCGAAATCAATTTCTTTGCGACCTCTTTTAGTTGTTGTAGTCACAAAGCCTATTGAAGAATCTAACCAATTTTTAATTTTTTTCTCAAAAATCGCTCCTCATGTCTATTTGATTTTGCCCATCGATCCTTAAAATCGCAGACAAAACGAGAAAAATTCAAATTAAAGTCTTCCATATCCTCTGGATTCGTTTGTCTTATCAATTCTTGCTTCAACTTCTCCATTAATTGCGAAGCCTCGGCATTTTTAATAATACAGTAGAATCCCGATAACTCGTAGTCGCAAGGGACCGACCGTTTATTACGACTTATTGAGATTTTCGAGTTAGTGAGATTTCGACTTATCGGGAGTAAAATTTAAAAAATACGACTTAGAGGGATTTTTATTTTTTTTTTATTTTATTGACGTTTTATGAGAATTTATAAGAAAATAAAGTAATGAAAAGAGTTACAATGTCAATATTAATGTAAAAAATCTGTAATTTGTGTTTGATGTGATTTTTGTACACTTAAACGATCAATTATATTGTCCAGTTTAAAAATAACTTCAAAGGATGCATCATCAGTTTCTGTTTGCATAAGAAAATCACGAATTTTTTGAACGCTAGATTTGGCACATTTAACAGAAACACGTGGAATTTCCACATCGTTTTCATCGTTGTCGTCCTGTTCATCAACTTCTAAGCCCAAAATATTATCATCCGTCAAAATTCCTTCTGTAGCCAAGCCATCGTCAAAATGAACGTACTCATAGAACGTTATGGTGGATTCTTCATTTTGTGGAATTTCATCCCATTGCGGTACGTGAACTATCTCACTGCTGACTACCATTTCGTTTGAATCGGTAAAACCGCAAGCTCTAAAACAGTTTTTTATAGTTGATTTTGAAACATTCTGCCAAGCTTTAAAAGCATAATTTATGGCAGAATATAAATTGATGTTATGATTTTTTTCTTCTTGTATACTATTTTGTATCATTTGTGAAACTATTTCTTTTCGGTATAATGTTTTAAAGTTTTGGATAATGCCTTTATCCAGTGGTTGTAGTTTGGAAGTGGTATTTGCCGGCAAAAATTCAACATGAACATGACTTAAATCTTCATCAATTTTGTGTGCAGGACAATTATCAACAAACAATAAAATTTTACGATGTTGTTTTTCCATTTGACTGTTCAACATTTTAAGCCATTCATTGAATAAGATTGCAGTCATCCATGCTTTCTTGTTAGCACGGTAAGTGACGGGTAATGTTTTCACATTTTTAAAACATCTAGGTTTTACTGATTTACCAATTATTAGTGGCTTTAGTTTCTCTGTGCCATCCATATTGGCAGCAAGCATTATTGTAATGCGGTCCTTACTGCTTTTACCACCATGGCACTTTTCACCCTTTAAGCTCATAGTGCGATCAGGAAGACACTTGAAAAACAAGCCCGTTTCGTCCGCATTGAAGATATTTTTTGGGTCAAAGCCCTCTGTGAGTTGACTTAGCTTAGCACGCCATTCTGAACACACATCATCATCCACAGAGGCACTTTCCCCGCAAATTTTCCGAAAACTTATGTTATGTCGCTTTTTGAACCGATCAAACCAGCCATCACTCGCTTTAAATTCTGGAAAACCTAATTTTACAGCAAATGCTTTAGCCTTTTCCCTCATAAGTGCTCCGCCGACTGGTATGTTAGAATGACGACACTGCTCAAACCATTTTAACAGTGCTTTTTCTAAATTTGGATGCTCAGATTTTTTTTGTCTTTTTAATTTATTGTTTGACGAAAGGTTTAAATAAAACTCGCGTTTTTTTAAAATTGATGTTAAAGTTGATGGAGCTATTTTATATCTAGCTGCAACTTCAACTTTTTTTTCTCCACTCGATACTGCATTAATAATTTCTTGTTTTGTTTTTACGCACAATGTGTTGCAACTCCGCTTTGACATTTTTACTTAATGAACTGAAAATGCGCTACAAATTCAAGTTGAATAGAGCAAACCACTATGGTAAACACAAAATACATAACGGTAAATAATAATCATTTTACGGCGACATCATTTTTTTGTTTTTTTTACAATTACGAGTTAGAAGAAGTTTAAATGCAAAATTACGACGTTTTAGTAAGAAATTACGACTTATAAGACGTTTTGCCAAATTGACTTTGCAAAAAAATTACGACTTATTGAGGGGACCGAAATGCATGTATTTTATACGAGTTACCGCGATTTTTTCAAGGGACCGACCAATTATTACGAGTTAGTGAGATTTACGAGTTATCGGGATTGCGAGTTATCGGGATTCTACTGTACTGTAAATTATTCGCCGAGAAATCAATCTTTTTGAGTTTATTCCTAAAATATAAAAACTGTATTCAGAATCTTCGCGTGATATTTCTTGTATCAATTACCAAAATAACGAGGAGTAACAACACATTCTATATATTAAAACTTAACAAAAAATAGCAGCACGTCATTGACGTTGTTATTGTTGTAACCCGAAATATACCACCACGACCACTAGTTAAACTTTACAGAGGCCGAAAACAAATAATGTACAATTCGGTTTTAAGTTTAATAAATTTACTTTATTAAGACTTTGCTCTGGAGCATATTTTCTATGACTAAATTTAAATCTATCTTAAAAGTATTTAGGCACCAAAGTTCTTCGAACAAAAGATGCAGCGTTTGCACAAAATCCATTTCATCATCTTGCGCGATCGTATGATGTAAACAAAGAATTTCGTTGTGAAATTCCCTGCTACGATAAAAGCATTGATCTGTCATCAACAAGGGCAGATCAACAAAATCAATAAGATAAACAAAATTATTTCATCACACGATTTGCATGGAGGCAACACCCTTATTTACTTAAAATACAAAAGAGTAGTTTAAAGTGCCATGCAAAAGCTTCTGTATGATATCATAATGAAATATGCGCAAAACAATTATGGATAGTAATTATAAGCGATCAACCTATGTATTAATTGACATAGGCAGGTCGATTGGGTTGTCTATATGTGTTTCACATATAACTCACTCACATCGAATTGTATTCATATAAAATAGATATAATAGTTAATGTAAAGTAACACTACACACTTATTTTATACATATTATCTGTTATTTAAATTAAGTTATACAAAATTGTCTAAGAACACGAGCGCGAAGACAAAATAAACTTACCCTACACTTTAAATTAACCAAACAACACAATGAACAGAACACACATATTATTTTTGGGTAGAGTGCATACTAATATTGCAATAAACAAATTTAAATAACAATAACAACAATATATGATGATGATAACGAAAGCGAAAACAAAACAAAAACTACAGCCACGGTTCTTCTCTCACTTTGGACGACATGGGGTTTTTTTTACAAAATTTGTTAAAAATCGAATTGGCGCAAAAACGCGCAAAATGTTTTTGTTTATTATATTAGTACAGTTTCTAAGCTTTAAAAATATATAAATTTCAGAACACGAAGTTGACCGGTACCACTTTAAAACTCTACATACTTCTCAAGAATGGCTAAAATTTAGACCTCTTTTCCATAAATGATTAAAATTAGTTCTAACAGGTAAATGTCGACCGGCAACTGCTTTTTTGTTCGAAATTACCTGAAGTTGAAGGATCCATAATAATATTAGGCTTTTTTTATGGCAAAAATAGAAAAACTGGCACTTGAAAACACAAAAAATTCACTTTTTGTAAACACGCGAAAAAAATTACGAACTTTGAGACAAAGCAAAACTTGAATTAAGCAACATATGTTATCGATTCTTTTGCCTAGTGATGGAGAATTTTGTCTACAATAATCGGGTATAAAACATTAATCGGATATCCCAATTTTCATTCTTCAATTAATCTCCGCTTTGATGATCAAATACCCCAATGTGCGTCGTCGTTACCGCTTATAAGTAATTCCGTTGTATCTTAGGTGGGATTCCACCAGTGGTTGAATGTGGCCGTTTTTGTGAAAATTGGTTATTTCTTTGAAAGTTTTGGTAATTGACATTTTTCGATCTTATCGACTGGTCAACTTCCATTGGTTGACGAGGTATCGGCGGAAGATTTTGCCTATTATTAAACCCCGATTGAAAGTTTGGCCTCTGGTTTTGCTGTCTATATTGTTGTTGTCCATATTGTTGAGAAGGGAATGGTCGCTGTGAATTTTGGAAATGTGGCCTGGGTTGATATTTCCTGAAATGAGGTGGCATATGCATATGTGTATTGACGCGTAAATGATTGTGAGCATAGTTAGTTCGAAAGTTCATATTGTCAAGTTTCTGACACAAGTTAAGTGTCTGTGGCAGGGAAGTAGGTTCCCTAATACTCAGTAATCTGGGTAAGTCGCCGTTTAGGCCCCTTATAAATGTATCGAGAGCTTTTTCTCGATATGAATTTATCATGGCACATTTTGTCTCTTCGGATATCTCCAAACATGATACACCTTTTTGTAGAATTCGGTTATTCCCAAATTCTTCTGCGGTAGGGTTGTCATTTGGTACTCTAAAGTACCAATATCTCTCTTATCCGCGTAGTGCATCATTAGCACCTTTTTTATCTTACTCCAGTTAAGTGAGGTTCTGTAAGATTCCAAAGCGGTATCCGCTTCCCCAATGATTTTATGTCTAATTGTATGAAATATTGCATAATATTTTGGGGTGCCCCGTAAGGAGCTATAAATTTCAAGAATCAATTCGACGGATTTTCGCCATGAATTAAAATCACCATTTTTCCCTGAGAATTTTCCAAGGGAATTAACGAGGTCGGGGATTTTATCCACATCCCGTATCGACCCGCTTGGGAAACTATCGTCCGCACTTTGTGCCTCGAACTCCCTGAAAGGATTTAAAATTTCCTGCACTCTGGCAGTAATGATGTTTTCCAAGTCTCCTCGGTTTAGGGTAATGATATCATTACTCCTTGTCGTTGTAGCAGCAGTTGCTGTGGTTGTAGGCGTACTTGAAGTATTTGTTTTCTGTCATGTTTTAATGTTGGCTTAAACACTAAAATATAAAATTTTCAACTTACTTGGAGTTTGCAAAAAAAAATGCTTAAAACGATTTTTGAAAGCTAAATTTTTCTATCATGCACTTTTCTTTATAAATTTGGTTTATCTTTTCATTACTTGCAACCGTTAAATCTTTTCTTTTACACTGAAAATTTCATAAAAATTTTCTTTACAACAAATGTTTCCTTAATTTTTCAGCTTAAATATTTTTCTTTTCCACTGAAAATTTTTATAAATACTTTTCTTTATAACAATTTTTTCTTAATCTTTCAGCACTAAAAATTTCATAAATATTTTTCTTTATAACAATTTCTTTTACAAACTTTATATTATTTTTTTCTAGAAACTTTTTAAATTTTTTCTTTAATAACATTACTATGATTTATTTATTTTATTTTCTCTATTAAAATTTTTCAAAATAATACTTTTTTATAACATTTCTTTTTACTAAAACTTTTATGATTATTTATTTTCATCCACTTTTTATTTATAGATTAATTCACTTACACTATACTTAAGACTAGCCCAAACATCGGTGGGTTGTTAATTGTAGGTAGATGGGTGGAGTGTTGTTTATTCCTTTTCTCCTTTTCGGTACTCAGAAACACTCGCACTGCTGATCCCTTTAAAAACCGAAGTCAAGTGTTCAAAGTTTTTGTTTTTTCAAGTATTTTTGTTTTTTAAAAAATTTTCAAAAAAATTTTTTTATTTAACTTTACTTTTAATTTTTGTTTGAGTCACTTTTCACTTTTTGCCGATATTGGGTCCCTGCTTGGGCGCCAGTTAATTTATTTAATTGTTTTTTCCAATAAAAAAAATTATATTTTTTTATTATTTTTTATCCTTTATTGAAATTGTCGGTTTAACCGCTGAATAATTACTAACTAACAATAATTTTGTTTCTTAATATTTAACTTAACAAAAATGGTAAGGTGGTGCACGCGTCTGGTTCTATTTCTGCTGCATTTGCAGTCTGGTGTGAAATAATTTTGTAACCTGATAACTTATTTATATTTCGCTTTTGTTTTTTGGTGTGAACCAATTTTATAATTTGATACCTTTAATTCAGGTATTTTGCAGATTTTAATAAATTTTGTATGTGTTTATATATATATATATATATATATATATAATTTCAGAGTATATATATATATCTATATTTTGCCACTCTTCTATTATGGTCGATTTGAATTGCTTAATCGTATCAAATTGTCTTCCATTTTTTTATACAAATTAAGTTTTATTGTTTTATTTTTTGTAAAAATATATTTTTATTTATATTTCTTTCTGAAGTGTCAATCACATTGCTGTTTGACTTAAAACTAAAAACTGACTTAATTATTTTAAAAAGCAAGAATTATAATATAATTATTTGTTTATGTTGCATTACTCGTTGTGGGAAACAAAAATAAGGTTTCCGATTACGTTTTGCAAAAGTTCATATTGTAGACGAGACGTCAGCAAAAATATCCCGCGCGTGTAACTAGAAATAATTTTATATTCCTTAACGTTAGGGTGTCCCAACGTATATTAGGGTGTCTTAACTTACATTCGCAGAGAGAATGCCCCAAAGATTCTCAATGGGATTCAAATCAGGACTAATCGCAGGCCTTTGCAATACGGGTATATTTCGGGTCGTAAAAAAGCCTTTTGTTACTTTGGCCTCCAAACTCTACCAAAACATTGTCAAGCAAATTTATATACGACTGCGCGTCCATTTTTGATGATATAAAGCATATCGGAGTCTTTTCGTCATAGCTAAAAGCAGCCCAAACCATAAGCGTGCCACCTCCATGAACGCGCTTGTGGCAAGTCTGTCGTGGCTGACTCAAATCGCGCCAATATTTTTGGCAGTTGTCAGAACCGTCTAAATTGAATTTTGTTTCGTCACTAAAAATTACTTGTCGCCATTCCTCGTCCCAAATTTTTTACTTTACAGCAAATACTAGACGAGCACTCATATGCCGTTTAAGAAGGTTGGGCTTGGACACTCTGGATGTATACTTAACGTTTTTGTTTTCATTTAATATTTGAGCCACTCTTCCTCGAGTTACCATTAGATTCAAATGGGCCTTAATTTGTCCACAGCTCATCAGTTTGTTAATTGCCAGACGCCGAATTTCCCGCTTACATCTATCATTTATGATAGTCTTTCGTCCGATGCGTTTCGTAATGCCGTAGTTATTTGGATTTTTTTAAAAGTTTGTAATTGTTTTTCGGTGACGATTTATTCTAGAAGCTATTTCACCAACTTTTACACCAACTTGACTCAATTCCACGATGACACCTTGCTCCTTTTCCACGAGGCATTTTCGACTATAAATTAAGATAAAACTTTAACCGATGAACTTTTTATAAAAAAATGTCACTTACCCTTTCTTTTTAAACAATATTGTTCAATTCGATTTATGAAAAACTTAATTGTTTTCGCACAGCGCAGTCGAAAGACAACTAAAATTGATTTGCACATATAATTACACTGTCTAACAGCATTTTTGGAACAGAATAGCGACCCTATAATTCTGAAAGGGTATGTTGAGTAGATCATTTTTGTAGAACAAACTTATGGTCCAGCACGTCTGAGTATTTTTTTAACCCTCTAACTGGTCTCTGTATGGGTCAATTTGACCCTTTTTTCGAGAAAATCAAAAAATATCCTTTAAAAAAGGACATTTAAGGATTAAAATATTCTACGAAAATGTTTGCCGGAAAATTTCAGTGGGGGTCACCAAAGACACCATTGTTGTAAATAAAGCTCTTTACGATTAATTGGCAAAATTACACGCCAACTTCTATAAAAAAATTATAATTTTGTTTTAATAGTGGTTTATTATAGTATGTACATATATATTTTTTTGCTTCAAATTTTCGAGTAAAAGGGAATTGGGAAATAGCAGTAGCATGACAATGGATTAAAGATTAAACTTAATATGCTTTCCTGTATTTAGCTTGACGTGAATGTTTCGATGGGTCAAGGTTTTTGTACAAGCCCCATACGTATTCAGCAAGCATTACACTTTGGGATTCCCTTTGAATCTTTCTTCCAATACCTTTATATCCTGATGAAACCTTTCACCGTGTTCATCTGAAACCGCTCCAAGGTTTTCTTTAAAAAGATTAAGATGAGAGTGCAGAAAATGCAGCTTTAGTGACATCTTAACGCCAATATTGTTAAAACCGATTAGCATGCTTTCAATATTTTCTGCATAGTTTTGTGCTTTTGAGTTTCCAAGGAATTCTGATATAACCAGCTGCATAAAGTCAAATGCTGTATTTTGCATATCCGACAGATGGCGTATAATATCCACAAATAAAACAAAACCAATCTCTTAATTTGCATACAGAATCCGCCATGCTTATTTAAGCTTTAATTTTTCTCTTTGTTTATTTGATCTCGCCGGGGTCACCAAAATGTTTATATTAGTGGGGATTCAAGATTCAATCTAAGCGCATGAACTTGGACTGACACTAATTTTCGTGAGGGATTCCCTTCAAGCACTTGTTACTTGAAAGGAGGTATTTAAATGAACAGTCAAACGTATTAATTTGTTTTAACTGATAAAATTATTCTTTATTGCTTACTTATTTATATTAAAATTATGCTTAATTTCCTAAATTACACTGACTTATAATTTATGGCCTTTTAGCCAATAGGAAACAAGAATGCTTAAACTGAGTTACCATAATTGCAATTAATGGAATTTAATATTCATGGGACAATTTTAATTAACACGTGTAATCTGAACCACTTAATATTAAGGTGGCTCACACAATGAAGGTAAATATTAGGGTAACTCAATTACCACAAGTCTGAACATTCTCCCCCGCGTTGAACGGACGTTCAAAACCAAAAAAAAAAAATAAATAAAATTTTATTGTCAACTTAGGTTGATAAATGATAAAATTTTCAAATGCAGTGAATGTTGGTTTCTGATGAACAGTTGAATTCTCGTCTCCAGCTGCTAGACATCAATACTAAATTGGGAATGCTGGCGTGGCATTGGTAGAGGTGTCATCTCGTGTTCTTCGATGTGCGGTTGTTGTGTATTTCGATTCCATTTGCATTTTGACAGCAGAAAGATGATTGCAGTGCTGCTTAGGAAAAGTGCTAGATAGCCAATTGTGTAGCTGTGCGTCTGGTGAGACTTCAATTTATTGGGTAATTTAGCAATATCATGTTGTTCTAGTGACCTTTGTAGAGTTGTTAGGTCCTTAATGTTTTTGGCATATGCATCTTCCAAGGTTGTTGAGTTGACTTCTTTGTAGTTTATGGAACTAGTAGTGTTCTTTGGTAATATTAAGTCTGAGATTTTGCCAAGACTTGTGTATGAGGACCTCAATGTGCTCGATATGGTTTTTCTTCCGTTCATATTGACAAATTCGTGTTTTTGCATACATTCTGGATCAAGAGTCAGTAAAACAGAGCCTTTTAATGATATAGGAATGATTTCCCTGTTGCAGACAGCTGTGGCTCTTGTGGATGGTGATGAAGCATTTATCCATTGATTTCCTTTGCTGAGTGGTATTCATCGGATATTAGTTTTCTCTAGGATACAAGTTGGTGTCGTTTTGTTGTTGAATAAATTAATTTCGCATGTACAGACTTCCGAACCATAATTGTAACGGATTTGGACATTGGAGCAAAGAAACACGTCTTGTTCCATTGTGTCGCAGGCGCTTAACTCTGAATTTGTAAAAGGAACGTATTGCTCATGGGATGCAGATATGCCCAAAAACGTAGCACATGGTTTAATGGAGACCATTGTATTATTCATTATGTTGGGTACAGGAATCAAGTGAAACATCTGGAGTTTTTCACGTTCAATCAATGGTAAAGTAATTTTAAAAACAGCGTGTTGGTGAGTTAGTCTGCCTTTTACCCTCATGAGTTTGAATAATTGTAGCATTTTAGTTTTTTCTGTCACTGGAAGACGACTCATTGATGGTGGTGAATGGAGTGAGATATGATCAACTTCATTTTGTAACTGTTCTAAAGTCAGTAACCATGGACTGATTTGTCCATGATGTGTATCCATGAGAGTGTCAAGGATTGATGATTGTATGCCTTTTATGTTGTTTGCAACTAATGTTAACTCAAGAACAGCTGAATCAAATAGTTGATTAAGCTGCACTTGAAACAGCACATTTTCGATGTCATGTATATCATTTGAGAAGAATTTAATTTCCTGCTCCAATTGTTCAAATCTTGCCTTAGCTGTTATTTGATTCTGCCGGATGATATTAATTGTGGAATCAACGATTGATGTCTGATTCTTCAATAATTTCAGCAAATACGATTCATTTTCATTGACTTGTTTTATTGTTTCTGACATCTGTTCGGCGTATTCTGAATACAGTACGCCAAATAATGAATGGGCGATATTACCAACAATATCCAGTGCTCCTCTTTTAACTCGTAGTAGTCGGTTATCTAGTTCTAGTTCTCTCTCCATGTGCCGAAAGTGATCTATGATACCGAGACATGATGTGTTCGTTGTTATAAGCTTGCACACGTTTTCCAATGACCTTGTCCCATTGACAAGGATTGATGTTTCGGACCAATAAGACGCTAAATCATAGTATACGAATAAATTCCATTCAGTAGTTGAAATAGCGGCTGTTCCAATTTGCTCAAAATGGATTCCGACCCTTGATCCAAATTTCTTATTTTCGATTGGAGTTCCAAATGCCATTGGAAACAGCAACAGTATGATGAGTAATGCTAGATTGAGATGGGTTGACTGTGTTTTCTTCTTTTTAGTTTTGGGTTCTTCACTTGAGTCATGTTGGTTTATTGTTGTACGGTCATTATGATGATTGTTTGGAACCTCTTCTTGTTCGTTATTTCGACGGGTAATAGCGCTAGTCGATGTATTGGCGACTCTTACAATTCCGTCATCTCCAGGGTGAACTTGAACAACTTTTCCTAAAGGCCATTTCATAACGGGTAAATTGTCTTCTTTGATGATTACCATATCTCCTATTTTAAGGTTGGTGGACTGCGTTTTCCACTTGTTACGTTGCTGCAATTCGTTTAGGTATTCTATGGTCCACCGTTTCCAGAATTCTTGTTTTAAGCGAGATACAAGGTTCCAATGTGACAATGTTGAAGTCTTCATAGGTACTGCTCTGCTATCCACTGGTGATGTAAGTGCCTCGCCAATTAAAAAATGTCCAGGAGTTAATGACTCAATGTTGTCTGGATCATTTGATAAAGGTGTTAGTGGACGGGAGTTAAGAATTGCTTCAATTTCGACTATTACAGTTTCTAATTCTTCCTGTGTTAAATTTTCAGTTGCAACACTGCGTAGAAGGAGGTCCTTTGCAGATTTCACCGCTGCTTCTTATAATCCTTCAAAATGTGGTGCTCTTGGGGGAATAAAGTGAAACTGTATTCCTTTTGAGCTGGTTGAGGACATGATTGTTTCCTGTCCCCTTTTGGAGTAAATGCTTTCAGACAATTCTGACAGCTGGTTCCTGGCTCCTATGAAATTAGTAGCGTTGTCAGAGTAGATGTTCTGGCAACGACCTCGGCGACCAATGAATCTTTTTAAGGCGCCGATAAAAGCTTCAGTAGACAGGTCTGACACTAATTCGAGATGCACGGCCTTCGTAGCGAAACAACAAAAGACAGCCTTTGTTGGCCGTTTTCCTCTGATTTTGTAGTGGATCCAAAATGGACCGCAGTAGTCTACACCAGCGTTGATGAATGGTCGTGCAGGAGAAACCCGAGCTTGTGGGAGGTTTCCCATGATTTGTTGGCACAGTTGTGGTCGTGACCTGGTACATCTGTTGCATTTCTGAACTGTTGATCTTGCCATTATCTTTCCTTTTACTAGCCAAAATCGTTGTCTCATTATGTTCAGTAGCGCCTGAGGACCACAATGTTTATTTTCTTCATGAGTCATTATGAATAACAGCTTGACGAGAGGGTCGTTATGTGAGATCAACATGGGGTGTTTTGCATCATACTGTAACATGGCCGCCTCAAGTCGGCCCCCAACTCTTAGGATACGTCTTTCATCTAGGAATGGTGATAAGCTGCTGATGGAACTACTTTTGTCTACTCCGTTGTGGTTTTGGAGTTGTTTTAATTCTGCTGAGAAGTCAGAAGCCTGAATGGTTTGTATTATCAAGAATAGGGCATCATCGAGTTCAACTGGAGTTAATGATTTGCATATAGGCCGCTCTTGTTTTCTTATCCTCGAATTTTTGATGAATCTAAGGACATATTTGTATTCTTTGTAGAGTCTTAAAGAAATTCCTGTGGTGAATCGTATATACAAAATCATCGTTGACGATGGTGACTGCCGTGATTGGAGCTATCTTCCTTTTTTCACTGTCAGTGTCAGTTGGGATGTGTGGTTGTGATGAAAACGAGGGTGGCCACATTTCTTCTCTTCCGTGTAGGGATAGTGGCCCGTAAAACCATAAGTCACATGAAGCCAATTTTACTGCTGATAACCCCATGGATAATACGTCAGCTGGATTGTCCTTTGATCGAACATGGCGCCATTGGTTGGGCGAGGTTAGTGATTGAATTGTAGCTACTCGGTTAGCAACGAATGTATGAAAAGTTAAAGATTGTGCGTTTATCCAAGATAGAACAATTTCAGAATCAGTCCATAAGAATACTGGCTGATCCTTCATTTGGGTATCGATTTTTACCCTGTGTACTAATTGAGCAGCTATTACGGCTGCACATAATTCCAATCGAGGCAGCGTTTGTTGCTTTAATGGAGCAACCCGTGTTTTTGCGCATAATAATCGTGCAATAACTCTCCCATCTTTAAGCGTTGCACGGATGTATACCGCTGCACCAAATGCCTTTTCAGATGCATCCGCAAACACATGTAGTTGCGTCCTTACTGGAATGTCACCCTTGAAGATATGTCTTAAGATTTGTAGATTGTTTAAGCTATCCAATTCGGTTCTAAATGTATTCCAGTCTGTTTGAAGCTCCCTTGGTAATGGTTCATCCCAATCTAACTTTATTTGCCACAATTGTTGAATGAATATTTTTGCGACTAATCCAAGAGGATCATATAACCTTGCTAGATCCGACGTCGCTGAACGTTTTGATACAGTCTTTAGCGGGTTCATTTTTACCTTGACGCAAAAACGGTCCGTTTTAGGGAGCCATAGTAATCCTAACGTTTTCACAGTGTTAGCGTTGTTACTACTAAAATCTAAATCCACCTCCTGATCGCCTAATGGAATGTTCTTTAGCAGTTGTGGATGGTTTCCACACCATCTTTTGAGATTGAAGCCGTGTTTTTTTAGAATCATAATGAGTTCCTTTTGTGTTTCTATGGCTGTGTTAAGACTATCTGAACCTCCAAGGCCATCATCCACATAGAAATTATCTCTTAACAGTTGTGCTCCATATGGATAATTGACAATGTTCTCGTCGGCGATTCTTCGCAAGCATTGTGTGGCTAAATAGGGTGCTGCCCGGGTACCGTATGTGACTGTGTTGAGCTTGTAGTAGTTGATGGGTGAAGATGGATCCTTCCTCCATATAATAAGTTGAAATTGATGATTGTCGGGATGAATCAATATTTGTCTGTACATTTTTTCGATGTCAGTGGTAAAGACAAATTTCGGCAGGCGAAAACGAAGTAAAATTGAAAATAGCTCACTTTGAACAGTTGGGCCGTTAAACATTAAGTCATTAAGAGAGTGACCTGTGGAAGTTTTGGCTGATGCGTCGAACACTACTCGGAGTTTGGTTGTGGTGCTGTCAGGTTTTAATATGCAATGATGAGGAATGAAGTACTTGGGATCTAATAAGGTGTTGGAGTTGATTCTTTGCATGTGTCCAAGTTGTTCATATTCTTGCATTATTAGGTTTAGTGCCCAATTGTGTATTGCTGTTGCAGCTTCTTCAAAAAACTGCTCATTATCTCTTCGGTTGAGACTTAACGATTGTTTCACATAGGGATCTGTTCAAAAAATGAGGTAGGTACCCAGGAAAACTGATTAAATGATCCATTTGTCCAGGCAAGATGTCCCTCATCTTAGCTATCTCTCCTTCAAGCCTGTTATATTCTAAATTCAGTCTGTTGAACTCCTCCCTCAGGACCATTGTCTCGGATTGCTTAGCCTGGACATCAGAAATAGTGGGGTAAATATCATGACCATGGCTGCGATCTTTCTCAGCACTAGAAAAAACTTCACTTGAAGTATCTCCCATCTGCTGGTCATCTCGTGAGGGGGTCATGTTAGCTGGGCGAACCAAGAGGCTGATATCCTGACTATCGACGGTGGTTTAGAAACATCAAAGTTTAAGAGATCATCAACAGTTAATACTATTGGCTTTGCCAAGCGTTTTTTGAAGTTTTGAGTTTCCCCCACCAGCGGTAAGGGACTCTTGACACCTTATAAACGCCGTTTGAACACGCAACCAGAATCATCAAGACAACAGTCCATACAACAAGCACCAAATTAACTCTTTTTATATTTATATTAATTTTAGTAAAAATCACACCCGATATGACTGCTTAGTAGCTCAATTATGCTTGAATTTTTTCTTTTATTTTTTATTATTAATTTTAATAATATCACACCCGATTTGTAAGGCACAGCTGACTAGACGCGAGAACTCACTGTTTGGCCCGGCCGAACTTGCCGTTTTTACCTGTTTTGTATATGTTGGTGTATAATTTTACTAATTAAGCGTAAAGAGCTTTATTTACAACATTGGTGTCTTTGGTGACCCCCACTAAAATTTTCCGGCAAACATTTTCGTAGAATATTTTAATCCTTAAATGTCCTTTTTTAAAGGATATTTTTTGATTTTCTCGAAAAAAGGGTCAAATTGACCAATAAAGAGACCAGTTGGAGGGTTAAGATCTTCCACAAAAATATTCCTCATACAATTCCACAATACAACTCTGACCATAAGAATTCTCTCAGACATTAACTTACAACATTTTTTTCATATAGTATAATGCTCCCTTCGACCAAAAAATGAAAACTTTGACCCACTGTAAAAAAACTCAGACGTGCTGGACCATAAGTTTGTTCTACAAAAATGATCTACTCAACATACCTTTTCAGAATTATGGGGTCGCTATTCTGTTCCATTTAAAAAGTCTTAATTTGTTGGACAGTGTAATTATACTGAGGTATATACGGTATCGGACAAATCATTTGCAACTAGCATACAAATTTCATAATTTTATATAAAAAACATGTGGGGTATTTTTTTTTTAAATCCAATTTTATTTTGTAATAAATTAAACTTCATTAAACATTTTAATTAAAAAAAAAAATTAATATTTTGAATTTTTTGTAACATAAAATTAACATAGTCACTATTTAAGCAAGACAAAACAATTGCAACCAAAAAAAAATTCTTGTTTTACTTTTTTTCTTTAATATTTTGTAGCGAACCCCTTATTTTCAATAACAGCCTTGCATCGCCGTGGCATGGACTCTATTAAATGATTGATGGTATCCTGTGGTATACCATACCAAGCATCTTGGATCCGTTTAAAAAATTCATCGATACTTTGAATGTTATTTCTATCAATTCTTTGTTTTACTATTGACCAGAGGTTTTCAATTGGATTAAGATCCGGAGACTGAGGTGGCCATTGCATGACGTTAATACTTTGTTGCTCAAACCAAGCTTTTACCACCTTCGAGGTGTGTTTGAGATCGTTATCTTGTTGAAACGTCCAACGTAACGGCATTTCCCATTCAGCATACAGCAACATAACGCTCTCAAGAATGTTTTTGTAAACCCATTTATCCATTATTCCATTAATACGATGAAGTGGACCTAACCCATTGGAAGAAAAACATCCCCAGGCCATGACATGGCCACCTCAATGCTTGACCGTCCTTACGCAAAACTCTTTCTGAACTCATTTTCCTCTGGGTCATCGTACATGAGTTATACCATCACTGGCGATAATATTAAATTTTGATTCGTCACTGAAGAGCACGTTTTTCCACTGATTGGCTGTCCAGCTAATATGTTCTTAAGCAAATTGAAGTCGTTTCAATTGGTTACGCTTTGATATGAGGGGCTTTTTTGCAGGCCGATAAGCTAATAAACCAGCATCTTTGAGACGTCGGGAAATGGTTCTTGCGCTAACCTTCACGGATTTAGTTTTTTGAAAACGTAATAAAATTCAAGAAATTGATGATTTATGCACTTTATATTTAACAGAGAGTTCTTTTTGAGAAATCCCTTGGTCGAAATCGTCCACAATACGCTTCCGTAACTCTTTACCGAATTTATCTGGTGCCATTATTATGAATATTTCGAGACACTAAAAAAAATTGTGTTTCGTTTTAAATAATTTTGCAACTAATAAAAAATGTGACCTTCTACCAAGAAACTACGAATGTTATCAAAACAAAACAAAATATAACGGTTTTGATCATTAACAACAAAAATTTTAAGAGTTGCAATTGTTTTTTCGCGTCCAAATATTGACTACTTTTACATAATGCACCATAGAAATGCAAATACCGGATAACTGAACCCAAAATATGTATGAAGGTATTTGTTAAGTAACTAACTATAAACTATCAAAAAATAGTCTGAATAAATAGGGTCACACTTATATGGACCAAACATTAACTTTTGAATGTTAGTTGCAAATGATTTGTCCGATACTGTATATATATAATATGCAGAAATAATAAAAATGCTACATCATAACTTCTTGAGAGATTGTTCTATACCTTTCGACTTTATTTCGAGGCTTGGAAGAACCTCGTTGACTACTTCAGCTTTCACTAAAAGTCCCGAGTTTTTCAAATTTGATATTAAATGATGGTATATGCTGTATAAAACACCGCCAGGTTTTCTGGCTTTCTTGTATATATAATATATTTGCTATTTATTAGCAACACCATGAAATGTCACATTTAAGTTTTTTAAACGTACTTTTCCCACAAAAACAAAATTTTTCCTCGATATGGAAAAAATTTACGTAAGTTCTTTAATTTGTATGAAAATTTTCCTTACAAATAGTTCATCAGTTTCTAAGACCAAAAAAAATTTTACTTAAAAAAAAAGAATATTTTATTAAAATTTTTAAAATTTATCTGAACTAAGTTGCATGAACATTTTCCTTAGAAATAGTTCATCAGTTTCGAAGACCAAGAAAACTTTTACTTAAAAAAAGAATATTTTATTAAAATTTATCTAAACTAAGTTGTGTCAGGAGATGGCCAGAAATGAATTAATTATTTATTGAATAATGATTATATTTTATTAACAAAGGAAAAACAATATTATTTTAATTAATGTAATTAAGTATTAATAATTTATCGTTGATGTTCGCTACGTTGTTTGCTGCACGACGACTAAGACGAGACTGCTCTTTTTCTTGACTTTCTTCTATTCGTCAACGGATAGGGTTGCCAGATGACAGCTCGGCCAATCCTGCAACTAAATCGTCCTCGATTTTGGCTTCGTTTTCATCTTCGTCATCGGTTTCATTTATGTCCAGTTCGGGATAATCACCACACCATGGCTTAAGCTTTTCGGTTGACAAAACGGATTTAAATTTTCGGGAAGTAACCTGGAGACTGGGAATATCTTCCACCAGATAACGATCATTTCCAAGTTCATTCGTTACCATGTATGGACCACGATACTTCGGCTCTAACTTACGGGAATCACCAGTTGCGGCAGCTTCGTTTTCGACTACCACTAAGCTGTTTACTTCATATTTACGTGGTTTAGCGTGTTTCTTATCAAATCTGATCTTCCATTTTTCTCGCTGTCGTGCAATATTTTCTAAGGCTTGTTGATATTTTTCCTCTTTGAGGGCGTGGGTTCGAATCCCACTTCTGAAAATTGTCAGGAGATGGCCAGAAATGAATTAATTATTTATTGAATAATGATTATATTTTATTAACAAACGAAAAACAATATTATTTTAATTAATGTAATTAGGTATTAATAATTTATCGTTGATGTTCGCTACGTTGTTTGCTGCACGACGACTAAGACGAGACTGCTCTTTTTCTTGACTTTCATCTATTCGTCAACGGATAGGGTTGCCAGATGACAGTTGTAGGAAAATTTTTCTTAGAAATAGTTCATCAGTTTCTAAGACCAAGAAAAATTTTACTTAAAAAAAAGAATATTTTATTAAAATTTTTAAAATTTTATCTGAACTAAGTTGCATGAAAATTTTCCTTAGAAATAGTTCATCAGTTTCTTAGACCAAGAAAACTTTTACTTAAAAAAAGAATATTTTATTAAAATTTTTAAAATTTATCTAAACTAAGTTGTATGAAAATTTTTCTTAGAAATAGTTCATCAGTTACTAAGACCAAGAAAAATTTTACTTAAAAAAAGAATATTTTATTAAAATTTTAAAAATTTATCTGAACTAAGTTGCATGAAAATTTTCCTTAGAAATAGTTCATCAGTTTTTAAAATCAAGTAAATATTTATTTTTACATAGGAAAAAATTTATTACTTTTTGTTTTTAATTGTCTGAACTAGTTTTTAGCTTTAAAACTAGAAAATGGTATACTTAAAAACTGAATTGGGAAATGGCTTTCTAAAATTAAGTTAATTTTACTACTCGCGAACAAAAAATGAACACACATTAAGTTCAAGTACTTTCTCGATTTAAGTTAGACAAATTTTTTCAACTAAATGGGAGTAAATTATGTCCTAATTTTTTTTTTTTAACTAAATTTTATTTCATTGCATTTGAGTATGCAAATTTCTTAAAACTAAGATGTTTTTTCTTAAAATTAATACATTTTTACTTAATTTACTTGTTTTTTTCCTAAAATCAAGAAATATTACTTAGAAAAAACATGAACTATTTCTGAGTATATAAAATATTTCGTTTTTCCTCAAACTTAGGAATATTTATTCTTTTTAAGAAAATTTTTTTAAGTTTTAATAAAATTTTACTTTAATTGAGGACAATTTATAAACTATTTTGAAGGAAATTTTCGATTACATTTTAGTTCATGTCTTTTTTTGAAATTAATTAAACAAAATAAAATAAAAGTTAATGAAACAAAAAAAAAAAAACTTATTAATGCTGTATACATAAAATTGCAATAATATCAAAATTATTATTCATAAAAAACATTGTGTTTTGAAAAATGTATAGCATTTTTGTGTAGAAAGGAAGACACAAAAATTAAACATATGTGTGTATGTATAGTATGAATACCATGATGTCGAACATCAAGCTGAAGGCAATCCAAGACATTGATTAACATCATAAGTCTTGGTGGTGCCTTCAGGTAGGTTAACTTTAGCCTTAGGAACATTAGAATTCAATATGGGTATTTCCAGGATCGATAACGCGACATTCGTACGTCTTTAAATGAAAAAATAAATGGCAAAAATCCACATTTCCACAAATGTGTTTTTACGTCAGTAAAGCATTTTATCAAGACCATTTTTATTATAAAAGACAAGCTTTGGGAACTTGTCGTTTTCAAACAATTTTTGGAAAACATTGCATAGATAACGCGACAAAAAATGGAAGTCATTTGTGACTTCATATTGAAAAATTCAAAAGTGAGTGAAATATGGTCATTAATTTGTAAAAAAAATACTCTTAAACCATAATAAAACAATGTAGTTTTCCATTTATAAGTTATTATGATCTACAACTATTGTTTTATGTATTTATAAGTTTTGTTAGTGATTCGTAACGCGACATTGCTAACGTGACAAAATTTCCACCTAGTTTCTGAGAAGAATTTTTTCATCAAATTTTATTTGGAAAAACAAAAAATATTAATTCAAAAGTTACAAATGTGAAAATAATAATAATAATTAGGAATACATGTATAATAATCTAAAAAAGATTAGGAAATTACATTTTTTTGGGAATATGCTGTTTAAGCTACTTGTATTTTAAAATGCTCATCGCAAGAAACATGATGTATTTTCCTTATCCCTGGAACATTTGGCGACTGCTCCCATTTTTTTTTTAATATTGATGAAATCACAATTTCACCTTCCTCAACATACATAATACGAATTCCAGAAACATGGTTTTTGGCGCATTCGTAAAAATCAAAGGCATTATGAAGCAAGAGTTTTTTGGTTTTCGTCATTTGCCATACTTTTCTCTTCAATACGGCTCCAACCCCATCGACTGCACCCTTGCCATGCGACGATGCAAAATAGTTCCACTCAATTGTATCGCATTCAAATTCAGCTATAAAATTAGTTAAGCTATCAATTATGAACTTATTTTTAAACTGCGAACTACTTCCGTCTGAAAACAAAAAAATTTTTTCAAAACGTCCATGACTTTCTTTTAAGTATTTAACAATTTTTGTTAAAAATAAGAAAACTTCAGCCTTGCCATGATTCAAACTATTACTAATTACAGCCAGAGATTCTATTTTCATGGAAGTCCAAGCAACGCAAGTAAAAATTGATACTTGCTTGTAATTAAAATGCGCGCTTTGAATTTCATTTTGGAAGACCAATCTATAATTTTCAGCGAAGTCTATCTGCAATACGAGTTCTCCATGCTTTACATTTTCCTTCACCTCGTCGAAATATTTTTGTTGAGCTCGGTTAACATAGAAGTGCATTTTAAACTGTGGCAATCGCACGTTTATCGCATTGATCAGCTCTGACAATGGTGCAATAATATTTGCCAAGGAGATTCCATTTTCTACTCTACTCCAAAGTTGCCATTTAACATTTTCGTTTATAAGCCTTAAATAAACTAGTGGCACCAGCTCATAGCACACGTCATCAGTACATCTCTTGCAATCAGTGGTCATGCAAGTTTCATTTTCAATATTGCAACAAACTAATTGCAAAAATTTGACATGACTACTTGGAATTGTCGGAATTATTTTAGCACAAGCCTCTATTAAAAAAGAAAAATTTGCATGATACATGCATACGCACATGTTGTGGGGCGTTTTGCTTGACAACTTCACGTGTTTAGGTCGACAATTGTAAAAAGTTGTTTTGCTTATACTGCCAACTCGTTCTATTTTAAAGATTTCGAAAGCTTCTGTTATGGTCATTATCATAAAACGCTTTGAAAATATCTCTCCATTACAAATAAAAGTGTCTTTTTTGCATGCAGACTGGACGCTTATATCTTCACGAGAATAAAATTCTTTTACTTGCGCAAGATTTGTTTCAGGCGTAGATTCCATAACCTGGTTTTCTGGCGGAAAGTATTTCTTACAGAGCGCTTTTAAAAGTATAATTTTTTTATCCAGCGCCTGAGGTAAGGACTTTTCAACCTTTTTAAAAGCTTTTCCAAACGTCTGCTTACAGTTATAAGGATTAACGACGTCTTCTTGTTGCTTTGCATTGTTCTGAAGATTTTTCCTGTACTTTCGCTGCCTTAGACGATCTTTTTCCCGCTTACTTTCGAGAAGCTTCTTGTTTTTGTTCGCCAGTTCCTTCAATTTTGCGCGCCGTATTTCATTTTCATTGCAACATTTTTTAGGTACTTCTGGCGCTTGACGGGGTCTGATTTAATTTTTTCTAGATATCGTCGTGATGCTTCTTTGTTGTTAATTTTACCCATCTGCATAAAAAGTAAGCATAATATGTATATATAAGAAAAACAATACTTTTTTGTTCTAATATGTCCAACTTACGATGGGTAACGCGACAAACTTTTGATTGAAATTAAACCTTTCTTAAGAGCAAAAGCACAAAATTTTTTTTTTATTTAGGTTAAGCACAATTAACTTTGTTTGAATAATAATTTTCAACTACTTGCTTCGACTGAATGAACAGTACTAATAGAAAACAGTGTTATGGCATCGATAACGTGACACAGAAATAGCAGGGAAAAGAAACTCAAAAATTTACCGTTTGTCAATGCCTACTATGTGTCTGTTTCTATTTTCGTATTTGTTTATTGTTGGTACAAAAATTTTGAAAGAAGATTGCAATAATAAAACGTATATATAATAAATAACAACGAAAAGCAAAACCAGCAGTAAGAGTCACCAAAAATGAAAAATAAAATATTGTAAGTTTCTGTGCAAATTTTTCACAACAAAAACAAAAATATGCTGTAAACGCGTTATATTCTTTCAATTCAAATATTTATTTAACAATATAAAGGAAAAAAATGGCTGTTTAACAAATTTTAATTTTTTCGTCGTGGTTGACCTTTTTCTGGAAATACCCATATACGGAACCAGATAATTATTTTCACTTTGTGCAGCAATCTTCATAAGTTCTGCAATTTGCCACAGGCAGGAGTAAGATTGTCGTTCAGATACACTCTGGATTCAACATCAACAGCCATAACATCTTTTAGTTGAATAGTCGGTTTCTTGAAATATGCATTCATTAGCTCGTCTCTCGTATGGACATTGTTAATCATTCACTAAAACGGATTTTCCGCTATGAACATAGATACAGTGGTTTATATCTTTAATATCTATTTGTATGTTATAAAAGAAGAAAATAGCCAAGACAACATTTAACAGGTTCGGTAAACCAGATGGTAAGCCAGAGATAATAAAATCGCCACGATTAAGTTGTCTATGTAGCACATTTTCATCAACCTCAAGGCGTGAGATTTTAGCAGACATATTGGTTTCTACCGAATTGATTTTACCTTCACAATGATCAAGAGATAAAGACTCTTCTCATAGATGTGGATAAATCCATACGAACATTAGAAATAGACGTTTCAATAAGATTTTCCAACTCCTTTTTGTCAGTTCGCATTTCAGCAGCAAATAAAAGTTTTTATTAACTTCTCGTTTTACACTGTCCAACACCCATTGTCTTGAAAATTCACTGTTCAACAACTAGTGCCTTGTTGTCCAGTGTTAACTTACTTATACAGTAGATATCGGATATAAGAAACTCAAAAAAAGCCAGAGATTTCTTTCTTATATGCGATTTTTTCTTATATGGAATTATCGGATATAAGAAAGTGGTTTCTTATAAGCGTACGTACGCATATAAGAAATCTGTTTCTTATAAGCGTTTCTTATTCGAATATATTATCTAAAAGTAAAATGTTTAAATGAAAAGTAAAAAAACATGTTTTAAAGAAAAACATTTTATTAAACATAACAATTCAGTAATTCATTTTTAATTTTATAATTCATTTTTAATTCAGTATATAAAAAAACAAAATAACCAAAATAAAATCAGGGGCCAAATCACCGCATCCGTGTCGTATCGTAATTCTACTCGATAGTGCGATAGTTTTTTCACAGTATTAACGATGGTGAGCACACTTTTAATCGAAATAAAAAAAGTTAAGAAGCTTATTATTCTTTATTAAATTCTCTACTATATAGCCTTAAAAAGTTTAAGTTTACTCTTCTTTTATATTCTTATATATCCTTAAAAAACCTAGTTTTTTCCGCAAAACTGATATTTTTTTAACATCTCATACAAAAGAAGAACTACTTTATTTTGTAAAGATATATTTGGTCTGTGTAGAAGAAAATTTTATTAAGAATAATTCACTTTTTAATTTTTTCCATTTGGATAAAAATTGAGCTAACTATCGTCAATGCTATGAAAAAACTTTTGTACTATCGAGTAGAATTACGATACGACACGGATGCGGTGATTTGGCCCCAGTTCACAGTTTGACAAAACAATTCAGTATATAAAAAACTTGAATTTAAATAAACAAAAATAACAAAATAACAAAATTAAAATCAGTTCACAGTTTGACTTAAAATATTTGCATATGTTTCCATACATATAAATAATATTCTTTCAAACAGAATGAAAAAAGTCTTTTAATTTTCTTTGGACTAGTGACTTATCACGCTGATGAAATAAAACGTTTTCAATGTTAATAATATTATTATCATCAGAATCCATATACTGTTTTAAAACAAATAACGCCTTAATAGCTTCTTCTCTGCTTGGCTTAGATGTTGTCTCAGGTACTAGCTCTACTTCCTCTTCGTCATTATTGTGACCTTTTACTTCACTTATTATTTCAGTATCATTTAAGGTACCAAAGCAATCATGATTCTCCAAATCAGACATTTCTTTTAAAAAGGTATTGTATTCATCGTCCAAGATATTTTCAGTTATCTCAGGTTCATTAGATTCTTCTTCCTTGAAAACTCCAGCCTTTTTGAAGCAATTTTGTATCGTTTGTGGCGTTACAAGCCACCAACACCGTTTTACGATATACAACGCCCTCAAAACTGAAATGCTTTTTAAGAATTTGTCCATATAATCACCTTCTATTGCTAATATTTGTTCCCGAATTAGGCATTTTCTGTATTGGGCTTTAAAGGATTGAATAATACCTTGAAATAAGTTTAAATAAAACATAAAATTATCAACATTAAGTTGCGTTTCAATGTGAATTTAAAATTCTTTACATATCTACATACATACCTTGATCTAATGGTTGAATTACGCTTGTGGTACATGGTGGTAGAAATTTAATTTAATTGTTTTCTGGTGTGAAGTCAAGTTTGTGGCACGAAGCGTTACCAACCAGCAGCAAAATTCTTTTGTCCTTTTTTTTAAGTTTCTCATCTAGCTCTTTAATGATTTCACACCACATAGTGCTGGTCAGCCAAGCCTTTTTGTTAAATTTATATGAAATGGGAACGGTTTTTCCGCGAAAACACCTTGGTTGCTTAAATTTTCCGATTGAATAAACAAATTTATCGGAACCAGTTGCATTGCATATAAAAAGCAATGTTATTCGGTCTTTCGGTGTCTTGACCCCTCTAACTTGTTGACCTCCATAACCATAGGATCCATTTGGCAGTGCTTTATAGAAGAGGCCAGTTTCGTCTGCATTATAAATGTCATCTAACGCATATTTTTCCAATAATGGAGGCAAAATATATTCCCTGAAATTTGCGGCAGACTCAGTGTCGGCAGAAGCACCTTCGCCGTGGCGTTTTCTAAAATTTATATTCTCGCCTTTTTTCCACCTTTGAAGCCAACCAGGATTTGGTTTGAAGTCGGGGACGTCCAAATCTATAGCAAATTGTTGAGCCTTTTCCATAAGTGCTGGTCCAGTCACTAGTGCGCCCTCCTGCATCATTTGCTCGAACCACATTGACATTGCTTTGTTTAGAGCTTCAAATTTTGGTTTTCTGTCTCTCTTCTTGTCCACATTTTTCGATGCAAAATAATTGTTTTCTATATGTTTTGAATTTTTCATTATTTTTGATAACGTTGACACTCCAATATTATATTCTTTAGCAACTTCATTTCTTTGCTTGCCTTTTTGAATGTCTTTCAATATTTTAATTTTTGTTTTAATGGAAACTGTATTTCTTTTCTTTTTATCGTCCATTATCGTTTTGACAACATGTGTATATGTACATATGTTCATGAAATTCAGGGTTGCCTACACACTTGCACTGAATATGTAAACATATTCAGTGTGGCCAACAATCTTAAATACTTTCTTATATGAAACCTTTTTAAATACGTTTGTCAGCTTTGGTGTTTGACAAACATTTCTTATATCAGTGTTTTTCTTATACGGGATTTTCTTATATGAAGCAATTTTTACACTGAGAAGATGTAAAAAGGCTCGGTGTTTTTGCTAATCTTTCTTATATGCGATTTTTTCTTATATGAGATGTGCTTATATCCGATATCTACTGTATACTTAAAAACTGAATTGGGAAATGGCTTTCTAAAATTAAGTTAATTTTACTACTCGCGAACAAAAAATGAACACACATTAAGTTCAAGTACTTTCTCGATTTAAGTTAGACAAATTTTTTCAACTAAATGGGAGTAAATTATGTCCTTAATTTTTTTTTTTAACTAAATTTTATTTTATTGCATTTGAGTATGCAAATTTCTTAAAACTAAGATGTTTTTCTTAAAATTAATACATTTTTACTTAATTTACTTGTTTTTTTCCTAAAATCAAGAAATATTACTTAGAAAAAACATGAACTATTTCTGAGTATATAAAATATTTCGTTTTTCCTCAAACTTAGGAATATTTATTCTTTTTAAGAAAATTTTTTTAAGTTTTAATAAAATTTTACTTTAATTGAGGACAATTTATAAACTATTTTGAAGGAAATTTTCGATTACATTTTAGTTCATGTATTTTTTTGAAATTAATTAAACAAAATAAAATAAAAGTTAATGAAACAAAAAAAAAAAAACTTATTAATGCTGTATTCATTTCTACATAAAATTGCAATAATATCAAAATTATTATTCATAAAAAACATTGTGTTTTGAAAAATGTATAGCATTTTTGTGTAGAAAGGAAGACACAAAAATTAAACATATGTGTGTATGTATAGTATGAATACCATGATGTCGAACATCAAGCTGAAGGCAATGCAAGACATTGATTAACATCATAAGTCTTGGTGGTGCCTTCAGGTAGGTTAACTTTAGCCTTAGGAACATTAGAATTCAATATGGGTATTTCCAGGATCGATAACGCGACATTCGTACGTCTTTTAATGAAAAAATAAATGGCAAAAATCCACATTTCCACAAATGTGTTTTTACGTCAGTAAAGCATTTTATCAAGACCATTTTTATTATAAAAGACAAGCTTTGGGAACTTGTCGTTTTCAAACAATTTTTGGAAAACATTGCATAGATAACGCGACAAAAAATGGAAGTCATTTGTGACTTCATATTGAAAAATTCAAAAGTGAGTGAAATATGGTCATTAATTTGTAAAAAAAATACTCTTAAACCATAATAAAACAATGTAGTTTTCCATTTATAAGTTATTATGATCTACAACTATTGTTTTATGTATTTATAAGTTTTGTTAGTGATTCGTAACGCGACATTGCTAACGTGACAAAATTTCCACCTAGTTTCTGAGAAGAATTTTTTCATCAAATTTTATTTGGAAAAACAAAAAATATTAATTCAAAAGTTACAAATGTGAAAATAATAATAATAATTAGGAATACATGTATAATAATCTAAAAAAGATTAGGAAATTACATTTTTTTGGGAATATGCTGTTTAAGCTACTTGTATTTTAAAATGCTCATCGCAAGAAACATGATGTATTTTCCTTATCCCTGGAACATTTGGCGACTGCTCCCATTTTTTTTTTAATATTGATGAAATCACAATTTCACCTTCCTCAACATACATAATACGAATTCCAGAAACATGGTTTTTGGCGCATTCGTAAAAATCAAAGGCATTATGAAGCAAGAGTTTTTTGGTTTTCGTCATTTGCCATACTTTTCTCTTCAATACGGCTCCAACCCCATCGACTGCACCCTTGCCATGCGACGATGCAAAATAGTTCCACTCAATTGTATCGCATTCAAATTCAGCTATAAAATTAGTTAAGCTATCAATTATGAACTTATTTTTAAACTGCGAACTACTTCCGTCTGAAAACAAAAAAATTTTTTCAAAACGTCCATGACTTTCTTTTAAGTATTTAACAATTTTTGTTAAAAATAAGAAAACTTCAGCCTTGCCATGATTCAAACTATTACTAATTACAGCCAGAGATTCTATTTTCATGGAAGTCCAAGCAACGCAAGTAAAAATTGATACTTGCTTGTAATTAAAATGCGCGCTTTGAATTTCATTTTGGAAGACCAATCTATAATTTTCAGCGAAGTCTATCTGCAATACGAGTTCTCCATGCTTTACATTTTCCTTCACCTCGTCGAAATATTTTTGTTGAGCTCGGTTAACATAGAAGTGCATTTTAAACTGTGGCAATCGCACGTTTATCGCATTGATCAGCTCTGACAATGGTGCAATAATATTTGCCAAGGAGATTCCATTTTCTACTCTACTCCAAAGTTGCCATTTAACATTTTCGTTTATAAGCCTTAAATAAACTAGTGGCACCAGCTCATAGCACACGTCATCAGTACATCTCTTGCAATCAGTGGTCATGCAAGTTTCATTTTCAATATTGCAACAAACTAATTGCAAAAATTTGACATGACTACTTGGAATTGTCGGAATTATTTTAGCACAAGCCTCTATTAAAAAAGAAAAATTTGCATGATACATGCATACGCACATGTTGTGGGGCGTTTTGCAACATTTTTTAGGTACTTCTGGCGCTTGACGGGGTCTGATTTAATTTTTTCTAGATATCGTCGTGATGCTTCTTTATTGTTAATTTTACCCATCTGCATAAAAAGTAAGCATAATATGTATATATAAGAAAAACAATACTTTTTTGTTCTAATATGTCCAACTTACGATGGGTAACGCGACAAACTTTTGATTGAAATTAAACCTTTCTTAAGAGCAAAAGCACAAAAATTTTTTTTTTATTTAGGTTAAGCACAATTAACTTTGTTTGAATAATAATTTTCAACTACTTGCTTCGACTGAATGAACAGTACTAATAGAAAACAGTGTTTTGGCATCGATAACGTAACACAGAAATAGCAGGGGAAAGAAACTCAAAAATTTACCGTTTGTCAATGCCTACTATGTGTCTGTTTCTATTTTCGTATTTGTTTATTGTTGGTACAAAAATTTTGAAAGAAGATTGCAATAATAAAACGTTTATATAATAAATAACAACGAAAAGCAAAACCAGCAGTAAGAGTCACCAAAAATGAAAAATAAAATATTGTAAGTTTCTGTGCAAATTTTTCACAACAAAAACAAAAATATGCTGTAAACGCGTTATATTCTTTCAATTCAAATATTTATTTAACAATATAAAGGAAAAAAATGGCTGTTTAACAAATTTTAATTTTTTCGTCGTGGTTGACCTTTTTCTGGAAATACCCATATACGGAACCAGATAATTATTTTCACTTTGTGCAGCAATCTTCATAAGTTCTGCAATTTGCCACAGGCAGGAGTAAGATTGTCGTTCAGATACACTCTGGATTCAGCATCAACAGCCATAACATCTTTTAGTTGAATAGTCGGTTTCTTGAAATATGCATTCATTAGCTCGTCTCTCGTATGGACATTGTTAATCATTCACTAAAACGGATTTTCCGCTATGAACATAGATACAGTGGTTTATATCTTTAATATCTATTTGTATGTTATAAAAGAAGAAAATAGCCAAGACAACATTTAACAGGTTCGGTAAACCAGATGGTAAGCCAGAGATAATAAAATCGCCACGATTAAGTTGTCTATGTAGCACATTTTCATCAACCTCAAGGCGTGAGATTTTAGCAGACATATTGGTTTCTACCGAATTGATTTTACCTTCACAATGATCAAGAGATAAAGACTCTTCTCATAGATGTGGATAAATCCATACGAACATTAGAAATAGACGTTTCAATAAGATTTTCCAACTCCTTTTTGTCAGTTCGCATTTCAGCAGCAAATAAAAGTTTTTATTAACTTCTCGTTTTACACTGTCCAACACCCATTGTCTTGAAAATTCACTGTTCAACAACTAGTGCCTTGTTGTCCAGTGTTAACTTACTTATATGCAAATGCACAAGTTGAATGTATATGCAAAATTTATGAAAATGCACAAAAATTTAGTTTTAGTTTATTTTCACGGAAAGCCAATCTTTTATTTTTCTGAATTAACTTTGTTATTGTGAAATTATCATGATTTAGGTTGATTTTGTTTTTCTTGTTCAATTACTTCCAATAAGAAAAAACAAAATTTAGCCGACAGCACAAAAAAATGGTTTACTCTCTCATGAGTGATGCCAATTGTTTTTATTTATTTTTTATCTAAAAGCAGTTCTACAACAGAACATTGGGAACATTTTGGAAAATTTAAGGCTTTGAGGCCGCAAACCGCAAGTTTCTATGTCTTTTAGTTTTTTTACAAATCACCTGTAAAGATGAACATAATTAAACATTCTTCCAAACAATCGCTGAAGTATTGTTCTTCAACACTCTTAAATTCGTCTTCCATACACATTTTCTTACGTTAATTAAGATTTATTTTAACCTGAAATTAATTAAATAATAGTTAAATTAAATAATAATAAATAATAGATTCAATTCTATCGGCTTAAATCCAAAACATTGATAATTTGATAAGGAATAAAACAGCTCTAGTAATTTTGAAAACAAAATTAGCATAAACAGGTTTTTAACTGTTAGGAATATTTTTCATAGAGGCAACACTGCATAGTGAACATCGTACAAAGTACCAGAGAGTCGAAATACATCGCCAGATGATCAGGTTGAAGGAAGAGTTGCATAACCATGCGCAAAACACGGAAAAACAATGCGCTTTTTTTAAGCGCGTATTTCTCAATAACTTCTTTTCGGCGCAGAGGTCCATTTTCGTGGAGCAAGTCACATATGTAAGTTATGAGGTTTTGATTGAAACTCGTGATCTTGTGCTGCTCGTAATAACAACCGAACTTTATTTCATTCCATTTCTTTTTATACAAATTATTTTGCTTATTTTAACCTAATTTCAATATTTGTCTTGGGTGTCATTAGTAGTATTCACAGAATGTGCTAACTCCCCCCTTCTTAAGTGTCAGTGTCCCACTGATCAATTATTACAAACTTTTATGGATAATTAATTTTCAATTCAGGAAAATGTGATGGAGTTGGAAATTGTAAAGTTGCCTGGTGATTTTTGCACCTGGAATATAATTGAACAATAATTATTATTGAAAAGCCAATGAGAAGTAGGCAGAAGTTAGAGCTAATTGAAATTAAGCCCTTATATGAAAGGTTATTCAAATGTTCAATATTTTCGAGATGAAGTTGGTGAAGATATTGTAAATCTAATTTGATCTCTTTTTCTGTCAGGTTGCCTTTCAGTATTGGTGGAAGGATCTGAGAAGAAGTTGTTTGCCAGTTTGAATATTCCGTATTGCCAAGGGTTATTGTTTCATTAAAGAAATTGACGATAAAGGTGCCATTTAGAATTTGTGAGGTGTTTCCGTATGTAAAGTTCCCGATATAGTTTGTCAAAAATATTGTGCCGTCCGATATGAGTTCGATTATCGGCTGTTTGGTTATCTGGTATTCGCAGGTTGCATTTCCCCCATTAAGTATACTTACAATACAATGATTCGAATCCAGAATTTCTACTTGGTCCTTTTTACATATAGTTACTCCTTCGATTATTGAGCAGTCACCTTTAATTCCATATTTTTCCGTGTGAGATATGAGTAGATTAGTGAAGCTGAGATATATTCTTTTGTCATCCTTAATTGTTGAACGAAGGATTATTTTATTAAACAGGGTATTCTCCGTTTGTGGTAAAGAAATGATATATAAGAGAAGGGAATCTTTTATAACCATTGAAGGTTCAGCAAATTGAAGGCCTTGTAACTCATTTTTATATGGGAGTGTTTCCATCTGTGAGAGTATGTTCGCGATATCTCCTTTATTTAATATTTGTGAATGTACTATACCTTTTTTCGCTAACTGGCCAGCCATTACAATTTGGGCTATTTCGTCATTCATTAGGCCTAGTTTATTAAAGAGAGTTTGAGCGTGTCTGATGGTGTCATCTGTGTCCACTTCTGTGATTATTCTATTGTAGTCATCTACTAAATTATTGGTTGCTTTTATCAAATATTTGTTGATGGTATATTGTTTAATGTTGTTATTCACAATGGTATCTGTTTGGTTGATAATGTTGTCCCAATCAGTAGCATTAGGGTTACCTGCTATCCACTTCCAGGTGGACCCAATCCAGTTTATTGATCTCTTGCTTTTGGTGATGTGAAGTTGACCCAATAGATTCTCTATTTGTAGGCTCAATGTTCCGGTGTTTTTTGTTCTATAGTGCATCGTGGATTTGATGTCTGCAACGGCTTGTTCATATTCTCTTAAGTCGATTGTATGAATTATTTTGTAGTTCCCATTGCAAATTTTTCCGACACCTTGCTTTATATTTAACTAGAGGATGTTGTACTCGTAGACGTCTACGTTTGCCATTGTATAGTGTGTTGTGAGTCTGGAAAGAGATTTTAATTCTTAAGATGGGACTTGTGAATTCTTTTGTTATCAGTGGTTGTAATCGTAACAGCATTATCTTTTTTTACTGTTTGTTTTTCAAATAAAGATTTATCTTTTCCTTTAATTTGTTTGTTCCTTTTAAAGACTATATCTCTGGAATTATATTTTTTGGGTTTCTGTTTTTTTGAGGTAAATTTGTATTTTTTGATTCCAAGCTATTTCGTTTCTCATATCGTTATTAACTATTATTTTAAAATCTGCCAGGTTCTGGTAGTTGATTCTCTCTGTCCGACCAAAAAATATATCGGCGGGTTTCCTCTTAGTGACCGAATGTACAGTATTATTATATCTGTCTACCGATATGCTTATTAATTCTTTGATTGAGTAGTCTGGGTACTCTTCATGAAGGCATCTCAGTATTTCGATGACTGTGGAATGAACTCTTTCGATGGTACCATTAACTTCGCTTTTCTGTGGTGGCGCAAAATATGTTTCAATTCCCAATCCCTCGATATAATTCAATACTATTGGACTAATAAAGCTACCTTCGTTATCCATTACTATTTTCCTGGGTGCGGAAAAGAAATGAAACAGCTTTATCATCATGTCTCGAATGTGTAAAACAGACTTATTTTTAATGTGAAAGAATTTTGCATATTTGGAGAATTTATCGACGCATGTGATAAACTTCTCCTTTTGTATTTCTATCGATGTGCAGAATTTCGGCAGGGTATGATGGAATAGGGGTTGGTTGTAATTCTGGTTTCGGAGGATGTCTATCATACTTATTCTTGTTGCATGTTTCACAAGTATTGATTTCAGGTGGTAGCCTTGAGAGTGCGTCGGCAACGACATTCGTCTTTCCAGGTTTATAGATCAGTTTGTAGTTGTATTCCTCTATTCTGGCCTTCCACCTCTTGAGTTTTGCATTATTATTGGCGTTACTTAATGCGAAGGTTAGTGGCTGGTGATCAGTTAATATCTTAATTTCTCGAGCTCCGTATAAGTAGGAGCGAAGCTTGTCCAGGGACCATATGATTGCCAACATCTCTTTTTCGATAGTAGAATAGTCTTCTTCCGTTTTGTTAAGAGATCTTGAGAGGTAAGTAATTGGTCGGTCTTTACCAAGTTCACCTTGGGAAAGGACGGCACCTATTGCGTAATAGGAGGCATCGGTTGTTAGAATAAATGGTTTAATGAAATCTGGGAAAACTAATATTTCCGATGAAGCTAAAAGCTCTTTTAAACCATTGAATGACTTTAGGGCTTCATTTTCCAGTGTAATAGCGATCCGTTTGGATTGATTGGCCTTAATTTGTGCATTTGAACCTCTCGTCAGATTTGTTAAGGGTTTTGCCACTGCAGCGAAATCTCTTATAAATCTTCTGTAAAAAGAGGCTAGTCCCAGAAAACTTTTCAGGTCTTTCAAATTCTTTGGTGGCGAAATATGTTGTATTGCAGCGACCTTAGAAGGATCGGGTTGTATGCCATTTTGTGACACAACGTGTCCCAGGAATTCTACATTTGTCCTGAGAAATTTTGATTTGTCCAAATTTATTTTTAAATTGGCTTCGTTTAATAGGGAATATACTCTCCTAAGGTTTCTGATATGGTCGTCTTTATTCTTGCCAAACACAATAATATCGTCTATGTAAACATAGCAAGCTTTTCCGAGAAGCTGATGTAACACGTCGTTCATCATTCGTTGAAATATGGCTGGTGCATTTCTTAAACCAAAAGGCAGCCGTAGAAATTCAAACTTGCCGTTAGGTGTCGAAAAGGCTGTTTTCTCTATATCTTTGCCCCTCATTCTGATTTGATGAAATCCAGATGTTAAGTCCAAAGTAGTAATGTAGGTACATTCCCCTAGATTAGAGAGTGTATTATTAATGTCAGGGATTGGGTACGCATCTGGAATAGTTACTGCGTTCAGCCGTTTAAAATCTTTAACCACTCTGTATTGTTTCTCCCCATTTGGCTTAGGTTTTTTTCCGACTACCCATAAGAGTGAATTATATGGGCTCTTTGATCGCTTTATTATGCCATCTTCGAACATTTGGTTGACTTGTTTCTCTATTTCAACTCTAAGGTGATTTGGGTAAGGGTATTGTTTAGTATAAATTGGCTCATCTGTAGATGTTCTTATTTCTGCTCGAACTGAAGTTTCAATTAATCCGCTTCCAGAGATTGGACCAAAAAGTGTACTGTATTCGTTTAACAGATCTTGCAAATCTTTGTCAAGATTTTGGGTTGAATCGATATTATTTTCTTGTTTAGATATTCTATTTTTAAGAGGAATTTTAGCTCCGTTTTTCAGCTGTAAGGTGTTATCTTTCCGGTTTATTATGGCTTCAAGTTCTCTCAGGGTATCATCGCCTATAATACCATCAAATGAGCGGAGTCCAGGGAGGACAAAGAAAACAAGGTAATTGTCTATATTTAGGCTTTGAAAAAATTTTCCACGAACTTTACGTGAGATAAGTATTTCGCCGGCAGCTGAATGAATTTTAAATGGTGAGTTTACGGGTTTCGAATTAAATGATATTTTTTCCAAAATAAAATTTTTGTTAGCACCGGTATCTACGAGAAATTTTAAGATTTTACCATTTTTTAGGCGTAGCTCTAGGTATGGTATGCTAGAGAGGCCTCTGTCATAAAATTTAATTCATCATGTTCATATTCCAGGTTGGGTTCATCATAACCTTCTTCATCGTCTTGGTAACTTTGTAGTGAGTCTTGTTCGACGTCCTCTGTGTTAAAGAGACGTTGTTGTTTTTGAGGGATATTTGAAGAATTATTACTTGAGTCTGGCAAGAGAGATTTTTGTGGTCGGTTCATGTAGTTAATATGACGCGTTCTTACGGAAGGATCGACTTCCATTGGTACGGGTGGCTTTGCCTGAGTGGGCCTTGGCGGTGGGTTATTCTGTGCGTATTGTTGATCCTGTCTTATTGGAATCGGTGCATTATAAATGCGAACTTGTTCAGCTGTACTAAGGTTCCTATACTGAGTTCCAGATCTACTCCGATTCATCTGGCTATGTACTTGATTAATAGGTGCAATAATAGTATTGTATCTACTATTGCGTGGGTGAATAGAGGTATTTCTTTAGTTCAAATTTTGGAACTCGAGGCAAGAGGTATATGCCTCCGGGAGTGTTGCTGGTTTCTGAATAGCCAACATTCTCGATATATCACCGTTTACCCCCCGGATAAATACGTCTAAAGCTCTATTTCTGTGACTCGAGATTAAAGCTTCCACTGTTTCAGCCGAATAATTATCCGATTTAATTTTATTTATGATCAGCGATAATTGGTGATTAATTCTTGCATAAAATTCGTCAACCGTATTATTGCGCTGCGACATAACACTCAGTTCGTACTCTAGGGTTCTCACATCTCGTTTATCCGTATAATGCAAGGACAAACAATTTTTATTCTCTCCCAACTCTCATCGAATATGTTGTAAGATATTAAGGCCGCATCGGCGGGACCTCTCACTTTATATCGTATATGTTGTAGAATTGCCCTAAAAATTGGTTTATCCCTTACTATTTCATAATCCCTCAATATGGATTCTACTCTGTGAATCAAAGAAATATACTGGACGGGGTTACCATCAAAGACCTGTAAATCTCTTACACAATCGGGAAGTTTCCGTATTTCGACCAGATCTGCTTCGGTCCTCGGAACAGGGAGTGTTGCATCCCTAGTAGGGGAAGGATTAAGTTTTCTCTCCAAGGTAGCTATTCTGCCGGTGAGAAGCTTCACTTGTTCAATTTGTGAATTAAGGGCACCGGTAAGCTGCGTTATTGCATCTTGAATTCGTTCCATTTTAAATCAAAAAAAAAAAAAATTTCGTATAGAAAAGTGTTTGTAAATTTCCTTTTGCTAGAATCCAAAAAGGGTGCTAGATTGTCGAACCAATGATTTGTTCACAAAACGAAATCCTTTATATGATCTTTCGAATATTTCCACTTCGATAAAAAAAAATTATTTTCCTCAAAAAAATAATATACTGTTTTGTGTAGGAAGGTGTTTGTGTAGCTTGTAAAAAAAAAAGGTATTGTGTAGTTTGTAAAAAAGGTGTTAGATTGTTTAACCAATGATATGTTCTCTATACGGAAATCTTTACATAAAGTATTTTAATTTTCATTATTATTATTTTTTTTTTTTTAAATAAGAAAACAATTTGTTTCCTTCTAAAAAAAATTATAATTTTCACTTTCTTACTTCTATAAAATTTTCACGATAGGAATTTAGTTTTAATTTAAAACTTTTGTAGTTTTTATTTTCTATTATTAAAAAAAAACAATTCGTTTTTTTAAAAAGGTTTATAATTTCCACTTTCTTAATTCTATAAAATTTTCACGAAAGGCATTTAGTTTTATGTGATTTAATTTAAAATTTATTGTAGTTTTTCTTTTCCATATAACTTTAATATTGACTTACAAAATAATAGTTTAAATGAAGATCCACATCCTCTGGAGAGTCCGCTTTGTCCTTTTTGAGGGTCTTAGCCGTCTACTAGGGTACGGATATTCGTCACTTGATGTAGTTTCCTCTTTTTTTCTTCCTTCTAGGATCGGTGGTGCGCACAGTGGGAGAAATGGCCAATCTAGCGGAGATTTATTAATAACTTCTGAAAAAAGCTGATATTATTATGCGGACAATTTTTTAATATCGATTAAAATATAATAAATAAAAATCAATAAAAGCAAAGTATTTTTTATTTTTTTTTTTTTTTAATTCTCATATAAAATTGCTATTCAGTATCTGATGAGCTATCATCTGACATGGTATTTTCTTCAACGGCATTAGAAAGAAGACTGATAACGTCATTATCTAATAGCTCATTTTTTTTAGAAGAGGGTTCTGAACTTTTCGACAACATGGTAATAAAAGGATCTGAAGAAATAAAAAGTGTATGTACCAAGTCTTCCATTGTGTTTTTACGTGAATTTTTCCGAGTGTGATGTAAGCGAAATTTTCTTAGGTCTTTATTTTTGGCTTCGAGAGCTTCATCTGACATCATGCCTATTGGAAGCGAAACATGTTTTATAATATCTGCACCGTGTATTAAAATTTTATGAACAGATGAGGGCATATAAAACCATGGATACAAATCAACAAAAATAGTTGCTGTTTGGTATGCATACAGCTGAAACGCGTCCGTATTAATTTCATATCCAGAAGCCATTGTGCGTAAAATAACACTGAAACGATAAATTAGTATGTAGCTTACACTAGTTATTTGAGCAGCCAGTTTCGGCTGTTGAAAAAATTTTCTGGCTGTGTTGCCGTTATTAGTTGTACCGGATCCAGGCACTGGAATATCGACCAGTATTGCCATCTAAGAAAGGATCTTAGATTGTTTTGTATCTCAGTTTTCTTTTTATCAACAATCGTCTTATCACAACTACGAACCTGCCATTTTTGAATTGGAATTCTGTACGCGATATGAAGAATACATTCAAAGAAGCGAATCCACGCATGTAAAGTTGATAATGCACATTCATATAAATTTTCTTTGCACGTAAAATTTTTAATTACTTCTAACTTGTTCATTTCTTTTGGTGATATATCACAGATTCCACATTTTATAGATGATGATTCTGCCACAACACTAAATACTTTCCCATCTATCATGGTCATATGAAACTGATGACGAACTTCATAATTTTCAAGTTTCGTTGGCTGTATTTTGGCTATTTGACTCTTGAAATTATTTACTTCATCATGGATCAAATCTGCTGATTCCTTTTGACAAAGTAATTTTAATGGCCTGCAATAACGAGTGGATGAAGGTTTCATATTTTTTCAAAGTATGGTTGATTCAAGAACTATTTGTAATGGAACCAAGCACACCGCAAACATATGTTGGTCGATCATGCAAGTGTCAACATTGTTAAAATTTTGTCGATATGTTGCACTACTAACATCACATCCCCATTTGTAAATGGCAGTTATATTGTAAAGGCACCTCGAAAGATTGATCCGTAACTTGTAACCCATTAGGATAGCATAGTTTTTTCGCAGATCGCAGAACATCATATGTGGGAAATATAAATTAGTTTTCTTGTTGGGATATTTATTTATAATATTTTATTTATTTTATTTCTTTTGTTACCTCGCTATGCGAGTTTGAGTAGTGAATTACAACTAACTCCTAACAAAGAATTCTACAACTTTTAATATGAAAAAACTGCTTATTAGCCTAAACAGAAATCGTATTTCATATGAACAGAAATAATTAAATGACAAAACTGCTTATTAGCCCAAACGGAAATCGTATTTCATATTAACAGAAATAATTAAAGAATAAAAATGCAAGGTAGCAATATTCTGAGTGCGCGTGTAGCGATTGCATTTTATGTGAACAAGTAAAAGTGCAAGGTAGCGTCTACGTTTGGAATGGTTTTCCTATAATGTTGCAACGCGTACCTTAACTGTCCCCCCCTTTAAGCATCAGACGTCCTCGTCTGATCATAACTGCGAAGGACATTGGTAATTTCAACTTTGCGTTGCCTTTTGGCGACAATGTATGTGATACAAATTACCAATATTAGGACAAAAAGAGAGCCTGAGATATACCATGTTCCCCTTACCCTTAAGTGCAGGTGAGATATATGGTTTAAATTTTTTATATTCAAATCATGAAGGTACTGTAGTGATAGGATGGAAGTATGATCTGTCAGGTTTACGGTGTGAGCCATTGGGATTTCGGGGCTTTTGAAAGCAATTTTTCGTAGGTTTCTGAATGTTGTCGAATTGACAGTCAGAACGGTGTCAAACGTTATCAGATAAGTACCCTTTTGAAGAGTTTTTGTTTCGTTCTCATAAACCATTTTGGAGGGTTGGTCATTAATGAGTACGATGCCATCGTCGATTTCCTCTAGAGGTGGCACATCGTGCGCGGAATGTGTGCTACAAGCAGCTGTGTTATTGTTCAATAGATTACTGAGGCACAAACTGTTCTTGTGGCCAGAAATTTCGCAAAATGAAGTTGTAGATTTCTTTTTACATTTTTCCAACATTATGTACTTATAACCACATTTTGCTACATCTTTAACTTCTAGGGATAATATTACATTATTGTGAACAACTGGAAAGATTAATTTTTTTCTACAAACTAGTACAATTTTGGGAAATTTAATTAAAAATGTTATAATATTTTTGCTTTGCAAAATTTTTAACTTTGAATTTAATATTATTTCGCTTACGCTAATGTTCAAGTTTATTTCGGATTTTAGGATAAAATTTATTTCTGAGCTATCTAACAAAACAGGATTAATCATTTGTATTTTCCCCAAAGTTATGGACAAGGCTAAATTATCCAGTTCCCTAATTATTATCCTATTTCTCTCGCTTAGAAGGCTATATAGATAACCTGAATCGATTTCAGTAGCTTTATTTCCCTTTATAAGTGTGTTAACGGTTGCGGTTAAATTATTTATCTGATACTGCATTTCGGTGTTTATGATTATCTGTGCATTACTTGATGTAACTAGCTCATCTTGTTGGTTACGCATTTCGGTGAAATCATCATAGTCTGGCGTGCCAGCTATGTACTTTAGCGCGGTTCCGAGAATGTTAATGCTGCGTGCGTGTCTGTGGTGTATGCGAAGAGATTCTATTGTTCTCTCCATTTGATCCGCATCTGATTCCAGTAGTTTCCTCATGTGCGTTTTCGGCAGTAGGGCTGTTAGGTTTCTGGTTTCCTCCACTATAGTTGTAAAATTCGTTAAGTTTGTTACATGGGCCATAATTCCGTAACCTTCAAAAATTGCGACGTTGCCATCCGTCACTGGGATATATTGTGAGGAAGTGTAATCCAAGATGGTAGCATAGCTGGTGGAAACAATTACGGCAAATGTCAGGGTGCTGTAAAGAGGAAACGAATGTTATCCTTATGCACGATTTTATTGTCAATCTTTACGGTTGTACCAAGATCCTGCTGAACTATTTTCTCTGTAAACCTTTTATTAAATTTATTTCCTAGACGCTTATTGATCTTCACGTAAACTTTTTCCCCAGGATTGTATGTTTTGGATATAGTTTTTCTATTGTGATAACTTAGATCGGACTTCTGTTTAGCCAGAATTTTATTCCGAATTTTTTCCCTCAGATCAGCTGGTATAGATTGAACTACATCAATTGGTCTAAGTTCGGTGGTAGAGTGGATAGACCTATTATATCTCGCGGTGGCCATAAGAACCAATTCGGTGGTGTCCTCAAAAACGCATTCTAGTTTTAAGCACCTGGCGATTTCGGTAAGTGTTCCGTGGAACCTTTCTACCTGGCCGTTGGAAGAGCTGTGCATTGGTGGGGTTGTATAAATCTCGGCACCGAAACTATTCTTCACTAAAGATTTGATGGTTTGTGAGTTTAATGACTTTTCGTTATCGCAGATTATTGTTTTCGTTTCCTTGTAAAAATTCAAAACTTCCATGAGGACCGGTTTAATATCTATTATGGCTCTAGAGGCTATGGGCTTCACTATTGCAAATTTCGAAAATTTATCTATGCAAGTTAAGAAAAATTTCCTGTCCGTGTTATAGATGTCAATGTGGAGTATCTCTCCCGGAAAAGAGGGAATAGGGGTTTCGCCGATTTCCTGCTTCCGTGGGTGTCTTTGATACTTTGCTACATGACAAATCTTGCAGTTCCCCGTAATCTCGTTGAGCCTTTTCCTAATGTCGGGGAAGTAATAGTCCCGAAGGACTTGTTTAGTATTTTCCGATACTGAACGATGTGCCCTGTTATGCTCATTTGTCAAAATTTCGATCTGATCATTAGGATTGAAAATATCCGTCACGAATTTATCAGCGTATCGGAATTTTACAGATGGGCAGTTTGTTGTAAGTGAATGCTGAATCTGGGCCAGCGTATGTAAATCGCAATGAATTGCGTTGACTACCTGTGGGTTTACACAGTCTTTTATCACGTCCAAGAGACCCTCAATTTTGTCATATGTTATATGATGTCGAATACGGTCTTTGAAAACAATTTTGGTCTCTTTCTTATATTCGGTACCACGGGTAAGTATAATTTGATTTCTGAAACAATTTATCGGATTTTCCACAGCGGGGATGATTTCAGTAAGCGAAATTTCGCTTCCGCAGGCTTGGAGTGAAGTGTTGGATCCAGAGTTCTCGATCATGTGCACGAATTGTCTGGAAAGAGCATCGGCAACTACATTGTCTTTTCCAGGTTTGTAGAAAAAATTTGGAGAGTATTCCTCGATGAAGGCTCTCCATCGTTTTAATTTCGAGTTTGGGTTCTTGTCAGAAATCGAATACGTGAGGGGTTGGTGGTCAGTAAATATGTTGAGCTTATTCACTCCATATAGATAGTGTCTGAGATTTTTCAAAGCCCACACGATTGCCAGGAGTTCACGTTCGTTTGTGGCGTAGTTCTCCTCAGTAGGAGACAGAGTCCGTGATATCATTGTGATAGGACGTCCATTCTGTGAGAGGACAGCTCCGATAGCATGGGAAGAAGCGTCCGTCGTGAGGTCAAATGGCTCCTCAAAATTCGGGTATAAGAGAAGGACATCCTCGGAGGATAGAATTTTCTTAATCTTCTCGAAAGAATCTATGGCGTCCTTATCTAAGCATATTTCGATATGCTTTGAAAGTTTAGTACCGACATGCCCATTTTCGCCACGTAAAAATCTAGTAAGGGGTTTTGTAATAGCCGCGTAATCTTTGACAAATCTTCTATAATATCCTGCTAGTCCCAGAAATGACCTCAGGGCTCTAAGCGTATTAGGGACCTTGTATTTAACGATGGCCTCTATCTTCTTCGGACAGGTTTTTATTCCATCGGTTGAAACGACGAATCCCAAATATTCTACAGAAGTTTTAAAAAACTTTGACTTTTCTAATGATACTCTCATGTTAGCGTGGTAAAGTTTCCTCAGTATCCTATCGATATCATCAATATGTTTCTGCTCAGAGTCAGAAAATATTATGATATCGTCGATGTAAACGTGACAGGACCTCCCTATTTCTTCACGCAAAATATCATCTATAGCCCTTTGGAAAATGCTTGGCGCATTCCTCAGGCCAAATGGCAATCGACAAAATTCGTATTTCCCGTTATTGACGCTAAAAGCGGTTTTCTCGCGATCGCGCTCTATCAAATTTATTTGATGAAAACCACTTTTCAAGTCTAAGGTTGTGAAAAATCTAGATTTTCCGAGATTTGATAAGATGAAAGACGGATCAGGTATCGGATATTTATCCGGAATGGTCCTGGCGTTAAGCTTCGTAAAGTCAACCACCAGACGTTTATTGGGTTTGCCATGCTCATCCGAACCCTTTTTGTCAACAACCCAAACCGGACTATTGTAAGGAGATCGAGATGGTCTTATTATACCGTTCCTCAAAAGTTCCCTTACTTCCTTATTTATGAAATCTAACATCAAAACGGGATATGATTGATACCTTGAATATATTGGCTCCTGATCTTTGGTTCTAATTGTAGCATAGACTTTGGTGTTGTACGGTAAGGCCTCATTTGGGTTAGCAAAAACGCCCGAGTTTTCACTAATTTTCTTGAAAAAAATCTCCTCAACACCCTTTGGGATACAGACGTCGTTCACTAATGAATTGACCGCGTTCAACTCGAGGTATTTCAGTTTTTCCCGTCCACCATCAAAGAAAATAATATCGCGCTCAGTATCAATAATCCCTTTAATGCTCTTTATGAAACTAAACCCGATAATCCCATCAAATAAAGACAAATTTGGCAGAATAAAAAAAGTTTCCGTTCTATCAAACACATTTATTAATGTCTTCTGATTGATTATTTCAGCTCCGTGAATTGATTTTACTAGAAAAGGGGTTTCCAGTTCTCTGACATTCCTCAGTCCAATATTGTCCCTAATATAACTTCGAGAAGCCCCCGTGTCAATCAGAAGTTTTATATTTCTACCATTTATCATTCTCTCAATATAGGGGAGTACCGACCCTCCTCTAAAAAATTAATTTCATCTTCAAATTCCGGATCGGTATATGTCTGGTCCCCTGAAGGATCTTGATAGGTTAGGACATCCCGGTCCTCTTGATAGTCATAGGTCTCCGCAAAAGACTCATCTTGCGGGACCTCATGCCCAAGATGGTTGATCCTCTGGATTTTTCTAGGCACTTGTCTATCGGATGTTATATCCCTCTTCTGCGCCTGAAAATTATTACTCCGTACAGTGCGCATGCTCACATCAGCATCTATTGGCTGTGAAATCTGAGGAGCGTCGAAACCCTGTTGGTGTGGGTTCTGATTAGTATTCTGAATGAAACCGTGAAGGTTTGGGTGAGATGGGAAATTAGAATTTGCGGTATGGTGCCGCTGCGACTGGTTGTGCGGTTGTTGGGTGCGATTCTGATAGACCGGCACATTTTGTTGCCCAAAATGACCCTGGGAAGGCTGTGGCTGAGTCTGCCGTTGACCGAAATGGTTTTGCCTCGTTCTTTGCTGGCCTTGTCCAGGAGATAGTTGAACTACGGGATTTTGTAATGCTCTACTAAGTCCATGATTATAAATGGCAGCAAAGTGATATCGATTCTGGTTAGTCTCAAGCTCCTGGGCTAGAGCCAACGCAGTTGGTAAGTCCGAAGGCTTACAAGAAAATAATGTATCGCATAACGGTCTCTTAAGCCCAGAGATAAAAACCCGCAATGCGTCATCCCGATATTTTTGATTAAACGACTTAATCAAAGGATCATCCCCCTCATGAGACATTATGATCTTATTGACAATAGCGGTCAGTTTACGTTCTACCTCATCGTAGAATTGAATTATCGTTTTCTGACCTTGTCTGAGTGTAGAAAGTTCTTGCTCCAGTGTGAATATGGACTTCTTGTCCATATAAGTGAAATCCAATCTCGCTATGATGGCCTTAAAATTAAGAACCGTATTGTAGGCGCTTAATGTAGCGTCAGCGCTACCTATAATTTTATTTCTAAGGATCGCCACCGCCTGATAGTATTTCGAGCTTCCCTCGTAGGGTTCAAATAATTTATGTGCCGTGATGGCGGCCTGGCGCCAAGAAACGTATCTTTGAGGTTCCCCTCTGAATTCAGGGACTGACTTAACTATATCTAAAGTTTCGTCACACTGCACACCTGGTCTAATCTGTATTTCCCTATATTCCTCTGCAGCGGACGGTGGTTCCAAATTGTCTACTCGCACAGACAAATCCCTGATAGTGTTTTCAAAATCCTGCTTGGTCCTTTGAACGGCACGTTCAATGGCAGTGTCTAAAAGAACCTGAAGGTTTGCCGGATCCATACTTCGCGTTCTTGCTACTGGTCTCTCGGAGATTGATAGGGATTCTATAATAGCCGAGAGTTCTTCCATAAACTTTTGGGAAGTTAACAAATATCTTTTAGTAGGGCTTTTTTTCCGAGCTCAAAATTAAATTTTCCAAATCCGAAATAAAAATTTGTTCTTAAGGTTTTTCCTTTTTTTCTATTTTTTTATCACCCTTAATATAGGTGCCAAATTTAATTTATTCTTATTCTCTTTTCCCTTTAACTAATTTATTTTGTTTAGAAGATAGCTCTTTGGTTAAAAAAAATTCTTCGTTTGTTTTTTTTAAATAATTATTGTTTAAATAATTCTTTTGTTTAGAAAAAAAATAATTTATTTTGTTTAAAAGGTACTCTTTTTTTCTTAAAAAATTACTGTGTAAATTTTAACAACTCTTACTTAAAAAATATATTTAGATATGTTTTATTTTAACGCTTACACTATTATCGCCATGTTGCTGTTGTTTGTTGTTGAGTAATGATGAGGGTTGGTTTCTTGGTCAGCTTCTCTTGTTGTTTCGGTTAATTTTGGATTTTGGTGTACCTTTATCTTCAAATTTCTTTCGTCCACGGTTAATATGGCACTAGTTATTTGGTTTTCGATTTGCAAGGCCGGTAGTTTCACAGTCACAATCACTTTAACTTCCAAACGATCTTTTTCCTTTCTTTGTTTGCATGTATAGATTTTTTTACAATTAATAAGGTGTTTTTTTAGTAACACACTCACAGTCAATTGAAATAGTAAAGTTTTCGTAAGCAACTTTTTTCTATCTGATTTTTTTGCAGTTAATATGGTGTTTTTTTTTCACACTCACAATCAATTGAAATGGTAAGGTTTTCGTAAACAACTTTTTTTCTATCTGATTTTTTTTGCAGTTAATATGGTGTGTTTTTTTTTTTCACACTCACTGTATAGTTTTCGTAAACAATAGTGTTTTTTTTTTTTTAAATAGATTTTTTTGTCACAATTAATATGGTGTTCTTTTCTTTTTTTTTTTTTTTTTCACAGTTGCAATTAATTAAAGCTATAAAGTTTTCTTAAACAATCTTTTGATTTGTTTGTCCAGAAAATACACTAAATTTTTCTTGTTTTATCCTCTATAAGGATTTTTTATTAGTTTTATCCTCTATAAGGATTTTTTTATTTGCTTTATCCTCTATAAGGATTTTTTTTTTTTTTTTTTTTTATTTGTTTTATCCTCTATAAGGATTTTTTTAGTTGGGCGCCAATTAGTTTTCTTGTTGGGATATTTATTTATAATATTTTATTTATTTTATTTCTTTTGTTACCTCGCTATGCGAGTTTGAGTAGTGAATTACAACTAACTCCTAACAAAGAATTCTACAACTTTTAATATGAAAAAACTGCTTATTAGCCTAAACAGAAATCGTATTTCATATGAACAGAAATAATTAAATGACAAAACTGCTTATTAGCCCAAACGGAAATCGTATTTCATATTAACAGAAATAATTAAAGAATAAAAATGCAAGGTAGCAATATTCTGAGTGCGCGTGTAGCGATTGCATTTTATGTGAACAAGTAAAAGTGCAAGGTAGCGTCTACGTTTGGAATGGTTTTCCTATAATGTTGCAACGCGTACCTTAACTTATATTTGCATTTCTCTTTTTAGTGCCGTTCTGCAAGTCCATATAAACTTTTTTTGTGTAACCGCCATCAATATATAAAGCCAAAGCTTCCTCAGCTGTGTATTTGATAAGTTCTTTATCATCGGATTGAATGGCAGATTTCAGTCTTTTCGGCAAATTTTCATCTGTATACAATCTAGATACGACCATGGATGCATTTTTGACATTTCACATCACAAGACACTGTATTATTTTTAAAAATTAAAATTAGATCGAATCCAATCGAATCACAGAAGTTCCACTCTACAACAGGTATTTGCGAATATCACAATAAAACACCGAATTTCTCTTTTTTATTTTTCTTACAAATCTGTTCGTTTTATTGTAATGTTCATTTCTTCACATGCATAAGTGGACTGTAACGATTTAGTTTAATAACAAGAAAAAACCATAAATTTCAATACACTGTTGTATTCTTGGGAACGTTCAGCAACATCCCGGGGGGCCCTGAAACACTGTTTCAGCATATGGGTAGTTTGACAATTCTGGTTTTCGATCTGGTCATCGTCCCCTGGGGAGTCTTTAGCTTTACGACTCGGATTAATCCATCATCCCCAGGAAAGGTTTTAATTACACGGCCTGTTATCCATGTAGAGGGAGGCGTCCTGTCTTCCTTCACAAAAACTAGGTCATTAATTTTAATGTTGGGTTGGTTGTTGCACCATTTTGGGCGGTGCTGGAGGGATGTCAGATATTCTTTACTCCATTGTTTCCAAAAGCCTTGGTACATACATTGTACATGTTGCCAATAGTCAAGCCGGTTGTTATGCATGTTAGTAAGGTCACCTTCGGGTACCATAGTAGTTGGCCTGCCTATTAAGAAATGAGAGGGAGAAAGGTAATTAGTATCGGTGTCTGGGGCGTACCCCAGCGGCCTTGAGTTCACGACGGCCTCCACTTGAGCAAGGAGCGTGTTCATCTGTTCGTATGTCAGGATTGTGTTACCAATAACACGGCGTAAGTGTAGTTTAACCGAGCGGACGCCCGATTCCCAAATGCCACCCCAGTGTGGTGAGTAGGGTGGGATGAAAGTCCAGTTGATGCCTTCTTTAGCTAAGGTAGTGGTGATAACTTCGTTGTGATGTTCAGCTTGTAGACGTTGATACATTTCGTTAAGTCTGCGCTTAGCACCAACGAAGTTTTTACCGTTGTCACTATATATTGTTGAGCATTTGCCACGGCGGGCCATAAAGCGGCGTAAAGCAGCCAAGAAGCATTCAGTACTTAGGTCTGTCGCTAATTCCAAATGTAAAGCAGATGTCCCCATGCAAACGAATAAGCATATGGGCATTTCTCCAATGTCGAATGCGACATTCGTATACATTCAAAGTGAAAAAAAAACATTTGCCAAAACATTATTTTATTTTGACCAAATGCGAAACTTATAGCTCTTGACTAGCACTATAATTGGTGCTAAAATTTAGTTTGGCCGATTGTTCATTTCCAAGATATTTACAAAAAACCAAGGCATTCGCATGCGACAAAAACAGAAGTAGCTTTCAAAGCAAACAAATAAAACACTGATTTCAGCGAAACCTGTAAGAATATTTTAATGCGACTAATTTTGAAATGTTGTGCATTGATGTATCTTAATAATGTTTTTTATTTTTTTCAAAACTATTAAGTAGTTTATTTTTTATTTAATTTTAATTACAGTCGCATGCGACATGTCGCATGCGACATTTTTTTCCATCATAATTTTTATGTTTATTTGTTTGCTTTTTATAAAATTAGAAATGCAAAAGATGATTATAAATGATTTTTAATATATTTATTTTCACAACAAAACTTATATACTTCACAAAATAACTTAAAGAAAAACAAAAATAAGTATATTCATGTTATAAACAAAGAACAGAAACTAACTTAACTGAGAATATTATTTCAAATGTGAAATAAAGTTTTTTTTTATGGAATATGCAGTCCTAGCTGCTTCTACATGTTGGCTATCGCAACAAAACGAATGCAATTGGGATATTCCTGGAATGCTTTTCACATCCCTCCATTTTTCGTCCAACTTATAATGTAGAGACAAATTTTCAATTTGAGCAGATGGCATAAAATACATTCTAATTCCATTTATGTTGTTTTTTGCACATTGATAAAATGATAGTGCATCGGATAAAACAACGTTTTTAGATTTGGTTATTTGCCACACCTTTCTTTTAATTATGGCTCCAACTCCATCAACGGCTCCCTTTCCGTGAGAACTTGCAAAAAAATTCCATTCCATATATACGCATCCAATTTGTTTAATAATGTCGCTCAAGCTTGTCAAAATATATTTATTTTTAAATTGAGCGCAGCTTCCATCAGAAAATATTAAAATCTTTGAAAAATGCCCATAAATTTTTTTAATTTCGTTTAAAAGGTTTAAAACAAAAATAAATACGTCGTGTTTGTTGTGGGTAAGTTTATCGCTTATAACTGCAAACGACTGCGAAGCACCAGCCAACCAAGCTACGCAGGTAAAAATTGTTACCTGGCGGTAGCTGAAATGAGCGCTTTGTATTTCATTTTGGTGTGTCAACCTATAATTCTCGGCAAAATCAATTTGAAGAACGAGCTCGGAAGGCTTTAAGTTAATTTTTGTTTCCTGAAAATATTTTTGCTGAGCTCTTTTTACAAAAAAATGGGTTTTAAATGATGGTAACTTAGTTTCCATATCAATGACTAAGTCGGATAAAGTTGAAATTGTATTTGACAGAGCTATGTGGTTATCTATTTTACGCCATTGTTGCCACTTTACTTCATCTTCCATATTAGCCAAATATGCAAGAGGAATAAATTGATCTTTTAAATCTGTTAGGCACTTCTCACAATTATTTGTCATGCAATATTCATTCTGAATATCGCAGCAAACTGCTTTAAGAAATGTTTCAAAATCGCTGGGAAAAGATGGAATACTTTTCGTGCAACTTTCCAAAAGAAAGCTGAAATTTGCATGATACATACAAACACACATATTGTGCGGCATTTTATTTACTAACTGGACATGGCGGGGTCGCATTTTAAAAAACGTTGATTTGCCTACCTCTTCGCTTGCAAAATCCTTTTTAAACAGCTCATATGATTCAGACACCGTCATTAACATAAAGCGCTTAGCTACTAATTTCCCGTCAATTATAATGGTGTCTTTCTTTCCTGAAGCTTGCACACTAACATTATCATTCTGATAAAAATCATTGATGGCATTAACTAGGCTTTCTGACACTGTTCTGCTGGATTGGTATACGTTTTTCTTTTTTTCAATCACCTTATATTTTGTCTTTTGGCATCGCTTTCTCCACTTTCTTAACCGCTTTCGCCAAGGTTTGTTTACATTCGTAAGGTTTGTTTTGACTTTGACGTGACATTTGTTTTGACATTTCGTTTTCTAAAAGTTTTTGGCGTCTCTCTCGTTGTCTTCAATTATATCTTCTTTACCTTTAGGCACTGCTTTCCACGTCTGTCTAGCTTTCCGCATTCTTTCCCTGTTTTTTAATTTATAGTTTTGCAATTTTGTTTCATCATCCTTTAACCTTTCTCTCCACTGTTTGCAGTTGGATTTATTTTTCTCGCCGCTGTTTTTACTCATTTACATTAAAAAAATTTATATTTTGTATTAACATATACAAAAACCGATATTTTAGAAAAAATAAATATTTTGAGTTTATACATTTTACACTTACAATGTCGCACGCTACAAACTTGGAATAAGTGAAGGGAGCAAAGCACTGATTATTTTCTAGCAATTTTTTTTTTTTATTTAGTTAGCAATAAAAATATCTATTTGTAACTAATATTTGATACGCATTGTACAAATACCTTAGACTCGCACGCTACATCGAAATATCGGTAAAGCAAACAAAAAATTTACCGTTATTTGCAATCGCATCGTTCCTTTTACATTTTTCTTATATTATTTACATATAAATCAAGACATAAAATAGCAAATGTCAATGCATGGTCTCTCTCATTAAGATCACTAATCAAAACAAAACATGCAATAGAATGTTTAAAACAGAACTTTTGCACTTGTTCGACTTTGGATTAAAATATTTCAAAATATGTTATGAATAAATGTACAATTTTTTTACATTAGCTAAATTTTATAGATTCCTCATAAAAATCTGCTACAACAACTTACTTTTATAGACTTTGAATTTTTTGGATGCGGTTGACGTTTCTGTGGAAATGCCCATATGTAACCTTTGGAGGTTTTGGCGTTTCGTCCATGATGTAATTTCAAAGTAAACGGACCGGCATAATCGCATCCAGTATTTTGAAAGGGAAAAGCTTGTCGAACGCGAACTGCAGGAAGATCGGCCATTGTATTTTGTGCTTGTCGAAAACATTTCAAACATTTGTGTGTAATTTGCCGAATCAGATTTCGTGCTCCTAGAATCCAGTATTGTTGACGTATGATTACAAGTAGTGCGGATATATAAAGTATAAGCGTTGTGATTTTATGTTTCTTTGGTAGAATAATAGGATGTTGAACTTCATCAGAAAGCTCCGAATTACGAATACGACCTCCTACTCTAATGAGTCCATTGTTGTCAATATAAGGCGAAAGTCTTAGCAACTGTGAGTTGTTGTTAATGTTAATTCCACGTTCTAAATTCTTCCTTTCTGTAGAAAAACATTCTTGCGCCATTTTGAGGCAAGTAATTTTAGCTTGAGTGACTTCATCAAATGTTAAGTAACTAGCTGGGTTCTTAATTTTGTACATAAAACGTTTGACATAAGCTGTGATACGAATAAATTTCCACCATGTGGATGTTTTAGCAAGTGTTGATTCCAATGGATGTTCTTGACCGGTAGTCAAGCTGGTTGTTGTCACACTGGATATTGTTGTGTTTTTCATTTCTGTTTCAATTTCAAGTTGATTATCATTTGTCAAATTATTAATCTGCATATCTTGTGCTTCTTCATTTTTTAAAAAAGATGGACCTGTCCACCACAGGCCATGAGATATAAGTTGATCAGCCATTAAACCACGAGAAGCGCAGTCTGCGGGGTTTTCTTTCGTATTAACGTGAAATTTGTTTTAGCAGTGAAACACGAGTTTTTGATGCAATCAGAGAAATTTGGATATTTCCAGTTTCGTCTTTCATAAGACAATAGACGACAGCAGAGTACGCCTTCATTGATGCGTCACTAAATCCATGTAGGGTTATTTCACTATCATAATTTGGTACAAATCGAGGTAATTTTAAATTTTCGAGGTTGCATAAGTCATGTCTATAGTTAAGCCACATATTGGCTAAGTCATGAGGTAGCGGGTCATCCCAGTCTAAATTTAGTAACCATAACTCCTGGAACAAAATCTTAAATTTTATGACGACGGGAGAAACTAATCCAAGCGGGTCAAATATCCGAGCTACATCGGATAAGACTTGTCTTTTTGTGGCACGTTGTGAATCATTTAAACTAATTTTGTATCCAATGACATCCTCTTTGGAGTACCAATGAATACCGAGGACCTTTGTTGAGTCATCATCATAATTTTTTAGGAAACTTGTTGCATCCTGATTTGTTGTTGAAAGTGCGTCGCTGTTGGACACCCATTTACTTAATTCAAGTCCGGCTTGCGATAATAAATCGACGAGTTCATTACGATTATCAATCAGTTGTTTTTCTGAAGAAGCGCCGGTTAAGACGTCGTCGACATAGAAGTCTTCTAGTAGAATTTTTGATGCGTTAGGATGAGATTCTTTGTAATATGTAGCAATTTGTTCAAGCACTCTTACTGAAAGGAAAGGCGCAGAGGCAGTCCCGTATGTCACAGTGCATAGTTGGTAATGTTTAACAGGTTCATTTGAGTCTTCTCTCCACAGAATTCTTTGAAAGTCACGATGATTTTCAGCCACCCAAATTTGGCGAAACATTTTAACGATGTCTGCGGAGAAAACAAACTCATGTAGACGGAATCGAAGACAAACGGCAAATAAATTACGTTGAATTGATGGTCCAATGTGTAATTTATCATTTAGCGAAATACCAACGGCATCTTGAAAAAAACTACTCTTAGTTTGGCGCCAACAATAGGGTGATGTGGTAGGTAATACAAACTATTATCCTCAACATCTATTTCATTTGGAGAAAGTTCTCGCATATGGCCCAAACTATGGTATTCCTGCATAAATTTTGTGTATTGAGATTTCAAATCAGGGTTTCCAGAGAGTCTACGTTCAGTAGAATTAAAACGATTAAGAGCACCTTTGTACGTTTCGGCGAATTTGATATTCTGTTCCTTAAATGGAAGTTCTACGATATACTTTCCATCGGTGTGTCTTTTGTGAGTATCCTTAAAATGGTGTTCTACGATTAAGGCTTCATCATCTAATTTTGTTGTAGTTGGGCATTCTTCAATTTCCCAAAAAGCTCGAATGGAGTGATCCAGGTCGACTAAAGTTAATAACGATGTTGATACATGGTTTGGGCAAAAGAAACTACCTGATGTCACTACCCAACCAAAGCTTGTAGATACGGCAATTATTTTACCTTGATCATTTCTCAATTTCTCCATCAATAATATTTCCCAAACTTCATCGGCTCCCAATAAAATGTCAACAGGTGCTGAGCGATACCAATATGGGTCAGCAAGGGAAATTTTCTCAAACAGACTAGGATCGTAATCTGTAATTGTAGATCTAGGAATTGACGCAGAAATACGTCCAATTACGTGTGCAAAGGTATTTAGAGAATCTTCAGAAAATCTAGATTTCATGTGAATCGAGGTATGACCGCGAGTTGGGTCAGCCCTGATGGCCTGAATTCCAGAAAGCGAGATGCGTGAAGAATTACGTGGTAATCCTAAGCGTTTAAGGTAATCTTCTGTAATGTAGGATAATTCAGATGCAGTATCCAGTAAAACACGACAAATAACAAATTCTCCCTTACTATTACGAACACTGACCAATGCGGTAGGTAAAATTTTTCTAGTATTTGGTTTTCTCAAAAAATTAGCATTGGGCTGCAAAACCAATATCTTCGACGATATTTGCTGTGAAACTTCATGATCTGAAGTAACGACGTTTGTAGCATGAGAATTATTAACTTGGCCATTAGCCGGGACAGCTTGTAAATTGTGTAAAAGACTATGATGATTACGTTGACAAGTACGACATTTATGTTGAGACTTGCAATTGTAAGCAGTATGCCCACCCTTCAAGCAATTAAAACAAAGCGATTTTTCCCTGACGAAAACTCGACGCTGTTCGACAGGTACCGATAAGAAATGCGGACATTTGTGTATAAAGTGTTCATTAAGTCGACAATCTACGCATTTTTGTTGATCATTGGTAGCCACTAATGTTGTTGTTGAATTATTTTTAAAACCAGTTGATTTGGTGTAGAGCCTCTTTTCAGGATTTTTAACGAGTTCAATTTCCTCGCAACGTTGATCCAAAAACGTTAAAAATGTTGTGATAGTAGGTTTTGACTCATCTCGAGTATTTTCTATCCATTTTCTACGAGAGTCGGGATCGATTTTGTTTTGTAGTATATAAATTAACCAATGATCACGTTCAGTGAAATCAATGGCTTCTAAACCTTTAATAACCTCATTAGAAATATCGGAAATTTTACGCAAACCAACAGAATTTTCCTCCTTTAATGAGGACAGAGACATAAAAGTTTCAATGTATGAATTGACGATATGTCTAGGACGATCAAAACGCTCTTTGAGTCGCTCCCAAGCAGTAGTATATGATGACTCAGTTATCTGCATATGTTTAATTAATTTTGCGGCATCATCTTTTAGTACCGATTTTAAATAATGAAATTTCTGTGTATTTGTCAAATTCGGTTTGGAATCAATAGCGCTAGTAAACAGATCTTTAAAAGCTGGCCAATCCTTGTATTGACCACTAAAAGGTTCTATTCTGATTTTAGGTAAGTCATTATCGCCATGACGAGTTGTAACTGCAGAGTCCAGTCTCTGTAACAACGTGGAATGTTGCTCAGCTAATCGAATAAAAGCATCACTAGTAGGTTCAGGAGTAGATACATGGGTTCTAACGGAGCCTATCATTCGCTTAAGAACACCCTTAGCCATTAAATATTTTTCCTCATACTCCTCTAAATCGCGATCTGGATCAACAAAATTTGCATCTTCTTCAAAATCGTATAATTCTTTAGTAAGTTCCTTTAATTCCCCAAATGCCTGGTCTAAACGGCCAAGGCGAGTCTCAATTTGATCAGTATCAAATTCTGACGGTGGATTCTGAACGAATGATAACGCGTGGGAAATAGATGCCTTTTCAACCCGACGTTTTGATTGTATCTTTTTAATTGTAGTAGCCATTTTCTTGTATAAATATAATATAAATCTTACTTACAGAATTATTCGCCAATATTGTTGTTGTTGCTTAAAATTGAAATGGTTTGAATTTTATCCAAAAAGTTCAAATAATAATTGTTACTACCAATAGTTTGTTTTTATAGTTATGTAGTTTGTCGCGTAGTAACGAATCTGTTTTTACCGTATTTTGATTTCAATTTACAACATAAACGGACAAGACAGCCAATTTTTAAACACAACGTATTTTCTCTTTCAACGATTTATTGAAACGCGCTGTGACGTCACTTCCAATACTAAACGTTTTGTTGTTGGAGAAATGTAAACCGATTTCAAACCAACAATCTTTTCTTTCATTCACCGAACAATAGCTTTTCCATATATGTATAGCAACGAATGCAAATAAAAACTTTTCCATATAATTACAAGCTTTATTACAAACAAACGAAAGTTAAAAAAAATCAAATTGTTCTCAATTGTTCTCCCACAAAAGTTCTATTTTTTGTTTAACTAGCAAACGACCGTTGACGATTTAAATTTTTCACTACACACTCTAGAACGATCACTTTTTCATTTGATTTACGTTTCGTTTTTGTTGTTATTACTATTCAACCCCTTTTTTTCACTACGTGTTTCTATGTTTGTGGGTTTCTATTTTTTCTTTTGTTTTGTATGCATGTATTGAATAATAATATTCTCTCACTTTTTTCTTTGCCTTTTTCTACAAGAACTTCTCAATTCGATTCTTATTTGACACTACACATACATATGTATTTTTTTTCATTTTGCATATAACTTGTATTGGTATTTTTGTTTCACAATGCTTTGTTTCTATTGTTGTTGTGACCAGCGGAGTCTCACTTGTTTTTCCAATTTAATATTGTAGTTGTTTTTGTGTCCAGCGGAGCACCACTTTTCTTATTGTTGTTGTATAAACGAACGAATTTTTAACAAACGAATTTTTAGTTGCTGCATTTACCAATAGTTTTAATATATATACACCCACGAATAGTTTTTTGTACACCAACGAATAGTCTTTATGTATATATACCGAAAAATAGTTTTTTCATGCAACAACGTTTATAAAGCCTCTTAAATGCCCGAATTCATTTAAATCTTTATTTCACAATTATCACTTTGTTTGTATTTCTCTTCAACACCACAATTCTTATTTTTTTGTCACTTTTTCATTATTTGGTGAGGAGGACCATTATATTTGCGAATATCACAATAAAACACCGAATTTCTCTTTTTTATTTTTCTTACAAATCTGTTCGTTTTATTGTAATGTTCATTTCTTCACATGCATAAGTGCACTGTAACGATTTAGTTTAATAACAAGAAAAAACTATTAATTTCAATACAGTGTTGTATTCTTGGGAACGTTCAGCAACAACAGGTTAATTTATTGATAAACATTATATTTTTTACCAGCACCATAAACAACAAATAATCTAAAACCCGAAACACAATCACAGGTCACAAACATATTTATTTTAGTTAATACATACCTTTAGCTTTAATAATAAATAATTAATAGATTTTAATTCTCACTTCAAAAAATTTTATTAAAAATTGCAGCTGGTTGCTAAAAAAGGCGGGAAAGCTTTTGACAGCAGCTGGTGCAACATATGTTGTGTTTGAAGCTTAACAGCTGTGAGAATATTGAGAGGAAAACAAATTGAAAAATGTCAATGATATATCTGAAGCTTAGTAATCGTAAACTAAACTGTTTTGGCGCCAAAATAAATTTTGAAATTTGAATTAATCGGAGCTAGATTGGTTATTTCTTCCACTGTTAAATTCTGTGTTAGCAGTTTTTTAGTATTGGGTTACGTGTGTTATGTTTGTTGTTGTAGTGTCTTGGGTGTCATTAGTAGTATTCACAGAATGTGTTAATGTCATTAGTAGTATTCACAGAATGTGCTAACTTGTATATGCATAATGCGATTCCAATATCGAGGGAGTTAATTGGATATATAAAAAATTTATTTATACTCGTATTTTTAAACTTCTGTCCTTTAATAGAACCGTGTTTTTGGTTTGTAAGTAACCCCATTAATACAAAAAGAAGTCACTTCATTCTTTTTAATCAAATTTGTTAAAAATTTGTTGTTCAATATACCGAATCATTTTTACACATTCTTTAACCGTTTTTAAGAAGTTTTCGAATTTATATGCAGAGAAAGTAATCAAAGATCCATATATTTTGTAGCAATCACCTACATGAAGAAGATTATGGATATTATAAGAAATTTTCTATTCTGTAAAAGAGGTAAAAATCTTTCACAAAAATTTTAAAAAAATTCTTCAGCATTGATATAAGATACTAATCAGAGCGACCTGAAGACTTCACATTTCTAACAAAGCGCCATGAATCTAATTGCTAAAACTTTCCCTTTTAGCCATTTTAACAGCCTCCTTCCAGTTTACTGGAGTTGGTGGATACGTGTTACACTTACGCTGTGCAGCAATTAAATTTCTAAAAAATGTATGCCACCAAAACTTTGGTGTTCTCTTATTTTTAATCGTGTACGTAGCATCCTTAATTTCATTTGCAAAAACACCCTCGATATTCTATAGATCAGCATGAAGTTGCACATTTTTCAAAAAACTAATCAACTTATCTTTGCCAAAAATCTCAAGTTTCTAGAAAAAACAGCATTTAAGCAGATTGAGACAGGATAATGGTGACTGCCCCCAGAAAAAAGGGCATTGTAGACCATTCACATTGAATACTTGATTTCAGAAAAGTTAAATCCGGTACCGTGCCTTGTGCATTTAAGTTTACCCTAAAAGTTGGCGAACCATCATATAGGCAGCAAAAATTTGTCTAATCAATGAGACCACTTAATATTTTTCCCCAAGCTAAGTCATCATAATCTCACACATTTTCATACCGTTCGAGAAAATCCAAGAGTTTCTTCATTTCTCTTTCAAAGTCCCCAACTGGCATATCAGGTTTAATGTTGTATACGGAACATAATATAAAGTTAGTTGACAAGTTCAAAGTTTGAGCAATTACAATGACATGACAAGTACTGTAATTGTATTACAGTTAAAAAGTTTATATGGTTGTATCTGATCATTATGAGAAAAAATTTCTCTATTATATTTTTTAAAAAAATATTTCATAATTTTGCAATAATATCGTAAGACTGACAATTATATTGGAGGATTTTCATCATTATAAGTATTTATTGTTGAAGAAGTTATAATTTCATGATCAATGTCTCTAAACATTTTTTTTTCGTTTCTCATCAAAGTGGGACACAGCACTGAGTCCATCCATATTTTGTTCCTAAATGAACACATGTTTCATATATTTCATAAATTCAGACATTGTGTTTTCTAACAGTGTTACCCTGTTCAAATTAGGTCTCTCCAGCACACGGCCCTCCATCGTACCCTTCCAAGCATACTCCTGCGTATTATATTCCCTGATGGATTCACCCCTCCTTGCACGACGAGGTACTCTTGCAATCTGATTGTGCGGTTTGAGAGTCAGCATCCGATTTACCTCCCGATCCTTACTTTTTTGGGGTCTTTTGTCCTGAAGGTGATGTAGAGGCGGAAAATGCCCCTCATAGCCCTCAAGAATGCTGAACTGATTATTGCGTTGGAAATTATACGCTTCAACTACCTCCTTACGAGACATCTTCTTTATGGTTATAATTTTCTTAATATTGATCTCCCGCTCCAAGCAAAACACTTGTCCTTTTGTTGAGCATTGTGATCGTCACCATTACACAAAATACACATTAAAATGTTGCATTCCGAAGTACAAATGCCCTGTCTACCGCACCTCAAACATCTTTTTGCAGAGCGACAACCGCCTGATAAAAGTGATCAACCTTAATTCTTGTAAAATCCAGAACAACATCATCTGGAAATTCGTTCCCACAAAATCCACTCTTTACAGGATATGTTGGCTAAGAAACGGTGTTGCCACTCTCACTGAAACGTCTGAGTAGGCGCTTAACAGATGCTATCTTACATGCCGAAATCGCATTTTTCATAATGTATTCATCGCTTAAATATAAAGGAACGTCTCTTATTACAGTCCTAGGTACAAAAGCACGCATATCCCTGTTTTTCAAATCGGTGTTCTTGATGTAAGAATTCGCATCCTTCGTTCCATCAAAATAAATTTTATATGGTGTAACATCAATGGCTTTAATCCACTTGATGCCAGAAATATTGAAATTGCGTATTTTCTCCCACAATTATCAACCATTTTTTATTCTTCTATTAGTAACTATTTCAGATTTTGTTGTTGATACATCAACAGAACAATCATCGTACCCTACGTGATGATCTGGGTAATAGACTATGTCTGCCATATCACTATTCATAAAAATTAAAAAAAAATTATAAGTCTTTTCTTCACTTACATTTATGTTGATTTGTACTGTTGCAGATGTAAATGGATTTTCTACATTAAATTCATGTTGCACATTTTCGTCATTTTGGTTAACATCATCTGTACATTTATTAGTACTAACTGAAAAAATCCCATTCTGGGACAAATCAGAAAAAAACTCATCATTATTTAAAAAATTCGGCTTAATAATTGGTAATTTACTACCAAAATTTTCATTTCCAAAAGTAGGGTTATGTTGAATATCTTCACACTTATTATCAACAGCCAACCGATCTTGGTCCAGTGCTGATTTGATTTATCCAAAGCTTCAAACACATGTCGAAACGGAAGTTCGTTGAAGTCTAGAAGGCAAACGAACCAATACAATGGTCTTTTTAACAGCAATTCGAATTGTCGTATAATTCCACCGTGTGGGCCAGTATTTGTTAGCTTACAGTCAGTGCATATGCCAATTAAAGCATCCAGTGATATATTTTTATCGTTGAAAAAATCATTTAATTTGGTTGTTTTGTATTCAGCGGTTTCATGTTCCAGTCTTACGTAACCAATCAATTCAGAATTCGGTTCTCTCAAAATAAGATGAGATTCTTTAACCATCCTAGTATGATACTTCTCATCAATTTTATCTCTCGTTAAAGTATCGATTTTTCTGTCATCGAATGAAAATGCTAACAATTGGTATCATCTAACCGTTTGCGAAGCACTTCTTGTCTGCATTTCTCTTTTTATCTGCGAACTTTCGATTTATCCATGATGAGAGGTTTGCCATGCTTATCTTTCATTTTAAAATCTTGGAAAAGAGCGGTTCCCAATGCTGATGCTACTCTATCAGGCACACCAAATCGGTCACATATCAAGGCAAAGTTAAAACAATCGTATCTTTCTGTGTATTGTGAACTTGTGCTTCTATACATATCTTCTTGAACCGATGGCGGTGCGTATGTTGAATCATCGTGATCTTGGTATATTGGCATTAATGACATAGACGTTGTTCCTTGCTCTTCAATTTCCATCACAAATCCATCCACTGTTAGTCTTCTCTGATTATGTTGATCGTGCATAAACTCTTTGTTGCGCTATGGATACAAGCCGCATGCACATGGAGCTGCCTTCAAATCGCATTTACATGTTCCAATGTAAAAAATTGTTTCCAGAGATTTTGCAAACTCTGGAAATATTGGGTTTTTCTTTTTGCTCTTGATTTAGGCTTGATATTTGTCAAGCAATCTATTCAATTTAATAAATATACTATTTTTCGGCATTATTTCCATACCAAGTTTTTCCCAAATTCCAATCAACTTATATTGTTGTACTTGAATAGTGAATAATTTATAGGAAAACTTTTTTTGTTCTGCTTTAGCACGTTCACTCAAGTAAAAATAATATCTCAAGATATCCAGATGGGTTGGTAAATTAATATCAGTCAAATCAGTTGACACACCAAAAACAGCAGTAACATCATGCTTGGGTATATGACTCATTGGGTTTTCGATAGTTGTTGATGTTGCTTCATCTTGCGGTGTAGAGGATGGTGGATTCATTGTAAATTAAAGAAAATATAAAAACACGGGAAAAAATCCATATTTCAAACTCTGATAACATAACAATCCAAGAAACAGTAACAACAAAATTAAGCACACACACACACACACAAAATGTCTTGTTAAAACAAAAATGGTATCTTTGAAATGGCTACAAAGACGAAATTTTTTTGTTTCAAAGAAAAATTTCTTTTGGACTCGATTGGGGCACTCTAAATGTGCCAAAGTAAGATTTTTAAAAATTTGACCCTATGGGTCAAAAGTTGGACATCAGAATTCGTTTTAGAGGTATGGTTCCTCGGGCAAAGTTTCTTATTTTGTTCCCTAGAATACGATTCTCCTCGTCACTTGAGCAATTTTTTGCCTCCCTACAAATCGACCCGCCCTAATGTACACCTATGAATAATAAAAAAAATATAATAAATTCATTGAGTTTTGCACTTTTATCTGTATACATAGGTATTCATAAATCTGTGGCCTTTTGAGAAAAGAACTGTTTCAAAAAAAATTGACTTCAACAAATCGTTGTTAAGGCCATATGGTGTTATCTTTTTTTAAGAGTTTTTCTTTGAATATTTCAAAAATAAAAGCACAATCAAAACTTTTTTTTAATTTTCAAAAACCGTTGAAAAAATACAACATTATATGGCCTTTAGAATTTATATTTTAGTGAAGCTGATATTATAAACGAAAAAATTTCTAGCTTTTTAACAAATCAACTTAAATATATTTAAGTTCGATTGTCAAAAGTCCATAGTTATGTCATAAATAATTTTTATGAAATTTTTTACGTTACTTTGAGTTTGAAAAATAAGATCTTAGAATATAATTTCTTTCTTGTTTAATTAACGCCATTTTCTCCTGCAACTCCAACCATTTCGCTTCAGTTTCGGCATGTTGTTTTGATTCCGATTTCATTATATTAGTTGACTTCCGAATTAATTTCAAAACTTCGGTCTGATAGCTATATCTCGTCTTTGGTACTGGTCTATCAGAGTTTGAGGATGTGTCATTACGCAGATTTTCTTTTTGGTGCAGAACTGTTTGACTGTTTGTTTGAATATTTCACTTTGAATATTTGATCCGTTTGTTTGCAATGACCCGAAGGATACATCAGTACTTAAAATTCATCTAAATATTCCGTTTCAAACTCTGACGACTCAATATTCAGTGACATAGAACAACTAAATTTTCTTCGATTTAAGAAAATTTAACATTTTTTTTTTATTTTCTGAAGAAATTTTTAGGGAAAAAAATCCTACACCTAAGTTTATTATGTTTCAAAAATTAGAAAACTTTTACTTAAAAAATTAATTTTTATTAAAATTGTTAACATTTATCTGAACTAAGTTTCATGAAAACTTTTCCTAGAAATAGTTCATCAGTTTCTAAAATCAAGTAAATTTTTATTATTGCATAGGAAAAATTTTATTACTTTTTGTTTTTAATTGCCTGAACTAATTTTTAGAAAACAATTCTTAAAAATTAGAAAGTGATACATTTTAAAACTGAATTTAGAAATGACTTTTTAAAATTTAGTTAATTTTACTACTCGCGAAGATATAGTGAACACATTAAGTTCAAGTACTTTTTCATTTTTAGTTAAGACACATTTTTTGAACTAAATGGAAGTAAATTTATGTTCTAATTATTTTATTTTTTTGAACTAAACTATGAACATTTTTTAAAACGAAGATGTTTTTCTTAAAAATTGTTAGTTTTTTTTCCTAAAATCAAGAAATATTACTTAGGAAAAATATGAACTATTTCTCAGTATATAAACTATTTATTTTTTACTCAAACATAGAAATTTTTATTAATTTTAAAAAAATGTTTCTAAGTTATAATAAAATTATGTCTGTGAAGTTAAATTCCAAAGTTAAATTCCACTAACAGAAAAATGTTAATTTTTACAGACGACTGTTAACACTAACATTTTTGTTTTTCTTTCTCATTCTCAGTCAATTTTAACATTATCTATAAATTTCTTAACAATGTACATAGCTTTTATAAAGACGACATGCACATATATGCTTTTTTATAAAAATAATTTTTAATATTAACATATTTAAAAAAATTGTGATACCTAGTAGTTTTTTTCTATTAAATTAAATGAAACATATTTTACTAAATAAAAATAAGCAAAAAAAATTTGTTACCTAATAAACTTTGGGCATTAAGTCTTTCCATACTAAATTTTATAATTTTTTGGTACTTTTATATGCCACAGTGGCTATTTTTGAAGAGGTTACGTAACCGGACCTGGTGGAGCAGATACCCACTAGATCCTAGTTAATGTCCATGAAAACCGCTTATCTGAAATTCGGTTAGGGGTGACACTATGGGCCATTAACTTTTTCCCCATATTAAATTTTATAACTTTTTTGCACTTTTATATGTCACAGTGGCCATTTTTGAAGAGGTTACGTAACCGGACCTGGTGGAGCAGATACCCACTAGATCCTAGTTAATGCCCTTGAAAGCCGCTTTTCTGAAATTCGGTTAGGGGTGACACTATGGGCTATTAACTTTTTCCCCGTATTAAATTTTTTAACTTTTTCGTTTTTTATATGCCACAGTGGCCATTTTTGAAGAGGTTACGTAACCGGACCTGGTGGAGCAGGTAGCCACTAGATCCTAGTTAATGTCCATGAAAACCGCTTATCTGAAATTCGGTTAGGGGTGACACTATGGGTCATTAACTTTTTCCCCATATTAACTTTTATATGTCACAGTGGCCATGTTTGAAGAGGTTACGAAACCGGACCTGGTGGAGCAGGTTGCCACTAGATCCTAGTTAATGCCCATGAAAACCGTTTATCTGAAATCCGGTTAGGGGGACACTATGGGCCATTAACTTTTTCCCCATATTAAATTTTATAACTTTTTTGCAATTTTATATGTCACAGTGGCCATTTTTGAAGAGGTTACGTAACCGGACCTGATGGAGCAGATAGCCACTAGATCCTAGTTAATGTCCATGAAAACCGCTTATCTGAAATTCGGTTAGGGGTGACACTATGGGCTATTAACTATTTTCCCATATTAAATTTTATAACTTTTTGCACTTTTATATGCCACAGTGGCCATTTTTGAAGAGGTTGCGTAACCGGACCTGGTGGAGCAGGTAGCCACTAGATCCTAGTTAATGCCCATGAAAACCGTTTATCTGAAATTCTGTTAGGGGTGACACTATAGGCCATTAATTTTTTCCCCGTATTAAATTTTATAACTTTTTCGTATTTTATATGCCACAGTGGCCATTTTTGAAGAGGTTACGTAACCGGACCTGGTGGAGCAGGTAGCCACTAGATCCTAGTTAATGTCCATGAAAACCGCTTATCTGAAATTCGGTTAGGGGTGACACTATGAGCCATTAATTTTTTCCCCATATTAAATTTTATAACTTTTTGTACTTTTATATGTCACAGTGGCCATTTTTGAAGAGGTTACGTAACCGGACCTGGTGGAGCAGGTAGCCACTAGATCCTAGTTAATGCCCATGAAAACCGTTTATCTGAAATTCGGTTAAGGGTGACACTATGGGCCATTCAGTTATTCGAATATAAAATTTTATAACTTTTTGGTACTTTTACGTATATGCCACAATGGCCTTTTTTAAAGAGCGTAACCAGACATAAAGTAACAAATATTCAGTAGATCCTAGTTATTGACTCTGAAAATAATTTTTCAAGAATTTTATTAGTGGTCAATGTATTTTTTTTATATTAATTTTATTAACATTTTGGTATTCCAAATTCCAAAGATTAATTCTGTTAACATAAAAATGTTAAAATTTTTTCTCAATTTTAACATTTCCTTTTAACATATTTACAGAGTAAACAAAACCAGAAAAATGTTATGTGTGTATAAGTATAACATGTTTTTTGTGCCTTACGTACGAAAATCCCATATAAATTTGGCATTATTCATGTTAAAAATTAACGCCTAGAGTTAAAATACACTTATTACAAGTACCAACGTACTACTTCTACCTTGTTTTAAGCAGTGACAGTAGTAATACGGCGATGGCGCAACATGGTGTTATGAAGGAAATTTTATAAAATTTTGCAAAATGACGTCCGATTCATTCCGAAAATCACATGAAAGCAAAACAAATGTTTGAATTCCTAATTGTAATAATGACTGAATTCAATAATTGATAAAATCAATATATATTTAGTTTTTAGGGAATTCATTTCAAAATAGAATTTAATCTTCGAAGCTCTGATTACATATTCGGGCATGTTCTCGATTTCACTTTTAGGTGAAAGTAAAAATATAATTTTTTTCAATTTCTTTTAAGAGCTAACTATATTATGCTTATGCTAGCGTAAGCAAATGTCCGAATTCATACAATTAAATATGTGTAGCTAATACATTAAAAAATACAAAATGTAGTGAAGACAATTCCATACCAATTAAATTCAACGTAAAAAACTTGATCTTTTAGATGATACAGAAATGTTTGAGAATAAAGCTTAGTGCGCCGTGATTGGAATTATGCAACCTTATAAATTCAGGCATGTTCTGGAATTATTGCGAATTGAAATCCCCTAAACTATGTTTTGAGCACATTTAAATTCAAGTGAATTTTTTCCACGTGAAATAAATAAAAAATTAGTATCCATACGTACGATTTTTTTCAAATGACTATACACTTTCCGTTTATTTCTTAAATTTTTTTAAAAGTGGTCATGGAATATATTATGCCTTTCATGTACACGATCCACTAATGCAAAAAATCCGTCAAAGAATCCATCATTTTGATTTAGGAATGTAAAAATGGGTCCTCTTTGTGGTATACAATTTTTATGTTTACAAATAAAAATTTTTGTCAAAAATACAAATACTTCTTTTGCCATTTTCCCGAATAATAAAATAACACAACTTTATGCTTATTTAAATGATGATAATATTTTAAACGGTCATTTACAAGTTAATTCCAATGAAAGCAAACATACTTTTTAAAGAGTAACGAGTAACGGTACAATCGTTCAAATGAAAAAACTAGCTATTTTTATCAGTGATGGGACTTGGGGCACAATTGTGCAATTTTTGGTAAAATTGAATGTTGATTGTTACACTGCCACAACCAATATTTTTGACAGATTTATTTTTATTTACTGCACTTAATTTTCAAAGTGCAGTACGTAGTAGTAAAAACAATGGGATTACAATTTTATTTAATACTGAGGGTATTTGATGCTAAAAGCTTAGATGCATCGTCATAACTACTCTAGACTAAGAAAATACAAATAGGCTGAGCTTTTTTGCATCGTGTGGAAATAATCATCGTGAATACCCTCACTATATTTAGACTGAGCAAAAATGCATATATAAAAAATATTAAGAATATGTATAAATAGATTTATATATATATTAGCGATTCAAAAAATTGAGGATTTTTTTGTTTTTAATTTCTTACATTTATTGTCTAGATGGTTTTTCTATTGCTGATAAGTTAGAAACTGCTTTTTTAGCATTTGTTGTTGTTTTTTTTATAGAGAATTTGTCACTGATTTTCTGTAAGATTGAATGTGTATTAATACGACTTGTCGAAATTATATAGTTTTTCAATTACCGATAACATATATTAATCGCAATTAGTAGGGTTGTTTTGTCCCATTTCATGTTTCTGAATCTTGTGATATTTTGAAATCATTTTAAACACTCGAAGAGGACGATGCTGTAATAGTGTGACGAAAGCGAAACAATTCTTATCTACATTCCATTTGTTCATAGACTTGTGTCGTTTATGAACGAACTAGTTCACTCATTTGATTGAAAGATGTAATTCAGAAAAAAAACGCTCTTTTAGTTCAATCGTTCATTCATTTTTGTCGATGTTTATTTTTAATCGTTCATTTCTTTTTTTTAACAAATTTAAAGCTACGCAAAGTTAAAAGAAATCCTTAAAAATATTTTTCAATAAAACATTTTTTTATTTCATTATTATTAATCCGTTTCTCTGCTTTTTATCTTTATTAACTAAAAGCGATGAAAAAGATGAATAAAATAACTAGTTCGCTAACAAGATGAGAAAACGAACGATTGAGAACTGTCATATGAACGAAATGCTCAAAGAACGAACTAGGTGTTTCATTAAAATTGAACTGGAAAGAGCGGTCACCAAAACGAACTAGAAATCCCAAGTCTATTTGTTCACAAATTGCCAAAATAGCACCAAATATCAAAAAGTAATGGTTATTTTTTGTATCAATTCGTTGGTAAAATACAACGAGTACTATAATAATGCTACTCCTTACTAGTTTCCCTACAATGGAAACTTATATAAAATTAAAAAGAATACCTATATGTTTCCATACTAATGAATGTTGCAGCACATTAAATGTACTTCTGAACTCTTCAAGCTTGGTATTTAAATGAGAAGGACATAAACTTTGGGCATTAATATGACCAATGTTTAAGTTTTCAGAGAATGAAGAAAGAGATGATCTCAAAGCAGAACCATCCCCAGCTATAGATAGGTCCAAGATTACAATTATGGATCATCTAATTTAAACCAATATTCATATTTTTGGGGGAGCCAAATAATAACAACAATAAATATTAAAAAACAAATGAATTTAAACATATGCAATATGAACAAAAAAAAATCATTAAAAGTAAAAATTATCCTACTTGATTGAATATTAAGGACTTAAATAGAAGAAAAATATATAGGTATATATATATATATATATATATATATATATATATATATATATATATATATATATATATATATATATATATATATATATATATATATATAATATATATATAAGTTATTATTTTTCCTTTTGGAAAAATTAAAAAAATTTTTTTTTTTGGTTTTTTTTTCGGTCTTAATTAAATGACCATCTTTGTTGTACAAAGTTTTACTAACAACTAAAAATTACAATTTACTACAGTGGACCCTCGGTTAACGAACACAATTCGTTCCAGAAGCGTGGTCGTTATGCGAAACGTTCGTTAAGCAAAACCATTATTTCCATATATATCAGTGCAAAATAAAATAATGCGATCCAAGTCGGAAAAAGTACACACTAACATATTTAAACATCAATATTTATTGAAAGTAATATAACATATATTTATCAACATTTTTAAGGAACTGAATATAGGACGAAATGAGACAATCTGCAATGGAAAAAACGAAAAAACTACAAAAAAAAAATTTTGTATGATACCTGGACGCATACCTAGTTCTTCTTTAACAAAAAACTGTCTAGAGTCGTTTGTTTTTGGCGACGCTTCAAAATTTGTTGAAAATGCGACACAGCATTATCATTAAATAAATCTGTTGCGCGTTTAACCACTGTCTGATTAGGGTGATGCTTTTTAATGTATGATGCCACAGAATCCCATGCCTTAAGCATTTCTTTAATTGCACTAGACGGTTGTTGTTCTTCTGTAACCTCCTCGGTTGATAAATTCTCCTCCACATCTTCTTGCTGTAAAGCACATTGTCAGCTCCTCACTGTGCTCTGCCACAAGCTCATCGATATCATTGTTATCTACTTCTAGGCCCATCTGGTTAGCCAGAAATATAATTTCGTTGGTTACTGGTTTCGTGGACACTGCGAGGAGCCCCTCAGATGCGCATATGGCAAAGCGCTCGGGCCAAAGTTTCTTCCAGGAAGATTCGAGAGTTCTCTTGGTAACACCTTCCCATGCCTTTCCAATAATTTTGAGACAAGCAACGATGTGGAAGTGATCTTTCCAAAACTGTTTTAGAGTGAGATTGGTTCCTTCAGTCACTTCAAAGCATCGCTGAAAAAGTTCTTTAGTGTAGAGCTTCTTGAAGTTAGAAATAACTTGCTGGTCCATAGGCTGAAGTAATGGAGTGGTGTTAGGGGGTAAAAAGTGAATTTGAATGAATTTAAACTCTTCAGGGAGATCATCTTGTAACCCTGGTGGATGGGAAGGAGCGTTGTCCATAACAAGCAAGGCACGAAGTGGCAAATCCATCTCAATCAAATATTTCTTCACAGACGGACAAAAAACTTTATTGACCCACTCAGTAAATAGAACACGTGTTACCCAAGCCTTTTTGTTGGACGTCCACATGACATTTAGACGGCTCTTGTCGACATTATGATTTTTGAAGGCACGTGGATTCTCTGAGTGATAGACGAGGAGTGGTCTTATTTTCAAATCACCGCTTGCATTGGCACAAAAAAGCAGGGTAAGGTGGTCTTTCATTGGTTTGTGGCCTGGCATTGCCTTCTCCTCTGCTGTTATATAGGTTCGTTTGGACATCTTTTTCCAAAAAAGGCCCGTTTCGTCACACTTAAAAACCTGCTGGGGCAAGTAACCTTTATTATCTATAAGCTTCTGGAAATCGGCGATGAAACTCTCTGCTGCGTCAGCGTCTGAACTTGCTGCTTCACCATGTCTCACAACGCTATGGATGCCAGTACGTTTTTTAAAATTATCAACCCACCACTGATGTTCCTGGTGTTCTTTCAACAAGATCGGCGTATACCGTTTTAGCCTTCTCACAAATTATGTTCTGCGAAATACTATCACCTTGCATTTGCTTTTCGTTAATCCATATAAGAAGTAATTTTTCAACATCATCGAGAATACGTGATCGTTGCGAAGATATTCTTGACACTCCCTTTGAAACATTTACGTCTTTAAGTTTGTGTTTATTCTTTAGGATGGTGGATATCGTTGATTTTGAAAGGTGGAATGTACGTCCTAGATCAGCCACCCCAACACCTTGCTTATATTTTTCAATGATTTTATGCTTCATTTCTATAGTTATTTTTGCTCTTTTATTATTCTTTTCTACATTTGAAGGCATCTTTGTATGTAACGTTACACTTTCACAAAAAATAACAACACGTCTTGTTAATTGTATGAACACAAGTGATGCTAAAGCTAAACATAAACAGAGAAGTTTTATGCGTATGTAATTTGGTAGTTCCCCTTTTTTAACAAAATCAAATAATGAACATGTATGTACTATGTATATGTTTGTATGTCTCAACACGTCTTCTTAATTGTATGAACACAAGAAATGCCAAAGCTAAACACAAACAGAGAAGTTTTATGCGCAATCCGGTAGTTTCCCTTTTTTAACTAAATCAAATAATGAACATGTAAATTGTATGAACACAAGTTCGTTATACGAAACTTTGTTCGTTAAGCGAAACATTTTTTTTATTTTAAATGTGTTCGTTGTGCGAAATGTTCGTTAAGCGAGGCGTTCGTTAACCGAGGGCCCACTGTATATTTATAACTAAATTATTTAACCTAGATTTAAAATATTAATTCTTTTGAATTATTATTTGCTGCTGATGCAGTTTAATATAATTAAATTAGGTTATTGCTTATTAAAAGAAAAAAAAGAAAAGGTTATTTGCCTTTGGCTTAATATTAATTTCCGGGTTTTTATTTTACTGCTGATGCAGCTTAAATGGTTAATTGTTTGTAAGAAAAATGACATTAATTAATATTGTTGTTAACTCCTCCCCTCTAAAATATGTTTGTCCTCAAACATTGGAAATAGACAATCTTGGGGGTTTAATTGGACAATAATATTAGCTGCATTTTGGTATTTTATCTTCCTTATTTTGGATAGCTGGCTGGCACGTAATGCCGTCCTTTTTGCTGTACGCTACTGGGGGCCGCTTTCTATCACTTCTTGAAGGTTTTTTTTTTGTGTTCTACTATGTAGAATTCTTTCTCAAATCCGAGGTCTGCCACTTTATTTCTGCCGCACTACTTAAGGGCGTTTTGCAGAAGGACACTCACGTTTATCGGGTATCACTATTTAATGTTCGAGACCGGCGAGGACACTTTTCACTTCTTTCTGCTGCACTACTTAAGGGCTTTTTGCAGAAGAACGCTCACGTTTATCGGATATCACTATTTAATGTTCGAGACCGGCGAGGACACTTTTCACTCCTTTCTGCTGCACTACTTAAGGGCTTTTTGCAGAAGGACACTCACACGGACCGTTAATTTAAATTTTGCTCGGGCGCCAGTTATTATTTTTCCTTTTGGAAAAAATTAAAAAAATATTTTTTTTTTGGTTTTTTTTTCGGTCTTAATTAAATGACCATCTTTATTGTATAAAGTTTTATTAACAACTAAAAATTACAATTTACTATATTTATAACTAAATTATTTAACCTAGATTTAAAATATTAATTCTTTTGAATTATTATTTGCTGCTGATGCAGTTTAATATAATTAAATTAGGTTATTGCTTATTAAAAGAAAAAAAAAAAAAAAGAAAAGGTTATTTGCCTTTGGCTTAATATTAATTTCCGGGTTTTTATTTTACTGCTGATGCAGCTTAAATGGTTAATTGTTTGTAAGAAAAATGACATTAATTAATATTCTTGTTAACTTATATATATATTAAAAAAAATTATTCAAACTTAACGTGTTAGTGGTTTAGAAATAATATGTATACAACATTTAAAAAGGTTCAATAAATTCTTGTAGGTTTAAAAACTTGACTACATCGTTTGGCATAGTGATTTTAGTTTTAAAAATTTCACGATTAACAATACAATAATTCTTTATCTTCGCTTTAGTTTTTAATTTCCAACATCATCTTAAAAGTTTGTTAGCTAAAGATGAATAATTGTCATTTGGAAAAACTCGGCCACCATTAGATCCAACCAACAACGTCAAACACTTTTAGCGATTTAGATTTGTAATACTCTAACATTACTTTGTCACGCATACTAATTAGGCCAAATTAAACAATTTAATGTAAATATAAATAACATTTAGGATATCACTCGGTACAATATCAACCTTTAATTGTGCCCATATATTATTAACAGTCTCATTAAGATTATTTAAGTCAGAAGCAAGGCCAGTGATAATAATATCCTGTCCATTCAAACGATGTTGTAGTACATGGTTCTGCAGCTCAAGCTCATAAAATTATTTTTTGTTGCAACGTCATTGGTATTTACAAGAGTTTTACAATTTGCAACTTCATCTCTAATTTCCTTAACGCTGTTTTTCAGTTTCGTACGGATCTCACTAACGACAGACTGAAACGTAGCTTTTATTACACCTTGTTCATTTTTCATTTAATTTGCAAGGTCACGCAAGGAATCCTTTAGATCAGCAAACTCTTTTCGCATTTCTCCTCTGAGGTAGTGACCAGTATTTGTTTGGCGGATTTTCCATACAGCCATTGCATGTATATGCTAGGTTACGATTTTTATCAAGCATATTAAAGACAGACTACAATACCTTCACAATCAGCGTGGTACTAAATGTCACAGGATCTGCATAGTAAACACTTTGATCCTGTTGTTTCCAAATTGCAGACTCCACAGGTATAAGGCATTGTTTTTTAAAAGAATTTTCAAGTAATAAAAAATAAATCTTAATAAAATGGCAGCTATGAACAACTATATTGTTGATTTGTTATTGTTTCGTTTGTTATTGTTTTGTAGGTTTGCAGTTAATAAAGATGAAATATAAGAAGCAAAAAAAATAGTAGCAGCCGATGTTACACTATGCAAAATTAAATTTTTATTTTGTTTACAAAATAATAAATTCCAAAGAAATTTAAACGATCTTTATATTTCCAAGGAAGATTAATGTCTTCTGCTGTTTTAGAGTAAATTTAGTTTTTTTTTTGCACCAATTTAGATTCATTTTTTTTTAATTTTCAAACAAGAGGATTGCTTTTTTACGTCTACCACAACATAGTGTTGTAAATTTTATACAACAATATTTTTCATAATAATCCTTTACTTCCCTCTTTTGAAATAGTAATACCGGTTTTGCGAACTAAAAACCAACTAATAGCAAAATTTTTCTTACCTGTGCTTTCATCCATAAGTAATTCAATTAAATTACTTTTAAAAGGTCCCAATATGGAGTGAACTCAGTTGCAAAACTTCCAGTACGTCCAATTTTCCCTTTTTCCTTCCTATAATAAAATTTAAAATCAATAAATTTACTTTTTATTTTTTGTTATAACAATAAACCTACCTGTATCTGTTGAATAGATCGTAGATTTTTATTTTAATTTTGTTATTTGTATAGTGGAATCCTGAATTTGCCATTTTCGTTTTAATGACCTCAAAAATATGGCTATTTCGTTTACACTTAGACAAATCATCAATGTGGTCACCCCACAAATTTATTAGAAAGGATTCTTCATCTTCATCCCAACTTTAAGTTGTACGATTGAGACTTCTTAATTGCTTCTGAAGCCTCTTTCCTGATAGAGTCTAAATCCACTATTTCCTTATTGTAGGTTCCCTGCAGATATTCGGTTAGCTTATCTATCGTTTCACCTCTGTTCGGTTCCAAATAGCATTTTACTAGGGGACTGTTTCGCAGTGCAGTGAATAGTATTATTAAAAGCAAATTCCACCTGTGAAAACTTATTGACCCAATCAGAGTGTTCAATGGGTTCGGTAAATTTGGTAAGCATAGCCCTTAAATTACGATTAACCCTTTCCACTTTCCGTCAAGAATTTCTCAAATTCGTTAGAAGTGAAGCGTGTTCCCCTGTCACTAATTATTCTTCTCGGACGACTATAATTCCTAAAATATTTTTCTAGTGCATAACATGCCTCTTTTGTCCCCGGGGACTTCACGGCATACAACTTCGTAAACGCGTCTATTACAACTAAAATACGAGGGTCGTATGAAAACAACCCGACCTTGAATAGAATGAAACGATTTTTTTTAACGAAATTCAATTTTTTTTCAAAAGGAGATTTTAGCTCGATACACTTAAGAAAACGTTTTTCCCATGATTTGATCCCTTCCGAATAATAGGTTTTCTCCAACCCTTCAAAATAAGCATTTGTTGCTGCAATTACTTCATTATTTGAGCTAAATTTTTTAACGCCGAGCCATTTTTTAAGATTAGGAAAGAGGAAAAAGTCACAGGGGGCCAAATCTGAAGAATACAGTGGATGATAAAGCATTTGGTAGCCTAATTCATTGAATTTAGACATGGCTACGACACATGTGTGTACACGAGCATTGTCTTGATGAAAAATAACTTTTTTTTCAACAAATGTGAACGTTTTTCCTTCAAAGCTTTGTCAAAATAATCCAATATTTTGCAGTAGTATTCACCATTAATTGTTTTTTCTTTTTGAAGAAAATCAATATGTATAACCCCACGCGCATCCCAAAATACTGTGGCCATAACCTTGTTTGCTGATAATATCGCCTTTGCCTTCTTTGGAGCTGGTTCACCACGACGAGTCCACTGTTTTGACAGTTCTTTGGTCTCTGGTGTGGAGTGATGAATCCACGTTTCATCGACAGTTACAAATCGCCGCCAAAACTCCTGGGGATTTGCGTTTAACATTGATAAAGAATCATTTGAAATGGAAACACGTGTTTGTTTATGGTGTGTTGAGTGTAATCTCAACATGACTTCAAGAATATGGTGGCGGCAAGCTAGGTGAAGCAGCTCTCTACCCAACATGTGTTCTAAAATTGTGCAAGCGCCTTTGAGCCTTCCTGTGTTTGATGCAGTGGTGTCGAAACACATTGCCATCATAGTATGTAAGATACCCCATTCTTCGAGACACTCATATACAGCCACGGCTTGTTCTTCACCAGTGCTTATGTCTACTTTAGGAACCCCTAGCAGTTGTTTATTTTCACCATAAGAAATTAAAACAGCGATTCGTTCTCTCTGCTCTGTCTTTAGAAAATCGGTTAAACATTTTCCGTCCCAATGAACTACAACAGCTTTCTCCTCTGTTATATTAATTCGTTCCAAGATCTTCTCAGTGTATTTCTGTCTGAATACTTTTCGCTTTCCATGATGGCGGTTTTTGACACTTTGACTCGTCAGGATTCTCCCCGAGTGCTTCTATGGTAGCTATGAGTATTCGGGTGGCATTTCTGTCAGATACCTTACACCGATCCAACAACAGAGATCGTTTCATGGTTAAAACTTCCCGAACGCCACGCTTCATTCTTTTGCTATGAGATGGTCCAGGACGTTCTTCAGTTTCTTGAGAAGTACAAACGTCCATTCGCAGTGCATCCTCGAAATCTTCATTGCATGTGTTTTCGTCTTCATCACTGTCCTCGACCTCATCATATTCATCTTCAGTATCTATGACCAAAAGAAGAGAAAGAAATGGATCAGAATAATTATAAAAATCGTTAGGTTGGTTAATTTTGGGTAATTGATTATCTTGTTTTGTTGGTGCTTTTGTACGAACAACAATAAAAACAAGGGAACGTTAAAGTACCTAGCAATGTTCATTATTATTCAAGCTACAATAAAAGAATCTTACCTATGTCGAAAAAACATTCAGTTTGAATTTTCTGGTTAATTTTTGCACGTTCCTTTTGTAGTTATATTTCTTCAGCTCGAGCTAACTTCAAATCAACTCCAACATAGAGCCTGGCGAACCCTTTTCCCTTTGTTTCAAAAGAAACTTCTTGTCTTCTTCTAATTTTATCATGGCTAAGTCATCTTGATGGGCAATATCAAAGATATCAATTAACTTTTAGACGAACTCTTTGATTTTGTTCTTTGAGCCACCAGCGGCATGGGTGGTTAACATACTCCAATCGTGCTCAAACTTTGGTTATCGTAAAATCTGCAAAAACTTATCATTTTGTGGGTAACATAACTTCTAACTGTTATGCAAAATAAAAATTTTTAATGGTTTTAAATTGCTATTTATTGTTAAAGTATTAGACAAATAAATGTTCTGTTTAATTTGGTATAAAGCAGACGAATAAAATACAAAAGAGCAGTAATGTCAATTGTTTGTTTTTTACAACTCGCCAAGTTGGCAGTAGTGACAATGTTCACTATACTACAGTGGGGTTTTTTTTCCCATATCACTTGCGGTCACCCTAGTGCACAGCCAACCGGCAATTGTGAATATGATACAACCAATGAGCGCGGCTAGGTATTGTGAGATGAGAGAGAATATCTTTTGCTACCCGTTTGAGCTGGTTGGTCTAGTGGCGGGTGTAAATTGGGCAACGGCATTGTTCGGTCCCCGAACCCCGGCAAAGGGTTGGAGAACCAGTTCCTCATCACTTCCTGTGCTTGCGAAATCGACATCGTAAAAACTGGAATCTGAAAGTTCGGGAAAGCGATAAGTGTAATCGCTAGACATGTCTGAATTTGAAAGTTTGTTGAAAGGTGAGGTTCTCTGTGTGACACTAACGGCTGGCGACCTCTGCATTTCGACAGGGTTCAGTGGATGGCCAGATAAATGCGATTTGATGAGAGAGGTTTTCCTTCCCCCCTGAACCAGGATAATGATCCTTTCGCCATAGTACGCTTGTATCCGTTCCCGTCACATTTGCCGGAAGTAAAACTTTTTTGAACCGGAAATAACAATTAACAATTAAGTTGGTTGCATTCGATTTCGGGGTGTTGCCAGATCGTATGAAGCTCATGTCATTCGTAGATCAAATTCAAGCGTTGATTGCTGATAAATGAAGGCACCCTTTTATTTGATATGAAATAATACAGAGTTTTTATTTATTATAAAGAGCAAATATAAATCAATGAATTGAAACACTTTTAATTAAGTTTTAATATTCAATGTCTTTATTTGTCTAATGCCGAAAATATAATGCACCGGATATGATAATCCAAACTTGGTTGCTTTTTTTTATAAACATCTGTTCAATAATACAGAGTTGTTACTTAAAGACAAGAGTAGCTAGATAATAACACAGAGTTGCAATCTTAAATTAAGAGTAGCCAGATGACAGATCACTACAATCTCGGCCGATCTGACAATACAATCAACCTCGATTGTCAATCTTGTCCCAAAAGATCTTCATCTAAAAACTCATAATCTTCATATTCACTAGTTTTGCCTTCAGAGTTCCATACGACATTATCATAATCCCTAGGTTCCAACCATTTTCTTAAGCGACTAGAATCAACTGTGCCTTTATACAATTTTCTACATCAGATATTTCATAACGATCATTACCCAACTGTTTCCGAATCACATATGGCCCACGATATTTTGGTATTCATTTTCTGTTTACACCAGCCGATGTGTCGACATTCTTCAAGACTACTTGGCTGGTTTGTGACGCTAATTAAAATATTTCAGGTTGTTTGATTGAGACTTCTCAATGGATTGTGATGCTTCTTCCCTAATTAAACTCAGATCTTCTCTTTCAGTGTACATATCCTGCAAATCGACTATTTCGCCCCTTTGTTCTACTCCAAACAACAACCTACTTGGTGAATGCCCTGTTGGACTGTGAACTGTATTATTAATAGCAAATTCTACCTTTGTCAGTTTATCGACCCAATCGGAGTGTTCCATGTGTTCTGATAATTTAACCAACATAGCCCTTAAATCTCTATTTACTCTCTTGACCAGTTGACTGAGGCGACGCTTCAGAAGTTTTTACGTTCACAATGTTGCGCTCTGACAAAAATGAATTGAATTCGTTAGACGTAAAATATGTTCCGCGGTCACTAATTATTCGCCGTGGCCTGCTATAGTTTTCAAAATATTTGTTTAATGCGCAGCACGCTTCCTTTGTCCCTGGGGCATTGACCGCATATAATTTTGTAAATTTTGTAAACGCATCAACTACTACTAAAATATGCTTTCGCTTTGATTTTATGGATGGCAAAGGGCCGAAGTGGTCAATATGCAGTGTGTCAAAAGGAATAGGTTTTTTTGTCTATATTATACAAATTTTTTTCATTTTTTCTGTGTGGGGCTGAGTTAAAAATGCACTTAAGACAATTCCGTATAAATTTGTTCAACTTATCCCGCATATTTGGAAACCAATAGTATTTTTTTATTTGCTTCATACATTTTTCAATACCCACATGACCGTATTTCTCATGAGTTAACCGCATGACGTTTTCTTCTAGTTCAGCAGGAACATATAATTGCATTTGTCCTCTAGCGCCTAATCTAAAAACTTACCCGTTGTCTAATACATAATCATCCAAGTCTCCTGTTTCCAACTTGCTTTGAATAGCTTGTATATTCGTGTCCCTCGTTTGCGTGACCTGTATATTCATATCAACGTCAATCATAGCAATAAAGGGTGCACGACTTAATGCATCAACGTGAGACATTAATTCTCCTCTACGATGTCGAATAGTGTAGTAGCTCGAAACTATGATACCTAGATTCAGCTTCCGAAGTACACTTTGAATAGTATGCAACCGGATGGAACTTATTGTCTTCCTGTCTTTGCAAAAGTACGGCCCTGAAGCCTCTTGCACTGGCGTCAGTATGTTGCTCTGTCTCGCGAAGGGGGCTATATACAGCTAGCACAGGACCACTAACCAATTTGCTTTAAAGTAAGGAAAGCCTTTTCACATTCATTTGTCCAAGCAAAAACTTTATTCTTATTTAAATCTGTTAACGGTCTTGCTATTCCAGAGAAATCCAAAACAAACCGACGGAAGAATGAAAACAACCCTAAACATCTTTCTACCTCGTCGTGATCTGCTGGCACTGGGAACTCCTGGATAGTTTTAATGTGATCATTATTAAGACGTATACCGTTTTCATTAACTCGATAACCCAAATAGTCCAGTTCACGATACGCGAATTTGCATTTCCTAAAGTTCAATTTTAACCCAGCCTCTTTTAATGCACTTAACACCTCAGTCAAAATATGTAAATGTTCCTCAAATGTTTTAGTAGCTATACTAATATCGTCTAGATACACAACTATTTTCCCAGCATCAATAAATTCCCTTAGCACCTTATTTTAAAAACGGCTCCTGCATTTTTAAGCCCAAAAGGCATATAACAATATTCAAATTGTCCTAGCGGAGTAACAAACGCAGTGTACTTAATTGAGTCCTCATGCATCTACACTTGGTGGAAACTATTTTTCAAGTCAAGAGTTGTAAAAAACTTTTTATTACCTAAGTAATCCAAACAGTCCTCAATAATAGGCAAAGGGTAATTATCTTTCAACGTGATCTTATTTAATGACCGGTAATCGACGCACATTCTCAGATCTCCGTTTTTTCTTTTTACCAACACAATCGGAGATGCGTATGGAGAATCGCTTGGACGTATTATGCCCCCTTGCAATAATTGCTCTAGTTTTACTTTTACCTCGCAACGCTCGCGATATGAAAGTCGACGAGGTCCGCTATATACCAGTACGTCATTAACTAATCTTATTTTCATACAATAATCTGTTGGTTTCCTAAGACTATCTATATCGTTTAAAAAGTTACTCTCAATAACCGACTTTAAAGAAAATGAATCCACTGAGCTCAATTTGCAATCGACATCCAATTCATTTTCAGTCTCTACCACACAAACTATTTGCATCAACTCTTCACATTCTTCAATAATTTCTAAATCACTTAAATCACCACCAGACTCTACCAATTCGGAAACAACTGTTTTATTTTTGTTTGAGAACTCTGCTAACCATTTGCAATTATTGTTAGATTCGGTCATTTTATCATTTTCATTTTCACTACTATTTACATAAAATGGTAATATACTTAAAAAATTTAAATTATCCCCCCTGATTGGAACCTTTACTACTTCTTGGGGAACTCTGTACAAATTAAACGACATAAGCGCACTGATTGTTTTTCTGTTTGGTTTTCTATATACATTTCCTAAATTCACTTTCACATGTATATCCTTAGCATAACACAGCCTTATTTGGCGTAATTGTATATTTAATTTTGATAAAATATCACACCAAATTAGAAATGGTACAATCATCTGGCAAAAATAAAAATTTATGGTTAACTTTTTTGTTTCCGAAAAAATTTCACATTGAACACGACCGAACATACTTATTTTCTTATTTCCTATACCCCGATATTACGTCAATATTTTTTCATCTTCAATTAAAAACGGTACCAGGGACTTTCTTACACAGCTAACAGGGCTACCAGTGTCAAACAGAGAAAAAATTTCATTACCTCAGTGCGCTTATATTGTTTAATGAAGGCAACACTTACCGTTTGGAATGCATCTACAGCAGCATCTGCATCGGCATCGTGTATTGCAGCAGTCAATCCCTTCTTTTTAGGACAATTCTGATGGAAATGCCCTACTTCAGCACAGACAAAACATGAGTTGGCTGGACGCTTTGGTTTCGGGCATTTGCTCTGGTAGTGGCCAAACTGAGAGCAATTGTAACAGCGGACTTCAGTTTCAGGTGTTTTAGCCTCAGCCGTTTTCGATTTGTTGTTCGCTGTAGCGCTGATGGCTCTAGTCGCTGCGACCCGTGCCTGTTGACGTTTTGGTTCGTAGCTATCCATACGGTCAATCAATTCATTTATAGTTCTGGCACCATAAAGACGAGCAATAGCACTCGAATTATCTGGGATGCCATCGATAATGAAGTCGACCAATTCTCTTTCCTCTATTTCAGCTTTCAAAGCAATAGACTGCATCGCCACTACGTAACCAATACTTGATTCATTGGGTTTTATTTTTCTTAACCGCAGTTCTTCGTATATTTCATGTTTAGACACTTTTCGATTAAACAACGCTTCTAAACTTGCCTTCAAATCCTTGTAGTCTAGCAGTCCGATGTTAATAACATGCTGCTGCTAACATGGCCGTTCCACCCATCCGTCGACGAACTCCAACACACTTTTCTTTTTCAGTGTACGCAGCTGAATTTGCGTATTCTTCGAATACAGTAAACCATTTTTTTATATCGTAGTGGTCATCCCCACTAAACAGCGGTACAGCAGCGTCAAGCTCTGCTTAATCAATATGACGAAGGCCGGAGGGTGCTGATTGTAAATTTTCCTCCAATGCCCGTATTTGTTGTTACACTTTTAACATTTCCAAGTGCAGTTGTAAATTTTTAAGTTCGTCCTCAGCAGCAACCCTAGCAGCAGAAACACCAGCATTTGAGGCTTCAGGCACGTTTGTAGAAAAATGGCTGACATCGACCACGTTTACGGCAGTCACGAATGTAGATAAACATTTAACAGCGGGCACGTTGTCAGCAGGCGCATCAGAAACTTCACCAGCAGGTAGTTCAATATCCGCGGCTTCATTGGCAGACGAATTTACAGAAATTACGTTGGCACCAGGAACCTGTAAATTGTCTAAAATATTACCGGCAGCTGAGGCATCATTGGATATCTGCAATTCTGGATTATTTGATTCAATTTCTACTAAGGGGTTATTATTAGCCAAATATTCATCATCTTCCCCTTTTGGAATGGTCTCATATAACGCTTTGAGCTGGGTTAGTGTCGCCGACTCGGGGAAATTTATGCCGGCTGCAGCAAGTGCACTTACTAGAGCTTGGCAAATTGGTCGCAAATCCATTTTAATTTTCTGCATCCTTTAATTTTATTAAAATTAATTTAACACTGGTACAACAGTTGTACCCCACACCTGATTTTATAAAAAGCAAATATAAATCGATGAATTGAAACACTTTTAATTAAGTTTTAATATTCAATGTCTTTATTTGTCTAATGCCGAAAATATAATGCACCGGATATGCTAATCCAAACTTAATTGCATTTTTTATAAACATCTGTTCAATAATACAGAGTTGTTACTTAAAGATAAGAGTAGCTAGATAATAACACAGAGTTGCAATCTTAAATTAAGAGTAGCCAGATGACAGATCACTACATTATACTTAATATTTTACAGAGTTCCTTTTTAATGTGTTGTCGCAAAAAGGTTTGCAGAAAGAAGAAGGAGAAAGACGAAACGGAAGTTACAATAGTTGGTGTATAACAAGTTGACATATGATTAATTACCATGTTTTACATACTGCAAACATATGCAACACTAGAACAATAATCGCTATAAATAAAGATATAAACAGATCATTACACTTCAAACCTTTTTTCGTCTCCCATTTTAATTTATTATTATTTATATTCTATTTAACTTTTTCCAACAGATTGCAATTATTACGTAATTTTTTTTTTTTTAACACGTGTTGATTATTTCGTCAAATGACCGGCAACTATAATAGTACAATTTTTAACATGATAGTATTGTATTTCTATTAAAATAGAGTTGTTATACCAAAGGTCTCCAAATATAACCAGATTTACACTAGATTTTCCAAAAATCTGGTTGTTAAAGAAGATTTTATTTGTATGGGAAATGTGGTTATGTACTGGTTTAAACCAGATATCGGGCCTAGTGTAAATTCACTATTATACTAATTTTGTGGCTTATTAAAACCTGAGAAACACCCAATCATAATTTAATTTTAATTTAAATGTTTATTGAGAGACTTAAAAGTTTAGATCACAAAAGCAGCTGTATAAAGATAACATTGAATGCAAAAAACTTAAAACTATAAAGTATTGTTTTAATAAACATTTAAGACATTATGATTTAAAATAACGCTACATGCTCAGTTAAACTAGACGGATACGTTTTACAACAAAGAATAAACATTAAAATTATATTGCTCAAAATATAATAAAAGTTTACAAAGACTGTTGATAGTCAAGTGTGAGATCTTATGGTTAACTTAAAACTAGGACTTAAACTAATACAACATATATACAAAGAAAAACAAACTTTAATCCCTGTTGAAGACTGTAATCGCATGAGAATAGAACTCTGGTAGACGGTATTCATTTAAGTTAGCAAAGGAGTTAGAATCCTCATGTAAAATTCCAATTGGGGACATGTAAAGACTATTTGACCAATTAAATCCAGATTGTGAATTAAGAACCGTTGTTATTAAATTGTTCTCGTGATTTTCAAGCCGATTAATGAAATTACCAATCTGGGCCAGAGCATACGAAGAGAGTGGTTTTACATCTGCTTTTCTATAAATAACAGAATTTGAAAATCTTTTGACAAAACTTTCATAGTTCACGTTAATACAAAGTCTCAAACAGCTACGTTCTAAAATCTCCAACTCCATCATTACTGTTGGAGAAATCGAAAACCATAAGGGAAATCCATATAGCATCGCAGAACGAATACATACTTTGTAAATTAAAAGCTTGGCTCTCTGACCCAAGTGTCTATTAACAAGCAACTTCATAAACATGCCCTTAAGACGCAATCCCTTACTTTTGAAAATCCTTCCATGTTGGTTAAACTTTAATAGTTTATTGAAAGTTACCCCAAGGTACTTTATTTGGTCTTTAAAGGGAATAACCGAACCGTGCAAGGAGAGATTCAATGTTTTAGTTAGTCTTAACTACATTCCGTGGACCTTTTCCTGAAGCATTTCGAAAACAAATAGCCTCTGATTTTTGTGTGTTGATTTTTATACCCCACTCTCTGTAAAAATTATCAATTACCAAAAGGTGTCTTCGAACCTTACTTAACGCGATCTCAGGATTACTGTCGTGTGCAAATTAAGTTTTATTGTTTCATTTTTTTTATAAAAATATATCTTTATTTATATTTCTTTCTGAAGTGTCAATCACATTGCTGTCTGACTTAAAACTAAAAACTGACTTAATTATTTTAAAAAGCAAGAATTATAATATAATTATTTGTTTATGTTGCATTACTCGTTGTGGGAAACAAAAATAAGGTTTCCGATTACGTTTTGTAAAAGTTCATATTGTAGACGAGACGTCAGCAAAAATATCCCGCGCGTGTAACTAGAAATAATTTTATATTCCTTAACGTTAGGGTGTCCCAACGTATATTAGGGTGTCTTAACTTGCATATATTAATGAGTCGTCCGCATATAAAATACTTTTAGAACCATTACTTATATGGGGAAAGTCATAAACCAGAATGTTATATAACATTGGCGCCAAAATGGCTCCTTGCGGAACACCACAGTAAATGCTCCCCAAATCCGATTTTACGTCGTTCATTTCCACCAAAAATGTTCGATCCTCAAAATAGCTTTTAAACAACTTTACAAAGACTGAGTCACATCTTAGCTTCATCAGTTTAAATGATACGCTCGATCAAACGCCTTTTCGATGTCTAACGAAACGGCTACAGTACATTGCTTATCCCTAAAATTACAAATTACTTCGTTATGTAAATATAACAAAGCATCCACAGACGAGTGACCACGTTTGAAGCCGAATTGATATGGGGGTAGTAAATCCATTGCTAAACAAATCTCCAACTTTTTCCTAATAACCCTCTCAAATAACTTTCCAATGTTTGACAACATAGATATTGGGCGGAAGTTGTTGATTTGAAAGTCATTTGGTTTTTTCAATAATGGGTAAATTTTGGCAATTTTCCAAACCTTGGGGAAGTAACCATTATTTAGGCAATTGTTGAAAATAATGACTAAAAACTTTATTGCCGAAAAAGGTAGCCTTTTAATTAGAAAATTTGACAAATTATCTAAGCCTGCAGATCTTTCGGCATTTATGGACTTAATTATATCAAAAACTTCTGATGAGTTAGTAAAATGGTTATGGTTCAACGCGTTTAATGCACCATAAGAACCCGTAAATTGACAAACAGTTTCAGAACAACTATTTATGTAGGAGTTCACTGTGTTTGGAACTTCTACGACATTAGCACAGTCTGGAGCAGTAAATTCATAAATATCTGAAAAATGACGTTTGAACTTCTCTACCTTATCAACATCATCATGGTAAACGTTATCATTTACAATAAGTTTTTCAAAACCTTTCGATTTTCTATTGCCAATAATACTAAAAACTTCCCTAAAGGCCTTCGGGCCTGGTTTAATTGTCTCAATTCTCTTATTTCGGCGGAGACATAATTAAATCAAAATCCCAAAATTTAAACACCAATTTTAACCCTCCGATGAGTGAAAGTCATGAACTTTACGGCAGTGTGAAAAGGTTCTTACGGACCTTTTTTGTAAATCATATAAACATTTTTTTTTTGATTTTTTTTTTGTTTTTATTGTTTATAACTAAATTCTACATACAAAAATAATTTTTTCAATTTTTTTAATTTTTTTTTTTTTTTGCTTGAATTTTCTTAAGACTATTATAAAAAAGTTAAAAAATTATTGTTGTTGAGCGTGTACTTCTTGTCCCCCGCCCTGTGCGCAAGTGTTGCAGCGATGTAAAAGTGTGCTATGTTCTCCGCAAACAGCGTTGCCGCAGCCGAAGCAGTATGCCCGCGTTTTCCGCTGCCGCCCGTACTCAGAACGGCAAAGGCGACATGACGGTCTACTTGACCTAGCCGCAAACGACGGTGCATTGCCTTCCATCGGTCTTGGTAATACCTGAAATTAAAAGAAAAATAAAAAACAAATAAATATATATTCTATTCTTGAATTTGAAGATGTTTTTCTTACCCTGACATCGAATGTTTCTATCGCATTGCTGCATATCCTTGGATATGAGGTTATATGGTTGTTTAGGGCACGTTCTTCGATATTTGGTGTGGCCAATTGTTTCGTTAGCAGTAACAAGAACGACCGCCGTCTGTCACTCCTTTTTATAGGCTTCATTTCGTTGTAAATCGTAAAAGCAGCCAATGCAGCGACGTCCAGCATATTATAAAACATGGCCAACGGCCATCGTTGTGTTGCTCTTTTGCAGCTGTAAGTGCCTAGCATTTGATCCATGGTATCAACGCCGCATTTGTTGGCGTTGTAATCTAATATGGCATAGAGCTTCCGCTTCTCGGTTTGCTCGTCAACGCGGCAGGTGTAGTGCATTGTGGAGAGCACGTTCACCACTTTATTTTTTTTCGGCACGTATGAGCATAACGCTATATCCCCTTCGTTGAACCCAAATAATGTACTATTGATGGTGCGCTTCGGGTTCTTCTTGAACTCCTGTGGAATGAATGTTTTGTTGTAGCGCACTGTACCAACATATGCGGTCTTCCTCCTCATCAAAATACGCGTCAAGTCAAGAGTGGTAAAGAAATTATCCACGTATAAATTAGTATTTTATTAAATAAAAATACGTTTTGTTCGAGTGCTTGACTACGACTGATTTCTTTATTATCCAAAAAGTCTTAAAGTTAAATTATGCTTACTTTACAAAAACAATAAAATTTCATATTATCAAAACTGCAGACATAAAGTCAGCAGTATTGTTATTAATAAAGTTACAACACCTAGTTAGGTTCAATGGATTAATTAAATGAGTTGCAATATATTGCGCGTGCAGGCAAATTATAAAGTGTCAGCGAAACAAAGTTAACCCAGTAAACATAAAATATTTGTTTCGTTAACTCTTCCCCTCTAAAATTGGTTGTCCTCAATCAAAAATAAGGTATTTGGGTAATTCGCTCTATTGGACGTGTTCCAAGTTCATTCCCACACATGACAATATTCCGTGGTGGTAGTGAAGTATTAATATTTTCAGAGCATTGTACCCTCTGACTATTGCATCTTTTCCTCAGACAGACGGACAGTATTATAACAATTGGGGAAATCGCCAAAATGTAGGCGATAGCATCACCTAATTTAGTTTCAACATTCAGGAGCTCGATTGCCTCTGTGTTGTTAGTGTGCATTTCCTTAATTAACTCCAACGAGAGGATTTCCTCAACAACTGGGTTTCCCACTATTGATTGCACTATGGCCGGTAGTGGATTAGAAAAGTTAATTTCCGAAAATGAAAAGATAGTATCATCCACCGAGACCGTTTCATTATGGAATTTAATGATGAAAGTGCCATTAAGGTAATAAGCTTCTTGGCTTATGAGAATTGTACCATTAAACTGATTCAATAGAAGAGTGCCAGGGAGTATCTCCTGTACAGTGGGTATGTCTGAATTACTTATAAAGGTACAATTAGAGGGTTTGCTGTGGATCAGATTAGGTAGGCATTCGGAGCCACTGATATCTTCAATATCTTCGCTCTTGCACATTGTCAACATGTTGTAACTCTTACACTTAGTTTTTATACCAAACATTTTCTTATCACAATTTAAAATTTCGTTAAATTTAATATTAGTAGCAATTTTCTTAAGTTTCACAGGTTTTATTAATATTTTGTTACATGTCTCAATTTAGGTTGTTGGGATATTGACAATATACTTCACTAAACTCTAATATTTCTTCCATATTTAAATATGGAATTTGGTTATTCTCAAACAGTTTTCTTATTGTTTCCATTTCGTCGTGAGATAGAATAAATGAGTTAATTACCCCTGCTTTAGCCCAATGGATGACATACTGTAGATTTGTTATCTCTTCTTTTATTATTTCCAATTTGTATTTAAACTCTGTAATATCTAAGTTTTGAAAGGCCCGTACATCTTCTTGTACGACTTTTATTATCTGATTCATTTTAGAGCTTAACTCGTTTATTCTGTTCAACGATAATTTATTGATTACAACTTGTTTATTATTATTATAATATTATAATTCTGTTTTATTATTTTAAAATCCTCATGGTCAGGATTGCCGGCAATCCATTTCCATGCTGAACCTATGAAGTTAAGGGACCTTTTGGACCTTGGTTTCAATTGGTCTAGTTTATTCTGTAGGTATGAAATTTCTAGGATTAGGAGGGGATGTAGGGGATGGGATGCACTTATTCTCGTTCTCATTGTTTCCCTCATATTATCGATAAAATTCTGGTAATTATCCAGATCAATTACATGTATTAATTTCACAGCCCCAGTCTGAAGTTTTGCTATACCTGTATCGATTCCTACTACCCTTGCATTAGTGTAATCTAGTATCTTTACTTCTCCCATTACAGCAGATATCATCACCCTGTTAAAAAAATAAAAAAAAAAAAACTACTTAATTACGAATATTGTTCTTGTGAACCACTCTTCCGCTTTCAGTAAATATTGTAGAGTGTCTATTCTCCTTCACTACCTCCTTCTTGTAATTTCTAGATAGCTTGGTCCCTTATCTCTTATTTTCCTTGACAAAGATTTAAAGTTTTTCAATTACCGATAACATATATTAATCCCAATTAGTAGAGTTAATTGTTTTGTCCCATTTCATGTTTCGGAATCTTGTGATATTTGGAAATCATTTTAAACACTCGAAGAGGACGATGCTGTAATAGTCGGTCCCTTGGGACCTTCTCACTCATCGGAGGGTTAAAGGGTAGTGATCAGAGAAAGTCGGTAGACTATTTATCTGAAAATTACGATTTACCGAGTATAAGAACTGTACTGATCAGGAAATGATCCAGAAAAGATGGCCCCCCAGGAAAAGTTGGATTTACATCCCACAGTCTCGTAAAATTATTATTCGAATAGCTTAACCAATCAAAGAAGCTTTGTCCATTCAAATTGTCTATAGAATCACCCCAATGAGTATTTCGGGAGTTAAAATCCCCTCCAATAAATACCCCATCGTAACCCATTGAAAAGTTATTAATAGCATCAAGGCTAGAACGGAAATCATTACGTGGAAGATTAGTTGGAAAATAAACACAGAGTAAAACAGAGGAAACATTTAATTCAATGAAACTGTTTGGAAATTTTAAATTTGTTATATTAAGAGAAGAAAAATTAATACTCTTATTGATGAGTATAGCAGTACCAAGACTGGAATAATCTCTAATTACATTATAATTATCAAAAGTAACTTTTGAGTTTACTCACATCAACTTTATGAAAGTTAAGAATCTTAACTAATTCGATACGTCTACTTAATTCGACTAACGACCTTACATTCATTGTTACAAATATTTAATTATTTCGGGCCATAATGGGACATAACTTATGGCACTAATTTATAAGAATTAAGAAAATTCAAAATTTTTTATTCTAACGATTGAGGTTTATACTCTCTAAAATATTCCCCGAGCTTTATGAATTCCGCCACAATTGGGGGTAGATTTTGATTATTAACAGCTTGATTATTAACAGCTTGATTACGTACAGTTTGATTACTGTTATCGGAATAAAAAAGACTAGCGAAAGAGGTTCTTTCATTAACCGCTTGACTACTACTTATTGCAGAATTAACATTATCCTTAAGTAATTCTTTCTTATTTTTTAAATAAGTTTTGTAGGATGGGCAGCCTCTATAATTAGCAGCATGACCGCTTTCGTTACAATTGACACAAGTTGGAGAAGATTCTCCCTTTTTAACGTACATTTACCAGGTTCATGCTCCAAAGTACATTTTACACATTTAAAAATAGAATTACAGTATCGGGCTGTATGTCCCCACGACTGACACCTAAAACATTGAATCCCCCTTTTCTTTGACTTGGGTGATTCCCAAGTAATAGATTGGTTTAAAATATAACGTAATCTACTCACATCATTTATTTTCTTCCCTTGTGCTAGAGTAACAATAAATAAACCAGTATCGTAATCATTTTTTGCAGAATACTGCGTGACTAGTTTACTAACCTTTTCAATTGTATTTGGCAATTCAGTTTTAAGGGCAGATTCAATTTCAGCCACTTCAGTTAAATGGTACAAGCCCCTTAAAATAATTGTTACTCTTCTTAATTCTGACGGAGTAAAAGAGTAAGACTTTATACTCTGGGCCCTTAACAATTCCATCATTTCCAAATGAGCTGTCAAATCTTCGAAATAAATTTTACTTTTATTTCTAGATGAATTAATAATTTTGAATACTACTTTTGGCGTTGTTTTATTTAATTGGTCAACCAGTTTCTTTACATTAACGTTATGTAAAATAATTTTTCGGACAAAATTTTTTCCTAACCGGCCCACAGTGGGGCCAAATGCATGAAAAGTGGCGATTAATTCATAGAAGTCGTAATTTAAAAAAAAAAATATTTTTTATTAATGGATATTTATAAATACATAAAAAACCAACATTTAAAAAAAAAACAGAGTGAAAAAACACATTTTTTAACCCTTTATGGGCCATTTTGTGTTCTGTAAAAAATCCTCTTTTTTCACATTTTTTGCTGTAACTTTGGAACGGTGCGCTATAAATTATTCAATTAAATTGCAAATTAAAGCATACTAAATGTACTTTAAGAAAAATAAGTAATATTTTTAAAAATAATAAGGAATAAATATTTTATATGTATTTCTATTAGAAAATTTTTAAATTAAAATCATACCTTTTTTTCTCGAAATTTTAAAATTTTGCTCAAAAATGAAACATTTGAAAATCTAATTGTTTTTTTATTGATAAATAACCATCACTATTTAAAAAAAATTTAATTAAATTCGGTTATTCTATTTTTTTTTTTTTTTTTTTTGAAAACAACAATTTTTTATTATAATCATTATTACCTTCAATGTTAGTATTTACTTCACATTCAATTTCATAATCATAAATTAATTCGTTACAATAATCTTAATCTTCATCTCCATCTTCATCTCCATCTTCATCATTGCTATTTTGATTGCTGGGAAGTACAAGCAACTCCAATGCAGATTTTGGCATTAGCTCTTTTTTCTTTTTAGAACTATTGTTCATGCTTGTTATAAACGGATCTGAACTTAAGAGAAATCTATTAAAGATATCTTCCATTGTTTTTTCTCGACTGCATTTACGGGCAAAATTCTCCCTATAACTTTTAAAATCTTTATTTCTGGCTTCTTGAGACTCTTCGGTTAGCTGACCAATTGGCAATGGCGATAATGATATAATTTCAGGCCCATGAATAAAATATTTGTGAAGAGTAGGAGGCATATAGTACCATGGATATTTTTTCACAAATAGCCTGGCAGTGTTATTAGCGAAGTTTGTAAATTTTTCAATGTTGACCTCAATACCACTAGAAACTACAATTAATATTGTGTGCATATTTTTGATCAACTCTAAATCAATATTAGTAATTTCAGCAGATACTTCTGCATTCTTAAAAAAACGTCTTGCAGTATTCCCGTCATTAGAGTTACCAAAACCAGGTTTTGGTTGATCAATGATCAATCCCGTTCTCTTTTTAAATTCGCGTTGAATACGACTTTTAGTTTCAGCAATAATTTTTTTTTCTTCGTCACTTCTTGCCTGCCATTTTTGAATTGGAAGTTTATATGCCAAGTGAATAAGACATTCAAAAAATCTTATCCAGCCATGTAGGACAGACAAACCGAACTCCATGAAGTCTACGTTGGAATCTCTAGAAATCATTTGTTCAATATTGTTGAACTCCTTGCTGGTAGCGCCACATATGTAGCACTTTTGTGTGGACTTTGTGTCTGTAATCGCGTTACACACTTTACCGTCAATCATAACGAGAATTAGTTTGTGGTTCACTTTTATCTTTCTTTCTCCAACTGATATCACTGTATCGATAAGAACATTTTTTTCTGTCTCCACTCTTTCTCTTTCTGTTTTAATACTGTTGACCGTTTCTTTCATAAATTCAATTTTTAATGGCCTGCAAAACCTAGTTGAAGACGGTCGAGGATTATGCCAAATGATTTTGTTTTTACAAACTAATTTTAATGGTACAATTGACGTAATAAATACAGAAGAATCAGATGCATTACTGTCATGAAAGGCTTGTTTGTAAGAACTATGCCCTGAACTTCCGTCAAAGCCCCACTTAGTGTATAAAGTAATTTTTTCGATTTCTTCGTTGTCTAACGAATTTAAATCTGCATTTTTAACCGACAAAAGGCGTTCAGTGGTATGATCCAATATTCCTTGTAGGCTAACTTGCGCTGATGTTTCAGAAATTTTCATTTGTTCTCCCTTTGGGTAACATTTTTTCTTAGCTCTTTGGACCAATTTATATGATGGAAATTTCTCAGGTGCAACCTTTCTAATAACATTATATTGGTGGCGACTTAGCTTCGCTTCTACCAAAACGGACAGAGCTTCATCCGGAGTTAACTGCTGTGGTGGTACCTGTTCTATACTTTTTCGGTATTTTTTGGCTTTTGTTGGAGATGATATTATTTCCTTAACAATTTTCGACTCATCTATTTTTCCAGCAGCTCTCAAGCTCATTTGTGTGGCGTAAGCCAAAACAGGCAAAGAAATTTGATCTCTTATGTCTTTACATTTCTTAACTTTTGTTTTTTCTTTGCACTCTTCAAATGAGAGATCATTGCGACCTCTTTTTTGTTGTGGTTCTGGTGGTGGACTGAATGAGATTGAGGCATCCAGCCAATTCTTATTATTTTTTACAAAAATTTCATTCTTTCTATGACATTTTTGCCACCGAATCTCATACCTAGAGCAAAAATTATGAAACCTTGTCATAAAATCTACCATATCCGAAGGGTCGACACGTTTTATTACTTCCCATCTCAAAAGTTTAAATTTATCCTGAAGTGATTTAGGTTCTGCACTCCTCATAAAATTATGCAACTCATGACGAGGAATGAAAATTGTTTTGGGACATGTTCCTAAAATTAATAAGATTTCTATTCGTTTAAAATTTGCAAAAAGTAATTCCTTTAACCCTGTACCGAATAATTTACACTTTCACAACACTTTAAATATGTAACATCACATCACAAAACATTGACAGCTAAAACAATAAATAAACGTGTCAGTACCGAATCAATAATACCCTACGGATGGATAGAAATTCTTAAAAATGTATTATCATTATATTAGTAGATTGATATCACCAGCTTAAAACAAAATTAAAACTTTACTCGTATGATGCATGTATATGACCAACAGTTATTATGTAGGACTCAAATAAATGACAATAATAAATAGGGATGGGAGCGTGACCTCCTTCAATTTTTCAAAATAGTGCACTTGTGCCATATACAATTTTCTAATAATTTAAAATTAACAAATGTTTAAGTAAAATTCATTGAAATATCATAAACACATGTAAAATAATTTAATTAGTTTTATTCATAGTAAATAAACCCAACATACGCAATCACGTGAGCATGCGTGAATTAAAGTTACTCACGCCCGCATCTCTAATTAACAACACATTTTTTAGCTACAATAACAACTACTATAACGAAAATAATGACAAAACAAAGTAAAAACAACTTGATGTTTTGTTTTTTTTTTTTTTCATATTTGTGGATTTTTAGCATCTTGAGTTATTTCACAAAAACAAGCATAACTCAAAAATCGCAAAAAATCGCAAAAAAAATATTTTGGGGTTTATTAGTTGAGATCTGATATTATAACACTATATAGACGATTTTACGCAAGCTCACGAACAAAGTTGTTGAAACTCCATATATAAATCAAAAATAGCCCATTTTTGGGCTAATTTTATTTTATTAACATTTAATATTTTTAAAACATTTATTTAAACAAAAAAACATGTACTATATAGTAAACTACCTGAAGTTGACGGTTCCATTATAAAAATTTAACTTTTAGAAGTATTAATAGAAAAAATTATCAATTGAAATATCAAAATTTTCACTTTTTTTCAATATGCACAAAAAAAATAACAATTATTCAACTTTAAGTGCTCACTTCAACTAAAGCAAACAACTTAAAAGTATAATTTTTGCAATTAGTGATGCAGAATTTTATCCACTTTCACCCGGTACCAAACACGATCATGAATTTTAAAGTTCATATTTTGAATTAATCGCCACTTTTCATTCATTTGGCCCCACAGTGCGGCCTACCAGAGTTCTCCTCACCATTCTTGCTTTTGTTTGCATTCTTAGCTGCTTGTCTGCTTGTAGATGGACCATCATTTACTTCTATCTTCAGCATCCCCAATATATCAAAACGATTTTGTGAGATTTCAGTTGACCCAAAACTGGAAACGTCAACATTTGCCTTTATAGCATTCCTAATGTGAATTGGAGCAATATTCTCCCCTTTTACATTTCTTTTATGACGCTTTGATCTGATTTTCTTGAAATCCTCATCATTGTCACTATTACAAGAGGCGACATCCATGTTGAGTGGGAATTCCACTTCGTAACATTAATTCACCAATAACATTGTTACCCGCCGGGTTGTTCTTATCTGCTGACAATTTTACCGTGTTAGATATCGGGTCAACCGAACCAGGTAATCCATTATCCATATTTCCAATGAATAATAATTATCCCGTAATCAAAAAATGTTGCTCCTTTGAGACTTTTCGTATTCAATATCAATAAAATTAAAAAAAATATCAAAAATTTATAAGCGCAGTAAAAAAAGTCCACCCAATCATAAATGGCATAACATTAGCAAAACCTACAATTGCTCCAAAAATAGGCCATAAAACTCTGTTAGAAGTTTCGAAGTTTCTTTTCCATCTAAATAATCAAATGATCCTGAAATAAAATATTTCTGTATGCCTATTGAAATTAGCAGTTTATTCTTTTTTTGTTGTATAAAAGTAAGTTTTATTAAAATTGCTCGTTTAGGTTATTTTACAAGGTTATAATCTTTTTTAAATAAACAAAAATCAAGGAATACTTTGTTTTCTTTTTTTTTTATAAAAATAAAATATTTAACAAGATTTTTATTTTTACACAGTATTACAACAATACCTTAATATAAAAATTCTCCAATAGGAATGGTCGAAATGTGAACCTTTTTTGTACTTGTACTTGTTAAAGATTTTTGGCTGATAACAGCAAATCTTTAACTCCTACCCTTTTTAAGGTATGCAATGAATCTTCTAAAGCGGTTTGCGATATTTTATTCCTAACAGCCCATGATTTAATCTTCTCACTCTACAAAAGTGGATGCTACAGGACCTAGCGACTCTGTATCAACGCTAGCAGTTGGTAAAAACTCACGAGAATCTACTTCAATTGGAAAGAAACCCCCTGCAGATGTCGATGCTACTGGTTCAGAATCAGAAATAAAACGTTCACTAATTATTTTTACAGATTGTATTGTTTTTTGATTTTCACTTTTCTCACTATCAAACAAGATGTGTGATATATGGGACCATATCAATTATTTTTTTTTATCGGTAATGTATCAATTAGAACATTCTTTTTTTTTACCAGATATCAATTTTAGAGTTGGCACAATTATATCTGATGAATATAGAAAAAATTATGAAATAAGCTTGTCAGAATCCAACTAAGGCAAAACAATTCAAAAATGTGAAAAAAAATTTCGTATACGAGTTTTTCTATGGATCACATGTGTCCCTGTGGTCCTTAAGAGAGCCAAAATGTCTTTTTTTTATTATACATAGGTTTTTCAATAAAAGTTACATTTTTAATGTTACATATAATACGCTTTTAATAAAAATGTATGTTTAATTTTGCAATAAATTATGGTTAATTATGATGTGCTGCGAAACAATTACGGTTAGTAGTAAAACACAGATGCACATTGCATTCATTACAATAGTTCTTAGAGCGATTTTCAACATTAATTTTTGCGCATTGAACACATCTCTTTCTTACGTTGGCTTTGAGCATAGAGTGCGAAGAAGCTGGTCTCTTGCTAACAGTGATTTTTGATGACTGGAATATTTGAAATTCTCTCTGACGCGAAGAATAGCCAGCGATTAAATTTCTGGCCACCAGTAGTCTAAACTCAAGTGAGTTAAGTTGAGTCCCTTCAACAAGATTTTTTGCTTTACATTCGGTGTAAATAACGTAGGAATTGTTTACGCTTATATCAAGTAAGTCAAAAAATAACCGGAGGTAATATTTTATTTTGATTTGCGGTCTAGTTCATAAAAGGACTTGCGCTGATCCATTAAATCTACTCCACCCATATTTTTGTTGTAATGCATAATAGCTTTGGGGCATTTTACGTTGATTTTCTCAGCACTACCAGCTATGCGACGTCTGACGGTGTCTGTCTCCACTGGCGAAAGAAAATTTGTGAGAAGAGTCACAGCTCTGTTGTCCATCCACTTCACAAAGAATATGCCCTCAATGCTTGATGTGTAAATGTCTCCTCGATTCATATTCTTATCGAGAGGCACATTTTTTGGAATATTTTTTCGGTTGCTTCTTACTGTTCCACAGGACTTTATTTGACGTTTCTTCAACTCATTATAACAAAGGCGAGTTGAAGAAGTTATCAATGTAGACCACGGAGTCCAAACCTGTGAGTTTTTCTGTCAATTGAAGAACGACCGATTCAAATTCAAAAGGATCCGGAAGCAAAGTCACATCTACACCACATCTTAAGTTCCCATTTTATTGGATTGTTCTTGATATACTGTTTCATAGCATTATGACCTTTGAATTTGATCACGTGTTCATCGACAGCCTGTTTGTATGTGTTGTTTGTTCATTGCATTTTGAAATGCTTTGTTGAAATGACTTATGACAGGTCTGATCTTAAAAGCCCGATCATTACTGTTTCCTTCTTCATTTGCACATTTCCATCTAAAATTTCTTGTAATTTTCTGTAATACGAGGCGCTTGTTCCGTTATCTCAACGAATTGTTCTGTTGTCTCAACCGCATTATTATCGATTTCACAAAATGCTGCACCTGCATCAACATCACCTTCAAGAAAAACCTGGTCTTCTTCATCAAGATACAAATCGTCTTCATCTTCGCTATTTTCCGCAGTAAGAAATTGCAATATTTCTTCTTCATTCAGTTTAAAAAATCTACGACGCTGGAAAGCCATTTTTCTAAAAAAAATGTTGTTACAACGTGCTATAGAATTTACATTCACCAAACTTACCAAAATGAATCAGCAAATCAAAGAACAAAAATGTTTCTCTCAAATATCACTTTTTTTAGCAAATTAGAAAACACGACCACTTCTCAAAGCGTAAAGTAAGTAAATAGAATACAATTTCTAAGAATTCAGTCACCTGATAAAGTTTACAAACTTAATGGGGAAGTCCCTTTTTAGTTTGTTTAATATGCTAACTCTCACCATTATTTACAGTTACATTCAAATTCATCAAACGAAAAGTTACCATTGACGACCACAGGTACACCCGAGTCCCTTTTGGTTTTTTTTTTAATAAAGCTAGTTTTTTTCTTGGAAATATTCCAAAACCGAATTTAAATTTGTAAAATATTGTTAAATTAAACAAAATTTTTTAATTTGAAAAAAAGAGAAAATTTCGTTTATGATTTTGAGCAGTTTAAATATCCCGTTTACGGTATGAGCAAAACTTGCTTTTTAGCTCATAAAAAAACATTTATAATTATTTTTCACACAAATTTTTTATAAATTTTAAAAACCCATCATTTAACTTTGCATTAAGCTAAAAAACCTAGAAAAATAACATGGAATGTGTAACTTATTTGATTTAAGTTAATTTGTCAAAAAAAAAAAAAAAAATAGAAAAGCTAAAGAACTGTATCAACTTAATTAAAAACAAGTTGTTTTTTAGAAAAATATTTAAGAATTCGCTTATTCGCAATTAATTGCGAATAACACAGAAACAATTTACTAGGTTAGGGTCAGACAGGAATATGCGGACTCAAAACAATTTTTATTGACTATACAAATCTTGGCAAATATTTTTAAGTCGACTTAAGTGCTTTTTTCAAAAGTTCATAGATTGTTATTGCATTTTTCATAGAAAATTTTTTAACTCTTAATTCCCAAACCAGATAGTAAAAGTTGACAGTGGCAGTCCTGTCAAACTTTCATCGCGAATTTCGTTAAAACTGTACAATATGAATTTTGTTGAAATGAAGCTTTTGTTTGTTAAGGAAATTCTCTGAATTCCCGACTTCTTGTTAAAAAGTCTTCAGCTTTCCCTGCAAAAAACTCCCAACTTCTAAGGCATGATTATTTAAAAAGTGTCAGTATGCTTTGAATTATCCGGTATAAACCTTTATAAACCATTGCAGATCCTTGTATTCTTATTGATAAAACAAATATATTTAAAATAAATACATTATTATTATTATTAATCGAATAATCGATTTATAAATTTTCGTAATTTTTTAAATTCTCCTGCCGGCTAACCAGTTAGGACATTATTCGAAATATGCCAAAATTGATTAATAGGTTATTCGGGTCGATTAATCGGAAAATTTGGCGATTAATCGCTTAATGCAAAATTAATGCGTATCGTTCATCAATAAGAACACATAGTGATGTTTTTTTTTTTGTGAAATATCAAGATAAGTCAATTGCGTTGGTGGTACAAAGTGTTCTTCCCTGAACAATCTGAGGACTTTATAAGTAAACACTTAGATAAACGCAGTGTATACAGTGTTTTACCGCAATGCGATATTTTGTCGATAAGGCTGGGTTTTCATTCCCAAAAAATAAGAAAATTTTTTTAATAACAAAAGTATTCAAATAAGAAATTCCTAAAAATAGTGTGTTGGTTTCGCAAACTTTACAAAGTTTGACAGAAATGTCACGGCCGCTTTTATTTTTATCTTTAGGGCTTTAGAGGAGGTTTTCTATTAAAAAAAGCTATAAAAATTTGCCACTGATTGTAATTTCAAAATATGCGAAATTAAATAAAAAAATCAAATAATACATATCTATGGACTTTTGACAAATCCCCTAAGTTGACTTTTTACAAAATTTTCCAAAAATTTTGTTGTCTATAAAACTTTTGAATTCCGATATTTCTGTCAGGTCCTTACCTAGTTTTCCTACTTTTTCTAAATTTTTCGACATATCAATATTTTTTTTTGTTTTCAAAATTTTTGTATGTATTTTTGAACGAAACTGTTTTTAAGCAAATAAAATTTTGGAATTAAAAGCAATCTTTATAACATAAGCAACGTCATAGTGCTTGTTAGAAAAATACTTAGCCACGTGTTTGATTAATTGAGTGAAATAAAATATATATTTTAAAAGTCATTTTGTTTAATATTTAATATATACATATTCTAAAGTTGAAATAACTTTAGAATATGAGAATTTATGAGAGTAAATTCTTCTCAATACCTGGATCAATAATTCAACCGACAAAATTTCCTGTTTCTAAGAAATACTTGTTGAGAAGTTTCTTGCCTTTTGCAATCATTCATTGTGTTCAAAAAATTAAAATTATTCCAAAAGCAAACAGAAATTCATAGCAACATTTCTGGAGCTATAAACGGGTTCGGGTTTCATGGAATTTGTTATAACAGAACAAGTGTTGCAATATATTTTTATGGGCAGAGTTAAAATATGAATTGTCTGTTGACCATCAAAAACAATAGCAATCTTGTCTTGAAATACATGAAAATATAATTTACATTAGTTAGAATTTTCTAAGGAATTACTTATAGTTAAAATAACAATTTTCTGTTATGACATCGTAAACAAATGCAACCTTAAATTGAAATTAGTGTTTCCAATTCGGTTAATCGATTTAAAATCGTAGAAATAAACATTAACTAAAATACAAACAAATTATTTTCAAATCGACTGAATGAAAGCAAATGTTGAGGAAATATGATAGATAATTTTTATTTTTGTTTCAATTCCTTTAAAAAATAAATTTTAAATAATTTAAATTATATTTTCATGTCCAAAAAGTTTAAATTTAGCTTTCAACCTCCGTGTACATGTAGTTCGAGCTGGCAAAAGTACTCTTCAGAACGCGAAGTATAAGAAAAGCTAGAGCCTCTAAGCAGAGCTTTAACAAAAAACCTAATAAAATATATATTTTTCTAGTTAGCAATGAAACACGTGACTAGGTATATTCCTAACAAGCACTATGACGTTACTTATGTTATATAATAATAATATAAAATTACTTTAAATTTGAAAACTGCATTTTCTAAAAAAAACTGTTTCATTTAGAATTATATGAAAAAAAATTATAAAAATAACATATAATTTTGTTTCTAATTTGATTTATCAACAAATTTTGATGAAGTAGGAACTTCAGTGTAGAATTAAGTTGTTAGTACAAAATACAAGTATTTAAGAATTTGCTTATTTGAATTTTTAATTGCACAAACACAGAAAAATCGGTGACGACTTGTCAGGAATCTAATAGATAAGCTCTTTAACTTTAAAGCTTAAACCAGGTAGTGAAAGAGTCAGGGAACAGTGGCAGTTCTATCAAACTTTGTTTGTGAATTTCGCAAAAATTATTCGTACCTTATTTTTAAGAATTTGTTATTGATTTTTTTTAAGGCAGCTCTTGTTTATTTAGGCATTTTTTTATTCTGTACAGTGTTATATAAAGAAATGTTTCACGCACTGCGTTTTTAAGAGTTTACTTCCACTGATCATGTCAGAAATTTTCTTTTAAAAAGTCGGCATGATTTTTAAAAAAAATATCAGGATGCTTTGAATTGCTCACTTTAGAAACCATTGCAATCGACTTAACTTGATATTTCAGCAAAAAGCAGTTCTTTGTGTTCGTATTGATGTAAGAAATACATTTATTTTGCAATAAACGATTAATCGCCAATTTTTCCTATTAATCGACCCGAATTCAATCAATTTTCTTAATTTTCCGAATAATGTCCCAACCGATTAACCGGCTGGGTCGAATAATTGGAAACACTACTTCAAATACAGGAAAAATCTATATTTTAAATTAATGAACTTTTTTTAAGAAATTAACACAAAAACTAAAAATTGTCTATTGTATTTCCTACACGGCACTTGCTTTGAGTTGGTTAAAAAAAGTAATTTAATTCTTAAGAAATATACTTGATTTTAAAAGAATTTTATTTTATTTTAGTTAAATATAACAGAAAAAAAGATATATATAATTTATACCGGTTAATCGACCTATTTTAACCGATTATTCGGGTCGATTAATCGAGGAATCAGTTAATCGATTAACCGAATTGGAAACACTAGTTATAAACTTCTTATATTCTGCGATTATAAAAACATGATTTCTTTTCTAAAAATGCATCAGAGTCAAGAAAAATTAAAGAATCTTAAGTCTTTTTATGGAAAACGCTCAAAAACTATAGAATTATGTTCTAGAATCTTTTAATTGGAAAAACCCTTGAATCGATTTTCTGTTATCCGAATTTTTTTTTAAAGAAAAAGTAAGAAAAACAAAAGAAAGATTATACACTCAAACCTCTTTTTCGCATAAAACGAATCCGTTTAAAACGAATGAATGAATTCAAATCAAAGCAAAAGTCATATTAAATCGCATATAAAAGTTAACAAACAAAATTATTTTATTTACTTAATAAAAAAAGAAAATAATAAAGTAAAAATTAAATAATAAGGGTCATATTAAATCGCATATAAAAGTTAACAAACAAAATTATTTTATTTACTTAATAAAAAAAGAAAATAATAAAGTAAAAATTAAATAATAAAATTTCAGATTTTTTTTTTTGGTTGGAAAAATGGAAAAATTAAAAATTACACTCTTATGATGTGAGCGGTCATTTTTTCAAATAAAAAATATAAATATTTATACTGTAAAAAAAAGAAAACAATATTTTTCAAGATGGCGAATAGAAATGTTAAAAGTGAACTGATTAATTATTTAATTACCGCATTTTTAATGAAAATTGATAATATTTATGAAAATATCGGTATATAAATTTCTCCAAAAAACAATACAACATAAATTTTGAAATATTATTTTTTTTAGAAACTTTTACATTAGATGATGATTTAGTAACTGAAGAAATGACCGAAAATTTGGTGGAAAAAGAATTGAACATTCTTTATGATGATTTGAGCGTAGTGATGTTTTTGCGGCGTGCGGTTCGCTGGCAACCGATTTCGTCAAATGATGCGATGCAATAAAGATCAGTTCCACCATCTTGTCTCACTTATAAGTTCTAGTGAGGAAAGCAAGTGTTGATTTTAAACTTGCTGTAATTTTATACACATTCCGGGGATCCAGAAGATGGAGATGGGAGCACTATACAAAATGTAACAAAACGAGTATTTCAGACGTATCTAGAACTTAAAAAAAAAATTTTGCCCGATAGAGACGAAAAAGCTCATATTGTGCAGTGAATTACCGCACTGTGTTATTTACGTAAATGGCACAGAATTTAAATTGGCCGAAACACCTATTCATAACCCTTTGGATAATTTTTTTGATAGAACTCATTTAAAATTTTTTTTTACTTTAAAAATTATGGTTAAATTGAACGAGAGAAAATCAAATTTGAAATATAATATCACACATGAATTTTAAAATCATAGTTGTAAAATTCAGGGTTTTACAAAAAGAGATGTAATTTTTCGTACTTTGAACTACAACATAACGATTTTCTTAAAAGTGGCAACATCATTTCGTTTGACGTTTATAGTGGAAAATTACAACTATTTATCCAGATTTTTTTACACTTGGTTATAGGTTGTTAAAAATACAATTTTTGGTGGAAATTTTTTTCCTTGTGTTTGTTGTAACAAAAGTTGCATTTTTCCAACTACTTAAAAAACTGAAATGAATACCCTTAATATATTAGGAAAACAAACAAGCATATTATAGGTCTGTACGAGGTTATTATGGGTAAGGTCTGGTAAAATGTGAGAGTAAGCAAAAAATGCTCCCAGAAAACAAAATGACCAAAATACTACGAACGCAAAAAACCACATTTCATAACCAAAAATAAACGTCAAATTTATTCATATGAAAAAACAGCTTATTTAATAAATATATTTGAAATGGCAAATTACTACTTAAATTTTCAAATGTATTTTTTATTATTAAGAGAAAAAGTTCTTTGTAGTAATTTTTGTATTTAATTTGATTTATAAGCAGCAGGTAATGATTTGACAGTTTTACCATTTTACCGAAACAAATAGTACGGGTAAGTTCTGAATCAAGGACCCTTGAAACCAGGATGAACAAACTACAAAATTTTTAGCCACCCATGATGCCATGATGCCTTGAAGCCAAGATGCCAAATGATGCGACTACAAAAATTCTTAGCCGAGACCACAACATTCTTAACCGATTTTCAAAAAAACTTAGCCTCTAAAAATTTAATTTTTTATAAGTTTTTCTGTATCAGAATCACTTAATAACTGTCTGTTCAGAAACGATCTGAATTGGTTCCATATCACTTTTATTACTAGAGGAAACAATTACAATTTGGTGGATCATCACTTTCATAACTTGAAATATTTTTATTAAGACAAGAAGAATCGGCCCAGGGAGGATTATTCAAAGTAAAAGAAAATTTTGAATACCGCATTAATTTGAATTCTTATGAAAGGAGGTTTGAGTGTATATAGTTTTTAAATTGTGTACTGACCCAAGTCAAGTTTTGTTAAAACATTTCTTGAATTTATGAGCGGATCAAATATATTTTTTTTAATGTTTAATATTTTATAATCTATCATAATTAACATATAATAAAAACATATTCATATAAAATACATATATTTTTATTAAAATAATTTTATACTTTGTGACGCGGTTAAAAAAACAAAAAAAAAAACAAAGTACCAGACATTGCACCTAAACAATATATCGGGTACGTTGATTTCAAAGGCGCGAACTCTATTTTTCACTATTGTGTGTTTTTGACAAGTAATAATAAAATCTTTTATTTTTAAAATTCTATGTTTAAAAAACTGCGTAAAACCTGCGCATCTTTAAAACAATTTTGTAAAAAATTTGGCCGATAATTGAAAAACTTAGTTATTGAAATCAGAGTGCCCGAAATATATATATAGGTCTAATGCTTGGTACTCTTATTTTCGATTATTAAGCACTTTAGCTATTAAGATTTTTGAAATGAACTAATAACAATAATTTATTTTAACAGCGTCAAAACATGCGAAACTTTTATACAATTTTGTGAAAAATCTGGCTAATCATTAAAATAACTTAGTTCGTTATTGAAATCAGAGTGCCCGAAAGATATATAGATTATATATATAGATATAGATTATTAAGCACTTTAGTTATTAAGATTTTTGAAATTAACTCAAAATAATAATTTAATTAATTTAACAACGTTAAAACATGCGAAACTTTTATACAATTTTGTGAAAAATCTGGCTAATCATTAAAAAACTTAGTTTGTTATTGAAATCAGAGTGCTGGAAAGATATAGGTCTAATGATTGGTACTCTTATTTTCGATTATTAAGCACTTTAGTTATTAAGATTTTTGAAATGAACTAATAATAATAATAATTTAAAATATTTATAATAATTTAAAATATCTATTGAATATGAACTTGCTTATGTTTAAATAAAATGCATACAATTTCTTTTTTGTAAAAATAATAAATTTCTTTTTTATTAATAAAAACCATTTGTTGTGGTCTTACATACAAACAATTTATAACAATAAACCATTTAAGATTTTATACCACATTCTGTCTAGATTTACAAATTAACTAAAAAAAAACTTGCTAAAATTGCAACATACTAAAACACTTTAGACAATCGATTATGTATTCATAAGAAAAGCTTGTTTTTTAACTAATTCCTTAAAAGTGCTCCTTTCATGAGCGATAAGTTCTTCGTATGATCCTTGTTCTACAACTTGACCATTGTCCAGCACCGCAATAGAATCAGCATTACGTATGGTTGATAAACGATGGGCTATCGTCAGACATGTACGACCTTTAGCTAATTGTTCGAGAGCATTTTGTACTAATTCTTCAGAAACGGAATCCAATGCACTAGTAGCTTCATCCAGTATAAGTATGGTGGGATTCTGGAAAGGAATGCATACAATAATTTGTAGAAATGCAAATTTAATAAATAACCCCAAAGAACTAACAGAGAATTTTTCTCTATGAAAAATGTGCCATGAAGACTTTCTTTGTAACGATATTAAATACATAAATTTTTAATATCTCAATAAGCATTTGCAAGATATTTCACCCAGAAGATATTATGGAAATATCATTAATTCAACTTTTAGAAGACAATCAGAGTAGTATTTTGAATATATCGGTATTTTATTAGCTGGAAGATAAATCGGTGTTATTGAAGGAAAAAAAAGTGTAAAAAAATATTATTTATTTATTAATTGAAAATAAAGGGTGGTTAAATTTTAAGGGCCAATGTTGAATGTGAACCACACCTAAACGTTAAGTTTTTTTCTGCATTTTATTTGACATTTCTCAATTTCAGACTAACTCAATTTGAACCATGAAAAGATACACAATCGAGCAACGCGTTAAAGTTATTCAGGCTTATTATGAAAATGGGCGTTCAAATCAAAATGCATATCGTGCTCTTCGTGATTTTTTCGGTCAATTTAATCGTCCAAATGTGCATACAATCGGGAGAATTGTGAGCAAATTTCAGTAAAACGGGTCTGTGAAAACACCTGTGCATGCTCGCCCAGTTCGTTCTGCGGAAAACATTGCTGTTGTTTGCGATAGTGTCTCATGAGGTCGGCCAAGCATTTACCGTGTATGGTGTTCGCTATCGCGAGATGATAACGAACTTATTGTGGCCAGGAATTGAGGATATGACCCTGGACGATATGTGGTTTCAACAGGACGGTGCCACTTGCCACACAGCTAACGAAACAATGGCTCTTTTCCGCGACAAATTCAATGGCCTTGTTATCTCACGTGGTGGCGATGTCAATTGGCCGCCAAGATCATGTCATTTGACACCGTTGGACTTCTTTCTTTGGGGTTATTTGAAAGAAAAGGTGTACGTCGATAAGCCAGCAACAATTCAAGAGCTAAAGGATGAGATAATTCGGCACATTTACGTCATAGAACCTCAATTATGCATCAGCGTCATCGAAAATTTGGACCATAGGATGGAGGTGTGCCACCGTGGTCGCGGCGCCCATTTGGCCGATATTTTCTTCCATACATAATTGAACCATAATATATTATCATAATAAAAAGAAATGACAATTATTTCCTAAATAATTTGTGTTTTATTCAAAATCAATATCGGCCCTTAAAATTTAACCACCCTTTATAAATGTCACTATTATTATTAGGAAATAAGGAAAAATATTTTAAAAAAATCAAAAATCTGTTAGATATGGGATATTCTGCAAATGAAATTGCAAATATTAAACTCGATTTCATTTATTTTATTGTGTAATGCAAAAAAATCTCTCTTATTCAGAAAGTATTGTGTTGCAAACTCGAAAAAATAAATTGAAATCCACAGAAGACTGGCTGAGAGGTATTTTTTTAAAATCGAAGTGCAAAAATTGTAAAACGAATTTAACGTGTACTTTTTTTAATAATAATAATAATTTATAAAATATGTATAAAACATTTTTTTATCTTCTGAGTGGTTATCAGGCGAACCATCTTTTTTACTTTCAGATGATATACCGGCGATGTATGCATTACATCTTCCAGATGATAATTTTTCACATAATTGTTTTCAGAAGAATTGTTTTTGTATTGACTGGAAGTATTGCATTCGGGAAACGTTTTCTACCAAATTGGGGTATCGTCCGCAATACGAAAACGATTGTTGCCGCAACAAATTTTTACTTCCATGCCATGTTTACTGGGATGAAAAATTAAAAACTAAAAATTTTTTAATATAAAAAATTTGTTAGAATCATAGATTTTTTCTATTTGAAATTTTTTATTACAATTGTAAGAACCTTAACTAGTTTTCTATATTTGTCCTGAAGAATTAAAAATTCAGATTCTTAAATGTTTAAACTTTGGCTCTATTAAATAACATTACCTTAATTAATGCTCTAGCAATAGCAACACGTTGTTTTTGACCACCACTTAACATCATGCCTCTTTGACCCACCATTGTTTGAAGACCATCGGGTAATTGAGAAGTAAATTCGTCGACATGAGCTTTACATACGATTTTCTCAAATTGTGTTTCACTTATGGTTTCACCATCATTCAAGCCATATAAAATATTATCTCTTATAGTACCAGAAAACAAAACAGGTTCCTTAAAAGATAAAATTAAATAATTTTTTTTTTTAGAAATTTTCTTATTTTTTGTCTAACATACTCACCTGACTAACTGCACCTATATGGTTACGTAACCATATTGGACTTAAATCTCTCAAATCTATTTGATCTAATAAAACACGTCCTTTTAAGGGATCATATAAACGCAACAATAATGTTGCTATAGTAGTTTTACCCGAACCACTACGACCAACTAATGCCGTAGTTTGTCCTGGTCTTAGGGTTAAATTAAAATTATCTAAAACTGTGCTATCAGGTCTAGCTGGAAAACTAAAATGAACATTGTCAAACAAAACTTCACCACGTGGCTTTGCATCGGGTATAATGCCAAAATTTAAAGGTATAGAATTTTTACGATCAAATATTTCCCAAATACGCTGAGCGGAACCCACGCCCTTATTTAATTCCGTATAAAAGTTCGAAAGACCATTAATGGAGATGGCCGAATAACCGGCATATAATATGAAAGAAGTTAATGCGCCAATAGATAAAGCATCATGAACTACTAAAGAACCACCGTAGTACAGAACGGAAACAATAATAATATTACCCGACATGCCGGTCTGCAAAATAAAAGATAGATTCATATTAACATATTTGGGAATTTTTTTATGTTTTTTTATAACTTACCGCACCAAAAAATAAAGCCTTCGCTATTACTTCTTTGTAGCCCAATTTTAAAGCATCTTTTAGTAAATTGTCATAAGTTTGACATTCTATTTCTTCTTTGGTAAATGTTTTCACTGTCTTAATGTTGCCTAAACGTTCTTCTGCAGATTTTGAAATATCTGCCAATTTATCCAGCAATTGTCGTGTTATTGTTCGTACATAACGTCCATAGATTACAGCTATCCCTGCTATACATGGCACAACACAGGTACTTATCAAAGCCAATTGGGGTGATGTATAAATCTGAAATTAAAAAAAAAATAAAATTTAAGAATCTCAGATATTTTTTAGTTGAAAAAATATGGCAAAATTAAAGAATGTTTGTATAAGAAAAAAAATCTTGAAAGTTGATAAGTAATCTTTACAAAAGTTGTGTCAAAGTCTAGAGTTTTTCTTTAAAAAAATGTCTCAGAATCTGAGAATTTTTCTTTGCCAAAAATGTGGCAGAATAAAAAAAATATTTTTTGTCTGAAATTTATTACTATGAGGGCAGATCAATAAGTCCGTGACTTTTCGAACTTCCCTCGTAGTTATATGAAATGCAACACTGCTCTCCTCAAGTACCACCTGTTAATAGACTACTGAGCAAGTTCCGTCATTTACTTTGCGTTTAACAGCTGTTCAAAATATACAACTTCGTGGATTTTTTTTTAATATGGAAAAAAGTGAATTTCGAGTGGTCATTAAACATAATTTTTTGCGAAAAAAACCGTCAATCAAACCAAGGAAAAGCTTGATAAATACTATGGGAACTCTGCACTATTGATTTCAATGGTAAAAAAGCGGGTTATTGACTTTGGTTGTGGCCTTAAAAGCACTTAAGATGCTGAACGTTCTGGACGCCCAGTTGAATGAGCGATAGATTGTGGAAGACATAGGCATCTCACATGGCTCAGTGGTTTTAATTTTGAACGATCACTTGGGTATGAGAAAGCTTTCCGCAAGATAGCTGCCGCGTTTACTTACAATCGACCACCAACGGAATCGTGTGACAGCTTAGTTTCCATGGCAAAAGTGTTGCATTTCATATAACTACGAGGGAAGTTCGAAAAGTCACGGACTTATTGATCTGCCCTCGTATATGAAAAAGTTTCTACATGAAATATTTTTTCTAGCAAAAAAAAAAAACAGATTATCTTTTATAAAAAAAATATATTGGAATGTGAAAATTATTCTTTTGCATAAATTTAAAATTTTTCATTTCAAAAAAGACCCAGAATTTAAAAACTATTCTATACAAAAAATCTCTTAAGATTTAAGTTTCTACATTTGATTTTTTTTACAGGATAAATCTCAGAAGTCGGGGATTTTAATAAAAACGGTTTTGTAATTTTTCTATAACAAAAATGTTTAAAAATCTTAAAAATTTTCTATATGAAATCTGTCTGAGAAAAAAAAAAATATGTTTTAAAATCTAAGAATTTTGTCTACAAAAATGGTTCCTATGAATAAAAATAAGCAATTACATACTTCGAATTAATAACGACTTAGGAATGAAGTTTATGGGAAAAATTTAATTTTTAGTCACTCTCAAATCGACTAAAATTGTGAAGAAATTGGTTAAACAGAGTAATAAAAAAACATAGTACAGATAAGGGCAAAGATATGATTAAATTTATTTTTTTTTTTGCTCATACGAATGTATGAAAATCTGAGAATTTTTCAAAGCAAAAAATATGCCCATATCTGAGTTTTTCGATATTTAAAATTATTTAACGTACCATCATTGTTGTGCCCGCTAAAACCATTACTGTTGAACGTAAACCATCGGAAAGATTTTGACTTAATGAATTACCCACCAAATAGGTATCAGTAGCCAAACGATTAACCAATTCTCCAGTACCTTTTTTATCAAACCAACCTACTTCTTGATTTAACATTTGTCTATAAAGATTTGAGCGTAAATCCCGTACAATACGTAAAGCTAGATAGATAGATATAAACATTAGACACATTTAAAAAATGTTTAATTTTTGAAAACTAAAACTTACAAGCACTATTAAAAAGATAAACCCGACCAAAATTGGCCAAACCGCCAATAATAAAAATACCCAACAAAATGGTAGAAAAATGTTTTAGTTTATCCAATGAATGACTAGCATTAGAACCTTCTTTATCAAAAATTATATCCAGTATTTTACCCAATGCAAATGGAACACTCATGGTTATAGCCGTAGAAACTACCAAGCAACCAATGGCAGCTGAAATGGAAATTAATTAAAAATATTAAAAGAATATTCGTTATTACGAATACTTACCAAATAACACATATTTCTCCGGTTTAGCTAAACTCATTAAACGTACTACATCGCCTTTTTTAAGTTTTACTTTTGATGATTTAGTTTTTCCCGCCTCTGGCCCAGCACTTTTAAATCTTAATAACCAAACATTTTGTCTACTAATTGGAGTTAATAGTTGACCTTTAGAAATTTCTTTCGTTTTAACTTTGCCCGCTATGTGCTGTCTTATTGCAAATGTTCTCAATTGTTGATGATGACCAGCACCACCATAACCTTTGGCAGTGTATTTTATGGTGGGTCTTGTAAGACGTGTGCATTTTCCCAAACACTGTAGTAGCATTCTGCCGGTTTTATATAATTTTAGACAATTTTGTTTATAATTTTCATTTAAATTGAGAAGTTTTTTAAATTACAGGAGAGTTATCTACACATTTTCAGTTTTCAAAAATTATGAAAGTATCATTACGAAAGTGTAGAAAGTGGAATAAAAACAAACCAAAAATGACATGTCACAACAGCTGATTTTAAATAGCAATCGAAAAACTGGACAGCACTTTTTATTATGGCACAGAAAAGATAGACACGTAACTACCGTATTTTTTATTTTTTTTGAATAGCTATATATTTACAGTTTAACATAAGAAAACAGTGGCCACACCATACGTTTTTGTTCCATTTCTTTCTTACTATTATCAAACAACAACAATTCTTGTGTATGTCACCATTAAAAAAACCCAGTTATAAATCACTTACGTTTCTATCTGTTCTGTGGCCTGTTCTATTAGCAAGCTGGCAACGCTAAATATCTAATAAGAATCTTGATCATTTTGTTTAACATCATCTTTGTGCTAAGGACGTTAATGTTGATTTTGTTCTTAAAAAGTGAAATATTTTTGTAAAAAATATGTGTATTTAGTGTTAAATTTAATTCAGTCTTAAGTGTTAAATTTTATATAATTGTAATAAAAGTTCTTCAGTGTTTATTAACAAGTCGGCTTTTTTTGCGAAAAAATGTGCATGTACTACTATGCAATCAATATATTGGTAAAAAAAGTAAAAAGAAAAATGAAATATTTTGTTTTAATAATTTGTATGCATGTAGACATTGGTCAAAAAAGTGAAAAGAAAGAATTAAATATTTAGTTTAAAGAATTTTTAAGGGCAAATTAAAATTTTATTGCAGTGCTATTTTATATAAAAGTGTTCACATATTTTTTGTTTTTGCAATATGGCGTCGTTGCTGCAATATACCAATGTCACATGAATATTCCAGGTAAGTTTTTATTTATTGCTTAGATTTTTACTATTTATTAACCTTTTATTTTGGGGGAGAGTGTTGTGAATATATTTAAATATTTAAGCATGTTTATTATGGCTAAAAATAATTGAGAGATGTATTTTTTTGCAATAGCAAAAATTAAAATGGCGATCACATTTAACCCCTATATGACATCTCTATGTTAAATGGTTCCCTCATGGCAGTGTATTTGTAGTGATAAAAAAATATATTGTTTTCTATTTGGGCTAAGGAGGTGGGACCACTGGGTTTCGCTAGGTCCAAAAACAGAAACACAGCCAAAATTAAAAGTGTGATGACTCAAATTAAAGGAAATTTCCCAGAAATTCAAATATATGAATTTTGTTTAAAGATCTAAAAAATATAATTAGCTCTTTATCTATTTAAGTAATTTTTTTGTGAATCCACTATTTACAAAAAAAGAACCCTAGTTTTTGTAAATAGTGATATATATCGTGCTAAAATCGCTTTTTTTAAAAAATTAAATTTTTTGTGAACCTTGGATGTTTTTTTTTTTTTTTGTAAATTGTGGTATGTAGCCCCGTAAGCGAATATATTTTTTGTACAACGCCGCAGACAAAAATCTTCATTTCTTTTGTAAATTTTGGTACATGTTTTTTAAACGAGCGACTTTTTAAATAATTTAACTTTTCATTTCGTTTAATGCGTATATTTTTTATATGTTCACATTTAAATTCATAAAAAAAATTTTAGTTTCTTTAAGTAACCATCTGAATAGTACAAGAACTGGTTATTTTAGACCTCCAGTATTTCTTAAATGAATCTAGTGGGATTCAAACTTTATGGATCATAAAACAAAATATATTTTTCAAAACGTGAGGAAATTTCTTTTATTTTAGTACCCATACTTACATGTTTATAGCTGTATCGGTTTTTTGAACTTTATGCCCCCTTAAATTTAATTTTTTTAATTCTATGGGGGATTTTTTTGAATTTATTTACACTAAAAGAATTAATGGTCCCATATTTTTTTGACAAATTTCAACTCATTTCTCTCCCTTTCGATGGCTAAAAACTCTAGTTTTGGTATTTTTTCTGCAGAGCAAAATCTGCCGAATATATTCTAAATCTTACTTTACCACTTGATTCTACAGAAAAAATTATTACATTAATTTTCTTTGTGCAATAGATTCTAAAACAGGATGATGGCCCTTATCTATCTTTTCGAGTGAACTCCAATGTACATATATGTATCTACCAGGGTTAAAATATTAAGTCTAAAAATATATTAAAAAAAAAAAATTGGAATATTATTTATATTTCAAATAATCATTAAAATTAAGTCATTATTGGTAACTAGTTATTAGTAATGGTTTAAAGTTATAAAGAAATAGACTTATTATTGTTAGTCCAAAAATAATGATACGTTATAACCGTTTCTAGACTGGATATATGAAAGAAGTAGTGTGTAATCGATTCGATTTTTTTTAAACCGGATTCTTTTTTTTATAATTTTCGGTGTTGTTGAAATATTAATTTTTTGAATATCGTATAATCCGGTTTTTAGGTGTCAAATAATATAGTATTTTTTTTTTAATTCAATAAATGTATAACCGAGACCATGAGGCCATATATGGCTAAAAAAGGTTTTTAAATACATTTATACAAAAAAGGACATATGTATAACAAGTATAATTGTAAATTATTCTACTTTATTTTTGAAGACTGGTTGTAGCGAGCTATCGATGTTTTCTTTTCATGAGTCTTTATGTACTTTATTTTTTAGTTTTAAATATACAAACGAAAGAGTATAAAATTTCAAAAAGGTGCCTTTTACGATTCTTCAAAGGAGCTCGCAATTTAATCCACGAAATATCAGAAACCTTATTTTCCAATTACGATATAAGGTCCCCAAGACTAAAAAATGTTCCCTGAGTGATTAATAGTTTGTAACGGTGTATCCCAGCCACTGATTTTGAAGCGCAATATTTTGTCAAAATTTCCGTAGTTTAATGTTTTTCTTTTTCTAAATCATTTCTAAGTACACAATGGCTCTTTTAAATGAAGCTCTTTCTAGGGAAAAAGAATAAACTTTTCGGAGCTTCTTCTGAATCAAAAATAATAACCATTGCTTGCTGTGTTGTTTTAATTTTTTTTAATTACATAATTTTCATAGAAATTTAAAATATTTTTTTTTTTAAATTTGTATTCAGTTTTCCCGTTCAATGACATCACAATGTCACTCCTTCCCGATTCCGAAAGGTGTGATCGTAGTATAGACTGGCTTGTGAGAATTCCAATCACATTGTCCATTTTCCTCTTCGCCAACCTTAAGATTTCCCTTTTCGTGCTCACATCCGAGTCACCCCACAGGACCTTTGCGATCGCACCAACATTATCTTCATTAATTTTTGGGTTCAATTTCTAGTTAGAGGCCACCTCACTTCTAAAAATTGCCCAAACACAGTAAGCATTGGTAATTCTACTCTTAAAATGGTTGCCCCTGCAGAGTTTCATATCTAGACTCCCAGCTACTTGACACTATCATTATTAAGAATGTTTAAACCCCGAAAAACTAAATACAAATGAACAAAAGGATTTAAGGTTTCTGTGAAAATTATTTATTTGATTTTTTTTTCAAATTTTAGTTCACTCAGTCAATAGTTTCATCATATTAATGAAAAACTTTAAAAATATGATAAAAAACTTCATAGATTTTCGTTCAATGTAAATATTTATTAAATATGATGATGTTTCATTATGTTTTAGTTTTTTTTTATATGTGAATCGTTTCATATTTTCGAGTGGGCGGAACTACTTATCCGATCAAGACAAAATCTACACTATAGGAAAAGTCTCTAAAATAGCTATTCAAATATTATCCCTTGCCTTGAAGATTTTAGAGTTTATCATGACTTTTTTTTTGCGAATAGTTAAGTTCTCAAATCGTACCTCAAACGAAAGCCTAATGTCTTGACTTTCCATTTATCTAGAATCTATCCGTTAAATAAAACATCAATATGTTATTTTATGTGGTTACATGAAATTTATTTTGTTTTCGTTTTTAATTGTTATTATTTTTTATTTAATTAATAATGTGATTTTTTGTTTTGTTTCTTTAAGACAAAATAATTAAGAATTATTATCGATTAAATTATTTGATTATATATGTATAATGATTAATTAAATTTGATGAAAATAATTCAAAATGTAATACAACATTTTAAATATACACAAATGTTGGCATAATAATAATAATAATGATTGTTTTTAAATGTATTCGATACATGGTAAAAAAGATTTAATTAAATATAGTTAAATATTAAATTAGTTTATTAGTATTAAATTAAAAAAAAAAACAAATAATATAACAATAAACAAGAAAGGGAAATTAAATTTTTTAGCAGAAGTAGAAGAGTGAAATAGAAGAAAATAATGAAAATTAATATAAAAGAATGAAAAAAAAATTAATACAAAGTCTACAAACAATATTTGTTACAAATAGAAATTTATACAATTTTAAAAATTTTCAAAAATATTTTTAAACTCAATTTTAAAATGTTTCGAAAGAGTTTTTAAAAGCATTGTTTGAAAATAGTAATGAATTTATACAATTATTTTGAAAAAGATTTTTTGAAGTATGGTTTAGTTTAATACATTTAGGTCCTATTAGAGAATGTCACGTTAAAACAACAACAAAAACGCCAGTTAAAGTCCCAGTTGTGAAAATGTGGCTTAAAAAAGATCTGAGGTCGAATTACGGCATTCGTGATTATATTTCGATCGAAATATTTATTTTTTATTTTTTAAAGTAAAATATTTAAACGAAATTTTCTTCAGCAGGGATGTTGTAGTTGGGTCCAAGATTGCAAATAAAAGTTTAAGTTGTTTGGTTTTATTATTTGTATTATTGTAGTTATATTAAAAAAACAGTTTTCGAACGAATTCATTCGATTACGAATGCCAAAACTCAGCCCCTGTTATTTAGAAATAGAAATTTTAAAAATTTATTTACAATACAAATTTTACATATGATTTTTTTTAAGTATTTAAACGGTGTAAAATATAAATTTTTGTAAATAAAATAACTTTTACTTTAAATGTACAAATTTATGCAACTATATTGAATTTTTTTTTATACAAATGTCTAAAAAAGCTTGAAATATTTTTAAAAAGGGGATCTTTTTTAAAAATTATGAAAATTTTACATAATTACTCTACAAATTTAAAAGAATTTTGATTAAAGAGAAAGAAAAATTGTTTGATATTGCACTGAAAATTTTGAGTTTGTGTAATGAAATGAAAATAATATACAAAAAAAGTTGAAGGATTATGTTAAAACACATTTTTTTTATTTAAAGTTTGATTTTTTTTTTTTTAAATATTTTTCAAATATTAATGATATAGGGTTTACTTAATTTTGTTTAGATTAAATACTTATGCAAAAAGAAAATTTACAGGATTCGTATATGTATGTTAGAAATTTTGGTCTTTAAAGATTATTTAAATTGTTTTTGTTTTTTTTTATAAATTTCTTATTTTAGAAAAATTTCCAATATTCTTCAAACTGATTGCAATGCCTAAGATTGCTTGTTTTATTTGTTAAAACTTATTTTAAATACTGTTTTTTTTAGTACAACTTAATACTAAAAACTTATCGATCTAAAAAAAAGAACTTATTTTCATACAAATAATTTGTTAATAAGTTGAGCAAACATTTTTTACTTAAAATTAAGACATAAAATATTGTATGGAAATTCTTAAGAAGATCGTTATTATTAAATTAAGTCATGTTTCAATGCAAAAATTTGAAATAAAATCTAAATAAAATTTGGTTGTGTGGCAGTGGGCCAAGCAATTTTGGCATCAATACGTTTGTAGGCCAACATACAATGTTTACCTTTGGCAGCCAATCTAATATCTTGGGGACATTCTGTATCATTTAGCAAAGTTTCCTCGCCATCGACCAATTTAAATAGAGCATAGTCTTGTGGGTTGGTAATGCGGGCTTTATGAGCAATAATACGGCATACTTCACGGGTAGTGGTATGAGGTCTAACGGGCAGTGTACGGGTTTGTAAAGAACCATTACATTCATCCGGTATAATGACTCTTAAAACTGAAGAGCAGGCTGGCAAAGAAGAAGAACGCCACTGAAATTTGAAAAAAAGAATAAAAAATTAAAACAATTTATATAAATTTTATTTTGAAATTAATTTTAGTCGTATGATCAATTAAATAATCTTTTGATTAATTATTTATGAATTAAAAAAATGTAATCTATACACTATGTGATTAATTTAAGTTATAATTTAATTTATTAAAATGATTTTCTTTGCAAGTATTTTTCAATTCTGATTAAACGATCCTGCTCAAAAATATTTCATAAAAATCAGAGCTTACAAAGTATTAGAAAGTATTTCAACCTAAACTCTCCGATTTGAATGAAATTTGGATTTTTCGACCACCTCGGGGACTATACTCAGAAAAAAATTGTTAGTAGAAAAATTTGTAAACGGTTTTCAATCCCACCTTACTATTTTTTTACTGATTTTTAGTAAACTTTTTGTTGCTAACTTTAGAAATCATTTTACAAATTTTTGAAAACCGATTTGGTAAAATTAGCAAACCAATTTACTAATTTTAATTTTAAAAAAGTCGATATTGAAGGAAATTTGATTTCTAATAATTAAAACTTAAAAAGGAATCGGAAGTAAAAATACTTATCACAACCGACTCATGTCAAAAAATAGGACATCTACTTAAAATAGCACTAAAAACTTTTTTAGTTCTAAAAATCAGCCCTTAAAGCAATTAAAATTTAACTTTAAAATCCAAAAAATTTAAAAATATTTTTCAAAATAAAAATTTGCAAATTAAAACAAAATGATAAATTCGTTTCTGTTTTTACTATTATTATTTTTTTTAATTTTGTCTTAAAATATTTTTGGAAAAAAAATTAATAAAATAAAAAAAATATAAATTTGTACCTATATATTCGAATTTAAGACAAACTTCAAAAGAAATTAGCTTTTTTTAGAAATTTGCTGATTTTAGCAAACCGATTTTAAATTCCACTTTGCAAAAAGTTTACTAAAATTTAGTAGAGGCTACTAATTTTTTCTACTAATTTCATTCTACTACACGTCAGCAGACTTGCTAACATTACCAAAAAATACCGCTGGGATCAAATTAGCAAAATTTCCCTTAATAACAGCAACATTTTCAGTTGCCATTACAGACTTTTTTTGGTGAGTGTAGGCGAAGGAATTCGGAAATTTTTGGATCTTTTTTTTCGGCAGCATTTTGGAAACGTTCAAAATTCTATATAAAAAACTGTGAGGAATTTTGATAAAAACTGCTTATGTTGTAGCAGAGGGTTGCCAAGTTGTTGCAAAAAGTGCTTCGCAAAAAATCTATATAAAGTACCCAAAATTTTTGATATTTTTACAACAGCAAATTCCAAAAAAAAAGTTTAAATACCTTAAAAAGCTATAAAATTGTAAAAGGGACTCATTTTTTAAGCCCTTTAAATTCTGAGGTGGTCCAAAATTTAAATTTTATAAAAATCAGAGTGTTTAGGTTGGGGTACTTTTTTTTGTTAGTGCATACAAATTGTTATCAATGTCAAATTTGTATACAATAATCCATAATTAGGTTAAATTAAATAAGAAGAATCGAAAGTGAAGATACTCTTCACAATCGACTTAAGGCCAAAAAAATAGGACATACAAAATAGCCTCTGTAAACGTTCAGTATTACAGAAAATATTAAAATTCTAATATGGTATAGTATTGGTTTGATTAATCATACTTTCTGAATAACTGTATTCATTAATTGATCAACATTTTGATTATTAAATATCTTTAACTACCATTCATAATTTCAACTTACATCCAATGATCCTGAACCACTTTCATTCTCCGAGGCCATAAAACTTTTCAATACGTGTACCGCACTGCACAAGGCCGTTAAATAGTAACCCGGCTCTCCATTCAATAATTGAGGCTGTAAAAGACCCCACATAAATTCAGCTTCTATCTCTGCTCCAACAAAACCACATTTAGCCACTACATATACTAAAATAGGCAAAAAATCATCGGCTCCCAATTGTTGACCACGCGGACAACCGGTAGCGTCAAATATGGTCGATATAACTACTAAAAATAACTCCAATTTTTCCAATGGCAATTCAGCTTCTTGCAGGCGTAACAATAAATTTGATATGATTTGCAATGAGGTGGAAGAGGGTGGTGTCACAGTCGTTCTTATGCCAAAATCGGCTGGCGATCTTCCACAGGCATATTTAACATTTTGTGCCAATAGCTGTATATCTTCGGATCGAGTGTAGTAGTCAACAAACATGCCATATAAATGTTCTCGCAGTGGTAATACAACCAATTGATGCATCACAGTTTCTAAAATGGCATCTAAATTTAAAAACTCGTCAGATTTTAAACGTGATCTAGCTGCCTCCACCTCTTGGTGAAATTTGCCCTCTCCATGTTTTACCAGATAATTTTTCATGCCATTCATAAATTGTCGCATGTTACGCATGACCACTTGGGGGGCCGCTTCACGTGATTCTTTTGTACATGAAATAAAATTTTCAATGTTGCGGGCAAATGTGGTACATTGATCGGCAGCCAATTGAAGAGTATAGACTCGTAAATTATCACCAGGACCACCACTACAGAGATTAACTTTATTACGTGGATGACCTGAAAGAAGTTGCAAAGAAATGATACACATTAATAAAGAACATTTAAAAAATTTTAAATCTTATTTTTAATCAATAAAAAATCACGCATATATTAGGAAATAAGAAATAACTTAGGCTACAAGAAAAATTAAACTCGCAGAGCTAGAAAATAAGTTTACATTAGAAATTTCTTCAATAAAATCTAAAGGCTTTCCGAGATAAAAAATAATCCATAATACTTCCAAATGGTAACAAAATTTTTCTAGGTTCTGAGACTTTTGATTTTTCCTAAGATAATTCTGTTTCCGTTAAGTTTACTGGTTTCAAGCAGTTTTAATGAAACCACATTTAATTTAAAGTAAGAGCACTGAACATGTTAACAGGTACCAGAAACTTTGAAGCACTTTTAGGTTTACCAGTTTGAAAAAGTTCTAGTTTGTAGCTGCATAATCGTTTAAACTCCCGGTTTAATTGTATTTTAGAAATTTATAAAGAATATACCTTTGAGTCCATTGAAATATACGTCTTGCAATTCTGCAGACCACTACACATTCACTAAGATGTTTTATAGATCTTATTCTTCTCTTTAGTTTATATAGATAATAAATACCTCAGTCTAGTTTTGTCCCCGAAAACTCCACTGTGTGTCATAGGAAGCTCCAGAAGTGCCATATGACATATTAGATCGACTAGTGCCTTTATCAAATGCAAACCATATGTTCCATTCCGTCGGCCCTTTTCCGCAGATATATCTCTTTCCCTGATTAGGGTAAAAATAATTCTCCAGTTGACTAACTAGTATTTTGGCCCTAATCATGAAAAGTAAGATATTAACAAAGGCGAGATAAAATCCACGTCTATTATATCCTTATAAGGAAAATTAACGACTAGAGCCTCCGAAACAAACCCTAGATTCGATTGCAGTTTGTTATTCAATTTCCTTGACAGGTAGAAACAGTCGCCCATTTGACTTACAGTACATTTCTATTTCTTATAGGATCAAATGGTATGAAATATCATATAGGTTTCGAATTCACGGCCCCTAGCATCAGATATCACAATTTCCCTGTCAGGGTATCCTCGGAAATCGGAAATCCTTGTAATCATCTGCGCCCTCTAAGATTAATTTTATTAGTGGCAATTTGTTTTCCCCTGACAGATTTCACCAATTTTTAATCCCAAATATGGTAGCTCAATAATATAATCTAACGTTGTTTAGACTCTGAGTTCAGATTATACTTTCATAAAAGTTTTTCGCGTGCTAAATTCAAATCTGACTATAATAGAATTGTGTTATTACACTCAGAAAAATAAGTTAGTAGAAAAATTTGTAAATGTTTTTCAATCCCACTTTACAATTTTTGTACTGATTTTCAGTAAAAAAAAATATTTTTTAGCAAATCTTTTTACTATTTACATTTAACAAATTACAGAATTTTTACAGAATATTTACAAATTTTTGTTGCTAATTTCAGAAATCATTTTACAAATTTTTGAAAACCGATTTGCTAAAATTAGCAAAAAAAATACTAATTTTAAAAAACTGGATATTGGAGAAATGTTTGTTTTTAATTAAAACTTACACCTACAAACTTAAATTGCCTTAACATCCCACCAAAATAAAATGGATGTTATTCTTTACGAATCTCTTTTTCAGAACATCCGAAGAAGTTAATAGTGCAAATTTTTCGATTTGTAGGAAGTCATTTTACACTCAGAAAAAAAGTTAGTAGAAAAATTTGTAAACGGTTTTCAATCCCACTTTGCTATTTTACAGAGTTTTTACGGAATATTTTCAAATTTTTGTTGCTAATTTCAGAAATCATTTTACAATTTTTTTAAGCCGATTTGCTAAAATTAGCAAAAAAAATTTACTAATTTTAAAAACTTAAAAAAGGGATCGGAAGTGAATATACCGACTCATGTCTGAAAATAGGACATCCACTTAAAATAGCACTAAAAAGTTTTTTTAGTTCTAAAAATCAGCCCTAAAAACAATTAAAATTGTACCTTAAAAGTAAAAAAATAACTAAAATATTTTTCAAAACCAAATTAAACAAAATGATTAATTCCTTTATGTTTTAACAATTTTAAGCTTTTTACACCTTTAATTTTGTTTTTAATTTTGTATAAAATATTTTTTGAAAAAAATAAATAAAATAAAAAAAATTTGATGTCGATAAAAAAAAAATTTAAAATTTTGTACTAATATTTAGTAATTTTTTTTGCTGATTTTAGCAAACAGATTTTAAATTCCACTTTACAAAAAGTTTACTAAAATTTAATAGCGGCTACTAGTTTTGTCTACTAATTTCATTGTACAACACGTCAGCAGACATGTGTTGCTAAGATTAGCAAAAAAAAAAAAAACGCTGGGCTCAAATTAGCAAAATTTCCCGTAATAACATCAAAATTTTCAGTTGCCATTACAGACTTTTTTTGGTGAGTGTAAACTTCCAAAATGTTGATATTAACCTCTACTAGTAAAAAAAAACAATTATTTAGTTGGTCCATATATGGTTAATTCCTGCAGTCATTAAATGCCTTATTGAAAACATATTTTGCATACCAGTGATATTCACTTTTTCCAATACGTGGCGCATCAGAAAGTGCATTCTTTCCATTAGGTATATTCTGCTGCCGAGCTAGTCCCAATTAGCCAGTAACAAAATTGAGTATTTGCGAAAAACTATGCTTTAAAATGTGTTTTTTGTGCAGTTCATGGTTAAAAAATGTAAAGGTGCCTCCAAACTGCCCATACAAATTTAGTACAATTTCATAGTAGCGACTGGTAACTAATATATTTTCTCATATTTTTTTCACCAGTCGCTTAGCAGTAAATAATTTGTATTCACCTCAAACAGTTTTTCACCATTAAAATTTTTTTGCACCACAAAAAATTTTTTTCACCTCTAAATTTTTTTTCCCACCAAAAAAGTTATTTTCACTTCTAAAAAAGTTTTCACCTCAAAAAATTTTTTCAACTACATAATTTTACTTCAAAAGTTTTTTATATTATTTGTAGAGAACATCTTTTTAGGATATTGGTGGAGGGTATTCAAAGATTCGGCACAGCCGAATTTAGCCTTTTTTTACTTGTTTTCGTTAAGATTGCTTTAGATTTTGACAATGCCCCAGAAGCAATATTGATTACAAAAAAACGCTTTCACCTAAGAAGGGTAATTTTTTGTTCCTCATATCAAAAATTTTTGAAACTTGAAAAAATAAAACATTCATAAATATCGATTCTAATACCACAAATATTAAAAGAGTTCACAAAGTGTACTAAGTATTGTCTTGTTGAATCGTCTTTTTAATAATCAGAGTTGCTAAAATTGTTATTTCTCTATAAGGATGATCTATTGTTGGGGTTTCTTTTTGTGAAACACACTAAACATAGGCACAAATATTGTATCTTCCTTATCATCTATTCTTGCATTTTATAAAATTAAATTTTAACAACTCTGTATCCATGCAACACTGAGAACACCCGTTATGAACAACCTATTTATTGTTTCGAATCTGTTGAATACACTTTCACTTTAAATAAAGATGACTTCTTTAAATTTCCATAAAATTCGTCCTCTTCATTTATTCATTCATTTAATGTTTCTTTTTGTGCACAAAACCAAACTTACCAAACTTACATTTACTATTATTCCACATTAACTTTAACATACGTTTTAATATTTCCATACAACATTTATGCGTACAAAAAGAATCCTCTTCGGCAGTATAGCCCTCACCCAAATAACTTTTATAAAGAAGTTTATTTTCAGCGCTGGCATAACCAAATCCCTTTATCTCTTTAATGTGACTCATATTTAAAAGGATGTTTCCATTATCATCGAGTCGAAAAAACTTTTTAATATCATAATGATCACAGCTGTTAATGGGATGACAATAATCACCCGATTCTTCGATAAGATCTTTAATAGAGGAACGTGGGGTTTTATCTTTGGCCGGACATTTACCAATAGCACCCATTATGGAGCAGGCTAAAGCTTCAGTCTTTAATTGTGAACGATCGATGGCACAGTCTTTAATAATACCAACAGAACAGGTGGATGGATTAAGTAGGGATTGTGATACTAAGGGATCATCTTGTTTTAGACGTTTACGCTTTTTACTTAAATTAGGAGAAGATTGTTGCGACAAGATGGGTGTTGTGCAACGTGAATTTATTGATGATGCCATCGGTGGTGGTACTAAACCATTTTCAATTTTATCACCAAAAAATAGTTCGCTTAGAGAAAGTTTAAATGAACGTTTTCTATTTGATGTATTGCGACTGGTAGTGGAAGTGATAGTGTTTTTGTTGTTATCATAAACTTCATAAAATGTTTGTAAACTTGCCGCTTCGTCTTGGCTAGACGATATACTACAACAATTTATTTCCGTTTGTTGTTGCTGTTGGAATTTGATTTGTAATAATTCTTCTTCAAAGTCGGCCGAAAAATAGTTGCCCATTTGAGAGGACGGATTTTCAATAATCTCCCATTCTGACATGATTTTCAAAAATAACTCTTCTTCTTTGTATTTGCGGACATGATCGGGATCTTGAAAAAATATTTCCGGATCCACTATTTCGATTTTATCACAACAGGAAACACTAAGTGACGTTTGTTGCATCTGTAATGGTAAATCTTTTGAGTTTGGCAGGGGCAAACTATGGGATTTTGTTAGTTTCGTGTACGGTGTCTTTTTGACTCTTTTATGTTTTAGCTGTTTATGAGGGTTCTCGCGGTTTTCGGGTAACGACTTTTTGAACCAATTCATGATTAATATGATAACGGTTTTTACCGGATAACACAAATTGACGAAAACGAAAGTTTCTCATGAGCACAAACGCACTCGTTGCAAAAATTTGAATAAAGACGAACAAACGGGTCGTCTACCGTTATTTGGCGTAGTACGTAAATTTCTAAAAGAATCGTAAAAACCTTAAAATTACGTAATATTTTAATAAACACTTTGAGGATTTTTTAAGATAAAAAAACTCGTTGAATATTATTTATGTATTTAGCACATGTTCTTTGTTTAAATTTTTATTTAATTTAGTACTCCGTCGTATAAATGACTCATATACAATGTTTATGTGTTTTTGCTGCCACCACAAATTGCACACTGTTTAAAACTGTGACTAGTTGCAATGATTTTATGTTATTAAATAATACAAGTTTTTGCTTTTTTTTTCGTATACACTCTTAACATTTGGCTCTCATTTACATGATGTGTTTTAAAGTGAGGCTCTCTGTTTACATTTTATATCTTTCATTTCAAACGTATTTATGTAAATTGTTCTCGATTAAAACTTCACTTCTTCCAGAATGTTCGCTCTTTTCCTTTGTTGTGAACAGTGTTGCCAAAAAGTTTTAGCATAAGCGCCAGAAACTGCTTAAATGTTTTAATCGCTCGTTTATGCAATTCCTTGTGATTTCAGAACGATAAATTACTTTAATGATTAAATAAATTATAAATTTAATTCTACTAGTACGGTTTGCGCCCATATTAATTACTGGTCCTACTAAAAATCTCGAAAAACAGTAAAATAAGACGGTACAATTTAAAAATGACTATATAAAAAATATACCATATATAAAATATATGGCGGTCACGGTAAGACACTAATATTATTTTCCTCCAACCATTATTTTACAACCCCTCTCGTATGTTTATCGTGCAGAAATGTCCATGAAAGTGGCATTTCCCATTCAGCACATGAAAGCATAACTGAGCTTAAAAGGTGGTCGTCATTGTATTAGTAGTCCGGTGAATTGGGCCAATCCCATTTCCCGAAAACATCCTCACACCATAATGTTTCCACTTCTGTGCTTCACTGCGGCGGTTGTGTATCTGGGATTAAACTTTTCGCCTCGTGGTCGTCGAATGTAGGCTCTTCCATCTAAACCCAGGAGGTTGAATTTTGTTCCGAACATAGGTACGTTCTTCCATTACTGTTGAGTCCAATTAAAATGGGTACAAGGAAGTTGTGATAACCAAAAATAGTTAAAGGTCACTTAATCGCCCATTTTAGCTAAAGTCACTTTTTACTATACTCACAAAAAAAGTATGTAATGGTAACTGAAAATTTTGCTGTTATTACGGGAAATTTTGCTAATTTGAGCCCAGCGGTATTTTTTTGCTAATCTTAGCAACACATGTCTGCTGAAATCAGTAGAAAAATTTGTAGCCGCTACTTAATTTTAGTAAACCTTTTGCAAAGTGGAATTTAAGATCGGTTTGCTAAAATCAGCAAAAAAATTTACTAAGTATTATTAATATTAGTACAATTAAATTTACTAAGTATTATTAATATTAGTACAATTAAATTAGTAAGCGCTACTAAATTTTAGTAAATTGCTGTAAATTCAATGAATTGTTAAATATAGCAAAATTTAGTTTATAAAAATAAAATAAAAAATTAGAATGCACAAATTAACTCAATTATTTTTAGATACACATGTTACACTTTAAGCTTCTAATTTCTTTTGAAACCGCCTTACGAATTCGAATATACGAATTTACATTTTTTTATCGAGCATTTTTCTATTTATTTTTTTTTTTTAAAAATATTTCACACAAAATTTAAAAAAAAAATTTAAGGCTTAAAAAATAGTTAAAACAAACGAATTTATCATTTTGTTTTAAAAAATTTTTAAAAAAATAATCTTAGTAAATTTTTTTTTATTTTAAGGTAAAATTTTAATTGTTTTAGAATTAAAAAAGTTTTTAGTGGTATTTTAAGTAGATGTCCTACTTTTGGACATGAGTCGGTTGTGAAAAATATCTTCACTTCCAATCCCTTTTTTCAACCTATGTAACATTTTAAGGCAATTTAAGTTTGTATGTATAAGTTTTAAATATTAGAAATAACATTTCTTTCAATATTCACTTTTTAAAAATTAGTAAATTTGTTTTGCTAATTTTAATTTTCAAAAATTTGTAAAATGTTCACAAATCATTTTACAAAAATTTGTAAATATTCTGTAAAAGTTTTGTAATTGGTAAACTGTAAATAGCAAAAATACTAAATATACTAAATAATAGTTTTTGTTTACTGAAAATCAATACAAAAATAGTAAAGTGGGATTGAAATTCGTTTACAGGTTTTTCTACTAACTTTTTTTTTCTGAGTGTAACACGTACCTTAAAGACAAGTTATAATAACATAAACATAGAATTACAATAAAACTTTTTAGAAAATACACGCTACCAATTTAAAAAGTTTGCTACAAAAAACCACTGTTCTGACAACACTGGTTGGTAATAATAACGCCTGCGTATTACATCCGTTTCTCTGGTGGTGTTTTGTGACATTGATTGTAATTATACTTTTTGAAAAACTTTTTTCTTTTGTTTTAACAGGTACAAACTTGGCATGCGTTGTATGTTATCTAAAAAATAAACATTCAAAGTACAGTAAATATTGCAAATTTTGTTTACTACCATTTTTGATCGAGGTTTATCTTACGCAGTAAATTATCACCTAAGTAAATATTTGAAAATATTAATACACTTGGACAAAATCTAGTAGAAATGGCAAAAAATTGTTTTCTTATGTTATTATATGTTTTAAAAAAGGGCTTTGAAAAAAGTAAGCAATATGAAAACTTGAATTTAAACATTGACTTACACTGTAAAAATTGAATTTAAACGTTTTTGCAAAATTATTCTGAGATGGGATATGTTTGCATCACATAGGTCTGCGGAGTGCTTCACTACAATTTTGATGACATTTAGATTATTATGAAGCATGTTTGAAATTTTTCAAAATTCTATTTTTTTTTGTACACACATAGAAAAAAAGAAGCAGTTATTTTGATTACGGTGTTGTGAAAATTTGGATCGGAACCGAAGATTTTTACATAGGGATGTCTGTCATAGGGTAGAAGTTTTCTTTTATGATCCTTTTTCATTGCATCTAAATCAGTTTTTAGGGTTTAGTGAAAAATGAGATTTTTTTATGCTCCCAAATGAATTTTCAATTTTGAATTTAAATTTTAACAGAACATTAGTAATCGGGCCTTAGATCTAATTTTAGCTTCTATCTGGGAATTGAACTGACACATTTGTTGTTGCTGTTGTTTGAGTTTGGCATTTGGATCAATTGAAACGGGACAATCAGTAATTGGGCCTTATTTGTTAAATTAGTTTCTTCGAAATTTTTACTATAATAAATTGTTGATAACTATGATTTTAAAAATTTAAAATCTGAATTGTAAGTTAAAAATTGATACAAATCAAACCTCAACTCAAACCTGATAACTTGTTTCAAAATAACTAAAGTTAAGTACTTAACCATAATTATAAATGTAAAATTTTTATGTAAATGTCTGTGATTAATGGTTACGATTTACGATGTAGTTGGGTTAAGTATTCTGTATCTCCAGCACCGCGACCAAGTAGATCTATTGTGCACCCTCTAGTATTTTCCTCAGTTATTCTACAGTGCAGCCTTGAGTAGCAGTACAATATTCTTCACTTCCAGTTTCTTGTATTGTTCAGGATGTAATTACATGGATAGTGTCCTGTGAGTGCTCCACATAGGAGTCTTAGATTTGGTCTGTTCATCTGAAGGGCTTCTCTGCTTTCTTTTCATTGTATGATAAGAACTTCTTTGAATGTTTCAGTGGTTTCTGTTTGTTCCAATATTTAATGGATTGCGTCTTGATCAGATCCGATATCATATTTGTGATGTCTTTTTTCGTGAAACCAAATTGAGGACACGGGCCTATAAATGGCAGTTCCGCACTTAGTCTCGCTTGTTCATCAGCTTTTTTATTGCCCTCATACCTTGCTTGTTTTTAAAATAAGTTGCCCGTCATAGATTTGAAAACTGTTAATTTTATTTAAAATCACATTTTTGAAGTTGTGAAAAAGATCTGCTTTGGAAGAAAAAGTCAGTACTAAAGAATACTTTAAAATCAATGAAAAATTGATTCCTTAAGAAACACTTCCATTTATTTTTTTCTGGGTATTTAGATTAAATTTAAAGTACTCAATTGTCCATGTCTCCAACCCAGACCTGTCATCTTTTTTTTAAATATCTGATAATCAAGTGAAAAGGTCACTTTGGATAAAGTTGCTTGAAGCCAAAAGAAATCAACTACGAATATCGAAAAATTTTTAATTTCTCACTGGATTTGGGACTTCTTGTCAACCTTCTCCACCAAAATTCATTTATATAAAAAAATTTCATAGCTTCAAAAATGTATGTGTTTTTAACCATAGCTTTAAAACCCAAAAAACAACTGAGTGATTCACGTTTTGCAACTACTAAAAATATTCCTTAACATTTCTGTTAAAAATAATATTTTAACTAACTTTAATTTGAAAGTTAATTTTTTAAATTCTTGATCCTATCTGTCGGAATTTCCGTACCCCAAACCGAAGTCAAAACTGATCATAAGGTATGTTGGGGAATTAAAATAAGGTTGGATCACAAATTTTTAAAATTAGTTTTCGTCCTAGTTCTTCGAATAAAAAATATTGTATATTAATATTCACTGGTTTATGTTTATTTATACAAATTTTTTTTCCAGTGTATTTATACTAAGAAGTCTTAAACAAAGATCTTGAGATCAAACTACAAATATTTGTTTTTAAATGAACTTTGTTCCGACTTCGAAAATGTAGGTTGAGAGGAAATTGCAAATATGCAATTTAAATTGCAGAAACAATGATGATTGTAAAAAAGAATCCAAGGAAAATAAGTGTTAGTCATAAAAATTTATCACAATTTTTCTACTTATTAAAGAAAACAAAACAAAAAAAAATAATAATTACTCTGTTTCCAATAAATTTTACAAGGAACTTATTGTGTATAAATATTTCTTAACTGATTATTTTGAGATTACAATATATCCCCAGTAGCAAATAGCTAAACTAGTTTTATAATGTACTATTTTTAAGACTAGAAATTTCAGCACTGTTTTTAAAAAAATATTTAAAAAAATTGCTTAGACTTTTGTTTACATTTGTTTTTAAAAATAAAATCTCAGTTTGCAAATTAACTCTTAATTTTTTGTGAATTGTGAATTGAAGTGCAAATTAACTGATACAGTGCTGGTGCTTAAGAGTCACTCGTAGATGTCTCGTTAGTATCACTTTGGCTACATGTTTGTTTTCCTAAATTTTAAACCAATTCGTTTCATAGATACTATGTAGAGACAGTCTTAAAATATTCAATTGAAATTCGAGCTTTGAAAATCTGACTTTTTTTTATTGTGACTAGAAATCATAAATACAAATTATTTCAAATATCAGTTCGTAAATTATATCAAAAAATAGAAAACATAGATCCATTCTACTTTACATCAAAGAAAAAACTTTGTTTAGTATCTGGAACAGTACTGTACTGGAACAGTATCATTGTCACTGAGTTCCGCGGATACCACTTTAGTACAGTTTTCTTCCGTATTTGTGGCCCTTAAATTTTAATTTTCCATGTTAAATTCTACAGTTGTTTCTATGAAGAGTCGGTAGAAGTCGTACTAGTACATAACTGGTTCTGTGCTAGTATTTTTTGCTACTGGGTCTCTACAGAATTCAGCTTATTCAATTGAATTCAACTATTGCATCAGCAATTTTTTTTGTGTGTATTTTCAAATTCATTGTGAAAAATAATAAAGTTTGAAAAATCGAGGTTATTATAGACAAGGATTTGAATAAGATAATGCATAGTTAGAATTAAAAAAAATAAATAAATAGGTCATAAAAACTTCTTCCTTAAAGGTAACATATACAGATAAAAAGGGAAGAAATCCTGAAATAAAAATGATTAACTATTCTTCTAGTTTTTGAGTTCTTGCCAAATTAAAAGTAAAATTTTAAAAGTCAAGACATAGGCTGCTAAACTTTTTATATGATTATTGTTTAATTCTCTCAGAGTAAAAAAACTGTTACGTTTTTTTTTTGCAATTTTTAGTTTTGGTGCCGAAAAAAAAATCAAAAATCAATTTACACTGGATTTAATGCTAAAATTTTAAACCATTCAACTACCTAATAGTTAATCTAAATATTTGCTGCTGTTTTATCGTCTGCTTATTATTGCCTTGAGCCACTAACCCTTTTTGACAAAAAATTGAGTTAGGAGTGGATTATATATAATTTAAATATCCTTCATCTGATTCAAAATCAAGTTTATCGATGTCTAGTATAGCATCATTTCTGAGATATCCATCCAGAGAAATCACATTCACTGTGACAACCGAATTTCTGGCCAACCGAATGGCTTCGTTGGACCCTCCGCAAACTAAATATTTCAATTGTACCAGGAATATATTTGGTTGGTAAGAAATTCGGCAGTCTTGATGAATCTACATATTTTCGCTGTGCATTATCGAATTTAATCTGGCTGCCGATTTTACATACAAAAATTAAAAAATGTAAACCTTCTTTATCGTTTTTCAGGATAATGACTTTTTGGCATATGGGACAAACCAATAATCCGACGATATATATATATTTTAATATTTTCTTTGATCATTAGTTAAGCTAAAAATAACTTTTTAGTATAAAACCCAGCTGTAGATTTTAAATATAATTTCTATACAAATTCAAAACTAGACTCTACCTGGTGGAATTGTTTTGTGTTTATTTTTTTTCAAAAAATGCATTTGCTTATTTTGACATTTTGTTGTTTGGTTTACAGCATCATTTGCTTTTCTTTACAGTACCCTTATTCCATCCTATTTATACTTTATTGTTTATTGGCCTTCTGTTCTATTTATAGATTACTGTCTGCAAATATTTATGAGTGATAATTTTACGCACGACACTGTAGTATGTGGTATTGTTTTTTTCAGAAGCTGTGGCTATTTATTTTTTTAATTTAGTAATGATATATATATAGATTTTCTTGTGTAATGGCGCCACTTCAGCTTCACTTTTTTTCATAGTTGGTATACCTGTTGTAGATTATTTCGGTAACGGTATTTTAAGGGTAATGCTATTTTATTTATTTCGCTATCGGTATTTTAAGGATAACGGCATTTTGGATATTTCGATAAATGAATTTTAAGTTTAACGGTATATCAGCAATTTCGGTAAAGCTATTTTAGGGGAAGCAGTAGTCAGCTTTGTAAAATACTCAAAAACTTAATGCAGTTTACAAAATCAGAGAATTAAAAAATAAAGATAACGGTATTTTAAGGTTACCAAAAGGTAAGCAAAAAAAGTTCAAAGATGATGAATTGGAGGCATTGCTCGATGATTTGTCTAAAAACTTTCAAAATTATTGGGAGTAACTTAAGCAGCAAAAGAAGTGTTCGTAAGCAGAGGGATTCATCCAAAAGCAAGAAAATTGAAATATGTTGAAAGACGATTTTCCATATCGAATCATGACTGTCGATGAAAAATGGATTCATTACTACAACCCGAAGGGCAACGAAAAAACGGCCTGAATATGCGACCAGACATGAAGCCGTAATATTCCAACAATATAACGCTCGACCACATGTTGCAATACCGCTTAACAACTATTTATTAAATAATGGTCGCGAAGTTTTGGCTCACTCGTCTTATAGTCCAGACCTTGGCCGTCCGACTACTATTTGTTTCGATCGATGTAGAACACTCTAAAAATTAATTAAAGATGGCTAATACTTTGAAAAAATTGATATTGTACCAACCCAGCAAAAAAAATGGTAGTCATTCTGTGACTATAACTTCTTTCATTGCTTCCTAAACTTCAGTTGACTTTCTTTTATGATTTTTTGGTGTTATTCTAAGGCACTTCCAAAAGCATTCATGTGTTCATATTTCAAATGTAGTGATCTGGATATAAACCCGATGTATATCTTAAAATATCACTCTTCATTACTTCTAAAGCATAAGTTATAGTATATCGCATATTTTTTTGAATCTTAAGCATTTATTCAAATTGAGAAAATAGTTCTGATGAAATTTTTTAATTTTTTTATTAAATCATTTCATGAGGGTTAGAATTTATGCAGTTTTGCAATTTTTATAAAAGTTTTGAAAAATCAAGAAAAAGAGATTTTGGCCTGTCATTTGCATTTTTCAGCCTCAAATATTTATGACGACGCAATCTCTGCATTTTTGCATTATGTATTTTATTTAAAACTACATCATTTCCAGTTTTAATTCAGAATTTACCAAAATAATTTTAAAATTGTGTAAAAATTATTTAAAATTGCCCAAAAATGTTTTAAAATTGTGCAAAAATTATTTAAAATTGTTCAAAAATGTTTCAAAATTGTCTAAAAATTTTTCAAAATTGTACAACAAGTTTTGAAATTATCCAAAAATATTTAAAATTTGTCTAAAAATTCATTACAATTTTTGAAAAATGTTTCAAAAATGCTTTTTCACTAATGCAGAATTATTTACTTGTTTTAATAAAGAGTATTTGTATATCAATGCATAAATTTCGCTTCTTTAAACTTATTTTTCTGCATTCTTATGAATTAAATTTTCATCAAAGCTTAAATATTACAAAGTATATGAACTTTTCCCACTCATGCATCAGAATATCTAATCATTTTATTATCATTGCTTCCATACAGTAAAGTATGAGTAATGCTAGCAGTTACATTTGAATACTTCCATCCTATGACACGCTAATGCTAAATTCATTAATGAAACCATCAGAAAAGAAGTGATGCCTTTGCCATAGTAGTGATGCTTTTATTGCTTCTTTGACAGCTTCATTTTTGCTGGGAATGTTTCACAATAAACCCCCAAACTTTGCCAAAAATACCGCATTGATAAGTTATACACCCAATAAAAAAAATTCAACGGATTTAGATTCGGGGCTTCCCAATGAAATCTCCACGACTAAAATTCATTAACAAATTCGAAAAAAATGTCCTGGAAAATATTTGGTGAATGATGCTATCTATATTGGTTGTTTCGGTAAAGGCTTTGAATCGATAACGGTATGCCTGTCAATCTAGCTTTTATCACATTGACACTGTTGCCTATAATTTTATTTATAATGACCGTTTATTCAATGGTTTTGACAACTAGAACAATACGATTAATCTAATAAAGGATTATACCAAATATTTTCAATTCAAAATTCGATGTTACTAGATGAGTAGGAGTAGATGTCCCTAAAAAATTTCGTAGTCTTCTGATAGAATTATACACCGCCACCATGTTTTGTCTTGAGGCCAATTTTTTATATTTGGTTATGAATTTGAAACATGAAAAGGTGTAATAAAAAAACCAGCTCCAGTCTCCTATCACACAAATATCATCTTAGATTCCAGTTCACAAAACCTTGTCTGTCCAATAAAGTATTCGATTAAGGTCAACAAGTTTTTCTTGTCAAGGGACAATAGTCGCTTTAAAGAAGATATCTCCAGATGGATTTTAAAATAATAGTGTCCAAATATAAATAACTTCAACCCAACCCTAAACAAATGAACTCATCCTAGTGAGAATCTCTATTAAGGGTCCCGTAGTTTTTCAGCCCAATCTCTTGTTTTGGGGTAAAAAGGGCGAGGGAAAATAGCATGGTAAACAAGTTTTTCGAAGAATTTTTATATTTCATATTTTCATATAAAATCAACAGAGGAAAATCGGTTTTTTATTCAAATTTTCCCGAAGCGATATTTTCACTTCTATTTCTAATGTGTGGCAGCTCTGAATCCCAATCATTGGCAGTATGAGTAACATAAATTTTGAGCAAATTATTAATTAATAAATATCATAAATATATGTAATTTTTTCAGTGTAGTTGTTCGTTGTTAAAGCTCTTATGCATTTATTTTTAACAATTAACATAATAAGTCATATTTTGATGTTAATATGAACAAATTATTCTCTCAAAATTTATCATGATAACATTTTTAAAGTACATTAACCTTAAAAATGTTATAAGTTTAGGCTGCAGCAGTAATTAATGTTGATTATACCCTTGAATATTATTTTATCTTATAAGTTAATGTAAATATTTAATTTTTGTGTTCTAAATATAAAGCAAACTATATAATATTAAACTAAATAAATATTTAAGAAAAATATCGTAAATTTCGTAAACTGATCCCAAAGAAAAGTACTTTATTATACATGCTCGTGCAAGCAATTAGGTTAATTTGAATATAAATTATAAAACATTAAGAATAAGAACTAAATACACTACATGACAAGGTTTTTGAGTTGCTTCTCCCAGTTGTGGGTCATTATTTAAAATCTCTTACCCAGGGAAAAATAATTTATTGGTCAATATTGCGGAGGAATTTCTAAAAAGTTTCTTCTTCGGCGTTATTCATAACGTTGTTTTCATAATGTTGTTATTCATAACGTTAAACAGACACGACGCAATTGACAGATGCTTGTATTTTCTGTAATAAAGTGTGAGAAATCTTATGGTACATGGTTTATAACAATTGATTGATTCTATTGTGAATGAATTCCCTATTAATTTTTAATTGAATGAATTCCTTTTTAATTCAATGAATTCCTTTTGAAACATTCGTAAAGAATTCATTCCTTGGAATTCATTAGATCGAATTCACATCAAGGACTTCAATCAATTTATCTCATTCGATTTTACCAATCATTAGGAAATTAATCGATTAACAATTTGGGATTTCAATATATTCGGATTTTAATCGATTTGTACTCAATCTGTTTACAAATTCATTCGATTTGTTTAATGTGATTGCGCAATATGGGAATGACATTCGCTTAAAATTATGGAAATATTAACAATTATATAATTTTATTACAGTAAATTCAAACAAAAAGAAAACAACAAAAAGCAATTATTGAATTCACAGTTAAAAATCATTAATTTGTTATAAATAAATTACCAAAAGTGCAAAAATTCGCCAAAAATATAAAAAATTTAATATAGCCCTCTCTCTCTTTGCAATAAAGTTTTCAAGATAAACGCAGTCTAAAATATTGCTAAGTATCTCAGAACTTGAGGCCAGAGTGGAAACAGTTTTTCTTTAGCGCGTTTAGTGTTCGAGATATGGACAATTTAAATTGTATCTTTGGCAATTTTTTTAAATTTTAAAATATTTTTCAAATATTAGCGACTTCTTAATTTTGGCAATTTTTTTAAGTTCCAGCTTTTTTTCAGTATTGGTGACTTTCTTAAATTTTGACAATTTTTTTCAATTTGAGCGTTTCTCAAATTTTATTTTTTGAATTATAGCAACTTTTTAATTTTGACTTTTTACAATTTAATACCCTATTCAAACTAAACCCCAAAATACGTATTTTCGTTGTTTTTAATTTTCGATTTAAATTTGTATGGAATTTGAAAGTCGAAAACTTGAAAAAAACGAAATTTCGTATTTTGGGTTCAGTATGAATGGAGTATAAGTGATTTCTTTCTAATTTGACAAGTTTTACAATTTTTTGCTATTTTCCAATGTCAAAGATTTTGATAATTTTTTTTTAACTTTGGCGATTTTTTAATTTTGACGATTTTATTCAATTTAAAAAATTTTGGGGATTTTTGAATTTTGGCGATTAATTCCAATATTGGCGGCTTTTTCCAATTTCGACAATTTATTCCAATTTTGACAATTTTTTCCAGTTTTTGACGATTTTTTCATTTTAAGAGATTTTTTTAGATTTTTGTGATTTTTTTTAATTTTGTTTTTCTTGTATTTGTAAAAAAGTCTTCATTTTGGATTAATTAAATCTAATAACGTTTTTTTATTCTAAATTTTTGTTTGCATATATTTAGTTAGAATATTGTTCCACCTTTAAAACAATTGTATTGTCTATCAAGAAAATGATCGATCTTTTTGAAAGGCAATAAATAAATAAAATCTAATATGACAATATCATAGTAGATTTTTGGACTTAAGGTAGAACAATATTCTAAATAAATATATGCAAATACAGAAAATCCAAATAAAAAAATATTTGTGTATTTTTAAATACAAAATTACAATAAATACATTTTTTATTTTTTTATTTATACTCGTACGTTTATTTGTAATCAATAATAAACAAATCAATTAAAACAAAAATTAACATAAATGTGAACCTCGATTGAGGTTAAAACATATATAAAAAGGTATGCATTTGCATTTAAATCTTTTTTATATGTGTTGTTCGTATATACGGGGTGATTTTTTAAGAGCATTCGGATTTTATTAAAAAAAAAACATAAAATTTAGACAAATGTATGAAATCTTTATTTGAGTAGACCGTTTTCTATATAACTGAATGTTTAAAGATGATTTCATGTGAATGTTGACGGCGGCTGCGCCTCAAATGGTTCATACGCTGGATCCTATTTTGACATACTCTCTCCAATATATCCCTTAATACTGGCTTCCAGTGTGTCAACCGTTGCGGGCTTGTCCCTATGGACATGAGCCTTAACAATGCCCCACAAAAAATAATCTATAGGCGTTTAACCGCACGATCTATTGCGGCTAATTGACCGGCCCCAAACGTGAAATAAACTGTTGACCGAACTCGCCTCTCAATTGGGCCATTGTTTCGCGTGCTGTGTGGCATGTGGCACCGTCTTGTTTTCAGCCAAGTCCAGCTCTTCCATTTTGGGCAAAAAAAGTTTGTAATCATCGCACGGTAGCGCTCACCATTCACAGTAACCTTCCTGCTTTCCTCGTCTTTGAAAAAGTACGGTCCAATGATGCCACCGGCCCATAATTCACACCAAACAGTGCATCTTTCAGAGTGCATTGGCAGCTCTTGAACTGCTCCTGGATGCTCTTCACACCAAATACGGCAATTTTGTTTATTCACGTACCCATTCAACCAGAAATGAGCTTCTTCGATGAAGACAATTTTTAAATAGAAACTCATTTCTCACACAGCACGAATTTTAATAATAAATGGTTAAATCATAGACCAAACTGAACATGTTTGACAGTAACATGTTACACGAAAACAGCTGAGTTGCCATAAAGAAAGTTGCTAAAAAATCACCCTTTACATGTATATAGTGTTGAAAAATTTATGTAAATATAATTTTTCAACACTATATACATATTTACAATGTTATTTTCTAAAGGGTAGAAAATGATGGCTTTTAAGTCTATGTACTTATTCACTATCATCGAATAAACTAATTGAAAGTGGGTTGGAGTGATTGCTGAGTAGTCTGTCGACATATTACAAACTTAACCTTCTAATTTCTTTTTTACTCTTTGACATAAGTAAGTCTTTATGTATGTTATCGTTAGTCAAAAACCATGGTGCATCTGCAATCATTCTAACAGTTTTAGATTGATAACGTTGAAGAATTTCAATATTAGAGAGTTGCTTGTGATTCCCCAAAGTTGTATTTGGTATGTCCAGATGGGCTTCAAAATAGTTTAAAATTCGTTTTGTCTTAATATTTAAATGATCTCTTTTATCTTTTATATGATTTTTTCATGTCACTCTTCTAATTAAGTGTATACCAAGGTACTTAACACAATCTGATTTTGGAATTACATCTTCATTTAGATAAATTTCAAAACAATCTCCTTTTCTCAGGGCGAAAGTATTATGTGCTGAGTTTTCTGCGTTAACAAAAATGTTGAATTTTTTTTAACCATATGAAAATACTATTAAGATGACTTTGAACTAATCGTGAAGCTTCTATTTTTGATTCATTGCTATCCATTAGAGCTGTGTCATCTGCGTATGTAGCAAAGGCAACATCTTCAGCTACCGGTTTATCTGACATAAAAACAGTGTAAAGCACTGGGCCCAGTACACTACCCTGAGGGATTCCAGCTTTAATTTCACAAACATTTGAAATTCTATTGTTTATTTGAATATAAAAACATCGATTTTGTAAGTAGGATCGAAGTAGAATGGAGGGGAAAGAAGTTGTTTTAGTTTAAAAGGAAGACCTCAATGCCAAACCCTATCAAAAGCCTGTTTCACATCTAAAAATACACCAGAACAATATTGACGCGTTTCTAAAACATTTCTTACAACATTTACTACACGTTGTCATTGTTCGGGTGTTCCATGGTTATGTCGAAAACCAAACTGATGCTCAGGAACAATATTTCTATCATCTAAAATAGGCTACAATCTACTTAAAAAATATTTTTTTTAAGTAGATCTCTAAAATTTAAAATCGAATGATGAAAGTCGAATGTCTTTTCCAAATGAATAATAAATCCCAAATTTAAAAATTGATTGAATTCATTAAGATTGAATTCCCAATGGTTGAATTTAGTGATTGTCAAAGCGAATGATGAAAAACAAATAAAGTATTTTAAATAAAATCGACTGAGACCAACAAAGAACTCATTTCTATTCAAAAATTATAGTTTGAGAATTCAATTGTTCCAGATTCGAAAATCAAATGAAGGATTGAATTTTTTAGAAACTAATTCCTCAATTTTGTAAGTCCCCTGCGTTCAACTTCTCATCTACACTTGATTTTCAAACGCTAACGCGAATGTAAAAAAATCGAATTTTATAAATCACTACGTCATTTTACGTTATCACTTTTATTGTCAAATTAAAATAATTTCATTGGATTTATGCATATATAGAATTTATGTTTAATTTGTTACATTTATCCCTATTAACAGCTGATTAAATATTAAATAAATAAAAAAAAATTATTAATTTTTCAGCGTAGTGATTTTAGAAATTCTAATTTGTATGTATAAAATTTCAAATAACGTAACGAACAGCTGTTTCAACGCGAGTATTCAAGTAATTTACAAAATCGATTTTTTTAAAAAATTATGTGAAGTGAGGCGTTGCGTTTTGCAAAATGAGGGCATACGATTTTACTGTAAACATTTATTTCAATAAAAGGGTTGCCAACGTTTTTGTTTAAGAGAAGATTTTTCCAGAGTTGCCATACTGTTAAGTCTGTAATTCTGCTTTACGCAAAGTGATAAAATCAACAATAGAAACCAATTTGGTTAAAAAAAAAATGTTTTGCTACTCGTTGTTTTTTCCAACGCATTTTTAAATGTGAACTAACGATTGGAATGACCCTTTTAGTTGGCAACACCCTCCCTAATTTAGCGACTTTGATTTGGCTTAGAGATTAATGTCTTTGCTTTAGCAGATCTAGTAAATACCTTGAATATAATTGGACAAATGATAAATGCATTTCGACTTATCTTCAATTTAATAACAGATTTGAATTGTAATTTTAGATTTTGAATTTAGTTAAACAAAACAATTTTATTTCAGCTATACCACAATGTTCATAAAATAATAACTATAGATTAAATATTTATAAACTGACGGCAAATATAAATACAAATGTGCGTTATTCTTTTATGCGTGTATTTGCATTATTTATCAAATGTGTACGTAAACTACAGTTGTAAACCAGTTTCCACCAGTTGTAGCAATGCAAAATCGTATGTGAACTTTATGGACCTAATTATAGTTTTGCCTTAACACATAAACGTTTTGTGATATTGTATACAGATGGCGTCCCTCAAGGAATGTAGACCGACAATAAAGAAAGAAAATCTTTACAATGAACAAGACAAGTATTCATACTTTAACTCTCCGATTTTGATGAAATTTGGTTATGTGATAGAGGATGAAAAATCTAAAATAAATTTTTCTAGGACTTTGTGGCATCTCGAGAATTGAAGGGATAACAAAAATTTCGCTTTTTCTTGTTTTTTTAAATTTTCATTTTTTAATGCTTTTTACCGGTACCTTTCTTTTTGGTACATTTTTGCTTTTTTGAATTTGCTGTTGTAAAAATATATGTATACATTTTTAAGTACATTGCGTGGACTTAAATACTAATAGGACTACCGAATTAACATACATATATTATTTTCTATTAAATTTAAGTGCATGTAATTTTTAATTTTTTTTTTAACGAATTCTTATATTTTTTGGTACTTTTTGGAACGACTTAGCAACTCTGTGCTAGAACATTATTTTTATGCAGTTTTTAGAAAAAAAAAATCATACGTTGCCCACAATCTCCCGACCAGAAATATTAAACAAAATTGCAGATTTTTATCCACAATTTCACACCATAGATCTCCTAGATGACGAAAAAAATAAGACAGGTTGTTTTTAGATTTCTTATTTCTTCGATTTTAAACATAGAAATCGGAGCGTTTATGTTGGGACTATTTTTCTTGTAAGTAATTTTTACGACGCAATTTAATTCATACAGCCAGCTAGCTAGCTAGCTCACTTTTACAATTGATAAAATAACAAAAATAAAATAAAAAAAATGATTACGAATGAAATGTTGAAATAAGTATAAATATTATTCAATTCAAACTTTTTATAATACATATTTAATACTCGTGCTGAGTTTTATTACGGCACACGATTATTGAAGAAAAACAAGTTTTTAAGAACTTATCAGTGTTAGACAGACGGACGACACAATAGAAAATTGAAATTTATTGAATCAGCTCTATATATTAAAATGATCGTTGTAATGATTTTGATTTATTTCAATAGATTTTAATTAAATCAAAGTGCGTAATTTTTGCAGTAAAATTTTATATGAAATGAGTGTTTTATTTTAGGTCATGGTGCAGAAGTTAAGAAAAATATTGTATATGCATTTTTTACACTGAGAAAAATTAAAAACAAATAAGAAAAACCTTAAAAAAGTATATAGAACAAATTTTAATACAGCTCAATGTTACCTAAAAACTTGTATAAAATACAATTTGTTTTTTGTAAAAGTTCATAAATTTTCCTTAAGTTACGTCAAATAAAAAAAGTAATGGATCCAACTATGGTAGAATTTAGATTTTTTTTTAATTTGGATCGATTTAAAAAATTTGAAATCAATCGTTTACAGTACACCCAAACTTATGAATTGTCTTTTGTTAATACTTTAAAATATAGCATTTTAAGTTTGTGAAATATTATTATTTCCTTTGTCTTTATATTAACGGTAATTAAAATTTTGATTTTAAATCAACAACAATTTCTAAAAATACATTGTACGTCATAATACCAATGTAGAAAAGGTAATGGGGTATCATTATTATTTTCGAATACCAGTAACAATACCTCCTTACCTTTTGCATTACTTTAAAATACAAAATAATGGATCTGCTTATTTTTTGCATTCCTTTAAAATATAAAATACTGCTTTTTCTATAACTTTTGGACCTCTGTAGACCTTACAGATCCATCTTTTTAAAAATCATTTGAGATATTTTGTTTGTTAGTCCTTAATAGAGTGGATTGCAGGGTGTCGAGGGCGTTATGGCCCGGACTGGAGGCAGGGGTAACCAGGGTTCTACTAGGTTTGGATAGGAGTGGGCTCAGGACCCCTATAGGGTTCTTAAGGGGGCATTGTTCTGTTAGGGATTTTACCAGTTAATGGGATAATGCCATACCAGACTTCTGCAGACTGTGACGGTAGACCATGTACTGTGCCACTGTACTAGGATGCAGCGTCTCAGGCAGAAATGGCTAGGGCATAGATATCACGACGACCTGGGGTGTATAGCTGGATGTAATCCAGCGGATCTATTAGGGTTTGTCAGGGAAATAGGACAGCTGTTTCTGATGAGGGGACTGTAGGTGGAGTCTTGTCCTACGTAGTTTCTTTACTTCTTCGGACCTCTCAACTTTTTTCTTCTTTACTTCTCTTTCTCTCTCTCTTTCTTCTTCCTCTATACTGAAGGGATTCACAATGGACCGCATTGGTCTCCGGGTGGAAATGCGTCCCTTGGGCGCATAACCCTTCTTAACCTAACCTGACCTAGTCTTTAAGTTTTGGAATTTATAAAAAAATTATAATTATAAAATTAATAAATACCTAGATAAATAATACTAACTTTTTAACAAATTTTATTAAAGAAAATATAAAAAAATTAGTAATATCTGTAATGCAATTTTCTTACTTTTTAACGACAAAAGTCCGAAGTTTTCATAAGTTGTCTGTTTTCTATGAAAATTTGACAACTTACCTAGAATGGGCTCTCTGTTTTGTATTTTATTAAATATACCCTATCCAAATGTAAACCTCTTAATAAATATATAAAAAATTTGCTGGTATCATTTCGCAGGTTTAAGTTTGCGATTTCATTTTTAGCGATTTTCAAGAAATAGCGATTTTTGGTTAAACTAAATGTTTAAAAAATACATTTTTGGATAAAGAAGCCCTAAAAAAGGCCATCAAGTGATTTATGCTCAAAGTTAATTTTTTTTAATAGTTTTTGGAGCGAAAGGTAATATTATATATTGTAAAAAGCGTTTTGCCACTATTTATTTCACAAAAATTTCAGTGCTTTATAAAAACAGCACAGGCAAAGAATTGGCTTGGATTTCTATGCCAGTATTTGCAAAAAATGTTTTTTATAGTACTATCTAGTCCGAAATTGCCAGCAGTGCAAAAATCAATGCACTGGCAGAGCAGAGTATTTATAAAATTTATAATGCTTATTAAAAAAGGTTTGTAGTTGGAAGGTTTCGAGTTCGAGGCCGCAGTGTGGCTAAAAATTTGATTTCATTGGGCAAGAGTCCAATTTTTTTGTTACCAATTTTTAGAATTGTAACGCCATTTTGTAGCTTATATATCCACATCAAAGTAGCCAACAAATTAGATTAAACTATTGCTTATTGTGGACGTGGCATGCTGTCAAACTCAACTGTATTTTTAATTTCAGATTTATTTTTTGTTTTTTATCAAAAAATAAATGGTTACTACTCGCAAGTTATCATAGATAATGACCTGCGGTCCCTTTTACAAAGTTGGTAGTATTGTAGTCCTTAGTTGTTTTCAGTGGTCACATCCCTACCGTTGGGGATTTTCTGAAATATTTATTATAGTAACTCTATTTTTGACAAATTCCAACTTTAGTGGAATAGAACTTCTTTAACAATATAGTATATACTTTTGCACCCGCGACGATCCGCGGGTAGAACACTTTTTTTATTTTAATGAAATAACTCAAAAAATATGTATAAAATGTTAGAATAAATAAGAAAGATTCAAAAAATAAAAACCAATATTTTTATATCAAAATTAAAAAAAAGAAGCAGAATCATTGCGCTAATGTTTAGCAAATTTATTTTGCTAAAATTAACAAATTTGACTGCAAACAATAGTACATTTTTAATATTACTGACGTTTTTTTAAGTGTATATATTTTTTGAATGTAAACAAATTGCAATTTTGTCAGCAAAAAATCGTTAATTTTTCAGTAATAATAGCAAAATTTCTAGTTGATTTTACTATATTTTTTTTGAGTATAAACATTAATAAAAATCCCATTATTACAAAAAATGTTTATAATTATTATTAAAATCCAAATATGTCAGTTTTTAATAAATAAAAAAATAAAAACCCATATTTCACGCTAAAAGTTCAAAAAAAATCAAAAGTTCAACTTTGACCTAGAATTCCTTTAAAAGTACTAAATCAATTTCAATAAAATTAAAACTGATTCAAGTTTATATAAATATCCATTAAAAAAAAATTATTTTTTTAAAATTGTCAAATGATTTGCAAGCTTTGCTCGTTTGTTGATCTATTTGTGGGTAAATGGCAAACCTTACTGAGTATTTTAGGTGTTGCCACATGTCACGAATCTATTTTTTTATACTGAAAAATTAAAGGACAAAAAAATCACCCTTTTTAACCCCTAACTAGTTACTTTTAAAAATAATTAAAACAGATATTGTTTTGATATTTTAATTATAGATTTTGTTTACATTATGCGGTTGTAAATACTTTGGTTCGAAAGATGTCATACTGTGATTTTAAATCGATAATAATGAAAATTATTGAAAACAACAAATACGAGATTTTTGTATTTTTGAGAACTAGAGTTAAAGATTGGTCACATGATTTTTGTGTACAATAACAACAAAGTAGTAAATATTTCTCTTCATTAATAAAAGTATTATTTGTTAAATAACAACAATAAAATAATAACAATTAAAAAAGTTAATCAGTTTTATTTCCAAGATTTTTAATTAACAACAAAATTTTTAAAATGTTGTTTGTTAAAATGTTGAAAATCGGATGTGGTTGACAAGGGTAATTCGAAATAGATGGGAAAAAAGCTCAGTTTGTACGGGTAATCATAGTCATATTCTTTAGGGTGAGTGATATATAAGCCTGTTCAAAACCATGAGTTGCTTGTGGGTTGGGTGGTTCTTAAGCTGGCTGAAGATGACCTGGTCGCCCAGGTCGAAAGTGTGCACTCCCCCTCTAGCGCTGATCCTCACCATTTTTTTCTATTTAATAAAAAAATAGTGTTTAGTATTCGTTAGTAATATTAAATTATGACTTCGAGTCTGATAAAAGTTAAAAATATATAATTAAAACAAATAGATCGAATAATATACAAAATTTAATTTAAAATATCACAAATAGAGTATTCAAAAACCGAAACCGGTCAACCGGTTAATTTATTTTTATAAACCGATCGGTTTCGAATATTTTGTAAATTCGAAGAAAACCAAAAACCGGTCTTTTTTGTTCGGTTAAGCGGTTTTTTTAATTATATCACCAACTGGGTTACTTGGTCTCTCTTAATTTTTCCGAACACTTTTATAATCGTTTGTTTGGTTATGAAGATTTAGATGTAATTCTGATAGATTCCGATGAAGACTTAACTTTGGATATTCCAAATTCAAATTGTTTAATTTCTGATCTAAATAACACAATAAACAGTATTCAAAATCCTAAAAAAGAGACTGTACAGAATCATTCATCATTATATGATGATTTCATATATCTTGATAAATACGACAAAAGAACTGAAAAGTTGGAAAATTTATATAATTGTCTTTTAACTATTTGTCCAACATTTACTATTAGTGAAAGAGTATTTTCCACTTTTAGCTTTATCAAAAGCAAACAAAAAAAAATTGTCTTAAAACGAAACATTTAAATTGCATATTATTTCTAAAATATTATTTTAGAACTGAAAAATATATTTTTTTTACATATTTAAAATGTAATATTAAAAAAACTTATTTAATGCCAAACGTTTTAAACGTTACAAACTTAATGATCTCTATTCATTTGATATGAATATAGTTTTATAATATTAATTTTTAAGATATTATATTAAAAAATATTGGTTTTAAGTTAATTTTTTGGTTGAAATGAAATACAATAAAAAAAATTAAATTTAAATGAATATATATGTATATATATATTTTTTTTTTCAAAGAAAATATTTTTTTATTTTTATTACTTTATATATTAAATTTGTTTTTTTTTTGTAATAAAAACAATTAACAAATTATATAAGCTTTTTATTCAAATTTAAAAAAAACCGAAGAAACCGGTTGACCGGTTTTTTCTGCAAAAACCGAAACCGAAACCGGTTTTTTTAAAGTTCTATTTTTCGAAGAAACCCGAAACCGGTTTTTTCAAAGGGCCGGTTTTTTAAAACTCTAATCACAAACGTGCAGAGTAAGTATTCAAATGTCAAATATGTTTTGCAGTAACTTCACTCTGCATTTTGAATGGTTAACATTGCAATCTTTGCTGCAGCGGAGAGTAAATCCATTATTGTGTATGTGGCTTTAAAGTTCAAATTTTGACGTTTTGTGTGCACTTAGCGGTGATCAAAATTTAAATTTTTTTTATTGCTTTTGCAAAATAGTATGTCTACAAAATTTTCTCGTCTGCCTGGGGAAGTTTTTAACAAAAAAAAAAATAATAATTAAAAAAAAAAACTATATGGTAACCCTGGAACAATAACATTCACCTATCACTTCCAAACTTAATAGTTATATCGCTCTTCTATTTAAAGTTATCAGATCTTACAAATACGTTTTGCTTTAAAGCAACGGCAGTGTACGAGATTAATCAATTAACCGTCGACCAAAGACAAATTTTTTACGTTTAGAAAAAGGAAAGCCAAACAAGAATTTTATTGTATGTTTTCTTTGGTTGTATTTTATTACCAATTCAATTAGTTTCGCATAAGGTTTTGTTGTTTTCAATTTCGTTGTATTTAATTTTGATTTTATTTTCACTGATTTTCCCAACTCTCTTTCAGGGGACCGATTCTAAATGTGTGAAGCTATGAAATTATCAAAATTTTCACTACTTCGCAAAGAATCCGATTCTTGATTTAACATTTGCGAAAACTATCTGTTAAAATTTTATCATATGAGTTTTTTTTCTTCACCAAATAAAAGTTCATACAAAAATTGTGAGTGTGGCACTATTTTACAAACATTGTTAGCGACTTTTTTTGAATTTGTTTTATTTCTGAATATTTTTTATTTTTTCTAATATATTTTTTGTTTTTGATATATTACGAAATCTTTATTTTTAAAAAGAATTTGAGAACACAAACAAAAAAGATTACTACAAAATATGAGATGTAAAAAAATCTTGCCTCCTGTATCTCTCCTTGAAGCATAAGCGCAGCGAGACATTTCTTTATATTAAATGTTGATTTTTTAATTTAAAAAAAATTAATAATTGAAGTTTTTTAATAAAATTTTGAAATAAAATTGAGAAATAGTCAACATAACTACATATTTTTGTAACGAGAATGGCAATTGCTCAAAATGAAAAGATGAAGTGAAAAATAACTGTGAAGTAAAAATGATAAATTATTTATTACTATGCAAAGCAAATTTATTCGGGATAGGGCCCCCGATAGGTATTCTTAATTCCTGTAAAAATAGGGCAACAATTTGACAAATAATTTTAAACTGCATTTACATTAGGCTCGAAATCTAGTTTATACTAGATTTCGAAATCTAGTTCGTGTATAATTGGGTACAGTACCATATGATCGAAATCCAGTTTAAACTAGATTTCGAGCATAATGTAAATGCAGTTTTGTGTTTTTGTAAAGGCCGTATTACACTAGCTAAATTTTAGTATTTTTGCAAGATTTTTTTGTAGAAGGAAACAGAAAATGTTAAGCAGAAACAGAACCATCATTTAAAATAGCAATCAACCAATGATAACAACTTTGAAATGTACAATTTTTATTATAAATAGTACGAAAGGCACCAAGTTGTCATCACTGCAAGAAACTTCAAGCAGTTTTGACATAAACTGTTGGAAACTTTTGGGATTGAAAGTGACATTACTCTTTTTTTTTATTGATAAATAAATTTAAAAATTTGCAGTTTCTAGTTTTCTACAAATATGTAATGCTTGTGCTCTTAGCACTCACTCAAATTTCTCATTAGCTTATATTCGCGCTCTTCTGTCATACGGGTTTTAGACCAAAATTTAGGATGTCAGTTAAATTCGGTTTAGTTAAACCGAAGTTTGTCAGCCATTTTCAGTTTTATTAACATAAATTTGTGAGAGCAAATTTTTGTATATAATTTTGACCTTTATTTTGATAAAACAAAATAAACCACAGTTATAAACTGCATTAAACTTAGTTTAAAGAAAAACAAGAAAACTCAGCCATAGAGTTTTTATTATGACGACAACACGCTGGATGACATGCCGACAATTTGTTTCTTATACAAAATATAAAATGCATTTCCAGCGGCCGTTTTCGACCCAATTATGAGTTGTCGCACACACTTTACTAACACATCTTGTCTAAATGGCTTTTTGTGTATGTGTGTGAAACAAGTTCATCTAGTTCTTATAATTTGAATTAAAATAATTGTTAAAATAAGCAGAATATATATAAAACTAACAAAGGAAATAAAACTTTTAATTTATAATAATAATTGCAACGAAAACACAAAACCACAAATATCCATTTTGTGTGAACATTTTTATTAAGTTTTTAAAAAAACAATAATAATAAATAAAATTAAAAGGAATCCATAAATAGAACAAATGCTGAAATGAGTATTTCTTTGTCAAAAACCTGTTTTATTAAACCACACCGGTCAAAGTGTGTTAACTGCCAATTGAAAAAATACGATACGTTGTTGTTGTGGGATGTCACTAAATTTGTTTTATAAATGTGTTTCTATTCAATGTCATACAAATTTGTAATAAAAAAGCAAAAATTTTGAAATTGAAAATATTTGTAATAATTACCAATTACAAAATATTTGTATTTAACGAGAAATCATTGCAAAAGTTATAATTACTCCCAACTATGGTTACAATTTACACGAAATTTCAGAACAGCCAAATATAAATATTCTTGTTATTGTTCTTCTATAAGTAGTATTTTCAATGGTCATAAAGAAGTATCTGTCAGGAACATCTGCCTTTTTATAGAAAATAATTTACCATGTCAATGTTACACTATCAATTAATTAAAAATAAATAAACACTTGCAATTGAATATGAAATTGTGCATTAAAATTACGTCATCCTTTATTTAAGTTCACAGTCTCATAATGTGAACTTACTGATAATGGAAATGTCGGGATTTTATTTCATGTAATAGATAATAAAAAAATGATTTTCAAAATGCATAAATTATGCAGTGAACTTTAAGATCGTTGAGTTTCTCAAAATAAAATCTTTTGGAAAGGGAATTTTATCTTAAACTTATTTGCAATTAATCATTTTTAAAAAGGGATGCCACATTTACGGGATTATAAGTTAGGGGACCACAATCGATTTTAAAATATTGGCATCTTCCAAAATTTTGTATGTACATAGTACTTTGGCACCACGTAGAAAAATGTATTCTCAAAAAGATTGGTAACATTTAATAAGTTTTTACTTTTTTGGATCTAGATGTAGAACTATGTAGTATAAAAAGTAAAGTTTAAGGGCGAAAAATGGAGGGAAACCCGGTACTAATCTGACACTTGCTCAAGCAGTAGTAGATAATCGGTTGGACCTATTATTTTCTCATATTGAGATAAACTGTATGTATTTCAAATATTTTGTGTTTGTCTGAGAATTCTAAAACTGCTATGAAAATTTAGGTAACATCTTTAAACAGTTCCTAACCTGAAGGATATGTCGATAGTGAAACTGTACTGATTCACTATTAACTTTGTCACCAGTACTACTGACTAATTATACCACAGCCAACGCTCTCTGCTGTAGACATTTAACATATGCTTGTCATTGCGAATCTACCCAACTATTGTAGGTGTAGACATTGGAACCAGAGATTTAAAAGTACGAAGTAATTACTTTTGGCTTAGAAACAAATTTTGACACCAAATTTATACATGAAATATAAATGAAATACAAAGCAAAATAATTTAGTCTACTTGCAAGCAATTGCTTTAAAAAATCTATTATTTCCCCCTGCTACAAGCAAATACTATAGGGTGTTTTTTTAGAGGTGTAGAACTTTTATTTAAAAAAAACACAGTCCAAATTAAAAACAAGTAAAAAAGGGCTAAATTCGGCTGTGCCGAATCTTTGAATACCCTCCACCATAGGGGCTGAAGATGATATACGTATATACTAAATTTTGCATGAACTGTAATATGAATATGTTTTGTCAATTTATGTAACGAACTTTTGTTATTTTTTAGTTTTAGTAATGTTATTTATTTAGTTTTAGCAATGTTATTTACAGTGGTCTGCTCTGTTAGCGACTTTAACATTGTTGATTTTTACGTTAACTTAGTTATTAGAGTAACACACATATAGCTCTATGAATGTTATTATTCTCATAGTATGTAAGACAATAAATGTAATCGAACAATAAGAAGACTTAATAACATTTTTACTTACTTAACAGAAAAAAAAAAATAGATACAGAAAAATTGTACAAATTTGTATGGAAAATTTAGAGGTACCTTCACATTTTCACTCATAACTTTTGAACCGCTGAACCGATTTTGCTCATTTTAAATACCAAACTGCTCGGGAGGATGTTCAATAATCTGGGTAAAAATAGGCACCCCCGCTTGCGTGCTCGCGTCGTGATCGCAATTTCAACAGACAGACAGACGGACATTGCTAAATCGACTTAAAATTGCATAAGGATCACGAATATATATACTGGGGTCTTAAACCTATATTTCGACATGTTACAAACGGAATGACAAACTGATATATACCCTCACCAAATTTTTTCCAGCGAAAGTATATATATTTAATGGCAATTAATACTTAAATACTTGAGTCTCATCATCAAAATTTATTATCTTGTATGGACCAATTTATGAGCACAAGTCTAATGTTTTATTTAGATCTACCCTACGTTAAAAATACGAAAAAAATCTTTAACGGAAGTAATTTTTAATGGAAGTTGTTTTTTTGGAATGCGCTTTGCAGCAGATGATTTCGGTACATAATTGTTTTTAGTTACTAAATTTAAAATAATATGATATCAAATAAAAACTAAAAAGCACCATTTCGTCTTTGTGTTTCTTTTAAATAAAAGTTCTATACACTAAAAAAACCAAAAATTAATACAAAATTTCCTTTAAAATAGTTTTTTTCTTCAATTTAAGTAAAACTTTATTAAAACTTTGAAAATTTTTTTTAAAATGAATAAAAAATTCCTATGTTTGGGTAAAAACGAAATAGTTTATATACTCATATCTTTCCTAAGTAATATTTCTTGAAGAAAAGCAATCAATTTTTAAGAAAATCATCTTATTTTTAGGAAATTTACATAATAAAATATATATTAAAACTAAGTTTACTTAAAAAAATAAAAAAATTAGAACATAATTTACTACCATTTAGTTCAAAAAATGTGTCTAACTTAAACTAATAAAGTACTTGAACTTAATGGGTGTACATTTTATTCGCGGGTAGTAAAATTCAGTTCTACACGTTCTAAATTCAGTTTTAAGTCTACCACTTTCTAATTTTTAAAAATTATTTTCTTAAAATTAGTTTAAGCTATTAAAAACAAAAAGTAATAAATGTTTTCCTATGAATAATAAAAATTTATTTGATTTTAGAAACTAATGAACTATTTCTAGGGAAACTTTTCATGCAACTTCGTTCAGATAAATTTTAATTATATATATTGTTTTTTTTTCAAGTAAAAGCTTTTAAATTTTTTCCTAAAAATTTCTTTTTAACTTAATAATAGAAAAAGTTAAAATTTGTAAATGTCAATTAAAGTTTAAACTAAAAATGTCATAAAATAAACATGAAATTTTTACATTTTACAATAATAACAAGAAGATCAACTGTGATATTTTGTATTTTTGCAACAATTTCCTTAAATTAGATAATTTGAGAAGATAAAAGACCCGCAGTGTTCCTTAGCCATAGATGCCGAGTGTCACTTAGGGCGTCTCATTTTGTAGTTCTCTCAAGGAGAAACATTAATTAACTACGAAGGGATCTGACTTTGTCACAATTTATAACGTTTCAGGATATCATGCAGTACATTTTTTTCAATTTGTTTGATTTTTTGCTAATAAAATGTAATTTATATTTCAAATTCATGAGTTTATTTAATTTAATATGCAGCAAAAAGCTTGTTAAAAGCGGAAATCCTCCGAAAGGGGGAAAATACTTACACATTGAGTGTAGAGTACTTTAGAAAATAGAAAATATTAGAAAATTTGTATTAAATTTAAGGATAATTTTCGCTTAAAAAAGTGCTATTTAACTTGATATTGTTAGAAAATATTTTCTTATTTTTAGGGAGTTTATTCCTAGTTTTTAGTAAAAGAAAATTATCTAATTAACTTAAATAAAATAAAAATTTTCTTAAAACTAAGGAAACATTTCCTAACCAACAATAAAATTTAAGATGTAGTATGAACTAATTAGGAGGAAATTTTATTGTTTTCTAATAAAAATTTAGTTCTCAATAGTAATTTTTTTTACAATTTAGAAATTTTGATAAAATTTTAAGTAAAATTTGTTTCTTGATTTCAATGAAAATTTTATTAAATTTTAGTTAAAAGTGTCTGACGCAGTTTTTATTACAATTATTGCTCCAAATAAGTTAATTTTTCTAAATGTTAGTTAATTTTTTTGGGGGTACCTCTAAAAAAACACCCTTTATTTTTTATTCATATGAACCATTGTTTACAAAAAAAAATTATTAAAAATTAGTTTAAACTAAAATCATTTTTTTTTTGTAATATTCAGAAAAACAAGTATTGGTTAGTTTTCTTTGTAAAAAGTTAAAAAGTCCTTAAAAACTTATAGTCCTTCTTCAGTGTGGATTTAAAAAAATATTAATATTGACTTTTAAGCTTGAAATGTTTAATATTGGAAATTTTTAAATAAAACAATTACGTAACTAAAAATACAAGATTGGGCAATAAGTATCACCCAATTGGAAAGTGCTGTTATTTTTGGATATAGCATGGAATGCCAGTTTGGTTTTAACATTCGTTAAGTAGACACATGCAAAATTTATAGTGAATAACAATGAATTGCTCGAGACAATTTTTGGTGCATTAATGCGTCAATGGTATTAACGTAACGTGAATTTCGGCTAAAATATCCCAACCGCGCAGCACCTACAAGGCAAGCAATTGAACATCTAACATCGAATCAGTGCGTTATAATGTGACAGAGGAGCCTGACACATGATTCACAATTTCACATTTCGCGGCATTCCCTGCGCCGAATTTTGACATTGAACTTGAAAATGTTATCATACAAAATAAAGGTGGTCCAACAGTTGCTATCAAACGACTGTGGCGGCCGTTTAGAATACATCCGTAAGATTTAGGAACTCAACGGCGGAGTGGATGATTTTTCAAAAAAAAAATTATTATGAGCGACAAGGAACATTTTTATCTCAGCAGCCACATTACTAAGCAAAATTCTTGGCTCTAGGTAACGTAAGATCCAAGCATCCTCTCAATGTCACCGTGGTGTGCAGTTACGTCGGAAAAGGTGATTTAACTTATCTGAACGGTGAAAGGTAACCGGTTGACCATCTAGATATAGAGGAAATGTGTTTCCAACAGGACAAGGCAACTTGTTTTATTGCATGCGACACAATGCGAATTTTTAAGGCTGGCTTTTCAGCGCATGTAATCTCAACAGCCCGAACTTTTTCCTCTAGTGACATTTGAAGTCGTTGGTGACACCACAAATGCTGCATCAAAGAAAATTTATAAGTGCGAATAAACATAATCAGTTAAAATTAAAATGAGTTTTCAATTTAAACAAAAGTTATAGCGAAAGAAAATTAGATGATGTTTTTGCCCCAATCTATACTTGCCCCCATAGATTTTTTTCCTCTACAACATAATAGGTCAATTGAGAAGTCCCCGGCCTGACACATAGATGGCGCTACTAGACTTAAATCGATAAAAAAGTCACGTGTATAAATTTGACAGCTGTCGGATCATTAGTTTGTAAATTATAGCATTTTGAGTGAAGCAACTTTTGTTGTGAAAAAAATTTATAAAAAGGAATTTCACGTGTTGATAAAATATTGCTTTTTGGAGGGAAAACATACAGTTGAAGCAAAAACTTGGATTGATGACGAGTTTCTGGACACTGCCCCAGGAAAATCAACCAAGGATTGGTATGCTGGTCTGTGTTCTGTCTTTTAAACTGTCAACACGCATTTTGTCTGCATATATCGTTTTTTTTAGTGTCGTTAAATCGAATTTATATGCGCGGTTTTTTTGTCCAGTGTTGATATAATAATAATTACAATAAATCAATTAATAAAAAAAAAAAAAAAAACTGAAAGGGGCAAAGGGCTTTAATGTCTCTATTTGCCTGTGTTATTGTTGCTAGATTTTTTTCCTTCCCTTTCCTCTCCCTTTTTTAATTTTTTTTCTCTATTTTGCATGGTACAACCGCCTTGTATTCTTTTTGTTGTTGGGCCAATTAGTGATGAAGGCATAGCACTGATCACTGAGTAACCAATTCAGCAACAAAGTGTGTACCCGGTTGTTGTACTATTGCAGATATATTGCATATTGTCTGTACTCTTCAACACTACTCCCTCTTTCCTCCCTCTCATAACATATTTTCCTAATTCTAACACAATGCACTGCATTAGTAGGGGACATCCCCTGAGTGTTAGTCTAACATAAAAAAAAAAAAAAAAAAAAAAAAAAAATGCTAAGTTTAGACGTGGTGAAATGAGCAACGAAGACGGTGGACGCCCAAAAGAGGTTGTTACGGACGAAAACATCAAAAAAATCCACAAAATTATTTCGAATGACCGTAAATTGAAATTGAATGAAATAGCAGGTACTCTAAAGATATTTGGGTATGAGAAAGCTTTGTGCAAAGTGGGTGCCGCGAAAGCTCATTTTTGACCAAAAACAAGTCAGTGAAAACGAAGGCGAAAATCCATTAATTGGGCATCGAATTGCTTCCCCATCCACCGTATTCTCCAGATCTGGCCCCCAGCGACTATTTCCTGTTCTCAGATCTCAAAAGAATGCTCGCTGGGAAGAAATTTTCGTCGAATGAAGAGGCGATCACCGAAACTGAGGCCTATTTTGAAGCAAAGGACAAATCGTACTACAAAAATGGTATCGAAAAGTTGGAGGGTCGCTTTATACAGTGTATCACACTTGAAAAGAACTATGTTGAAAAAAAAAAAAACAATTTTACCAAAAAAATGTGTTTTAGTATGGTAGGCCGGGGACTTTTCAATTGACCTGCTGTACCATTAAGATCACACGGTCCGCGCAAAAAGACCTTCTTGTTGTAATCCAAAATTAAAATAATGGTTAAAAATATAAAACCTTATATTCAAATTTTAGTTTTCAAGAATATTTATTTGAAATATAAAAGCTGTTTTGGAACTAAGGTACAGGATGGATCGACTCTTTTTTATCAAGTGTAGTTTGATCTATTGTTTATGAAATATTAACTTGTTGCATATAAATGACGTTTGAAATGATTGGTATGGAGACTAGGTCTAAACATGGAACTAGTTTAAGCCAAATCAATAGTTATGATCTTTACGCCAATAGAGCTTAAATTTCAATAAAATATATTATAATTTGTGACCTATAATTGATAGGCGTCATCACTAATTCTACAAACAAGAGAGTCAGGTGACAATTCTGCGTCCATAACACAGGTAATATGGGTATCAAAATTTTTCTTTTTACGAGTATTTAAAATTTGATACAAATTTTGTAAATTTCAAACATTATAGCATACAAAATTTTTTGCGTTATAAAATACTTTTTCAATAAATTTGAGTTCTCTACAACATATCATAATTTCGGAGTAAACCAATCCGCAAATCTTCTTTATCACTTTTTTTGAACGTTTTTTAGTATACCGAAATATTGTTTTCGGTCTGGTATTTCTGGTAGTTGCAACTACAATTAACTTAAATGACTTAAGCTTTCTTTTGTTATGAAACGAAATTTTAGAAACACAAATTTTTAATTTATAATTAAATAATTTTGAATTTTCGTTTTATATCAATAACTAGTTTAAGTCACTTAAGCTTATTCTGTTTCTGCCTTAAAAGTGCTTTAAATTTAGCTGAAGTATTTTTTATTGAATGTTAAAATTCATCTTGATTTCAACTTTAACTCTTTCCGGGCCGGTGGTATGAAAAACATACCACTAATCTAAATATTTTTTATAAATTATGTGTGCATTGGTATGGTTTAAATACCATTTTTACATGTAATTTGAAGCTTATATTTTATAAAAAAAAATATTTCATGTGCGAAAAAGAAATAGAAATAGGTTTTTTTTCGCTCAAAAGGTGATCGTCAAAAGAGTGCAAGAAGTATTTACCGTAATTTAGTTTATTTTGAGAGAAAAAGCAGTCTGTGGGTTCTCCCCTCTTTAGGTTTTATTTAGTATCAATTACTAAACGTGTATAAAACACGTGCTAAAAAAAAAAAGAAAATTATAGCTTTTGTGAGTGTTTTAAATACATGGTATAGAATTCATACCACTGCGCTTCATATATATGTAAAAATGTCAAATAAACTAAAGGACAGTGATATTTCCTCTATATTGGAAACGATCGACGATGAAATTGATTTGGCAGAGATTCCATCAGACATTGAGTCAGTTATCGATGAAGTCGAAATTTCTGGTGAAGAAATTGTTATTCAGGATATTTTTAATCACATTATCGAGGAAGGCGATGTGAATGTGTGCGTTGATGAAGGCAATAGCCCAGAAGGTAATGAATTTCGTAATATTCGTGAAAATTTTGATAGCGATGATGAAGTTCCTCTAGCTTCCCTGCATGGAGCAAGGGAGCAAGGGAGCAGTGAAGTATTTGTCCCACCCCAATGGAGTGAGCAAAATTCTATGGGACCCATAAAGTTATTTTCTGGCACGAAACAAGGACCTACTACAATAATCGAAAGCATGCCATCTCATGACAACTTTTCAATTTTTACCGCAATCGTAACACCTGAAATAATTGATCATATCGTATTCCAAACTAACTTGTATGCTCAACAATCTGGTAAAACCTACATTCCGACTAATTCTTCAGAAATCCGTGTTTTTATTGGAATAAACTTTTTGATGGGACTAAAACATCAGGGTAGCTATCGAGACTACTGGTCATCTCGTCCAGAATTAAACGACAGCTACATATCTAATCTAATGCCGGTGAAGAGATTTGATTGGCTTTTGGGCAATATTCATTTGAATGACTCTTCCGTAATGCCAAAAAAGGGGTCACCAACGTTTGATAAACTGTACAAAGTTCAGCCATTCATAGGAATGTTGCAAGAAAGATTTAAAATTTGTTATGATGCTGGCGAATATTTAGCGGTAGATGAATCAATGATAAGATTCAAAGGTAAGTTTTTTATAAATGTTCGTTTGTAAATTTTCTTTATTTAGACTTACTGTTCTTATAGGTCGTTCAACCCTAATCCAGTACATGCCGAAAAAACCAATAAAAAGGGGATTCAAAACCTGGATGTTGTGCGACAATAGTGGTTACGTTCATCGTTTCGAGATCTACACAGGCAAAAAAGGGGAACTAGTGGAAAAAAGGCTTGGCGAAAGGGTTGTGCTTGATCTGACTTCTGATTTTGGTGGGAAAAACCACAAGGTATTTTTCGATAATTTCTTTACTTCGTACAACCTGATACTTGAACTAAAAAAAAAGTCAATAAATAGTTGCGGAACAGTGCGACAAAACCGAAAATTTCTTCCTACTACGATTAAACCTGATAAACAATTGAAAAGAGGTGAATATGACTGGCAAATTAGTGATACAGGTTTGCTCTTTATGAAGTGGATTGACAAAAGAGCGGTCACAGCCTTATCCAACTTTCATGACCCAAATAAATTTGCTAAGGTAAAACAACGCCAAATCGATGGATCTGTAAAAGATATCGATAAACCGGATATTATACATGACTACAATATGCACATGAACAACGTCGACAAATTAGATCAACTAAAAAAATACTACGAACTGGATAGGAAAAGTAGAAAATGGTGGCACCGAATATTTTTTCACTTTCTTGATGTGGCAGTAGTGAATGCTTTTATTATATCCAAATCTTCAGGCTACCAATTACCACTAAAGGATTTCAAGCTTGACATAATTTCAGTTCTTTGTCAATCAGGATCAAATATACCAACGACTTCGGCAAAAACTTCTAAAAAGAAACCAAAAGTTCGGGTGAATAAACATAAACCATATGTTGATCCAAACACACGAGCTTCGTCATCACATCAACCAGTTAGAACCACAATACGTAGATGTGCCAAATGCAGCATTGCGGGACACCAAAGAAGGACCCAATGGATGTGTTCGACTTGCAATGTGCCTCTTTGTCTAAGTAAAAGCAAATCCTGCTTTAGTGATTTTCATAAATGAATCATTCATTTTATGCGCGGTGGTATAAACGTAATACCATGTCCTTGCTCAGAATCCTGCAAGGATAAAATTTTTTTTAATACATATTTTTCAATAAAAGTCGATAATAAATGAAATCAAATTAAAATTTTGTTTAATTTTCACCGATTTCTTATAGTGCCCCGGAAAGAGTTAATTCCAGCAATATTAATTATGGGGAAAATTCTTGCATTTTGGCAAATATTAAAAAAAAATATTCGGTTTTATCCGAAAGTTTTTAATTTCAATTACTTTTACGATAATTTAAAATTTATATGTAACCTTTGTAATGCATTAGAGCTTCAAGGAATACAAGTTTGTGCATGAGTTTGAAAAGTTTGCATAATAATATGAAGGACAATAATTTGAATATCCATTTGTGTCCATTTTCTGTTTGCCTTAGACACGCACACACACAAATATGATTTTAAAATTGTATTCCTTTAATTTACTTACATAAAATTTCTCTATCTCGTATACTTGGATTCCTTAAGATTGTAGCATGTTTACCACCATTTGATTTTTTTGGTTTTAATGTATCTTGATTATTTAAATCTTTGGTACTCAATTCTTCTAAAATCGTATCATCCTCTGACAAAGCAGGACGACATTTAGACAAATGAATTGTATCGGAATTAATGGTGGTGTCTACAAAAAGAAATTTAATTAATCAAGATTAAAATTAAAGTACGCCAATAATGTAGTGTATGCCTAAATTATATGGTAACTTACCATCCTGAGGTATAAATGAATCCCATTGTGATGAGTCCCAGGGTTCGGAAAAGACAGTACCATCATCGGATTGAGCCGAGTCCAAGCCATTAAAAAAACACTGGCTAAGAGCATAATTACGTTCAACATTATCATAGGATGAGAGACGACATTGATTATCGATAGATTTTTGAGAACCATTAAATTCATTATATGATTTATTATTATGCTGCTGCGTCCGCTGCTGCGTCTGCTGCTGCGTTGGCTGCTGCAGTTGTGGAGGTGTTGAACATCTTACCAATTCTGGTAAATTAAGATCGGGTAATCGTTTTGCTATTATTTGATGTATCGTTAATGGCTTTTGTTTGTTCTCTTTGTTAGCTTCACGATTTAAAGAATTTTCCTTATTTTGTTGATTGTCTTTTGGCGTCGATGTCTCTTTCCATTGTTCCGCCGAATCATAGTCACCATAGTAGTCACCCTCATTCTCATCGGCTTTACCCATAAATTCCCAACTACTATCAAGCTGCCATTGTTCAAAACGACCTCGAGCTCTCTTCGATGGTTGTTGCTGTGGCTGAGCCAACTGAGATTGTTGTTGTTGTTGTTGTTTCTTTTTAAGCTCATCTAAGCTGCCAGCAATTTTTTCTATTTCTGCTGGTACTAAGAGAGGACACATGGGTGTTCGTACAAAACCTCCCTTGGGTGGTTCTGAATGGCGATGATTAGCGGGTAGAAGAGGACCACGTTGAGAACGCCGTAAAATACTGGCGGTGGTGACACCAGCTTGTTTTAAAGCATCTGCTGGCTCAGCATAGAAAGGACTACCCTGTTTACTTCGTGAGATGGGAGTACCAGCTGTAGGTGTTGTATCTCCTTCGGTAGTTTCACATTTAAATACCTGATCTTCGGATAGTGATTGACTCATTAGGCCTGGCAAGATAAGACCAGCTCTAGAGCGAGGTTTGGAATCTTCAGAAAATTTAAGCAATTGTTGAGTATCGGAAGTTGTTTCATTCATGGTAAGAGAGTCAGTGGCAGTATTCGGTAAAGGCGGGCAAGATAAAACGGCAGGTGTTGTTACAACATTCATATTCGAGGAGGAAGTGGAGGTAATTGTGGCTGCAATAAATGCGAAAAGAGATATAATTATTTTTTGTAATACTTTGTGAGTGGTGGTAATTATGTAATTAGAAAATAAATTTGTGCTAACAACCGAATTCGTTGAGAAACGAATTGCAGCAATCAAATATACAATATACTAATTTTTTCGGCTAAAAAAAAACTTTTTGGAAACTGGGAATATTTAAATGTGAAATATAGTTCCTTTGATTAATCTGTAGCATCAGTGCTCCACAGAATTAATTCACTTAAAAAATATTTGCAAACCAAATGGTGGTTATTTTCTAAAACACTTCGTTACAAGTGTTCCGCTATTTCTATAGAAATTGTTTTTGTTTAAGATTCTAAGAATTTTTCTATAGAAAAAAAAAATATCTCGGGTCTGAAAGTATTTTTATAGAAATAAAATTTTTCTTTAGAAAAATGTTATCGACAAAGAATTTTTATATAAAAATACACCTTAGATAAGGGAATTTTTTGAGATTTTTTTATAGAATTAATATTTTTTCTATAAAAGAAATATCACATATTTTTTCAAGAAATATTATACATTTTTCTACTTTTCCCTTGAAAAAATCAGTGATTCTGATAATAATAAAACAAAATATCTTATATTTTAAAAATTTTTTATTTAAAAAATATCTTAAAACTTTTCTATAGGAAAAGTATGAAAAACTTCTCAGATTCTGTAGATTTTTTCTTTTGAAAAATCTGTTTTACATTTGAGATTTTCTCTAAAGAGAAGATGTCTCAGATTTTCGAAATTTGTCTTAAGAAATGTCAGATAGTCTAATAAGAAGTCTTATGAATTTTTTTCATTTAAATAGAAATTTAACTTTTAATTTTTATCTTAGATTTTGATATTTTTTTTTTTTTGCAAAAAATCTAAAATATCTTATTTAAAAAATATGGCTTATTCTAGACTCGTTAAAAAATATCTAAAAGTTTTTTTTATAAAAAAATTTTCTTGATTTTAAAAATAGAAAAGAGACTTATTTTTTTAAGGGTTAAAAATTTGGGTCAAAAATTGCCTAATTAATTCAGCGTTAAAGAAGTCAAGAAAATAAAAATATTGATATCTATCTATCTTTCCTATGACGTGAACCTAACATATGTAAGTATGTTTGTCATGAATTTAAATTATTTGAAATATACAGTGACGAACTAAATTATTGGCACAGGAAGCACTTTCAACTTCACGATTGATTTAAGGGCCTTGGTAAAGCAATTTTTAATAAACAAATATTTTTACTAGATAAGAGTGATAAATTTCCCAGAAAATACAATTTATTTCTTTTCAATATTTTTATAACGGTGTAGATTAAAAATAAAAAAACAAGCAAAACATTTCATTGAACAAAATTATTGGCATACTTTATTTAAAACAAAAAAATGTTGGTTATTTGCGAATATTAATACTTAGTTGCTAAGCCTTTCTGTTTTATAACTGCCTCCAGTCGATTTGGCATAGAATTCACCAACTTTTTCGTGACATCTGTCCCAATATTCTGCCATTCTTCGACCAGTGCCTGCTTCATTTCATTTTTTTCGTTATTGCCCTCTTTTTCACTCTCCTATCCAACTCTTCCCATAAATGCTCGATCAGATTGAGGTTTGAGGATTATGCAAGCCACACACGTACAACATGAGCCGAATGCTTCGGGTCAATATCGTGTTGGAAGTGAAGGCACTTTTTTCAGGTTTTCTTTTAGAATATTCATATATTTTATTTTGTCCAGCCCGCCCAGTCCTGCAGTGGAGACACAACCCCACACAATCGCCCCTCCATCGCCATGTTTTACAGTTTCGTTTTTCCAGCTCTGTGTTGGTCTTTCTCCAAATAGTTTGGCGGCCATCTGAGCGAAAGATGTTTAATTTGCTTTCATCAGAAAATAAAACTTGTTCCCAAAAATCATTTGGGTTTCGTAAATACTCCTTGGTATATGCTAGACGCTTCTTTTGGTTGACTGATGAAATTAAAGGTTTACGTCTAGCAAGACGACAACTGCAGTTGGCCTCATGTATGGCTCTTCGGACTGTAATGGCATGAACATCTTTTCCAAACTCTTGCTTAATCTCCGCATCGATCTGTTTTGAGGATATTTTTGGATTTATTTTGACTTTACTGATTATCTGGCTACGTTCACGGCTGCTTAAAGATTTAGGGCGACCTAAATGTTCAGCATTATGTTTAGCATTATTTGTTCAATTTCAGCATAAAATTTACCTTGATTGTGCAAATATAGAATAATTTTGCGTTGAGATTCTGTGGTTTCCTTCTGTTTGTTACCCATTTTAAATAAAATCAATAAATTTTTGAATATTTAAGGCCCACTGACTTTGAAATGTAACGAGTAGAAATAATGGTGATTGATCAGAAAAAAGTGGCCAGATCGATAAAATTTTAAAAATATGGCTAATTGTGCCAATAATTTTCTTCGACGAATATTTTGAAAAGAAACAAAGTGAATTTTGTGGAAAATTTGTCATTCTATCTAGTAAAAATCTTTGTTTAATAAAAATCGCTTCAATAAGACCATTAACTCAATGGTGAATTTGAAAGTGTAAAATGTATAGAATGGCAAACTCTAGAAAAATAAAAATTTGTCTGACATATGTTCTACATATCGTCAGCTTAATATTGTCTTGACCCACCGAACATTTCTGAAAAATGGCGTTAGAAATGGATTATATAAAATGCAAATATCCTCTTTCTAATTTTGAAACCCCTTTTTAGATATTTTTTATCATATCTGATCGACTTTGATCTACCTATCAGTTTTACATACAAAAATTAAAAAATTTAAATTTTCTTTACCGTTTTTCCCGATTCCAACTATTTAGCGTATAGGTCAAACCTATAATAAGCTGACGATATATATCATTTTCTGCTTACTAGTTCTAATTCAGATGAACCTCTCACTACAATTCCAAAAAATATTTAGAATATAATAATGTCTAGAAATTGTTGAATAAATCACATATTTGAAAACGAATGTAATTACCACCCCTGATATCAATATTTTTATTTGGTTATCTTACTAAACTTACGTGTTTCGGCTAATAAATCTGGCCGCTTTCCTTGTTGACCTTCCGGTGGCTTAAAACTGGTCAATAAACCGGTTCTATCACTGGGATCATGAGACCACAAATCTTCGTAATCACTTATTTTGTCATGTAAAGTACTGCGACAATAAATTTCAGGACTTTCCAATATATCAGACTCTTGATAATGTTTAGATTCCTTGCGCGATTTGGATTTTCTAGACTTACCCCCCACAGCACTCAAGTTACCTGTGAGCGTACAGGGTGATAAGATCTTTCGTTGACTATTATTGGAATCTTTACTACTATGCGACTGCCAGTGACGACTACCATTTGATGATCCCTGTGACGATAAAGTATCTTTACATTCGCCTTCGGGTGATAGACGTTTTGAGAAAGTTTGGAACGTGGTATTCGAATTGATAGCCGAAGTTAAAGCATTATTAGCTGCTGGTGTAGTTACCTCCACAAATTGTGGTGTTGTAGGATTGTCCACGGAAAATGTTACCGTAGTGGTAACAGTAAAATTATTTGCTGCTGCATTTAAATCGGGCGGCTGTGGACTGTTGGGTGATAAAGGTTTTGACCATCGTAAGGGTGGTGCTGGTGGTTTTCTTAAGTCCAAATTTAAAGTATTTGGTGGTTTAGGTCGTTGTGTTCGTATCTCTTGTTCTTGTACCATTATATTTTTTGTAGAATTTTTAAAATTATTTTGCTGTGTCGCAATTGTAGACTTAAATGTACTTAAATTATTGGTAGAAGTATTAATAATATCAGTTGAGTTACCACCACCCAAACCCAAAATACCGTTACGTTGATTATTTATGTCCACCGGAGACATGGTTAATATAACTGAATCCACTGATTCGGGTGACATAAGTTGCATATGTTGCCCCCCACTGGTGGTAAATGAACTCATACTTGAAGTACAATCTGAGGGTGTACCAGGACTAAATAATCCTCCCATATTGGTAATGGGACTAAATATTTTATTACTTTGTGTTTGCATATTGCCACCACCCGAACCCGAGCCATTTGAATTACTAAAAATGGTTGTGCCCAAACCACTGGTATCGGTCATGGAATTTGGTGATTTGGCATCTAAGAAATTAGCCTCTTGTTCGTTTTGTTTTGGGCTTGACATGGGATAACGCCAAAATTCTTGTCCCAACAAGGCCAACGATGATAGTTGCTGACGATTTTTAGCATCTCTTAAAGCTCTGGGCAATACCAATTGCACGGGCAGTTCATCACAACATTGTGCATAATGTGCTATTAACGCTGGTATCGAATCAAATTTAAATCGCGAACTTTCTAAACATAATATACCTTCATTCGATTGTATTAGATAATGTTCGATATATGGTCCAGAATCGGGTGGTAAACGCACTGATACTGCCATGGTATTGGGTTGACTCGAACCACGTACAATAAAGTTCTGAAAAGAGAGAAAAAAAAAACAAATTAGAGATTTTAATTGATAATATGAAACAAATTGGATATCGATATGATATTATTTATAAAAGATACATAAAACTGATGAAAACAAAAAACATGATTTTCAAATGTTTGGAATTTTGGGAAATTTTAGAGTTTAAGGCTCCAGCTCGAAATTAAATATATTCAATAAAACCATACAGTTTAGATTGTAACACTTTCTTTTTTATAGTTTTTTTTTTTAATTATAAGATTCCAGGTAGTCTTTTGTATAGAACATTTGTAGGTTTTGCAAAAATTTTTACATAGAAAAATACCAGATTCTCATAATTTTTTTATAAAAAAGATTCTCTTAACCCAAAGCATTTTTCTAAGGACATTTTTTGAATATGAAACATATCTAAGCTACGTTCACACTGAACCCCAAAATACGCCTTTTTTCAATTTATATTTATAAATTCCACTCAAATTTAAAATCGAAAACTTGGAAAAAAATTTAAAATAATTTGGAATTCAGTATAAACGTAGTATAAGGAAAAATTCAAAGATTCTAATGCATTTAAAAAAATTTAACTCTTTAAAAACCTTTATATTTATGCTACAGAAAAAATTATCTCATATGCTTAGAACTTATAAATCTAAAAATTTGATTTAGTTCCTACAAAATTGTCCGTTTTATTGCCTGTTAGTGGGAGATTTCACTTTCAGTTTTGTAATAAAAATAAGCAAAATTGGACGTGTAAAATCATACATTTTGGAACGATTTTTATTCGGTAGATGATGCTACTTGTTTAATAGATTTTATTTGAAACATGCCTTCATTTCGAATTTTCCTTTTTTTTAAATTATTTTATCAATAAATAATTTTAAAAAAAATTTATCAAAAATTCATCATATTGTTTAATCTAGCGGTGTTCTATATTCACCTCTTGGTGAATAACATATTTTGCCAATTTTTCACCAAACCCGTAGAGGTGAATAATATTTCATATTTACCTCAAGTATTTTTCTACTCAAAATGATTTCTTTAAACCATTTTTTCACCTCAACATTTTGAAACACAAACACTGAGGGATATAAAAAAATTTGAATAAAGCCTAGTGTATGTAGAAAAGTATGACTTTTTCACTAAAATTCGTTAAGGACGAACTCGGCAATAATTTTAGTATCAAAAATATTTGTTAATACGCTGCAGACGAAACCTCGGTTAAAACGATCTGTTTCTGATGATTACATATAATTTTCCAATTTTAATACGAACTTTTCAAAAATTTATTATATTTTTTTAGATTTTCTCAGATTTTAATTAGGGTACTCAATACATTTAAAACCGTGGAATTTAAAATAAAATAATTTTTTAAATTTTCTATTGAAATTCTTTAAATTGTTCATGTCTATTGATTATTTAATTGTTAAAAGAAAACTTATTTTAAAAAATATTTTTTTACTAATATATTTAAATTTTATTCATAATTTTTAGCTTTCTCGTATAAACTTTTCACTTTTCAGTATTTATCGTAGCAGAGTAGTATTTTAAGGTTTATAAATGTTTGCAACATTTATCAGTCCGAAATACAATTATGAAAATATCGGGTAACTACTTTTATATATTTTTAATTTTATCAGGCTCAAGATCATAATTTTTTTAATGATACTAACGAATAGTAAACACTAATTTTTGTATTAAATGGAAAAAATTGTAAGGATTAGCGCTAGAGGGAGTGCACACTTTCGACCCGAGCGACTAGGTCATCTTCAGCCTTCTTCTGAACCACCCAACACAAATAACTCATAGTTATGAACAGGCATTTATATCACACACTCTAAGGAAAATGACTATGTGAAATTACATTTTTCAGTTAGTGAATGATTACCCGTACAAATGAGCTTTTTCCCATCTATTTATAGAATTACCCTTTGGCAACCATCTTCGATTTTCGAAGCACAAATTGACAGGGTTGTCATTCCAAATGTTAATGTTTCCATTTCTGGGAACCAATTGGGAATCTGGCATAGAAATATTTTTTCCTTCACAACATATTTGAGTGTTGTTTATTATATTAGTTTATAAATTACATCGTGCCAAATTTTTTTAATGATACTAACGAATAGTAAACACTAATTTTTGTATTAAATGGAAAAAATTGTAAGGATCAGCGCTAGAGGAAGGCACGATAGTAACTACTTTTCTGTATTGACTATTCAAAAAAAGCTGTGTTTATGAGGAAAGCTATCGCAGTTGACTTATGTCATTGCCATCTAAATTTGACATAAGCCATCGTTTAGCCATCTTATGTCAAATTTGTATGGGAATGAATCAAGTCAACGTTAATAGCTTGCCGCATAAACACAGCTAATATAGCAAATACTCAGATACTCGATAACCACTACTAAGTTTTAACAGCACTATTTATCAAAAAAAGTTTTTCTAATTTTTATTAGCAATCTAATTCACGGATTAAAATTTTAGCACACTTCAATATTTTTAATAAATACTTTATATAATCTCTGATTTTGTGTAAAATTTTCTTTTCGTTTTAACATTTTTTCCCCATAAATATGAATATAAATATACATATGTTTGTATGTGTAAGTGAATTATGAAAAAAAAAACTTAATGTAGCGTTAAAAATCTGCTCATAAATTTATCACCATTTTGTCCATAAATTATAAAATGTCCGTTACGCATACCACTAAAACTCGTACTTCCAAATCGAGCGGTAGTACCAATGGCATACAACAACAAGATTAAGTACAACAACAAAAGGTCTTAGCTTTTGTTATGTTTTGCTTTCCGGTCGAGACTTTTTCCCCAGATGCGTGTTTTTTTCAAAGTACTTAAAATTTTGTAAATGAAATTGATGCAAAGATGGGAATAAAGACTAAAATTAATGTTAAAAAGTGTCTGTCGTTAAAGCAACAACTACTTGACTGTCTGTCTGTCTGGCTGCCTGCACAAATGCCGAGCTTCTTCTACTTATTTTTTTTTTTTTGGCTGAATTTTAACTTTTCAATGCAAAATTTTTATAATAAAAACTTTACAGACATTGAAAAGACATTCATTGGAAGAAGATGATGTTGCTAAACGAAAAAAAAATTGTTACTTGAAAATTATAAGTTATTTATAGACAATAATTTAATCGCTTTTGAAAAAGAAAAAAAAAATACACATCACAGAAGTATCCTTTTGCATACAATTTTAAATTGTGTTAAAATGCTTTTAAGTTTAAACTTCAAAAACAATTGATCATTGAGTTGTTGACAGTTTTATGTCAGTTTTTTTTTGCAATTTGAAAAGAATTTCTATTAAAATCCTTAATTGTCATTGTAGTTGTTGAAGTGTGTTCTCTAAGTGGTTGTTAAATTTTTGTGTATTTTTTTTTTTTTGTAAATAGTAAATTAATATTACAATACGCATTTTACAGCCGTATGCATAGACATTTTGATGAATCTCATAAAAGTCTTATAAATAAAATTTGTTGTTGTTTTACAAGTAAATTTGATTTATAAGTCTGTTATAAAAATTTACAAAATGTCTATGCATATGGCTGTTAGGATTTTATTATTTTTATACAGTTATTTTAATGTATGTTTAAATTAAGGAATCTACTGTATCTTATTAAATTTATTTATTATTATACGTAAATTTTTTATTATGTACAAGAAATGAGGTTAGACTATATTTTATATCATTCCACGAAGATGTCATTTTTACTAAAAATATATTTAATCGCAAGCGCCCGATTTAAATTAATGGGGTTTTTGTTATACAGGGTGGCGCAAAAACCATCATCTGATTTTTTCGCAATAACCTTTGGTTAAGGTGTAAACTGATTATTCTGTTTCAATTAATTGCGAATAATTATGTCCCACGAATGACTACCGTCGGCGTTGATGCAAATTTGGGTATGGGAACATTTTCAAGTCCAATGTTAAAATGAGGTGAAAGGAATGCCGCGAAATGTGCAATTGTAAAGCTTGTCTTCTTGTGGATGTTTTAAGCACGCCTATCCACTGCTTCGATGTTTGCAGCCGAACAGCCGATTCGAGGCCTTTCACGCCTTCGCCCCTCCCGTGTTGTGCCGGTCTCTCAAATCGGTTCGTCAGACGTCGAATTGTTTGCACTGCCGACGCTGCACGATTGTTATATTTTCGCCGACATCTACATTGCGTTAACACCACTGACGAGTTATTGTGCGCAAACATTGGCAAAATTATTGCGCATTCTTAATTCGTATAGCGATTCATTGTTGCTCACTATAAATTTTTTCAAAACCAAACTGACATGTGATGTCATTTGCAAAAATGGCAGCACTTTCCAATTGGGTGATACTTATTGCCCGGCTATGTATATAAAACATGTATTCCGATTTTTTCAGATTATCATGAGAGTATTCGACCAACTGTACTTTTTAAAAAACCGCTTTCGGTTTATTTAAAAAATCGTTTTTAAAAAATCGCTAACGGTTTTTACAGAGAACCCCGGTTTTTTAATTTAACATTAAAACGGCATTGAAAAATTGATTTAACGGCTGTAAGAAATATAAATAACGATTTAAAAATAAAAATCTTGAAAGATTCGTGATATTTTTAAGAAATACACTCGGAATATTATGTAACTTACTGTTTGTAGTTAAATACAAAAATTTTCCGTTTCTTTTAAAAATAATGGAACATACAGTCGAAACCTGGTATAACGAATGCTCAGTATAACGAAAAATCGATATAACGTACGACCTAATTGTTTGCATTAACTACCTTATATAACGAATATTTCTGAAAATTTATACTCAATATAACGAACAATTGAAAAAAAAAAAAAATATAAAAAAGTTAAAAAAATCATTGAAGTCCTCTTTTAATTTTTTAGTAATCTTTAATATATTCAAAACGCTAAAAATTAGGTACAATTAATTCAAAAATGTGTTGCTATATAACGAATATTTCGGAATATCGAATGGGCCTCACAATATATCATTCGTTACACCCGGCTTCGACTGTACATTTTTTTTTCCAAAAAAAAAAAAAAAATATCTATTTTAACTTTTTTTTATACATTTGTTAAAAATGATTTACTGTCATTTATCGTTTTTTGAGTTTCATTTATTTTTTTATTTGTTTGAAGTTTAATAAAAACGGCAAATTGTGATTTTTATATGTGTCCATAATAGTTATTACAAATTTAAATTTAATTTGCTGTCTCTTTCTAAAAAAAATACTAAAAAAAAATTCCAATTGGTTTTTTATTTAATTTTTTTTGTTAATATACAAAATTATTTCAATTCAAATTACAAGAACTTCATAAACACACATACATACACAAACACAGTCACACAAAAAGTGCCTATAGACATGCATACATAAATTTTGTAGATTAAAAAACAAAGAAAAATACAAAAACGAAAACAATTTTAAATTAATTAATAAATCATTTATTTTTTACGGAATCGGAAATTTTAAAATTGTTTTAAACTGATTAATCATGTGCTTCCTACGGATGTGTTAGTTGTTTAAACAACATTTAAAAATAAATAACAAAAACCATTTGATTAAAGTGAAAAGTAAGTAGGCCGGTTTTTAAATGAAATATCATTTCTTGTATATTGCATTTTCTGTTATTTTAACTTACAAACTACTTCAAGGGTATTTTTTATCGTATGACTTCCTCTATTGAGAATATTACACTTAAAACTATGATTGATATTTAGACTGTAAAACCTTAAATCTTGCATTATTTAGAAGCAAATTTTATCAAATAACACAACCCGACAAAATTATATTTATATATTGATTTTATTAAATAATAAGTTGAAAATATGTGCAAAAATTTGACATATATAATATTTAAATAAAAAATCATTTAACCAACACAAAAAACCCGGTTTTCCATTTACCCGAATTTAGGGCAAAAAACCGAAACCGGTAAAACCGGAAAAAAGAGAAATCCGTTAATGCGGTTTCAGTTTTGAATACTCTAATTTTCATATGACAGCAAAAAACTATCGAAGTATTCAAAAAGAGTAACATTTTCGACAATTTTTGTTGGAATACCTTCCGTACAAAAGTTCAATGCATGATTTGTGGTACATGAAATAAGTCATTGTATAAAATGCTATTGACCATAATTTTCTTAACGAAATATCAAATAGTTATCTATCCTGAATGCAGTATCATATACACATTAAAAATTTTTTTTAATACTATCAATAATCTTTTTATAAAAAGCAAAGAAAGTCCATTTACTAAGTTGGCGGACATTAAATCTATTGCTTCAAATTTCATATAATAATTTTATAAAATTATTGAGTTATGTTAAATTTCAAAAAAAAAGGATAAAAAATGCATTCTAGCTTAAAATTAAATTTAAAAAATATAACATACGCTTAGGTGTCCTTTCATTTTACTTGTAAATAATGTTACTGCGAGTATATTCTTAACACATAACAACTCTATAAGGTCATAATGATTAGATTATGGTAGAATAAAGTAGAGTAGAGAGTATAAACTACTACTAGACATGGTCGTTTTCTGGCAAATGGTTAGTACGTGTAAAATTGGCTTTTATTCTCCCTAACTGCTTTTCTTTATTTTCTTTTTTTTGGCAACTTCATAAAATGCAATCTATTGGAATGTGATTTTATTACAAAAAATAAAAACAGGGCAAAAATGTTGATAAAAATTTGGTTGGGATATTTAAAAAGAACACATAAAACAGATTGTTAAAAAAATCGAAAAAAAAAAAAAAAAATTAAATGAAATTCTTTACCATGAAGTATGACCGTCTATCTTTGATTTAATTTCCGTTAACTGTATTTGGTTTGTTATATATATATATATTTTTTAACTTATTTTTTTACCATTTTCTTCCTTATTTTATTTTATTATTTTTTTTTGTTGAAAAAATTTAGTACATCTTTGTAGATGATATTGGCTTTGTTGTTTAATATATTGAATAGTAAACCAAACGACAGTTTTTTTTCTTCTAATTTTTTTATGTTTTATTATAAAGATTCTTTACCGGAAATGCAATTTGTTTTAACAAATAAATTTCTAAAAAATAAAAAAGAATCAAACTAATAATGAGATAAACAGTCAACAGAAAATAAGGTCTTTGTTTAAAAACTCAATAAACGGATATTAAAAATGAAATAAGAAAAATCGTTACAATTGTAACTTTAGTTCAAAGAAGGCAATAATAAATTAAATTAATGGAGAAAAGAAAATAAAAGAATATACGAATTTATTTGGAAAAATTTTAATTAAATTATTGAGTTATTTCTTTTTCTTCTCAGAATTACTAACTCGAATATTTGTAAAAGTGTGCCGGTACATTTTCCTTTTAGCAATTTCTATATTTTTTTTAGTTTTAATAATAAAATCTACAAATTATTGCATATATTTTGTATTGGATACTTACTAACTCTTTGGTATGTATATACTAACTATGCAGACTTAACAGAAATAACTGCATCAATGTGAAAATTTATAGTTGTTTACAAAATTTATTGAAATGATTTGAATTTTAATGCAATACTTTACATGGTCGTTAGGGTGGTTCTAAATTGTCACCTTGTCAAGAAAATCATAATGAATAAAATTGTAGTGGATGGTAAGTCTCTATCTGATTACACTTGGTCAAATAAAAATTATTTATTCAGTGGTCATAAAGACATATACTTAACAAATGTTGAACAATCTCAAGAGCTAATTTTTTGTGGCATAATTATATTTAAGTCGCAAATTAAAAAAAAAAAATCAAAATCGCCTCTGTGGAAAACGTATGCTTGTCAAAGGGTAAACATTAATTTGAACTTCCCTAATGTTTATGCGATTAATTCCAAGAGTACTTGTATGGAATATATGAGAGTATTTATAACATTTTTACAATGTTATAAGAAGAAATATTTTTTTATAAATTTGAGAAAAACTTACCAGAAAGCAAGAAGTGTTAGAATCTGAAAATTAGTATATACATATGCTAGATTTTTTTAACACACTCAGAAAAAAGTTAGTAGGAAAATTTGTAAACAGTTTTCAATCCCACTTTACTATTTTTGTATTGATTTTTAGTAAAAAAAGTTATTATTTAACAAATCTTTTTGCTATTTACATTTTATAAATTACAGAGGTTTTACAGAATATTTACAAATTTTTGTTGCTAATTTCAGAAATCATTTTACAAATTTTTGAAAACCGATTTGCTAAAATTAACAAAAAAAAATTACTAATTTTAAAAAAGTGGATATTGAAGGAAATGTTATTTCAATTAAAACTTACACCTACAAACTTAAATTGCCTTTAAATCTTACATATATTAAAAAAGGGACTTAAAGTGAAGATACCGACTCATGTCCGAAAATGAGCCCTAAAAACAATAAAAATTTTACCTTAAAATTAAAAAAAAAAATTAATAAAATATTTTTCAAAACAGAAATTACCAAATAAAAAAAAATTATTAATTCGTTTATGTTTTAACAATTTTTAAGACTTTTAAGCCTTTGATTTTGTTTTTCATTTTGTATAAAATAATTTTTGAAAAAAATAAATTTAAAATGTTGTACTAATATTCACAATATTTAGTATTTTTTTTTGCTGATTTTAGCAAACAGATTTTAAATTCCACTTTACAAAAAGTATACTAAAATTTAATAGCGGCTACTAATTTTTCCACTAATTTCATTGTACTACACGTCAGCAGACATGTGTTGCTAGACTAAACAAAAATACCGCTGGGCTCAAATTAGCAAAATTTCCCGTTTAAGAAAATTTTGTTAAAATTCCATAAAAATATTTAAATATACCGCTTTTTTGTTGACCAAATCCCTCTTGTTGATCAATGGCAGTTATTTATGTCAATTTACACTGCAGAGTTAATTTAGTAAAAAGTGAACTAACTGCAAATGGTTGTACTGAAATTAAGCAGTTATTCCACTTTTTGCTAAATTAACTATTTCGCCTCAACGCAGCATTACTCGTACGCATACACAGAGAAAAAAGTCATTTAAAGTCTATTATTATGTAATATGTATTTTACTGAAAATCTTATTTTTTGTGAACATTTTTAAATAAAGAATGAAGTTATTAAATTAAATATGAATCTATTTAAAATAAACTTTTTCGTAGTTAAAACATATTTTAGATTTTGTTTCGCGTCCCGAGTAAAAGAGTATATATATAATCATATGTAGCTATATCTAATAATATATTAACATATACAAATACATATGCATATGCTATGCATAACCATATATAATTTTATATTACTTTATTTTTTCATTAATTTATCTTATAATGTGCCATATAAAACCACATCTAGTTATATATATAAATCTTTATAAAATTAGATATGCTATAATAATATATGATATATATTATATAACAATGTATATAATGCTATATAAAATTATATATGGTTTTAAAAAAATCATTTATACTTATATACAGCTTATATAAAACCATATATATTTATATATGCTATCACATATTTGAGTTATAATAATATATGATGCCTTATCAAAACCATTTTGTAATATCATTTGTGATTTAATTATATATGATTAAAAATAGGATCCTTAACTAGAAATATTTCTGATATGGTATAAGATATAATTATATATGATTCAGTATATCAAAAACATTTTTTAATGTGATATATGATATAATTGTACATGGTACAATATTTGCCAACAAATTTAAGTTATAGTTATATATGATTCCATACCTAGAGTACTTTTGATGTGATATAAAATATAATTAGATACAATTATATGTGGTTCAGTGTCAATGGTATAGAAACCTAATCAATATTGTTTTTGTGTTTTAAATATTATCATTTTACTGCACATTTAATCTAAGGACGAAAGATATGAGGCGGATCAATAAGTCCATGACTTTTCGAACTTCCCTCGTAGTTATATGAAATGCAACACTGCTCCCATCAAGTACTACCTGTTAATAGACTATTGGCAAATTTTGAGGAAGTTCCGTCATTTACTTTGCGTTTAACATCTGTTCAAAACATACAATCTCGCGGATTTTTTAAAATTTTTTTTTTTTTGCAAAAAAAAAATTGCCAATCAAACCAAGGAAAAGCTAATCTATTTTGGTTCTATTGCATGGGAAGTTTGCAGAACGTGTAATTTCAATTTGGCGACCACAATTCACCACCAAGATCATGCAATTTGACGCCGTTAGACTTTTTTTTTGGGCTACGTCAAAGACCGTGTCTACGTTGGAGAATTTGAAAACCAACATTCGTCAAGTTATGGCCGAGATACCACTCGAAATGTGCAAAAAAGTGGTCGAAAACTAGCTCAAAAGCATCGTCTGCTGCCACCTATCTAGAGGCGGTCATTTAAATTAAATTTTTTTTTTTATTTATATTAAACAAACTTACAAATTGTATCATAATAACCTAACCGAACACTAGCAACAAAGGCTATTGGCTCGTTGTAGCGAAAAACAGAACAGAGCCTCTGTTTGGAATTGAACCCACGACCCCCGCACTGATAAGCTAGCACGCTACCAACTAGTCTACCGGGGCGCTCTAAAATTACATTGTATTTCGTACGTAATTTCAAGGTCCAAGCAATAAAAGTTTCATCGATACACTCACAATATATTTTCCGTTACCGACTGTAGTTTATTTAAAAAGTAATACGTAAAGTTTGTTTTTAAATGAAGAATCAATTGAAATTCATAGAAATATATTTTTTAACTATATGAAACAGTCATTAAAAAAACAAACTATAAAAATTTACAGACATTCAGTAGGAGTTGATATTTTCAGTTAAATGTAAAATTTTATGTTTTCTGTTTCAAAAAATATAAATTCATACAATTCCTTTTTGTTTTTTTACCAAAATAGTTTGTATATGTATATACAAAATTATTTCAATAAAAATTACAAGAAATTATTCAAATATACATACACACAAAGCCAATCAAAATATAAAAACCTGCATGTGTTGTGTTCTGTTTTGTAATTACGCACAAATAAAAAAAACTTTCAATTTGAAAAACAAACCACAAAAGTAGTTTTTTCTAACTTTTTCTTAGTAAAAATTTGATGGTTATTTTAAACGACTTTCTATTGTTTTTACTTTTGTCGATTTTGAAACAATGATTGAAAATAAACAACAAAATAGGTTGAATATAATGACAAATCAGTAGTCCTCTTTTTGATTGTATTTTCGATTAACTTTATATGTATTTTAAGTTGTTTTTAACGAAATAATATTGTGAGTGTATGATAACTTTATTTTGTGAAATTTGTTTTTTGTTATTTTTCTATTATTTGAGTTGAAATCTACTAGAAAAATTCTTATTAGCATAATTGTGTTTCTTTTTTCAATAAGAAAATCAACATTTAAAAATGTGCATAACAAAACGCACTTTTACATAATTATTGTCACTTGTGTTTTTAAAAACTAATAGTTTTTATTTGAAGTATATTAATTTTTTTTATTTTTTGAAATTTCCAGAAAAATCTGGCATTATAGTGTACGTACAATATATACAAAACTTACTTATGAAAATATTTTTGTGAAAAAAGTAATCCTCAATTTTCCAAAAATTTAAAATGAACAAAAAAGTACACAATTACACGAACAATGTAGTCTTATAAAGCCAGCTATTATGTATAGCAGTATGTCGCTGAGTAGGCAGTCCTGGTTCAAATGCTGTTTGGTTTAAGACTCAATTTTTTATTTACAACAAATTTTTTTGGCATACTTTTTTATATAAACTGGATTTCAAACAATATATTGTTGGATATAATCTGATATAATTTGAGCTGCCATTTTTCAGGTAATATAGATCCTTCAAAATCTAGCTTTATCTACCTTTCATTGTAATTAATTATAAATTTCCCACGCGTCTACTTTACGAATGTCAAAACTAAACTGACATGCGATGCCATTAGTAAAAATGGCAATACTTTCCAATCCCACCTTGTTTATCTAAATTAAAAATAAAATAAATTTAATTTGATACCAAAGCTGTTTCTATTTAAATTAATGTTGTTTCTACTTGATTTTAAACTATTTTTGACGCCGTTTAAATATAACATTTAACTGATCTTGGGATATTGTCAGTACTTCGTAAAATTTTTCTAAATTCTCCAACCATTAAAAAAAAATTTAATTGTTTTTATAGCTACAATACATAAATTGATTTAAAATACATTTTCACAGTATAAATGTGCCTTATCTTCAACTAACCAGACCAAGCGGCCAGGCCAACACCCATTAAACCGTCTTAATTCAATGCAAATTGTAATGCATAAATAAACCAGCACAACAACCAACCAAACAATACAATTTCGATTAAATTGTACATTGTACAATTTCATTGTTAAACAAATATGAATTTTTAAATACATTCAGCATGAAAACAATGATTTTATTCAAGCATAAATTTTTATTTAAGCACATAATGAACAATTTGCAAGTATGTACCTACTACTACTATGTCCATGATGACTGTAAAAGAACATTTCAGTCTTGTTTTTTCTGTCTTTTTGCCTTTGAACAATATGTATACTCAATGCCGAGGAAAATGACAAACACTATATAAAGTTATATCGTATGAAACATTTATGACAAACCAAACCAAAAAAAATAAAAATAAACTGTGTTAAAACTGGTAAGAACCCAAGCAAATGAGGGTCTTAAATTACTATAGTCTGTGTTCATAAAAAGAAACATACTGTATGAATATTATGGTCAACATTTGGTTAAATAATTATACATATGTACATACATACATATCTATAGTATGAAGCTATTGTTGTTGCTATTGTAATGAATTCAGTTGTTGGCAGACACAAATATGCAATATTGTATGTGTGAGATTGAAACTCATAATGGCCACAAATTTGTAGGTAGAATTTAACTCAGATATTTATGTTAAAATGCCTTTGAGGCGCATTAATCTGGAATTAATGGTTTATTTGTTGTTGTCATTATTTGTTTCTTCTGAATTTTCCGTTAATCGCTAGTCAGAGGTGTATAGTAAATATTCAATATAATCTACACAGCAACAATCATTATTTAGCTTTTGTTTATATTTAAAATTTATTTGTATTTTAACAAACAATACTCCAGTAGAGATATAAATATACTTACACACGCACACACATATATACACATATGTATGCATTTTATCTATTTATTTCACACATCATATAAAAATTAAAACTCACACACCTACATGTGTGTATTTGTATTACTCACACATATGGTTGAAAAGTTCCTGCGCTCACCAAACTGCTAGCTCCAAACTTTTTTTTTCTCAAGTTGGTATAACTGTCCTGAGAACAAAAAATTGAATATCGTGCAGTCATTAGATTCTTTGTTTTGAAGGGTTTAAAAGCAAAGGAAATTTATGAACAATTGTTAGAAGTGTATAAGGAGTTCTTACCTCCAAAACGCACCGTTAAATTTTAGCTGGTGAATTTAAACGTGGTCGTACCAGCCTTGAAGACGATCCACGCGAAGGACGACCAAAAACTGCAACCACAGCAGAAATCATTGAGCAGGTACATAATATGGTTAGTGAAGATTCAAGTTTAACTAAGCGTGAAATTGCTAATGCCATAGGCATCTCAGACGAACGAGTACTCAATATTTTACATGAAGAAAACTGTTTGGAAATTTAGTGCCGCACACATTAACAATTCAACAAAAACTGGATCGAAAACAAATTTCTCAGCGTAATTTGGAGCGTTTTAAGGCGAATAAAACCGACTTCTTGCGTCGTTTTATAACTATGGATGAGACTTGGATCTACCACCATGATCCTAAATTGAAACAAGAACGTTTACAGTGGACTGAAGCTGGTTGTTCAGCTCCAAAGCAGGTGAAGTCACAACGATCGGCAAAGAAGGTCAATATTGTTATTATGTCAATATTGTTATTATGGCATTAGTTTTTTGGGATGCAAAAGGAATTTTGTTGATTGATTATGATATGATTATCTTCAGAAAGGTAAAATAATCAACTCTGAATATTATTGCAGCCTTTTGGATCAGCTGGATGAAAAAATTCGTGAAAAAAGACCTGGTTTAAAGAAGAAAAAAATCATTTTTCATCAAGACAATGCACCTGCTCACAAAAGTGTTTTGACGATGGCTAAATTTAAAGAATTAAAGTACGAATTGCTTGAACATCCACCGTATTCACCAGATTTGGCTCCCAGTGACTACTATCTCTTCAGGAATCTCAAACAGTTCCTTCGTGGAAAGCATTTTTCGTCGAATGAAGAGGCCATAGCAGCCGTAGACGGTTATTTTGCAGAGCTTTCGGAAAACCATTATAAGGATGGGATAAAATTATTGGAAGATCATTGTAACAAGTGTATTGAGCTTCTAGGAGATTATATTGAATAAAAAAATATATTTCGTAACACAAACAGTATTCTTTCATTTCGAGCGCAGTAACTTTTCAACCAACCTGTATGTATGTATATATTTGCAAGTTTTTGTTGGCATATACACATTGTAATTAATTTAACGGATATTATGGGGGTCCTTGATGATCATATTTTATAAATTTAATGAGTTTTGTTGTTGTTCAGTGATGTGTAATTTACCTCCGGTTTACCAAACTAAACGGATATTGTTACCAATACTACTACTACTAAGACTTCACACATGTGTGTAACATTAGTGTAGGTGGTACATGTTGGTTAACGACAAATGTTTATAATAACAATAATAGTATTAAATTTATTGCACACACATAAATTTAAAGTCAATATTGTTATTGTAGTAGTAAATATTAAATGTTATTGATTATCATAAATTTTAGGCTCAACTATCTATTGAATGTTTTTTTTTATTATCAGATAACACACTCAACTTTAAAATCAAATTATAGTTTTTTTTTGTCTTAACAAAACTGTATTGAGTCCTTTAAAGGAGTTTGTAAAATTTTCCAAAATGCACTTAATTTTATTACCCTACCAAAAAATGTAGTTTATTACAAGTATTAAAATTGTGTTTATGGCAGGAAAAAATATTATACAGCCTTAACTCCTTGTTACAATATCCTTTTAAAAACTGTTTGCAAAAACTAACTTAAAACTCTACAGGTCTTTACTACAGCAACCATAAAACATATTTTGCCTTTAGCGTTAGACTGTGTGTGTATATTGATAAAGTCATAAAATAAGATTTAAATCCAATTATTACTAGTTTTGTAAAGAGAATCATATTAAATTTGTAATGATACCGCAACTGCAAAAATATCCAATATTACTCATACGTCTAGTAGGGTCGGAATCGGAATAAATATTAATCATACGTAAAGTATTGGTCTTTTAACAAGAACTGTTAATAGAAAGAAATTTTGTTAAATAAAATTAAATCAAAAGAATGAAATTTGTATGGAAAATCGGAATTTAAGCACAAAATCTATAACTTTTTATAGAAATTTTAAATGCTTCATTTTATTTCGTCTTATATCTAATGTTTCCAATTCGGTTAATCGATTAACCGATTAATCGCCTCCATTTAGGTTAATGTCGAATTAAATAATTCAAAACTCAAATAATTATTCGACCCGAATAATCGATTAAAATAGGTCGATTAACTAGTTAAATTTTTAATATAAATTTGTCTGTTATTTTTCTTAAAACTTCATAATTTTCTTTATTTTGGCAAAAAAAAAATTGTAGAAAAAAATATCAACTAAAATACAATCAAACTCTTTTCAAATCGACTGAATCAAAGCATATCTTATATACACAGAAAAAAATATCACAAAATTCTAAGTAATTAAAAATATTTGTTAAAATATAAATTCGACTTCTAACAATTTTTTGCCTAAAATATTTGTAAATTGAGCGCCCCGGTAGGCTAGTTGGTAGCGTGCTAGCTTATCAGTGCGGGGGTCGTGGGTTCGATTCCCACCAGTGGTTCTGGTCTGTTTTCGCTACAACGCGCCGATGGCCTTTGTTGCTAGTGCTCGGTTAGGGTATTAAGATATAATTTGTAATTATATGATTAATATAAATAAAATAAAATAAAAAAAAAAAAAATAAAAAATATTTGTAAATTGTTACTTTTCATATAAAAATTCTTTGAAAATAAAAATTTAAGTTACAAAAAAATAACAGAAAGTTGTTTGTATTTACATATTCCATTGCGGGTGCCTTTTTAAAAAATTTTTTATTTGTATTTACAAAAATATTTTATGAGAGTTGTTTAATATTACAAACAGAATTTTGTAATTTTTTTGTATGTAGTCTTTGAAATATATATTTTTGTTTCAATTCTTTGAAAAAATAAATTTAAATAAAATAAAATTATATTTTCATGTCCAAAAAATTTAATTAGAGCTTTCAACCTCCGTAGCTGAAAAAAGATCTCATCAGAAAAGCTAGAGCCTTATCAAAGCAGAGCTTTAACAAAAAACTTATTCAAATATATTTTTTTCTCCTTAGCAATGAAACACGTGACTAGGAATATTCCTAACGAGCACTATGACGTTACCTACACAGAATAAAATTACAAAATTCTGTTTATAATATTGAACATCTTCCATAGAACATTTTTGTAAATACAAAAAAATATATTTTTTTTAAAAAGGCACCAACAATTGAATTTGTATATACAAAAAACTTTTTGTCATTTTTTTGTAACTTTAATTTTTATTTTCAAAGAATTTGTATATGAAAAGTAACAATTTACAAATATTTCAAACAAAAAATTTTTTAAAAATTTAACTTGAATTTTAACAAATGTTTTTAATTACTTGAAGTTTTGTGATAATTTTTTCTGTGTATGTTATAAAATAATAATAGAAAACTTATATAAAAAAATTTATAAAAGCTAAAAAAATAACATGGAATTTTGTTTCTAATTTGATTTATCAACAAATTTTGATGACGTAGGAACTTCAGTAGAATTAAGTTTTTTAGTCAAAAATATTTAAGAAATCGCTTATTTGAATTTTTGATTGCACAAACACAGAAAAATCGATGAGTACTTGTCAGGAATATGCGTGATTTTTATATCCATACTAATACCTTATATAACCTCTTTCACTCTAAAGCTTAAACCAGTTAGTGAAAGAGTCAGGGAACAGTGCAGTTCTATGAAACTTTGTTTGTGAATTTCGCAAAAAACTATTCATACCATATTTTTAAGAATTTGTTTTTGAAGGCATCTCTTGTTTATTTAGGCATTTAAAAAAAATAAAAACCAACTTTATCGATAAAATGTCCTACTTCAGTAAAACATTATCTACACTGCGTTTTTAAGGTTTTTTTTCACTGAAAACGTCGTTAAGATTTCTTTTAAAAAAACCCAAGACTATAAGGCACGATTCTTTAAAAAATCTCAGGATACTTTGAATTGTCCTAAACAAACACTTTAGAAACAATAGACTTTACTTGATATTTCAACAAAAAGCAGCTCTTTGTGTTATACATTTATTTTGCACTTTTCCCAATTAATCGACCCGACTAACCGATTAATCAATTTTCTTAAATTTTCGAATAATGACCTAACCGATTAACCAGCAGGGTCGAAAAATTGAAAACACTATCCTGCGGTAAAAGAACATATCCCAGGACACGTCACGTGAACGGTTGATTGCGATAGGGACCGGTCACTTTAACATAGGTTTGTCCTAGGAAGGGGCCCTCTGTGACATGTCACAGAATACGTGGTATGTACTTTAGTAACTGGACCTGTTTTCACCTATCTCGTGATATGTATTTTCGGATCCGGTCCAGTTTTCACATATCTCGGGACAGGTCCCAATTCCCAACTGACCGCTTTTTTCCCGCAGGGTACTTTTACCTCAGTAATACTGACACCAAAATAAGTATTTTCGATATTTTCAAGTTTTCGAGTTCAAATTTATATGGAATTTGAAAGTTGAAAACTTGGAAAAAAAAAACGAAAATACGTATTTTCGGCTTCAGTATTAATGGGGTGTTAGACATTTTCGTTTTAATGTTTAGAACAATAATTTTGTAAATACAATTTTATTTTTGAAATGGAAAGAGACTTAACAAATGTAGCACGTTGTTTTACATTTCGTTTTATAAAATTTATTATATTAAATTTTATATTGCCTGATGTTATAGCTCAGACGTTGTTCTGAGCAAGTAATTCTAAATTGATTGGTATATTTTAAAAAATGTTACCAAATTTTGGTGAAATTAAAACATTTTTGCTTTGCAAAAAATAATAAAAATACAAAATAAAAATTGTTTATAAATTCCAAATTTTTTTTCGTTAAATTAAATTTCAGAAATTTTTTAGTTGAAGTCACTCCTTAAAAAATAAATTTTATTGCTCCTCAGATGACTTACATAATACCGACTTGACAAATTTAAAGGGTATCGTCATAACTGGAAAATGGTAAAAATTAATAAAATTTTCTGTATACACTCTGTATACACTTATGTATTGTAGTTTACTGTATATAGTTTAATAAAAAAGTTTTCGGAGGGCCAATTCCGAATAAAGTTGCTTTGAGAAGTGATAAATAATTTATCATTTTCTCTTCACAGTTATTTTTCACTTCATGTTTTAATTTTGAGCGATTCCAGGTACTTCGTTCATTGCGAAGTACTGAAATTTTTTATCACAACACATCATCACACATTCAGAATCGCTTTCCAGTTCAGTTAAAAATAAAAGAACATACATTTATTTTTAAAATAAATAGTTTCTTTAACTTTTTTATACATTTGTTCAAAATTATTTACTGTAATTATTTACATTCATTTGTTTGAAATTTAATACAAATTAAATAAGTGGTTACTTGCAATAGTAAAGTAAGTAGTTACTCTTAGTAATATAATGGTTTTATCAGGTAAAATTTTCTTATTTAGAAAAATCGATAAGAATAGTTTGTATTTGAATTTATAAAAAAAAAAAATTAAATATTTACATTTTGCATTCAAAAATTTAAGTTTATATAAATTAGAAACCCTTTAATAATCTTAAAATTTCTGTAGAATCACTTTTTAAAGCAGATAAATTTCTATTTTGATGTATAGTTCTTAAAACAAATTAATAAATAAATATTAAAAAAAAAACAGAATTACGAATTCGGTACTTAATTAGTAACTGCCAGTAAATCATTATTATACCCTTCACCACAGGTGGAAGGGTATATATAAGTTTGTCATTCCGTTTGTAATTTCTACAATATTGATCTTAGACCCTATAAAGTATATATATTCTGGGTCCTTATGAAGAGCGAAGTTGATTTAACGATGTCCGTCTGTCCGTCTGTGTGTTGAAATGGGTTTTCCGAAGAACCCAGACATGATGAGGACTTGATTGTTTTTTATTTCTGTTACATGTGATCCATTTCTGTTTGCTATTAAAAATCAGACAGATCGGTTAATAAATGGCTGAGATATTAGCAAAAAACCAGGACTACCTCTAATTTTTCCAGTAAAATGCCTTTGTTTAATATGTATGTAGAATTTTGAGCATAACAACACATCCATGTGTTAAAATTCTTTTCTTTCATCTCCACCTTTTATACACAAACAACACACATACAAAGATTTGTCATTTAAATTAAAACTAAACAAATCTCTAATGAACGAAGACTTTTATGTACCTCTATTGACGATGATTTTGTGTGAGCTTCAATAGCTCAGTTGTCTTGACGCTATGTCACAAATCCTTTTTTTTCTAAGGCCGCGGGTTCGAATCTCAGTCAGGTCAATTCACTTTTTTTTTTGTACATTTTTTTTTATTTTCTTAAGATTTTTTTTGTTTATTTTTTGTTTTTTTTACATTTAATAATTAATTTAAATAAAATTTTATATTAATAATTAAATAATCCATAAATATGCTAAAAACGTCAAAATTTTTATAAAAACCCTCTGATACAAACAAAATACAAACGGTTTTATTTCTTTTTTTTGCTCCGATTAAAAAGAATTTATAAAAAGATTTTTAAACCATTTTATTTCTCACATATTAAGAAAATTTTATACATAATTTACCTTTGAGTGCAACTATTTTAGGTCATAACTTATAATAATTTATAAAAAAAATTATAAACTATTTTCCTTCACATTTTTAAGATTAAGCTAAAGAAATTACATATATTTCTAATAAAAAAGCGAAATAAAATCCCAAATGCAAATTTGCCAGCTAAATCAAACTATTTTGTAGAAATAAAACACATGCAGTTGTAGTGATTTCTTTTAACGATTTGTTGAAATTCTTTTCTTTCACCTCTTCACCTTTTATACACAAACAACAAACACTATTCTAGAGCTGTATTATGACCTATGGATACGTCTTATATAGCAAAAGATCGAAAATCTTTAGTATAACATATTTGCTGAAAAAATCGGAAATATCGGTTCAGATACAAAAAAGTTATGCCCAAAACATAAATTTTTTTAAAATACCTATTTTCCCAAGTCCAAGTTTTATCTCCAAACTAAATGGTTAATTTCCTCTTAAAGGCGTCCGTATATAAATCTGTCCATTCCATATATGTACATATATAAACTTCAGTTTTTTCCCAACCATGGTGAAGGGTATATAAGATTCGGCATAGCCGAATTTAGCCGCTCTTAGTTGTTTTTTTTAACATTACAATTACTGTATAATTTATTTATTTATTTTGCGTGTACATAGAGGTACTTTTACCATCCATTATAAGTAGGTCGTTATTTTGTATTTTAAAGTAATGCAAAAGGTAAGGACCTATCATTACATAGTAATCTACACAGTAATGACCTGTCATGGTAATGACAGGTTTTTGCTGGGATAGAATTGATACTAATTCGTTTCGGTTGTCAACGTATGAGTGATATTAAGACACAAGATTACTCATACGCCTATGACACAATATTGACGCGTATGTAGGCGATCATGGGTTAGGCCATAGAGGAAGAATAGTATAGAGGATGCAACGCCGTCAGAAGCCAAATAAAATTTTATACAGAATACAAAGGTTCGGAAACTTTGAGAAAACAGGGGAAAATTGAGCAAATTTCCCTGATTTCTGCAAAAATTTGAGTAAAATTCCCTGTTTTTAAACCTTTTTTCCAAATCCAATTGGGAAAGCTGCTAAAAACTAATTGGATTTGCAAAGAAATTCAATTGGAATCGCAAAAAATCCAATTTAAAAAGATGCTGAACCTTTGAAATCTGCACATACAAAACTAAGAGAACGTTTTTTACAACGTGAGAGACATCGTCATGGTGTGGTTAGGCTAATAGTTAAAATTTGTTGTGTTATAAAACAACACTTAAAACATATTTAAAATAACTTAGGAGTGAAAATATGATCAACAAAGTTTTAAAAGTGATTCTGAAATGAAATTTTACATATCTGCTAATTTTTTTGGATAACATAAATTTTACATGTGCTAGCCCATTCACCAAAAAAAGTCTGTACTGGCAACTGAAAATATTGCTGTTATTACGGGAAATTTTTCTAATTTGAGCCCAGCAGTATTTTTTTTTTTTTGCTAATCTTAGCAACACATGTCAGCTGTTGGTATTACAATGAATTTAGTAGAAAAAATTAGTAGCCGCTTCTATTAGTAAACTTTTTGTAAAGTGTAATTTAAAATCGATTTGCTTAAATCAGCAACAATATTTACTAAATATTATTAATATAAGTACAACCAAATTAGTATAAACAATTAGTAAGCGTTACTAAATTTTAGTAAATTGCAATATAAAATAGATCTGCTACAATTAGAAATAAATTGTACTAAATATTAGTGAAATCGAAATAGCAGAGAAGTTAATAACCGCTACTAAAGATGGTAAAATTATGTACAAAGTTTATTGAAATAAATTATATTGAATAAACACAAATTTATGAATAATATTAGTGAACTAAACTCAATGAATTTTAAAATATAATAAAATTTTAATTTATAAAAAAAATTATTAAAATGCACAAATTAACTCAATAATTTTTGCTAATTTCTTTTTAAATTGCCTTACAATTTTTTTTTTTATTTTAGACAAAATTAAAAAAAAATCAAAGGCTTAAAAGATAGTAAAAACATTAACGAATTTATCATTTTATTTTAATTTTTGTTTTGAAACATATTTTTAGTAAATTATAAGTTTTTAAGGCTGATTTTTGAAACTAAGCAAAAACTTGTTAGTTCTATTTTAAGTGGGTGTCCTACTTTTGACCATGACTCGGTTGTGAAAAGTATCTTCACTTACGATCCCTTTTTTCAACCTATGTAACATTTTAAGGCAATTTAAGTTTAAGTAAGGCTGAGTTTTTAGGATGTAGATTTTCTTTAATCTCAGTTTATCGCAGTTCATAACTGAAATACTGCTTTTGAAATTTTATTTATTTTGTTTTATTTCACAATCCTATGTAAAGAAAAGTTGTTCCGACAAATTAATGTTAAAAAACTTGGAAATGGCTAACAAAATTCGTTTTCGGTTTAACTAAACCACGTTTAACTCACATCCTAAAAACTCGCCCTAAGTATAAGTTTTAATTATTAGAAATAAAATTTCGTTCAATATCCACTTTTTAAAAATTAGTAATTTTTTTTTTGCTAATTTTAGCAAAATGGTTTTCAAAAATTTGTTGAATGATTTCTGAAGATAGCAACAAAAATTTGTAAATATTCTGTAAAAATTCTGTGATTTGTAAAATGTAAATAGCAATATAATTTACTAAATAATATTTTTTTTTTACTAAAAACCAGTACAAAAATAGTAAAGTGAGATTGAAAACCGTTTACAAAATTTTCTATTGTACTAAATTATTTTTCTGAGTGTAAGGCTGAACATTTTTGTTGATTCGTTTTCTGTTTTTTTTTTTTAATTTCAACATTGAACTAGAAATTTGTATTACAAAATTATATAGTTACATACATAAAAGCCACAAAAAAAAACAGAGTTAAGTCTCTCTCATATCTATATTTGTTTAATGCTATTGGCAAAACAACTTCGTTGTCTGCATACAAGATGCATTTGGAACATTCCACCAAATATGGCATTATGGTATTTTCATTCATTTCATTGTAAAATTTATTAAAGCGGAAATCTATAGATCTTCTTTAGAATACTCAATAATAGTTAAGTTTGCGATGTGTATGTGTAAATTTCTCTGCAAAAGTTTGTGTAAGTGTGTGTGTGTGTGTAAATTTTATAGCCTAAGGATTTTTGTATTAAATTCAAATAAATTCACAAATACACTCACATACATATTTATACATACTTTAATGCATACATGGGACTAATTAATAAGTATGTTCGTTTACCCAATAATTCGTACAAATTTTTACTGGATGTCGTTCATTTACACAAATACTCAGTAAACATAAAGAAACAAAGAGAGAATAAAGTGACAGTTTGATGTTGAGAGTTCTTCTTCTTTGTGCAAATTTTTACTGGACAAATTATTGCCAGCAAGAATTTACCAGCAGAAAAAACATATGATTGAAAAAAATGTGTTTAAATTTTTGTAAATATAAAAAAAAAATATTTTACAACTACGTTGTTTTATGCAAATGCAAAGCAACAAATTTTGGTAAATGAATTATAGAAAAGATAAGAAAACCTTCTAAAATGTTTCTGCTTAAGATTTTACAACAATAATACTTTTTTTTTCATATTGACCAGTTATATTTATTTTTGCATTTGGTTTTACAATCAGCTGTTTAACAAACTTGTAAATTATTGCAAATTTTCTGTTCGCGTACTTTTTTAGAAAATTTTTATTTTGAGAGTAAATTTGTCTTACTCTCTGTAAATTTGTTACTGAGTAATTCTCACTGGACTTGACTGAGAAAAGTAAACGAATGAACCTAATAAAGTGTACTAATGAATTGATAATTTCATTAGCATTGCATTGATAACAATTATAATGAAATTATTTGCATTATCATTTTTGGGATTTAATGATTAAATTTTTTTGATAATTACACTGTTTGTAATCAGTTGTAATCAGTTTTAATGTATTTCCAGAGTAAAAAACAAAAATTGTTTTGATGTAATATTTATTAATAATATCGAATTTAATATTATTTAATATCTGCTGTAATATCTAGCTGATCTTATTTGATCCGAAAAATGACAGATTAAATTAGATCCAACAACATATTTATGGTCAAATATAGAGCTATGCATAATATATTTTTAGATAAGGCCATATATGATTATATATAATATTTTTTACTCGGGTAGTCCTATTTTGCTAATGCAAAATATGTGAAAATCGAATTAAAAAAGAACATACATACATAAGCATATATGAGTTTGCGTATGATCCTAAATGAGCATGCATGATATACGTTCATGATATATGTTACATGCATAATTCGATATATGATCTAAACATATATCTTCGGATCCAATATTTTTTTTTTTTAAGGACGTATATTTTCATAAATATATATATTTTCATATATTTATGTATGCTTATATATGGTCATACATGACCATATACGAACATATAACCTCAAATTAGGGATCCGAAGATAAATGGAAATATATCAGGTCATGTGGTGATATATATTGAACTATGCATGGACGTATATGATCATGCATTCTCATGTGTAATCATAAATGTTTATATATTTCGACTTTTACATGGGTGATAATGAAAAATTCCCAAGTATACTTTAATGTTGATTGTCTGTACAGATACAAGTTGAAATGCAAAATCAATACAATCATTGCGTATGTGGTATTTTAAATACAATCTATCTGTCTGTCTGCCAGAGTTTATTTGATGATATTTTAAAATGGTATTTTATAGTATTATATGAAGTACATATGTAATACATTTTTAGAATATCGAAATTCTATAACAATCAACAAATTAATTATGCCTAAAGGTTTGATTTCATTTTATATATTTCACTTATTTTATATAATGAAGTGTTGTTTAAATAAATATTTTATAAAATATGAAATATTATTGAAATATTTTATAGTAAATTAAACTTAAGTTAAACAATATTAATGTCGGCTTCATTGAAGTGTGTAAAAAGTCTTTAATGATAATTTAAAAAAGTTAAAATATTAGACAGATTTTACATATCATACAAATTTTAAATTAAAAACTAGAAAAATAAATCACGAAAATACGAATTTTGGGGTTTATGATGAACGCATTATTATGTAAAAATTAAAATAATTTTGTACAGTTTTATTTTATTGTTAAAGACATCGAAATTTTTTAAATTATTTAAAATGGCCTTTCAACCTTTATATATTCATTCAAAATCAAGGAAATTAACTGTTAATTTTTTATTTTTTATATCAATCCAATAAGATATCTCCTCAAAGCCTGATGACCTAGAAAAGCTCCAGAAAAAGGCTAAAAAAATAAACCCATTGAAACCTATATTTTGATATATTCATTTTGTCTTGGCAGGCACAATGAAAATTGAAGATTCTAAGGAGATCTTTTTCCGCATCGAAATATATGTAGTTAAAAATAGTTAATTTCCTTTGTGTTTGTACATAAACATAGGTTAAAAGCTGGTAATAAACAAAACCAACACACGAAAAATCTCAATTGTAAATAATATTACTTGAGCTAGAGTGTAACATCAAACAATCATCTTAGATCCTTTCGCTATAACATTTGTTTAAAATGAAAACTCATTTTATTTTTAAATAATTATGTTTCAATTAATTGTAGAAAGGTAAGGTAAGGCAAAATTTATTGAGCCTTTTTTAAAGAAACAAAATATAATTTAAATACAATATATAAAAAGAAAACTTAAGACTAGGAAGTATTATCTTAATTTACAATAACTTCAAAACAGTGCCATGCTTTTCGTTGATAAGTTTTAATGATTAAAAATTACACTCACAATATATTTTCCGTTACCGACTGTAGATTATTTAAAAACTAATACGTAAAGTTTGTTTTTAAACGAAGAATCAATTGAAATTCATAGAAATCGATTTTTTAACTATTTGAATTAGTCATTCAAAAAACAAACTATACAAATTTACAGACATTCAGTAGGAGTTGATATTTTCTGTTGTTAAATGTATGTTTTCTGTTTTTAAAAATTAAAATTGATATAATTTTTTTTTTTGTTTTTTTACCAAAATAGTTTGTATATATGTATACAAAATTATTTCAATAAAAATTACAAGAAATTATTCAAATATACACACAAAAAAAAAAAAAAAAAAAAGAATAAAAAATATACACGTCTGTCTGTGTTGTGTTTTGTAAAAATACATGCAAATAAAAAAATTCAATTTTAAAAACAAACCACAAAAATCGTTTTTTTTATACTTTTTGTCAGTTAAAAATTGATGGTTATTTTAAACGACTTTGGATTGCGTCTACTACTTTTGTCGATTGAAAATAAACAACAAAATGGGCTAAATATGTAGTCCTCTTTTTTATTGTACTTTTGAGTAATTTAATATGTATTTTAGATTATTTTTAACGAAATAATATTGTGAGTGTACAAGTGAAATAATAATTTTATGCTTCTGCTCCCGGAGCTTTCATAATTGGAGAGATTATCTCCTAAAATAAACTTATAACTAACTTAAAGTTAGATTTATACTACGTACTAAATTAAATAATAATAAAAAGAAACAAAACATAAACAAAATAAAAACTGGTGATGGTATAAATTTAGCCTCTGTGTGTGCCGGAAGAAGTTTTTGTATAAAAGCCAGGACATAAAGAAATATCCAAATTGAAATTTGGAGGTGGTTCATTCATATAGCCAATAGGCGATAAGTAACTTATATACGAGTAACTAAAATGTTTTTGATCATAAACACAAATTTCATAAAGGGATTCTCATGCACCGAGAGTCTTTCAATAAACCTTTTAAAAATATCACATATATAAAGACCAATTGGCGTTTTTCCAGATTGATTATAAATCAATCGGTTTGAATAACGTTTACAGAAAGATTTGTAGCTCTTTTCAATACAGCATCTTAAAACTTTTTGTTAAAAAATCTCCATTTCCCTAATAATTATAGGTGATATATTAAACCATATTGGAAAACCGAATCTTTGAATACCCTCCACCATAGGGGCTGAAGATGATATACGTATATACTAAATTTTGCATGAACTGTAATATGAATATGTTTTGTCAATTTATGTAACGAACTTTTGTTATTTAGTTTAAGCAATGTTATTTACAGAGGTCTGCTCTGTTAGCGACTTTAGCATTGTTGAGTTTTACGTTAACTTAGTTATCAGAGTAACACACATATAGCTCTAAGAATGTTATTATTCTCTATGTAAGACAATAAATGTAATCGAACAATAAGAAGACTTAATAACATTTTTACTTACTTAACAGAAAAAAAAAAATAGATACAGAAAAATTATACAAATTTGTATCGAAAATTTAGAGGTATCTTCACATTTTCACTCATAACTTTTGAACCGCTGAACCGATTTTGCTCATTTTAAATACCAAACTGCTCGGGAGGATTTTCAATAATCTGGGTAAAAATACGCACCCCCGCTTGCGTCTTCGCGTCGTGATCGCCATTTCAACAGACAGACAGACAGACAGACGGACATCGCTAAATCGACTTAAAATTGCATAAGGATCACGAATATATATACTTTATGGGGTCTTAAACCTATATTTCGACATGTTACAAACGGAATGACAAACTGATATATACCCTCACCATATATGGTGGAGGGTATAAAAATAGGCCTTGTCTTGTACTGGTTTTGTATAATAAAAGTTTAGTTCTCACCGGTACATCTTTATTATAAAGAATTTTAGAAAATGCAAAGATTATTTTATATGCCCTTTGCAATACGATTCTAGCATGTTTGTTAAACTTTAAAAAATTATTAAAAAAATTTTCCAAGGTACTTAATATTTTCCTTAAATGGAATTTCAACACCGTCTGAAAAAAGCTTTAGCAATTTGCTCTTTGGTACAACAAAAGCTTTAGGTTTACCAGATGCATTGACAAATGGCTTCACATTTAGATATATTAATCTTAACTCCCCATTTATCATAAAATCTCTTTACAATTGTCTTCGGTGTTGATGCAAATTTGGCATCTTTTGATTAGTTTTTTCCACGTTGTCAATTTCGGCTCGAATATTGCGCCTTACCTCCTCCAAGTTGCAGGGCTTCCTCGGAATATTTAAATCGCGAGATCTAGCTGGTTAAGGCAAATCACAGAAATGTGAATTTACACAGATATTTTTCAAAAATATGCTTAGTGTCGTAACTACATGCCCTCCAAATACAGATCCTTAACTTTCGGTAAGAAAAATTAATTCAGCATGTCTCTATAGCGGTCGCCACTTCACCATAATAAGTGTAACTGTCGGCTCCTTCGAAATATAAGGTCCAATCAGCTTTACCGACGTAACTGCATGAATTATGAGTGGATTTGCCTCAAAACGAATGAAAAACCAAAACGAGTTGCCGAGAACAAGCAACTTCGTACTAATTACCACTCTTTTTTCCCCCCTCTCTAACAAATTCAAGAGTTGCGCGACAAAAATTGCTCTGTGTGATATGGGACTAAGAAGACAAGAATGCAGCAAAAAATACAGTTTGGTTGAAAAGTTCCTGCGCTCACCAAGAGATGGCACTGCTAGCTCCAAACTTTTTTTTTTCTCAAGTTGGTATAACTGTCCTGAGAACACATGCAAAGTTGCAAGTCATTCTGTCAATTCTTTCTTTGTTTACAAGCCATTTGAAGTTGACGTGTCATTGATTTTTTTTAATATGGAAAAAATTGAATATCGTGCAGTCATTAGATTCTTTGTTTTGAAGGTTTTAAAAGCAAAGGAAATTTATGAACAATTGTTAGAAGTGTATAAGGAGTCCTCACCTTCAAAACGCACCGTTGAATTTTGGGCTGGTGAATTTAAACGTGGTCGTACCAGCCTTAAAGACGATCCACGCGAAGGACGACCAAAAACTGCAACCACAGCAGAAATCATTGAGCAGGTACATAATATGGTTAGTGAAGATCCAAGTTTGACTTAGCGTGAAATTGCTAATGCCATAGGCATCTCAGACGAACGAGTACTCCATATTTTACATGAAGAATTACGTATGAAAAAACTGTTTGGAAAGTTAGTGCCGCACACATTAACAATTCAACAAAAACTGGATCGAAAACAAATTTCTCAGCGTAATTTGGAGCGTTTTAAGCCGAATAAAACCGATTTCTTGCGTCGTTTTATAACTATGGATGAGACTTGGATCTACCACCATGATCCTAAATTGAAACAAGAACGTTTACTGTGGACTGAAGCTGGTTGTTCAGCTCCAAAGCAGGTAAAGTCACAACGATAGGCAAAGAAGGTTATGGCATTAGTTTTTTGGGATGCAAAAGGAATTTTGTTGATTGATTATCTTCAGAAAGGTAAAAAAATCAACTCTGAATATTATTGCAGCCTTTTGGATCAGCTGGATGAAAAAATTCGTGAGAAAAGACCTGGTTTAAAGAAGAAAAAAAACATTTTTCATCAAGACAATGCACCTGCTCACAAAAGTGTTTTGACGATGGCTAAATTTAAAGAATTAAAGTACGAATTGCTTGAACATCCACCGTATTCACCAGATTTGGCTCCCAGTGACTACTATCTTTTCAGAAATCTCAAACAATTCCTTCGTGGAAAGCATTTTTCGTCGAATGAAGAGGCCCATAGCAGCCGTAGTCGGTAATTTTGCAGAGCTTCCGGAAAACCATTATAAGGATGGTATAAAATTATTGGAAGATCATTGGAACAAGTGTATTGAGCTTCTAGGAGATTATATTGAATAAAAAAATATATTTCGTAACAAAAACAGTATTCTTTCATTTCGAACGCAGGAACTTTTCAACCAACCTGTACGTTAAGCTTTGGCTTCTTATGTAGGTTCTAGCTTTTCTAAAACTTTAAGTAATTTTATTTTTTTTAGCAAACTTTTCTTGAAAGTAAAAATATTTCGGCCAATTTTTAACTATAAAGTGTGGATTAATTAAAAAAAAAAACAGTTTTTAAATTCCAACTAATTTGATAATTTCCCTTAATTTCAATATCATCAAATTTAAGTGATCTCATATGCAAAATATTGTGCTTTATAAACTTCACCACAAAAAAAAAAAAAAAACTATAAAATTCATTTAAAAATACCCTTTGGTTATAACAACTGTGATTGCTAAAGTTTTTCTGCCATTTTTTTTTTTTTTTGACAAGTTAACTAAATTTTAGCATATTATAAGAGATTTAACATTCAAAAAAGCAACAACAACAACAACAAAAATCTGTATATTTAGAATTTATGTAAATTTAAGCTCGTACGATTGAATAACAGAATCAGAGTTTGAGCGTATGAATTGAATATGTTTTACAAGTACTTTCCATGCATGAATGAATAATTTTGACATTTCTGTAGTATTTACGCTACAAATGTTGTGTTGCAAAATAATATTACAAACATACATAATATTTTATATACAAACTATTTAACATTTTCTATATTCCGTTAACGTTTCCGTTTATTTTGTTTTTTTTTGTTCACTGCAGCAAAAAACAAAATAAAATTATTTAAACAAAAGTAACAAAATGCTATAGAATTTTAAAATGTGTAGTGTTTTTTTTTTTTGTTATAAAATCAATTTTAAAAATTCAAAACATGCAAATTGACAATATTATTGAATATGTATGAGAATTACTTAATAAAAAGTTTATATTTTGTAACAACTTTTATAATTTTTTGTCCTACTTGCTTTAAAAGGAAATCGATTTGGAAAATGTCAAGAGTTTGTTCGACAGCAACAAATTACTTTGAGGTCAATTTTTGATAGAGTAGAAATTGGTATGACACCACTTGATTATTTGTTGTGACATTTTTTTTTTTATCACTTTTGACATTTTGAAGTGTTTTGGTAAAAGTTGTTCGCAAATTTAAACAAACTATAAAAATACTAGAAATTTTTCCTATTTTAAGGATTTTATAGCCCATAAACAGTATACTTTAAGGCTTAACCACTATAACTTTGTTATTAACTAAGACAATCGACAAGTTTCCTATTTGTCCGAGTTTATCTTTACATTAGTCTCAAGTTTTAAGTTTTATTCTTCAAAATGTCCTTAAACTTATGTAACTTATTAGATATTCTTAAAAAAATTATGTTTCATCATGTTTATTTACCTCTAGTTTTTTTATACTGTTATAACTTCTCTTGGCTTAAAAGGTTCATTACTATTATAAGGGCTTTTTTTTACCTTATATTTTGTTTGCAATCATTTTCAAAAACCAATTTTTCATTGTTTTTAAGGTATTAATTTTTTCTTTCTTTGCTTTTCATGTTGTTGCAGTTCCCCATACAACATGTCTGTTGGTAAGTAGATAAGCCTATTAGACTAATCCTCTCTATCTGAACAGAGGCTAGAGAGCAGGGATGGAAAAGTTGATACACTTTTTTTTGATACTATTTGATTTAAGAAAGCACCGTGATACTCCCGAAACACATTTGATTCTCTTACAGATTTTTCCCAAATAAAAATTTTACATTCACTTGTTTCAACATTTTCCCTATTAATATTCAATGTTTATGTAGTATGGCAGCTCCTTGATTTTTTTTATTTCCCTATTTTCTTATTCTTATTCGTTTTTAAATAAACGCTACATGTGTTAAGCAAAATTGTGTTTGCATACAAAACATTTGATAGTGTTTTGAAGTTGCAGTCCGTTATTATTTCTTTGTACATTGAATTATGTGATTCACAAAATTTGCGAAGGGTTCTTATGTGAATATTTTGGAAAATGTTGAAAATGATGTTCCAATTTTTCGGATAAAATTGTGTTAATAATTTATAATTTTCATTTGCTTAGTTAACTAAAGTTTAATTACATTAACCTGATCTCTTATTAAATGTGTTTCTTTTTTTTATTATAAAAAAATATATTTTGAACGTATGTTAATTTTATGTAAAACGAATTTTGTATACGTTTTGTGTTCATTTTTATTTTTATGTAAAAAAAAAAATTTAAAACATTTAGTAGTCTCAAAGCCAAAATAGTACTTTAATACCGAAAAAATCCCATTTTCCATCCCTGCTAGAGAGGTTTGCTGTTTGGCACAAAGAACATTACATTTAATGTTGTTGATGTTTATACAAAGTGTTGTACCTTGTCTGCTAATTACCTTGACTTAAAGTCACTTAAAAGAAACTTAATTATTTAAAAAAATTTAAAAGGTGGTTTGAACAAATTTTGTGTTGTGGTTTAGAAAAAAACTTTTAAAGATTTTTTTTTTGCCGGAAAGAACCAAAAAAAAAAAATAGAATTTAGAAAAATCAACTTATTTGGAGGATAAATTTAAATAAAAACGGAGCTAAAGGCAATTTTAAAAAAATTTTACTTCAAATTTGGTAAAAAATTTCTAAATTATAGAAAAATGGTACTATTGAGAACTAAATTTTTATTAGAACATAGCAAAATTTCCTCTTAATTAGTTAATACATCATTTTAAATTGTATTGTTAGTTAGGAAATGTTTCCTTGGTTTTAGGAAAAATTTTTATTTTATTTAAGTTTATTAGATAACTTTTTGACTAAAAAACTAGGACTTAACTTCCTTAAAATAAGAAAATATTTTCTAACATCAGGTAAAAATTATGCTTAAATTTGATAAAAAAATTTCTAATAAATTTGAAACTGTTTCTATCAGAAAGGTAATAAATATATTTTATCATATATTTTAAATTACGTTACACTCATTGTGTAAATATTTTCCTAGGATTTCCACTTTGTGAGCACTCTGCTTTTAACAAGCTTTTTGCTGTATATTTAAATTAAATTGAATTATACTTAACTCATGTATTTAAAATATAAATAAACAAATTAAAAAAATGTACTGCAGTATATCCTGAAACGTAATAAATTGTGACAAAGTCAGATCTTTTTCGCAGTTAATTAACGGTTCTTCTTCAAAGAACTTCAAAAAGGGACGCCCTAAGTAACACACTGCATCTATGGCTAAGGGAACACTTTGTCTTCTTAAATTCACTAATTTAAGGAAATTATTGCAAACATACAAAATTTTACAGTTACATTTCTTGTTATTATTGGAAAATGTAAAAATGTCATAAGGTTATTTTATGGCATTTTTAACTTAAGCCTTCATTGACATATAAAAATTATTAAGTGAAAAAAATAGTTTTAGTGCCTTCGATAAATATAAAGTTTAATGGCCGCAGCGACAATTATAGGAAATCAATTATGCCGTAATGTATAAAATGTGCTTGCGATATTTTGTATCGTAGTGAGCAAACAAAATTGTTACATATAAACGCAAATTCGATTTTTTTTTAGCTTTTGCTAACAAAATTTTAAAATATATTTAAAGCTACTTTAAGTTCAATATTTAAGACTGTTAAGATAAGAGATGGGCACGTGAGCAAATTTTGACTCACGCATGATCTTGAACCAAAAACTACAATCATGTACGAAATTTTATTTAAAGGATACCTTAATATTTTTCCTGAAATAATATTTTTTTCTTTAAAATAAGGGAAATTAACTAGTTTGTTTTTGGAAAAAATATTGAAAATAAGTTAAACCCCACAAAAACTAAATTTTTCCTCGATTTAAGAAAAAATTTACTTGTTTTTTTAATTTAGCTGAAGAAATTTTTGGGGATAACTCCTATACCGAAATTTATTATTTCCCAAAAATTAGAAAACTTTTACTTGAAAAAAAAAATTAATAAAATTTTTAAAATTTATCTGAACTATAGTAAGTTGTATGAAAATTTTTCCAAGAAATAGTTCATCAGTTTCTAAAAGCAAATAAATTTTTATTATTACATAGGAAAAAATTATTTCTTTTTGTTTTTAATTGCCTGAACTAATTTTTAGAAAACAATTCTCAAAATAGACTTAAAAACTGAATTTAGGCTTTTTAAAATTTAGTTAACTTTACTACTTGCCAAAAAAAAAAATAAACACATGAAGTTCAAGTACTATCTCATTTTAAGTTAGACACGTTTTTTGAACTAAACTAAAATTAGTTTTATTATATTTTAGTATGCAAATTTCTTAAATCCAAGATGTTTTTCTTAAAAATTTATAAATTTTTATTTAATATACTTTTTTTTTTCCCTAAAATCAAGAAGTATTACATAGGAAAGATATGAACTATTTCTGAGTATATAAACTGTTTTGTTTTTACTCAAACTTAGGATTTTGTTTTATTAATTTTTAATAAAATTTTCAAGTTTTAATAAAGTTTGACTTAAATTGAGAAAATTTTTTAAACTATTTTAAAGAAAATTTAAGATAAATTTTTAGTTCCAAAAAATTGGTATGCTCATATAAGTCATACATGGGACCAGTGGCGTACCCACTGGGTTTTTGTTTGTTTTTATTGTTAGTTTATAGCGAGCTTTCTATTTCCGCATATTTTAAAAACAAATCAAAATAAACGATTTTTAGCTAGGCTGATACATGTATCTCGATCAGGCAAAATATCTCTTCAGAATCGAAAATTTAAGACAAGCTCTAGAAGGCGAAGCCTGAACATTTTTGCCTTTATAAAAAAAGCATAAATTTTCAGTTATACTCTGGCTCAAGCAATATTTATTAATTTTTTTATTTTTAGTTTATATACATTGAGGTTTATATTTGTTATTATTGTTAGTTTATAGCAATCTTTTAACCTCCGCATATTCACAAAAACAATGCAAATTAAATTTCGCTGAAAACCAGCGAGCTGATTTTTACCAAAAAAAAAATTATTATATTATTCATCAAAAGTTGTGCTAAAACTTAGCCGATTGTGAATAAAAATAATCCTTGCTGAATATTCAAAATACAAAATATTTTGTAGAAAAATTTTATTTTAGTAAATTTATTTTCTGAAAATTTAGATCTAGAAAATATTTTTTTTGTGATTCTGAAAATAATTTACAAAAATTTGTAAAATACAAAAATATCCAGTCATTTACGACATGATTTTATTGGAAATGTAAATATATATAAAAATAATTATATATAAAAAAGAATCAAAATTATCACAGTTATTTACATGCTGCATATTTGTTTTATTTTCACAAAATTTCATAAAAGATCACTATTTATATATATAAAATTTAATAGTGAAGTTTATATTTCATCGTTCATCTTTAATACATATATGTATGAAAATGTATTTTTATTCTGGTTCGAGATCAGAGAACATTTTTTTTCCAATGAAAAAATTTTTCTTATTTTTGATTTAGTTATCATTAAGAATACACAGAAAAAGTTATTTAGGCACAAGATGAATGGAATGCATATCAACTGCGACCTTCATCAACATTCTACGTGCCCTTGCTAAGTGGTAATTGTAAATATCTCTATTTAACTCACAAATCAAAGGAAAAATATATTTTATGCTAACATACAGTTGATTTTTTATTATTGAAATTTTCATACTATTTTAGTGTTTTTTACATAATCCTAATGAATGTTGATGAAGGTCGTAGCTGACTAGAAAATGCACTCCATTCGGCTAGAGTCTTAATAACTTCTTCTGTGTATTCAATTGCAAAACAAAGCAACAAACTTCATAAAAATTAAAAAGTCTTATTTACAAAAAAAAAAAAACTTTCTTCATATTTTTTTTTTTTTAGAAAATCTTCCTACTAATTATTGTGTTGCTTTATTTGGACAGGGGATAGAGGTGAGATGAAAGGTGATGAAATATGAAGGGTTTTAAATATGGAAACACTGTAATTGCGCTAGATTAAAAATTTTAGTTGGATGGTTTAAGCTTTTTAGTTATATTATTTTACATCAGTGGTGTTAAGTGTTATGGGAACACCGAAGGATCTCATTGCGATATGTATGAGGTAATAAAACTCATACATATTATTTTTCTAAATTAATGTTGCCATCGCTGGGAATCGAACCAGTAACATTTTGTGTATTAGTCCATTGAGCCAACCATCATTACCCTATAATTTAATTTATTTAAATTTATATGCTCTAATAAGCATATTAAATAAAAATCAACTTAAACTTTTTCTTAAAAAAAAACTTAAAATTATTATTTATTTATATATTAAAAATTATTATTAAAATGACGGCTGCTTGAAAATGAAAATCAATATTTTTTTGTAGTCTAGTGTAATAAATAAATGATTTCCAAATGATTGAGCCATGGGACGACAGCCACGTCCCTTTATGATTAATATTGATTTTAGTAGAGCTGCGTATAATTTTTTGGTGGATCCTACTTTGAAGGCCGATAACTTTTCAAACAGCCCACTTATAGACAAATTGTTAGTTTCGTATTATTCTTGATGAATTGTGCAACAAAATAAAAAAAAAACAGAGTTAACAAATCTTTTGCCGTTTTATTTCCACAAATTAAAAAAAAACAGCTAAAATTCAGCCGTCGAAATAAGAAGACCCCTTTAATAGGATTTCATTAATTTAGAAATAAATGTTGGTAAAAAATAATATGTTAATTTAAATTTTATATAATAATTGATTTAACTATGCTTTTTTATTGTCTGTTTATGTATAATTCGTAAACAATTTTAATAAATAATAATACTAGTTTTCATAAACATCTTGATCAAACTAGGTTTATTATTTAAACGTCAATTTTCGTTAAAGATACAAAGTTATAAAAAACCCACATTTCCGAAATAATTATAATCATCAAGTCATAATGCAATAGAAACAACAACACAAACAACATCATAAACAACTAAAAAGTTTAGACAACTAAACAATTGTTTTGGTTTTACAAACATTAAAGTTTGCAATAAAAATAAAAAACATTTTTTTCAAATCGCCTCCAGTATGATCGCTAAAGTATGATGTTGTAGCAACATAAAAAAAAGACCTACAAAGCCTATTGCTTTCAGAACGAGTCTTTTAAATGCAACAACGCTTTATAGTTGAAAAAGCAACATTCAATCTCGAAAACATTAACATGACAGTTACTGCCAGTAACAATTATGTCTCGGTTTTAAAACCACTCAGAACTGCAATGGCTGTCGAAGCATCGGCAGCATAAAGTAGTTATCGGTAACCGTTTGAAGCACATTCATTTTAAAGTTATGAACTATTTTTTTTTGCTCTCTTTTTTTCTATATTGCCAAAGGCTATTTGACTAAGCATCAAATAGATTTTGTGTTTCAAGCAGCAACAACTTATACTTTTTTAACATTAGAGTGGATCGAAATTTGAAAATTTTTGATTTTTGTAAAAATAAAATACAGTCCCCTTGTAAAAAATAAATGAAGAAAATTAATTTTCCTTATAGCGTTTTCTTATACCACAGTTTAAAAATAAAAATTTTTGGTCCACCCTTTTAAACCTACACTTGTATACTTTGTCTACTTTATATACTCACAGTTAGATGAATTTTTAAGTTGTAAAACATTTTGCTCCGTTTTTATGTATTGAAAAACTTAATAAGTCATACATGGATGTTGTGTAATGGTGGTGGTGACTGCATTTTCATATTGATGCTTCTTTGGGTTTCATATTCTTGTTGTTTTTATCCTGTTTTTTTTTCATTTGGTTAAAAAAAAGCAAACAAAAATCCCTTTGTTTTGTTAAGATTTTTACTTTAAGGTAAAAAAATAGAACTAAACATTTTTAAAAAGTAGAACATCTAGTTCGGGTCATTAGACTTTCAATGGTGGTTTGCAAATGGTAACAACATGTAAATAAACAAAATGTATTTTTTTTTGTTGAAGCTTTTAAAATGTTCTAGAAATCCGTACAAGTGTAGGTGGTAGACTGTTTTTTTTAATGGATTTCTATATCCGGTCGGAATGTATTTCATGTTCGTTTTTAGTGATTTTTTTTTCTGAAGTGTATCAGGAAAATAATGCCTACTTTTAGGCTGCTTCAAATTTAGTTTTCTTTGTGTATACTTTTAGGAGTTTAAAAGAAAAAAATCTTGAAGATGACGAGTATGAATTTTTTAAAACTAATAGTACAAGAGGGCTTAAGGTCTAAAATTTTTAAAAGAAATATGGAGACTTTTTAAGAGGTAGGTGCTTTATTAAAAAACTTATGTAATATTAATATTGTCATATAGCTCCTTACAATATGCAAGAAATATACATCTTATAAATATACTTTTCTTAATAATTTTCTTAAAATACTTGCTTCCCTATAAAAATATTACTTCAGTTCATAAATTTTTGTTTGAAAATACTTTTTTTTTATTAACAATCAAATAAAAACAATTTAATAAATGTTGCAAATGCACCATAATAATTGAACAATAAAAAAAAAGAATCCTTTAAATTGACACAACTGGGACCAGATTTTTGTTACTCAAAATGCATTAAATTTTATGGATATTAACTTTTTTTCAACAACTTTTACAAACAAATTTTTATAACTTGACAATAAACGACATGTTTTTATTAACCTGTTATAAATACAAAAGTATTACATTGGGTGAGGGGGAGGGAGGATGAGAAAGAATTTAACAAAGTATTATTTTTTGATAATAATGTCAATAAATATCAAAGTATCTACATACTTTTTTATAGAGTATTAAAAAAAACACTCAATGATGATAATAAAATTGTTTTTGTGGCAATACTAAATTTATGATATATAAGAGATATACAGTAAACACTATTAATAGCGGTCATTTACAATAGCGGATACCGAATTACAATTAAACTTGGGCATTATAGTTTATTTCGATCACGAACTAGTTGAATTATAACCGATCTTCTCTATTTCTTTTTTATTGTTTTTATTCAAAATGTACAATTGAAAGAAATTGGCGAATTACCAGGGGTATTAGATGAACCAACTACTTCAAACATGGAATTCAACCAAAATGCGAACTGGAATGCCCAACTCTAATATCAATAAAATTATCAAATAGATTTGAATCTGGTTAAGAAGAAAAAGGATTTGTTTTTAAATCATTTTAAGTATTTTTATACCCACAGAAAAACTTGTTAAGTTTTGTACAATGTAATAATTTCATAAATGTTTATGAATGATTTCATAAACAACATTAATACACCAAAAAAAGGGAACTAGAACTTAGAAAAATTTACTTATTTGGAGGAAAAATTCAAATGAAAAATTCAATATTTAATAAAATCTTCCTTGAAATTAAGCAAGAAAATTTACTTAAAAATTGTTAAAAATTTCTAAATTATAGAAAAATTTTACTATTGAGAACTAAACTTTTATTAGAAAACAGTAAAATTTCCTCCTAATTAGTTTCAAGGAAATATTTCCTTGGTTTTACGAAAAATTTTATTTTATTTATGTTCATTAGATAATTTTTCTTTTACTAAAACTTCCTAAAAATAAGAAAATATTTTCTAACATCAAGGTAAATATCACTTCTTTTAAGTGAAAAATTATCATTAACTTTTTTTTATCAGGCTCAAGATCATAACTTTTAATGTTACTAACGAATAGTAAACACTAATTTATTTTATTAAATGGAAAAAATTGTAAGGATCAGCGCTAGAGGGAGTGCACACTTTCGACCCGAACGACCAGGTCATCTTCAGCCTCCTTCTGAACCACCCAACACAAATAACTCATGGTTTTGAACAGGCAATTATATCACACACTCTAAGGAAAATGACAATGTGAAATTAAATTTTTCATTAGTGAATGATTACCCGTACAAATGAGCTTTTTTCCATCTATTTATAGAATACCCTTTGGCAATCATCCTCGATTCTCGAAGCACAAATTGACAGGGTTGCCATTCCAATTGTTAATGTTTCCATTTCTGGGAACGAAATTAGTGTTTACTATTCGTTAGTAACATTAAAAATTATGATCTTGAGCCTGATAAAAAATTATAAATATATAATTAAAACAGATAGATCAAATAATGTACAAAATTTACATTTTCTAATAACTATAAAACTGTTTCTTTGATAAAGGTTGAGAATTTTCCCACTTTCGGAGGACTTTCGCTTTGTGAGAATACTGACTTTAACAAGCTTTTTGCTATACATTTTTGCCTTTAAATTAAATTGAATAACTTTTGTAGTTAATTAACGGTTCTGCTTGAGAAAACTACAAAAAGGGACGCTCTAATTGACACGGCATCTATGGCTAAGGAACACTGGGGGTCCTTTGTCTTCTTAAATTAACTACTTTAAGGAAATTGTTGCAAAAATACAAAATATCACAGTTACATTACTTTTTATTATTGGAAAATGGAAAATTGTTATAAATTTTTTTTATGGCACTTTTAGCTTAAAATTTAATTGACATATACTAATGTTAACTTTTTTATTATTACGTGAAAAAAAATAGTTTTAGTGCCTTAGGTAAATAAAAAGCTTAATAAGCACAACGTCAATTATAGGAAAGCCATTATGACGAAATGTATATAATGCGATTGCGATATTTAGTATTGTAGTCAGCAAACAAAATTATTGCATAAAAGAGCAAATGCAATTTTTTTTTTCTTTTGCTAACAAAATTTTAAAATATATTTTAAGTTACTTTATTTCAATATTTAAGACTGTAAAGATTATAAATGGGCACGTGACCGATTTTGGACTCACGGACAAGCATACAAGATAATTTTTTCTAATGGATACTTTAATTTGTTTTCTTTAATAATATTTTTTCTTTAAAAGTAGGAAAGATAACTTGTTTGTTTTCAATTTATTGTTTCTTTCTGAAAAAAAAAAAATATATTAAAAATAAGTCAAACGTCTTCCAAAAAAAATCCTATACCTAAGGTTATTATTTCTCAAAAATTAGAAAACTTTTACTTGAAAAAAAAAAAAAATAATATTCAATTAAAATTCTTAAAATTTTTCTGAACTAAGTTGCATGCAAATTTTCCCTACAAATAGTTCATCAGTTTCTAAAATCAAACAAATTTTTATTGTAACATAGGAAAAAATTTATTACTTTTTGTTTTTAATTGCCTGAATTAATTTTTAGAAAACAATACTTAAAAATTAGAAAGTGGTAGACTTAAAAACTGAATTTAGAAATGGCTTTTTAAAATTTAGTTAATTTTACTACTAGCGAACAAAAAAATGAACACGCATTAAGTTCAAGTACTTTCTCATATTAAGTTAGACACATTTTTTGAACTAAATGGGAGTAAATTATGTTATTTTTTTTAACTTAACTTAGTTTTACTATATTTTAGTATGTAAATTTCTTAAAACTAAGATGTTTTTCTTAAAAATTGACAAATTTACATTTAATATATTTGTTGTTTTTTATTAAAATCAAGAAATATTACTTAGGAAAGATAAGAACTATTTCTGAGTTTAAAAACTATTTCGTTTTACCCAAATATATTTTAAGAAAATTTTATAATTTTTTTTTAATATAAGTTTACTTAAACTCATAAAAAATGTTAAACTATTTTAAAGGAAATTTTGGATTAATTTTTAGATCATGTCTTTTTTTGAGTGTAATTATAACAGTGCTGTTCATTTGAGGGACAATTGTCCCCTTCTCAACTCACATCTATTCTTACGCTCTTGCTTTTAGTCGTCACTGAAACAGCGACGAGTGAACATGTGTAGCGGATGTATGCTGATTTTTTTTTCAATGCACTGAAAAAAATTAATAGCAATGTACGAAAAATATTTTGTGATACTACAAGATCTATAAAAATCTTTAAAAGACTTAATAAAAAAACTAATTTTTTTTTAAATAAAAGTTGAAATATTTTGACAAATTCGAGTCCGATCGTTCATTCATTTATTCCGATCAAATGTATTTGTTTTTCCTTCCGAAAATTGCATTTTTTTTTAAAGAATAACATAAGAAATCCAACATATTAAGGATATTTTATTAACATATTAAATATATTTTATGATCCATCATATTAAAGATATTTTAATATTGATTAAAAAAATCTTCAACTTTTTGTTTTTATAAAATAAAAAAGGCACCCTAATGTATTTCTTATTTTCCTTTCAAAAATTTAATTTTTGTTTAATTTTTATTTCTTTAAAACAGTTTTACACATTAACAGTTTCATATTTTCAATAAAAAAATAAATTCATTCAGATACTAGCATTGCTATTAACCCATTGAACATTTCTTACAGTGCAATTCTCCTTTTCTCACAAACACAACTACATTTTTATTTTTGAACAGCACTGAATTATAACCATTAAACTGTGTAACCGTCATTCTTTATGAAAAGTAACTTAACTTTATTAATAAGATAAAAAATTTCATAAATATTATGAAATAGTTTTTTTCGTTTTATGAAATGTTTCATAAATACTATAAAACGTTACACTGAATGAAAATCTATAAAAAAAATTTCATAGATATGATTAAGCTTTTTCTTTAAGTTGGCATATGATTGACATTAACCCATTTTTACCAACTTCCCTATAAAAGCACACTAATTTTGAAGAATTAACAAATCAGATATTTAAAGAATTAATTCTCTTTTGAATGAATTCATTTTTTTTATCAAACCCAGTGAATTCATTCAGTTAAAGGCTTTTAACTGCAATAATGATTTAAAAATTAATTTAATTGTAACAGTTCTTTTTATCAAATCAAATAAATTAATTCACTGACCAACACAATGAATTTTTATAAATCAAAAAAAAAAAAAAAAAAAAAAAATAGTGCACTCAATTTATTAACTATTCAGTGCGAACGGAAAATTGTTAAGTTTTCAATTTTAAAATTCCATACAAATTTAAACTCGAAAACTTTAAAATAACGAAAATACGTATTTTGGTGCTCAGTATGAATGGGCTATTAGTTAATAAAAACCAAAATACGTAAACTTAGCGCTGTATTATAAAAAATATTTTGTTCGGTTTTTTGGAAGAGCAAAAAATTAAATTATTAAGAGCTATACATATTATGGTATTTCATATATTTTACGTTTCCTCCGAGAAAGATCATGGGTGGAATTTCAATATCAATTCCTAATTAGATAATGACAAAACTGATATTTATTTTCCTTATTTTCAGCTTGCCAACCGATAGAACCATTATAAACACCATTAACTAACAACAGTCCAGTAAAAATTGTGTAAGTACATACTCAATAATTCTAACTTATTCATAATCTCAAAATTAAAGAGTATTTTGTATATCGAATATAAATTTAAAATTGATAAATTTTTAACAAAAAAATTTATAAGTGAAATTTGGGTGTTAAGTAGGTTAATTGTTACTTTTTGTATTACAAAACCCATTATTTTTAACAAAGGCATGACCATGGAGGTAAGACAGGGATGGAAAACATGGTACAATTGTACTTTTTTTGGTACATTTTTACCTTGGTTGGTACCGTGGTACTACCGCGGCTCATTTAGTACAATTTGAAATTTCTTCAAATTTTCAATTTACAACTTGATAAAACAACATAACATAAAGTCGACTTTTTTTAAAAGCAACTTTACATTAAAAACCTGTTTTAATTTATTCAGCTATAGTAAAAAATAAAGTCAGTTTTAAGTTGAACCGGCTTTAAATTGGTGTCACATCAAATGTTTCCATACACATTGTTTTAAAATATTCGGAAGTGGCAACATTGAACAGCTGATTTTAAATTACCTCCCAAAACAAAAAAAAAAAAAAATAAGAAAAAAGTGTATTATTGTTAAAAAGCTATTAAATGCCTTTAAATTTTTTAATAGCAATCTGACAACCAGAAAAAAAGGTGTGACACATAAAAATTAGAGAAAAATTTTACAGTTTTGTAGGAATTATACGACTACATAAAATTAACGATAAATTTTGTTTCATCTGGTCAATTAAAATTTTTTTAAGTATTTTTAGTGTCTAAACAAATCTGATTCAATTCGATAAAATTGTTAAAAAAAGCGGAAAAAATTTTGGTACCGTGAGGATCGAAAAAGTACAATTTGTTTGTCTGGTTGGTACAATCACAGAAAACATATTTTCCATCCCTGAGGTAGGAACTTAACCTAATACAAAGAAGAAGTTCTCAAAAACATTTTATTTGAATTTTTATTTTTTTATTTTTTAAATTGAATATTAAATTAAAAGTGAAAACTTTTTAACAGACAATTTAACAACCCAGCTTTATATATGTCTCCATACACCTCATAAATATGCGTACATGTTCACACATGTATACATAAATCTCCATAAATTCCTTAATGGATACAGGTTTTTTTAAAAATTTAATTTTTATTGTATTCTCTTACTTCCAATCTCCTCGAATAATCAAATCTTAAAAAATCCTAATTTTAAGGATTTTTTTAATTTTTATTTTTTTAAGCTTTTTTTAAAAAAATTGGATAATGATATTTTTATATTAATAACACTACAACAATTTCGAACTTTTGTTTTCAAAATTACGGGTTTCTGACAATTGATTATGGTAGGGGAAGCCAAAATAATAAAATTACGTGTGGTGGCGTTTTGAAAGATTTTAAAATAAAATTCCGATGTGAAAAAATTTAAAGTTCTCGCCTTAGGCCTGTTCGTGCAGCATATCAGTTTATGAAACTATGTGTTCTTTACATCTGTTCAGCAACTTTGTAGAAAATATTAAAGCAAATATTTTTGTGAAACATAATGGGTTATTTTTTAAGAGCTTTCGGATTTGATTTAAAAAAAGACTCATAAAATTTAGAGAAATGTATGAAATCTTTATTTGAGTCGATAGAACGGTCTATATAATTCAATATTTAAATATGAGTTCATGTGAATATTCACCGCGGCTGCGGCTCAAATGGTTCATACGCTGGGTCCAATTTTGGCATACTCTCTCCAACATATCGGCCGGTATCTCACGAATAAATTCTTCAATATTGGCTTCCAATGCGTCAACCGTTGCGGGTTTGTCCCTACACTCAGAATATAATGTAGTTAACTGTTTGTAGTTTAATAAAAAAGTTTTACGTTCCATTTAAAAATAAAGAAAAATACATTTATTTTGCAAAGAAATATCTATATTAACTTTTTTATACATTTATTCGAAATAATTCACTATCATTTACCATTTTTTTTCAGTTTCATTTATTTTTTTCATTTGTTTGAACTTTAATAAAAATTTACCCACAAAACGGAAACTTGTGGTTTATTTGTGTCCGTAACAGATATTACAAATTTAAATTTTGTTTGCTGTCGTTTCAAAAAAAAATATTCAAAAAATTTCAAGTTGTTTTTTTATTTAAATTGGTTGTATATATACAAAATTTTCCAATACAAATTACAAGAACTTCATAAACACACATACATATACGAATACATTCACACAAAAAGTGTTTATAGCTTCATATGCATACATACATTTTGTATTGTACGAGTATATTAAAAAAAATAAAAAATACAAAAACGGAAATAATTTCAAATAAATGAAAAAAACATTTATTTTTTAAGGAATTGGTAGGTAAAATTTTGACATTTATTTTAACTGATTATATCAGTTGTTTCTTACGGATGTGTAAGTTGATTAATCAACATTTAAAAATAAATGACAAATGGCATTTAATTTAAATGAAAATTAAGTAGACCGTTTTTAAAATGAAATATCATTTCTTTTAAATGATATTTTCAGTTATTTTAACTTACAAACTTTTTTAAGTGTATGATCCTTAACATAGCACCACAAAAAAAATCTAAGGGTGTTAAATCGCAAAATCTAGGCGGCCAATTGACCGGCCCCAAACGTGAAATAAACTATTCACCGAACTCGCCTCTCAATTGAACCATTGTTTCGCGTGCTGTGTGGCATGTGGCATCGTCTTGTTGAAACTACATGTCAGCCAAGTCCAGCTTTCCATTTTGGGAAAAAATAGTTTGTAATCAACGCACGGTAGCGCTCGCCATTGACAGAAACGTTATTGCATTCATCGTCTTTGAAAAAGTACTGTCCAATGATGCCACCGGCCCATAATACACAGCAAACAGTGCATTTTTCAGAGTGCATTGGCAGCTCTTGAACTGCTTCTGGCTGCTCTTAACACCAAATTGGGCAATTCGGTTTGTGGAAGTATCCATTGAGCTAAAAATGAGCTTTGTCGCTGAAGACAATTTTTCGATTTTTAATTTTTCTCACACAACACGAATTTTGACAATAAAATTCAATAATCTGAACATGTTACACGAAAAAAGATGAGCTACCAAAAACAGTGTTGCCAAAAAGAAAGTTGTTAAAAAATCTCCCTTTATTAACCCTCTAACTCCCTCACATAACTGTTATTTTTGACTCTATTCTAACAAATCGTAAAAACGCCCAAAACTTAACACAAACACCAAAAACCAGTCAAATTCAAGATTGCTCATCAGATTTCTAGTCAGAACCCCGAAATTTTTTTTCGTATTGTACTGTGTAATTGGCAACCCTGAAATGATATATAAAAATGTTTTTATTTGTAGTTCAAGCCTAACTTTTATACTATCTTATGCTTTTTTTAATGGGCTGTTATATCAATTACCGATCTGAATATATCGGTTCCTCAAATCGTGTCATTATATGAGGACGCTATGATACGATAATAAGGCTTAACTAAAACTTTCTTTGTGCTCTTTTCAAGAGAAAAATGTATTCTTAATATTTATCTTTATTTTAAATCAGTAAAAAGCTACAATCGTAAAAAGATTACCAAATTAGTCCTTTTTCGCAATTTCAACCGCGATTTTCTTAAATGGATGCAAAATATTGAGAGCCAGATTTAAAATCAGGGTATCAAAGGCTATATGAATCATGTATCAAAGCTCAAGCTTTGATGTAACTGACGATACAACTGTCACTTGAAATAAGGATGTCAAATTACTTCAGCATGATAGAGAAGTCGTTTGGTAAACTAACTTGAAGTTAAAATTTAGCTATCACGGGGTTTTAACTTATGACCATCAATCAATATGTAACACCATACAATAAAGGAATGTGACTCGATTTATCCGCTACTGTAAGATTTTACTGTATTTACAATGAAGAAAAAAAAAAGGAAACACGAATTTGAACATTTTATAATGTCAATATTTGTTATAACAGTTTTTGTGTTAGAGTCCATTAGATAGATTGAAAGCTTTCAATTATATTTAACGTTGTGGTTGTCGATGATGGTACGAGTATGATAAATATTTCATTAACAAAATATTTTATAAAATGAAAAAAAAAGAAACACAACAATAACTGACATTTTTTATGGCTCAAAGTAAAAGAGTCAAAAGCTACGAGAGACAGAGAAAGTGTGATATAAAATCAAAAGAGTAAAGGCTTATAAAAACATTGTTGTGATAACCGTCATACCATAAAAATAATTATTAACAGCTTTAGATACAAGAACTGGAAAGGATTTTTTGTTAAACCATCACTCATTTATATCACTTCAACTCTTTGCTGTACTTAAAATGAGGGTGTATTGTCCCAACAGTGATGTTTTGTTGTTGTTGTTTTTATAACAAATACCAAATAATGTATGTGAACGCAGCTTATCAGCATCATAAAGTGATGTTGTTGCTGGGTATTAAAATGCTATTGTTGTTGCTGATGATGCTGTTGTATGTGGGGGTGCATCATATGTTTGCAACTTTATACATGTTTTTGTTGAAAGGGGGCGGGGGAGTATAAAATCATGATGACTCTTTGTTGATATTGTTGATGGCCTATGATGTTGCCATTTTATTTTCGCCACTGATAGATGATTTCAGTCCAGACTTTTGTAGTTGTTGACATTTTTTTTTTATTTGTTAAATTTTATATTTCTGTGTCTGCATAACTCGACTACAAAAATATTCTTTTATATTTTGCTGATGGTATTTCTGCCTGTTACAATAATTTTTTTTGTAATATTTATTGTAAATATTTTGCAATGTTGGTGCTTTTTGTTCCTTTGAAATCTTTATTTTTGTTAAATGTGTTTATGTTTATTGTATTATTGTGGTTTTTTACCAAAATAATCAAATTTTTCCTGCTGGTAGACCTCTATTATTTCTAGCACAAATATCATATTTGAAATGTTTAATCGTTTGAAAGGATTTCATTTGTATTTTTTTTTCAATTTCAATTTCAAACTAAATTTATGGATTTTTAACTTTCCAAATGGTACAAAAATGATCATTTAACTTACAAAAATGAAAAAAATAGTACTGTAATTGACTGGACTTGTAAAGTAAGCTGAATCTTTAAATTGTTTCCAATAGAAAGCACCTAAAAATTTAAAATTATTTTCTACCCTTTTTAAAATGTAAAAAATTCGAAAAAAGTGGGGGAAGGTGATTTATCATGAAACGAGCTTACCTTGAAGCATTCAATTTTTTTGCATTTGATTTCAAAAAAATTCGTCTTGAAAGCTGTTTGAGTTTTTTTAAGTTCATAATATTTGGCAAATTTTATTTTTTTGAAATCGCCACATTGAAACGATTTGATAATTATGCCTATTTACATTTAACTACATTTTGACATTATAAAACATTATTTTATACTTAGGTTAGCCAAAGGGTTTCTTATCCTGACTGAATTCAGTCTGTGGCAAGCCCAGGAAAAATAACGATTGTTTGAGGTAAAGAAGTGTCGGTTGCCGAGACTATATTCACTTCACAATACTATACTAGTTGTCTTTAAGTTATGGTTTCGTTGAATTTTGTGTGAAAAAAATTGTGTGAAAAAAATCGATTATTTTGCTGTTTATTGATCAATTGCTTTCATAAACAAACGCCAGTTTGCGTAATTCGCAAAATGTTGCTCACTTTTTAAGGTAACACCTAAAAAGTGAAACAAAAATTAAATTTTTAAAAAATCAACATTTTTAAAAAATCAAAAACCTCATAAAGTTCTTAAAACAGTAAATTTTAATTCATTACACTGTGGGACAAAAGGTTTCAGTTAAAGTTCAAGCACCCGTGACTGGTGAAAACAGGACCAGTCTAAAAGAACTTACTCCATGACTGGCGAAAGCAGGACATATCCCGCACATGTAAAGTACCCAGCAAAACCACACATTACCAAATAATGGGTAAAGTAATGTATAGCCATAGGGTCCGATGGATTACTTTTCACCTTACTTCATTGATGAATTTTATTGACGATGAGCCTCAAAGTAATGTATATACCCATTACTTTAAAGGTGATAATGTAAGGGGTTACTTATATGGTTACGAGAATGGAAAAAGTAATGTGCCTAAACTAGATTTTTAAATAAGAGGAATTTTTATTCAAAAAAATTATTACAAATATTTTATTTAAAATATTTGCAATTAAAAATAATGTGGTCAAGATGGGAATCGAATCGGGGAAATCTGGTTGTCAGCCAAGAACTCTACCCACTGGGCTATCGACGCATATAATATTTGATTGCTTTAAACTTAAATAAATTGTTGCGCTTCGTTTTTTCGCTAGTGTTATCAAAACAAACATACATTACCCTTTTGCTTACAAAAAAACACAAAGTAATGTATCTAAAAATAGATTTTCAAAAATATTTCAATTATTATTTTACATTTATAAATCATATATTACGCAATTAATAATGAGTAACTTATTACTTTACGCTTGCAAATATGAAAAAGGTACAAGGTAACGCATGAGAATATCGCCAAAGTTTTGCTGGGTAGTATAAACATGCTTCAGAAAATGTCAAAATTTAAAAATATTTTATTTCAACTTTCAGTTAAATTTTTAATCCAACAATTTTAGTAGCAAATTTTCAAACAAATATTAATTTTTAATTTCAACGGAGGGCGCAAAAGGAAGCTAGGGCTCACATTTACCCACGGTTGGTATATTATTTTGAATTTCTTTTTTTTAATATTACTTTTTTCGTTTAAGGGCTCTTTAAAATTTTGCACTTTTATTTTAAAATTCTTTGCTTTTTAATTTTTTATCGTTAAAACTTTTTTATTATTAAATTGAATTTTGATAAATTAAAATTTTTAATTTATATTGATTTTTTTTTTTTAGTTTTAATTTATATTATCAACGTTTTTATAATTAATAATAATATTGTCTAAATTTTAATTGATATTTATTATGGATTCTGCATTATAATAATGTTATTATAATGTTTTCGTAATTTAAAAACAATTTTCTATTGCAATTTAAATTTACATTTTGTTTTTAAATTTTTAGTTACCCTACGGGGAATGACTTATCTCGTTACCGGTCACTCGAGAGCATATCACTAAATTTGTTTAAAGTCTTTTACTTTTTTTTTACTTTTTATATTAATTGAGTGAAAATCTTTTTTAAACACATCCCCAGTTTTGTGACAGTTTTTTTGCGTTAGTCCTGTCTTATGTGCCTTTGTGTTAGTCCTGTGACAGATTCTTCTGCGTTAGTCTTGCGACATTTCACAAAACGCAATAACCTTGCTACTATAAAACCCCAAGTTAAAGTGATCAGTCACTTTTATATAAAAGAACCAGTCCCTGTCCCAATAGATCAGTCAGGTGACGTGTACTGTGACTGGTCCCACAGGGAAATAATGAAAAAATTTATATGTAAAAAAATATTTTTTGACTGAAAAACTGTGGATGTAAAAAAACGATTTTTGTGGTGAAAAAAAAAATCAAGGTAAAAAGATTTTTTTGTGGTGAAAAACTTTTTAAGATAAAAAAATTATTCACCAATAAGCGGCTGCACTCACCAAAAAAAGTCTGTAATCGCAACTGAAAATTTTGCTGTTATTACATTTTGTAAACATTTTGTAAAGTGGAATTTAAAATCTGTTTGCTAAAATCAGCAAATAAAAAAATACTAAATATTATTAATATTAGTACAAAATTTAATTTTTTTTATTTTTCTCAAAAAAATATTTTAGTCAAAAGAAAAAAAAAGTCAAAGGTAATTTCTGTTTTGAAAAATATTTTAGTTATTTTTTTGCTTTTAAGGTCAAATTTTAATTCTTTTTAGGGCTGATTTTTGAACTAAAAAATCTTTTTAGTGCTATTTTAAGTGGATGTCCTATTTTTAGACATGAGTCGGTATATTCACTTCCGATCCCTTTTTTAATCTATGTAACATTTTAAGACAATTTAAGTTTGTAGGTGTAAGTTTTAAATATTAGAAATGACATTTCTTTCAATATCCACTTTTTTAAAATTAGTAAAATATTTTTGCTAATTTTAGCCAACCAGTTTTCAAAAGTTTGTAAAATGATTCCTGAAATTAGCAACAAAAATTTGTAAATATTCTGTAAAATTCTGTAATTTGTAAAATGTAAATAGCAAAAAGATTTTCTAAATAATATTTTTTTTACTAAAAATCAGTACAAAAATAGTAGTTGGATTAAAAACTGTTTACAAATTTTTCTACTAACTTTTTTTTCTCAGTGTAAAAATAAGCAACCCCGCTTTGGTTTTCGCGCCTTGATCGCAATTTCAACAGACAGATGAATATCGCTAGATCGATTTAAAATTGCATTAAGATCACGAATACATAAAAATCCTAATTTTTTACGTGAATTAGAATTAAGAAAGCAAACTAAACAATTTATTAAAAATATCTGGATCCATTGGGTAATGCTAGCAGTTCAACACTTCTACTTTGCTTGCATAATAAATAAAATAAAAAATGTAGAATAATCTTATATGTGTACAAGACTATCGTCTTATCAATTTTCGTTGAAAAATTCGCACGATTTTTCCATTCAGGAAAATATATATACTTAAGTTAATCAGGACGTCTAATAGTAGACCACTAAAATTCTACGAAGTTTTGCTCACGGATTTTGAGAATGTTTTTTATAATAAAATGTTTTTGGTGGTTTTACTAATGCTAATTAAAATTTATTTTAAATAATTTTTGAAAAAAAAAATTTTTTTCACTGAATTTACATTCAAAACATTATATATTTTTAGCTTAGCTATTTGGCAAATTATATTATCGATCAGAATATTGTAGCCAGGTGCTGTATTATGAACATTTTTTATATTATTCAACTATTCTCTTCTAGTAATCAATATTAAAATAATTACTTAATCATTTGATTACCTTAGCAATGACCATTAAATTGTTTGTGCACATAACACTAGGTCACAAATAACAAACTTTTGTCTGTTATTTGTTTCTAGCATACTTTTTCTCATGGATTTGGACCTACTGAACACGAAAATGAATTTTAAAAATTTTTCTGTCGATTGGTTTGCGAGATACAAATTTTTTAATTTTTTTTTTTTAATTTTTGGAGGTACACTTACTATTTTGAGCATATCTTTAGTCTTCTTTGACCTATTTTATCCTACTACTACTCAAATTAAAGACAATTGAGCCGTCTACAACTTATTCTCAGAAAATTTTCAAATCGGGTTAGTAGTTTTGATGTTGGCGGCTTAAAAAGGTTAAAAAACTGCGTTTTTTTAGTAAAAATGTGGCTGAAAAATTCATATAAAAATTCATATAAAATGTAAAACGCGATGTTAACAGCGATTTTAATTTTTTTACGTATAGCTGACACTTTTCCAAAGAAAATAAGCCCTTACTTAACAAAATCTGATGACAAATGGCCGACTTATTATTTTTTTGGTAAACGACCGAAATTCCGCTATTTCACGATTTTTTGATTTTCATTATTTGCACAGCTTACCTACCCAACGCAAACGAATAAATACATTTGAACTTAATTTAAAATAAACAAAGTAGTCTTCGTATATTTTTTTTTAATTTATTTACAGCACTACATGCTCATACATATTTAAACATAAGGAGACACGGTTATCAATTGCATTTCAAAACTGTCTGTGAAAGTGTAAAGAAGTTAATATTTAGAAAACGCAAGGAAGACAATGAGTAAAAGACTACGTGTGTTCGAGTGTTTGAACGATCCAGACAATTTCTGCAATGTTTGTGGCCAGTTTATAAAAAAAAATCACGCACACAAGTTTACTCCAGCAGTACAATTGCACTATTTGAATTATTTTGGTATTTCACCAAATATCACAGAACCATGGACACCTAAGTCGCTGTGTGATCTTTGCTATATAATCTTAACCAACTGGGCAGCTGGCGGAAGGTAAGAATTTTTATTTAAACACATTATACATAGCGAATATAGTAATTTATTTTAATTTTAGCCGCCATATGAAATTCGATACACCAATGATGTGGAAAAAGCCGCTATGCCATTCCACAGACTGTTATTTTTGCCTCACCACAAACAGTGGGGTAGGAAGATTTTTTAAATGGAACTACGCTCAAGTGGGATCGTTTGCGCTTCCAGTACCACATTCGCATGATGTGCCATATCCAGTGTGCCCTGGTGCATCTCTTCAAAAAGCAGAATCGTCAGAAGAAGAGTCTGAGTCAAATGCAAGCGAATTTGAGCCGGGTGCAAAGCGAAAATTACTGTCACAGGCCGAACTAAACGATTGGGTGCGCGATTTTGGTCTCACTAAGGAGAAATCCGAACTTTTTGCGTCTCGGATGATACAGTGTGGATTTGCGGCTTCAGAAGTGAAAGTATCAGCGTACAGAAACCGTCACAAGGAGTATGCAAAATTTTATACAAAGAAAGACCAAATATGTTTTTGCAGCGACATTTCAGGCTTGTTCCAAGAGCTTCACCAAATTCACAACCCCAACGAATGGAGGTTGTTTATTGACAGCAACAAAGAGAGCTTGAAGGCAGTTCTCTTACATAATGGGAATGAAAAGCCATCTGTTCCTATTGCTCATGCGGTTCATTCAAAGGAGAACTATGAAACTATGGACATTTTGCTGAAATGCATAGAGTATAGGAAATACAATTGGAAAATATGCGCCGACCTTAAAGTTGTGGCCATTCTGTGTGGACTCCAAGGAGGCTATACGCGACATTGCTGTTTTCTGTGCCTTTGGAATAGCCGCGCTGATGATCAGCATTATATAAAAAAAAAATGGCCGGTACGAACGAAACCTGTAGTTGGAGAAGCGAATGTTCAGCGCAAACCACTAATAGAGAACCGTGAAAATATAATACTTCCGCCGCTGCACATAAAATTGGGTTTGATTAAAAATTTTGCCAAAAAATTAGACAAAGAAGGTGAAGCTTTTGCCTATTTACGGTCAATTTTCCCTTACCTTTCGCTGGCAAAAATTAAAGAAGGAGTCTTCGCAGGACCCGAGATAAAAAAAATGTTGAAAGATGAAAAATTCCCAAAGCTGTTATCACCCATCGAAGCCGCAGCATGGAATTCCTTCAGGCTTGTTGTGGAAAACTTTTTAGGAAACAACAAAAGCCCGAATTATAAGGACATAGTTGAGGATCTGGTAAAGAACTATGAAGCCATGGGAGTGCACATGTCACTTAAAATACACTTTCTGGATTCTCATTTGGATTTTTTCCCTGAGAATTTAGGAGACGTGAGCGACGAACACGGCGAGCGCTTTCATCAGGAATTGAAGGCTATGGAACGACGCTATCAGGGCAACTATGACACGGCTATGATGGGTGACTATATTTGGACCCTAATACGTGAGACCGATTGCAGCGAATACAAAAAACAAAGAAGAAGTCAGCAGTTTTTCCACATGGCATAAAATGTACACTTATATCTTTGTTTTTACTCATTTTTTTGTGCGTTGATTTGCTTAATTTAATTAGTTAGTTTAATTTCGTTAGTTTAGCTAATTGTGCGATACATTGAGCATGTAGTGCTGTAAATAAATTAAAAAATAATATACGAAGACTAATTTGTTTATTTTAAATTAAGTTCAAATGTATTTATTCGTTTGCGTTGGGTAGGTAAGCTGTGCAAATAATGAAAATCAAAAAATCGTGAAATAGCGGAATTTCGGTCGTTTACCAAAAAAATAATAAGTCGGCCATTTGTCATCAGATTTTGTTAAGTAAGGGCTTATTTTCTTTGGAAAAGTGTCAGCTATACGTAAAAAGATTAAAATCGCTGTTAACATCGCGTTTTACATTTTATATGAATTTTTATATGAATTTTTCAGCCACATTTTTACTAAAAAAACGCAGTTTTTTAACCTTTTTAAGCCGCCAACATCAAAACTACTAACCCGATTTGAAAATTTTCTGAGAATAAGTTGTAGACGGCTCAATTGTCTTTAATTTGAGTAGTAGTAGGATAAAATAGGTCAAAGAAGACTAAAGATATGCTCAAAATAGTAAGTGTACCTCCAAAAATTAAAAAAAAAAAATTAAAAAATTTGTATCTCGCAAACCAATCGACAGAAAAATTTTTAAAATTCATTTTCGTGTTCAGTAGGTCCAAATCCATGAGAAAAAGTATGCTAGAACCAAATAACAAAATGGCTGTTGCCTAGTGTAATCAACATTTGTTATATTAAATGGTATTTAGTAAAATGGTAATTAAAAGAAGAAAAAAAAAAGAATCTCTGGAAAACAAATGGAGCACCACATGGCAGATTCTATTGAACAAAAGATATTCAATCAAGCAATGGAAGAAAAGGACAAAATGCCACAAAAAGTTCAAGAATAAAAAAAAGTATTTAATTACAATTGAGAAAAATATGCGATAATTAAAAATCAATCATTGTTGTTTTAAAACAAAAAAAATAAAAGAAGTTGAAGGGGAGATTAAAAGCACAAGACCTTTTTTCAAATGAAACATTGGCGACACATGTAATAAAGGAAGAAGATTCTTCTTGTATTGGAACACTCCTGCACATACCAATACATTGTATATAATATTGTTGTTTTTTTTTTCTGCGGTTGAATGCAAAATCAATGTTGTACGGACAATTAATTTCTATGCTTGTTATACCCCCCATCATAGGACTAAATACATCCCAAGTATTGAACGGTTCTCTCCCACATTTAAGGGTGGTAGTAGCTGGGGGATGGGAGGGTGGATGATCACAAAACGTTGAATCAAGTTGACTGGTACGGTAATTGATGTTGTTGTTTGTAATAATATAGTCTGGACAGCACATGTTTAACGTCAAACATTGGTACCAATCATCCATCATCGAAAATTGTTAAACAAAAAAAAAAAAAAAAAGTACCACACATATTACAACAGATTGATGTTGAAGATAAAAAGTTTCGCAGTTTGGGGGGGGTGGGGAGAAGTATTCAATTTTTATTCGAGTTCGCAAGGTAGTTAAATATAAATTGTGGTTGTACACTCACCAAAAAAAAGTCTGTAATGGCAACTGAAAAATGTTGCTGATATTATGGCAAATTTTGCTAATCTTAGCAACACATCTCTGCTGACATGTAGTACAATAAAATTAGTAGCCGCTACTAAATTTTAGTAAACTTTTTGTGAAGTGGAATTTAATATCGGTTTGCTAAAATCAGCAAAACAAATTTACTAAATATTGTTAATATTAGTACAATGAAATTAGTATAAAAAATTAGTAAGCGCTACTAAATTTTAGTAAATTGCTTAAAACTGCAATTTAAAATAGATATGCTAAAGTCAGCAACAAATTTTACTAAATATTAGTAATATTAGTAATTTATTAAAATAAATTATCTCGTATAAACATAAATTTATGGTAAATAATAGTGAACTAAACCAATGAATTGTAAAATATACCAAAATTTTAATTTGTAAAAAAAATATATTAAAATGCACAAATTAACTCAATTATTTTAAGATGCACTCGTTACACTTTAAAGCTGTTAATTTCTTTTGAAATTGCTTTACGAAAACATATCACAATTTTATGTTTTTTGTCGAGCAATATTTTTTGTTTAATTTATTTTTTTTTCAAAAAATATTTTAGACAAAATTAAAAAAAAAATTCAAAGACTTAAGTAAAAATCATTAACGAATTTATCATTTTCTTTTAATTTGGTAAGTTTTGTATTGAAAAATATTTTAAGAGTTAATTTTTAGATTTAAATGTCAAATTAAAATTGTGTAAAGGCTGAGTTTTAGATTAGTGGATTATTTAAAGTGGTTGTCCTATTTTTGGTAATGAGTCGGTTGTGAAAAGTATCTTCACCTTCGATCCTTTTTTTCAACCCATGTAACATTTTAGGAAATTTAAGTTTACTTACAAATTATTAGAAAAAAAATTTCATTCAATATCCATTTTTTTAAAATTAGTAAATTTTTTTTTCGATTTTAGCAAATCAGTTTTAAAAAATTTGTAAAATGATTTCTGAAATTAGCAACAAAAATTTGTAAATATTCTGTAATAACTCTGTAATTTGTAAAATGTAAATAGCAAAAAAAATTACTAAATGATAATTTTTTTTACTCAAAATCTGTACAAAAATAGTAAATTGGGGTTGAAAACCGTTTACAAATTTTTCTACTACCTTTTTTTCCTGAGTGTATGCATGTGAAGGGTAGTTTTTTTTTGTTAACCATCTCTTTTCAATTTGTTTATCATTAAATATTAAATACAAAAATGTTGTTTGAGGTTAGAGTTGTTATATGGTGTTTATAACGTGCTTTTATTCATGTCCTGTTTTGAGTTTTTAACTTACATCACTGCAAATCCATATATAGAGTTTGATGTATGTATGTTACATATTTACCACAAAATGTAATTAGCAGCAGCTGTTTTATACACATTTTAATGATTTAGTAAATGATGATAGCATACAATGTTTGTTCAACAAACAACCTTATAGGTGTAGTGGTCATTTGTGGAATTTTGAACGCTATCATAGTACAGGTGTTAATAGGAGATTTTGGTCTACAAATTAAAAAAAATGTATAATAATCAAAAATTTCTAAATTATTAAAAAAAAATATTGAATGGTACTAAATATTTATATGCTAAAATAAATTTAAACTATAAAAAATACTCAGTGTACAACCGAATTAAAAGAAAATATTTCAAAAATAGATATATTGTATTACGTTACCAGGTGCGACCGTTGGTTCCCTATCTTACCAAAAAGTGTTTGAAAGTTGCCTAAATTAGCGCGCTCGGGAAAGCGTATTTGTGCTCGACTTTTTATCGAAATTTGCTAACGAACAGCTTGCTGATGCAATGATAAACAAAAAAAAAAAATTTAGAAAATAAATTGAAAACTTGAATTAAACATTTTATTTTCAAGAATCAATTAAGCAATTTCAAAATTGTATTTGTACAATTTTTCAAACTAAAGTTTTGTGCATATTTGTCATTGAAATAAATTTTTGGATTAGTTTTTTTATTACATTCCCGCACTTTAAGACAATTTTGTAGTTTTTTTTAAAGATTTTGTGTTTACTCATATTTTAACCAAAAACTACGGTATCATAGATTATTGAAATGCTCTAAAAGGGCGCATAAACATTTTTAAAGCCTACGTGTGAAGGTGTTTTTCAGTTCAAGATCTTTCAAATGATTATTTTTTCAAATGAATGGAATAATAATAATTTTTGTAATAATGGCGAATGCACACAAAAACTTACCAGTGACCAGCCGACTGAAATGTATTTTCTGGTAAGCTACTGCCTTAAAACAACATTATTTTCATCTAATAGTATTATTTGCAAATATTTCTTAATTAACGCACAGATTTAAAAAAAAAGCTGATAAGGCTCAACCCACGTTGGTATATTGAATTAAGAAGAAATTTACTTACGAGCTGTCTATGTCTGTCAGCTATCAGCTGATATTAAGTCATGCATACAAAGAACAGATTCGTTGTATCAACCGAATTTGTTGCCAACCGAATTAGGGAGTTACACTCAGAAAAAAAGTAAGTAGAAGAATTTGTAAACGGTTTTTAATCCCACTTTACTATTTTTGTACCAATTTTTTGTAAAAGGTATTATTTAGTAAATTTGTTTGCTATTTACATTTTACAAATACAGAATTTTTACAGAATATTTACAAATTTTTATTGCTAAATTTTTGAAAACTGATTTGCTAAAATAAGCAAAAAAAATACTAAATTTTAAATAAGTCGATATTGAAGGAAATTTTATTTCGAATAATTAAAACTTACTTAAATTGACTTAAAATGTTACATAGGTTGAAAAAAGGCATAGGAAGTGAAGATACTTTTCACAACCGACTCAAGTTCAAAAATAGGACATCCACTTAAAATAGCACTAAAAACTTTTTTAGTTATAAAAATCAGCCCTTAAAATTTGACATTAAAATCCAAAAAATTTATTAAAAATATTTTTCAAAACAGAAATTATTATAAATTCGTTTATGTTTTTACTATTTTTAAGCCTTTGATTTTTTTTTTAATTTTGTCTTAAATATTTTTATAAAAAAATTTTAATGCTCAATAAAAAAAAATAAATTTGAAATATTGTACTAATATTAATAATGTTTAGTAATTTTTTTTGGCTGATTTTAGCAAATCGATTTTGAATTCCACTTTATAAAAAGTTTACTAAAATTTTGTAGCGTCTGCTAATTTTTTCTAAAATTTCACGTCAGCAGACATATGTTGCTAAGGTTAGCAAAAAATACCGCTGGGCTCAAATTAGCAAAATTTCCCGTAATAACAAAAATGTTCAATTGCTATAACAGACTTTTTTTGATGAGTATAGGGTGTTTTTTAAATTAATACATTTTGTTATTAATGATAAGTATATTATTTTTCCAAATCCTACCAGGCATCCTGTGACTCTTTTGGCTAAAATAATAATTTATTTGTAAAGTTTTATTTTTATGTTCATTGTCAACGTACTCAAAAAAGGTTTTATATTTTTTTATTTTTTTTTTAAGTTTTGCTTCATTCTAAAATTTTTTTTTTGGTAGAGATTAAGAAAATATCGACGTTGACTACTTTATAATTCGTAACAGTACCATGTATAGGAAAAATATTTGGACGGAAAATACATTAAACTATCGAATTTACTAGACTCTTTTAACTAAAAATTCTAAATTTAAAACAAACAAAAAAGGCTTAAATTAGGCTGTGCCAAATTTTTTGTGGTGAACACAATTTTCTGATGTGAAAAAATTTAAGTGCTAAAAAAAATTTTTTGAGATTAGAATCAAGCGACTGGTGAAAAAAAAAAGTGAAAATAATTTAATTGTCAGTCAATACTATCAAATTGTAATAAATTACACAAATTTGTTTGGAAAATTTTGAGGCACCTTCACATTTTCACTCTTAACTTTTTAACCGCTGCTCATTTTCAATACCAAACTGCTCGATAAATTTGGGTAAACATGAGCACCCCCGCTTGCGTCTTCACGACGTGCGATTACGGACAGTCGGACATCGCATATGGATCACTTGAAATCGCATAAGCATCAGCAATAAATATTTACTTAATAGGGTCTAAGACCTATGTTTTGTAATGTTACAAACGGAATGACAAACTGATATCTACCCTCACCTTATATGGTGGAAGGTATAAAAATATTTAATTACGCAATAGAGGGTTAGAATTTTTACTAACTTCGTGCACAAAAAAAAAGAACTAAAATTTTAAGACATTTAGGACAAGATTTTGGTATCCTTTGTTTTTTTTTTGTATGTTTCAACTATGACCCTATTAATCCATTAATTTTTCATTTCACATTAAATATCAAAAAATTTATATCTTAGTGTATTTATTTGCATAAAAAAGTTTTTTTTTTCTTTTAGTAATTTTTTTTCATCATTATGATCCCATTGGATTCCATTAGTTTACATTGCGCCAATAATAAAAATCTCATATTTTATTCAAATTGGTAAAATGAGCTTTATTATGTTTGAAGAAAAGAAAAAATGGAAAAAAAATTAAAAACAAATTCAATACCACACATTTGGCAATGAGATGAAGACGCAGAAAGAGAATTTGATGTAACATGACAACCTTTCATATAGATGTTGAAATATTAAATAATGCTCAACGGGACACTTTCTATTTTCACTTTATATTGGCATTATTCTTTTAGACATGAACTCCCCCTTTCCTTCATTTTTTATTTTTTTTATTTTCCTTATAAAAAAACTGGTGTATAGTAGAAAATTGCAGCTGTGCAAAGTCTACACTCTATTCCTTTAACTTTCAATTCAACATTATCATCTTTAATTTGGTTGTACATAGTTTGAATCTTTTCATACATATTCTTTTATTTTTACTTGACTTGTGGAAAATTGAATCCTTGATTTTATTTTTTGTTTGAAAAATTCCCTAAAGAGCTTTGTATACTTACAGTTGGTAGTACATACTAAGGTTTTATATGTCCGTATGTAGAGGGAGTAGATGTTTAAGCGTTCGTTTTACTTCAAAACACAATTCGACCGCATACGGTTTTGTGGCCTTGCATTTTGAAAATAATCATCATCATCTTTTTTTATATTTAACCGAGATTGAATCGTGTGCTGTCTTTTTTTTTTCTACTTCTGTTTCTTAGGATTTTGTTTTTAAGGTTAAGAGGATTTCTCAGAGGTTTTAGTTTTATACGTTTTGCTAACTTTTTGGTTTGGAGCATTTAGATTCATTTTTTTAATCATCTTTCTGTTAATAGCGTTTAAGTTATTTGGTTTGAATTTACATATGAAATTCTTTAAAATTCTGTAAGCATATTTAAAATCTTTGATACAATTCTTTTTTTTTTAAGTCCGTGATATTTACGAAATCAAATCAAGCCTATTATTCTATCATTTTTTTCGATAGACCTTAAAACAATTTTTTTTCGTTATCATTGGCAAAAAAAAAACCGTATTGAATAAACAATTTGTTTTTTATTTTTTTTTTTCACTATGACAAACAACGATAAATTACAATGCAGTTAAATCTATGGTATGCAAATAAACACTTAAATTAGGGCGGTTCATTTAAAGGGAACAGTTAAAAATTTTAAATTGGCTGATATATAAGTAAAATTCCGTTGAATTTTGAAATTAAACTTTTAAAGTTGTTTTTGAATTCTGATAAAGCAACAGATTTTGAATTCTAATCTACATAAAAAATGTTCTCACTCATTTATTTTTAAACTGCACTTAAGATCGATTTTCAAAATGTTATAATGTTATAAATGTTATGGATAAAGTGTAAGCGCGTTGGCGCGTGCGATCTCCAGGGACGACAACATCAATTTATAAAAATATTATGAATGAGTTTTCTATACCTCATACATATCGCAACTTCCTCCTTCGAAGTTTCTATATCACTTAACCCCTCCAAAGTAAAATAACATAACAGGGCTATGAACTAAAAAGCATGCTGTTCTAAGATTTAACATCTCGCTCAATTACAGTGTTGCCATATTTGAAGTCCCTCATCTTTCACTACTTTTCTTCTCTCCTCTATCCCCCTTCCAAATGAAGCAACACATTAGTTAGTAGGAAAAATTTCCAGAGTGTTGTTTCCCTTTAAACAAAACCTAACCAATCCGTCAATATCATTGACAGACCATTAGCATATAATCGCCCAAAGTTCTACACTCACCAAAAAAAGTCTGTAATGGCAACTGAAAATTTTGCTGTTATTACGGGAAATTCTGCTAATTTGAGCCCAGCGGTATTTTTTGCTAATCTTAGCAACACATGTCTGCTGACGTGTAGTCCAATGAAATTAGTCGAAAAATTAGTAGCCGCTACTAAATTTTAGTATACTTTTTGTAAAGTGGAATTAAAAATCTGTTTGCTAAAATCAGCAAAAAAAAAAAAATACTAAATATTATTAATATTAGTAAAAAGCTTTGAATTTATTTTTCTTATCGTGCATCAAAAATTTTGATTATTTTTTTTAAAAAACAAATTAATCATTTTGTTTTAATTTGGTAATTTCTGTTTTGAAAAATATTTTGGTCAATTTTTTTTTTACTTCTTAGGTTTAATTTTAATTGTTTTTAGGGCGAATTTTTAGATCTAAAAAACCTTTTTAGTGTTATTTTAAATGGATGTCCTCTTTTTAGACATGATTCGGTATCTTCACTTCCGATCCCTTTTTTAATATATTAACATTTTAAGGAAATTTAAGTTTGTAGGTGTAAGTTTTAATTAGAAATAACATTTCCTTCAGTATCAACTTTTTTAAAATTAGTAATATTTTTTTGCTAATTTTAGCAAATCGGTTTTCAAAAATTTGTAAAATGATTTCTGAAATTAGCAACAAAAATTTGTAAATATTCTGTAAAAATTCTGTAATTTGTAAAATGTATATAGCAAAAAGATTTGCTAAATAATAATTTTTTACTAAAAATCAGTACAAAAATAGTAGAGTGCGATTGAAAACCGTTTACAAATTATTCTACTAACTTTTTTTTCTGAGTGTATGTTGGATGAGATTACTTGCAGTCTTCTTCTCATCCGGTATGCCACAGATACGGCATTACAAATCGCGCACCCGCCCGAGTTTGTTGCCGTGTCTGCTAATCAGTCAGTTGAACAGTTAATCTCGAAACATCTCTCCTATTCCAAATGGCAGAGATTTATTACGTCCTAGATCAAAGTCGGGACACATGAGCCTCGCGATCCTACAAGTATCCAGTTCACGCCTCGCCTTCCAGAGGTTATGTCCGAATATCTCACCCTTAATGGTTCTCGGCAGGTAAACGACTGGTATTTCTATGGAGAGTTAAAGGCAGATACTGCCGTTGCTAACTGGACTGCCAGCTTATTATCGTAGTCTCTGTGTATGTGTCCCCAGTGCCAACGTATTTAGGAACGGGAAACTAAGCCTTAACAGTTCTTTCTTAGACTGACGCGGATAGATGATGTAATATACGATTTCGGGTACATAAGCACCGCCTGAGTATTGACGAAGATACCCCCGGTTCCCCCAGATACTAGTAAAATCTGATATCCTGAAGAAACTTGCCACAATCACCAGCAAAGAACCCAGAGCCTACTATCAGTGTATAATCTGATGTCAAATCCAGCTGTTAGATCCCTACTGCTCCATTTCTCTCTAGAAAGAAGAGATTGTAGAGATCAGATTGGAATCGAGCTGCGGAGGTAACTGGTTGAGAAATTTATCATGTTTGTAGGTTATGACCTTCTTAGAACGCCAACAGATATAAATCAATGGAAATAACATGAAGCATAGCATTGAAGGCTTCGGAGGGTCAAGTCCTTATCGTTTCAGTAACTCCAATACAAGCAGATCGTTAAACTCGGTGGCTGCCTTCCATTGGGCGTAGGATGGCCGAGTCCACCCACAACACTATTTTTGGACTTAACTCCATCTTGAACCAAACATCTTCTTGCAGCAGTAAAAAACAACCGTTGAGCCTTTCTAACCCTGTGCTCGGTGTTCAGATCCAATGATAAGTTCGTTTCTAATACAAAGCCAAGATATTTAGCATGTTCTGTTTTACTTGGATTTATTACTAGACCACATCCATTGGCCCAGTTGCTAAGTCTCCAGAACGCTGGTCACAATTGCAACTTCCACATTCAAAAAAAATCTCAATTACTAGTATGACCACATCGTCCGCATAAGCATGCACTAACACCTGTATGTTCCAGCCTTATTTGAACTGAGTTAATTACTAGAAGCCACAATATAGGTGAGACCACATTTTTACCTCTGGCTATTATCCAGACGACAATTCAGTCGCTGATTAAAGTATCAACCCTCAGATCCCAAAGGGTGTTTTGCATTGTTAAATGCTTATTCTATATCTAAGCAAGATTTAACTGTGTCCGAATTTTAAGAATCTCTTCACAGCGCTGATTACGTTAAACGGCTCCTGAAAGTGTGAATTGATGAGTCTTTCCACCATCTCAAGCAGCTTCATTTCTCCTGCTACATCAAAACTCATTAAAGAAAATCTAGCTATTTGAACATGTGGACCTCCCTTATATTGAATTTTCCCGCATTTTTTTCAGCTAAATTATTCTAAAGGTTTTTACTATCTTTTATATTCTGTCTATATCGGTTTTTTGCCCATGCCCCCCGGCTGCCAAATTGTATTCATGGTTACTCGTCGTTAAGGTTTTGCGGTGTGCGTTAATGAATCTGGTTTTTCTGTATTTATATTCTGTTTCCCTTTTTATTACATTCATTGAGTTGGCATTTGTTATGTTTTTTTTTGTGAAATGTGAAAACAATAAAAAATACTTTGTGTAAAGATTCTACTATGTGGATGTGAATGAATGAATTTTAGCTTAGGTACGCACCTATTGTAATTATTTTGTAGGATTTTATAAAGCTTTTGTTGCCAGAAAGTTTTAAGCATTTCAGTTTGTTTGCATTTTGTAATTGTTTATGTTTTTTGTGTACAGTTACACATAAATATATTCACACACTTTGCTAACAAGTTTCTCAATTTTTCACTTCTACAAAAAATAGGGCTATTTCGTTTTTTAATACATAAAATTTTTCTTATTACCATTATTATTGTTTGTTTTGAAATTGACAAATTTCAAAAGATCTTTTTGTCCCTCAAAATGCTGTAAAAGAAGAATCGAAATTTGGATCTGCCCAGAATGTGCTCTATATCCTTGATGAATAAGTTCCATGCAAGAAAATGTTTAAAATCGCTTAATCACGTTATACCATTAAATTTCAATACACTTAAGTTCAGATAGGACATTTTTATGACCACATGAACATGTCCCGATTATGACCATATTTAATGCAGTTCGTACTTATGTATCAGATTTCATTCAATTATCTGCAAAATTGCCACCTGTTGTTTTATTACAAGGGTGGTTAATTTTACATGGACATACAGACATCGCTTAATTAACCCGACACGTAATTCTGAGTTAATTGGTATACTATAAGGTGGATCTATGCCCATTATTATTGGTAGTTGCAAACATCAACAACAAACTTAATATACACTTTTCCACAGAGTGGTCCAAGGTGTAATAATCATAGTAATAAGGTTACGAAGAGGATTTTCGCGCGATATAAATAAAAATTTTGCAAACCTTTTTTTTAATCTGTAAAATAATAATTTAATTTTTAATAAATTTGGATGGACACTGAATATGTGTGTCGAAAAAATGTACTTAAAAAAATCCATACGTAATATAAACGAAGTCTTACGTACATTGTACGATATATATCGTTATTTCGCACCACGAAAATCGTTCGTAAATCTTTCGTTAAATTAGTCAATTTCTGCCTAAAGTAAGTTATGTATAATAGACAAAAGATTCGTATATTCTACAAAAAAAAAAAAATAATAACTACGAAAGGTTTTGTTTAGTAATGAAAGCATTTTACCAGTGTACGTAATCTATTGGCTGACTTTTATATTTTTTTTTTAATTTTTTACTCATAATATGCTTATCACCATATTTCTTTTCATTTGAAAATTTAAAGAAAAAGTGATATGATCTGAAATCTAATGAAAATTATTGATTAAGCAATGATTGTTAAAATTAAAAAAAGTCTTTTTAAGCAAAGAGAATTATTAAAGAAAAATTGTGACCTCTAACTAAACTCGTTTTTAGAAGCCCAAATATTTAAAAACTGAAAATAATTATGACTAAACTAAAAATATTCGAACGCTTTTTAACTCCTTTTTGACTGCCTAGATATGCAACTTTGCAGCCAAAAAGTTCATTACTTTTATCCCCCTCTAGCACATATGCAATCTGCATTGAAATTAGTTAGTGAAAAACAGAAAACAGAATCGGGCCAAGGTGAGTAAGAAAAATCCTGAATCTGATTTTTTTTTTTTTTTTTTATTTTTTGTAACAAATAAAACACAATTTTTTTCACAAATGTTGTATTTTCATTTTCAGTCACTGTACTTAAATGTGTGTGCCAATTTGTGTCCCAGTGTAGAAATGGTTATGACGGTGAGAAAAAAAGTTAGAAGAAAATCAGTTTTCAATCTTTACTATTTGTACTGATTTTTAGGAAAAAAAAAATTATTATTTAGTAAATCTGTCTGCTAGTTACATTTTACAAATTACACAATTTTTAAAAATTTTTGTTGCTGATTTCAGAAATCATTTTACAAACAAATTTACTAATTTAAAAAAAGTGGATATTGAAGGAAATATTATTTCTTATAATTAAAACTTACACCTACAAATTTAGATGGCTTTAAAATGTTACATAGATTAAAAAAAGGTATCGGATGTAAAGATAACGACTCATGTCTAAGAATAGGCCATCCACTTCAAATAGTTTTTTTAAAATTTGAACTTAAAAGTCAAAAAGTTGACTAAAAATATTTTTCAAAACAGAAATTAGCAAATTTAACAAAATGATAAATTCGTTTATGTTTTTACTATTTCTAAGCCTTTGATTTTTTAAATTTGTTCAAAATATTTTTTTAAAAAATAAGTTAAAAAAAAAAATGTTGTTACTCCATAAAAAAATAAATTTGTAATTTTGTACTAATATTAAAAATATTTAGTAATTTTTTTTTGCTGATTTTAGCAAACCGATTTGACATTCCACTTTACAAAAATTAGTAGTACCTGCTAATTTTTACTACAAATTTCATTGGTTTCTACAAGTTTCATTGGGTTATTTATATGTAGTATGTGTGGTCGTTTAACAAGGATTTGTAACAATATTTACCCTAAAACAATTACAATTGAGTTTTTATGTTAATTGATTGCAAATTGTGTAAATACTGCGCTACATACAATACATACGTACAATGGGTTGTATTTATCAATAAGACCCAATGGATATTGTTTAATTTACAACAATCAGCAAAAATTAAAGCAAATTGTTTAAACCTTTGCAATTTTAAAGAAAAAAAAAGAATATTGAAAAATTATGCATATGAAAAAATAGCATGGATACAGCTTTAATTTTAATAAAACGATATTTGTTCATTCCATTCCAAAACCAAAGCGATATAGACATTTCAAAACCTCGATATCGTTAGGGGGGATTGTCTTTATATTGAACCGTTTTTATATCCTCCAGCATATCTGAAATCTAAGTATTCTAAGATTCTTATGTAATTTTAAGTTGATGTATCGAAGTATGTCTGCCTGTCCTTCTGTCCGTTGTTACTTTGCGCAGACGCAAGCGGAGTGAAGATATGTCTAAAATTGTAAAATTGATGTGTTTAATAAACTTTAATAGTGTCGGCTTAAAAAACGTAATTTTTCTTGCAGAAATTTTCTGAAATTCTCTTTTGAACTTGCATTCGTGTCTACACAGCGAAGGTATCTTTTTTGCAATATTAGATTGTTTTACATATCACATAAGTACGAATGAGAAAACACAGGGAATTGCAAGTCGGTACCCCTTTCCGTTCTTCTTCCCTCCATCTCCGATCAACTCAGAATTGCTAAAATAAAAATAACTTAATTTCACATTAATGCACATAGTAGATTTTGCTGAATAAAATATTTTTGAATACTTTTAGTAAAATATGCCAGATTTAGTAAAATATGTAAGCCAGATAAGCTACTCTTGATCCAAGAACAAACCGTATTTTAATTGGTTATAATTGGTCTATTTATATTCAGAAATACTTCCTACAGAAAAGGTCCTTTTTAAATTAAGTTAATTGGTATTTATAAACCCAAATTGTAGATATCTGGTGGTTATTTGGGTTGTGAATGATATATAGAACCATAATTCATGCCTTCAATTAAAAGGGAAATCGGAACACATGTGAATCTAGTTCCCATATAAACCAAACTTACCCGGTATTTGCTTAAATTAACATTTTAGCAATTTCATTATAATTTTTCACTATATTTATAGCATTCTTCCATTGAAATTTGGGACACTTTGACCGACAAAAATTTTTTATTTGATTTTTTTGTAATAGAAAAACTTTGTAGAGCAGCGATGACTAAGATGGTACCTCTTGTGGTACTATTAGAGCCTTAAAAGTACTATGGTAAGCCGTTGACTTAATTGGTACTATTCATAAATGTTTCCACACTCACAATATATTTTCCGTTACCGACTGTAGTTTATTTAAAAATTAATACGTAAAGTTTGTTTTTAAATGAAGAATCAATTGAAATTCATAGAAATATATTTTTTAACTATTTGAATCAGTTATTCAAAAAACAAACTATAAAAATTTACAGACATTCAATAGGAGTTGTTATTTTCAGTTAAATGTAAAATTTTATGTTTTCTGCTTCAAAAAATAGAAATTCATATAATTCCTTTTTGTTTTTTTTTACCAAAATAATTTGTATATATACAATTATTCAAATATACATACACACAAAGCCAATAAAAATATATACATGTGCATGTGTTGTGTTCTGTTTTGTAATTACATGCAAATAAAGAAACTTTCAATTTGAAAAACAAACCACAAAAGTAGTTTTTTCTAACTTTTTGTCGGTGAAAATTTGATGGTTATTTTAAACGACTTTCTATTGTTTTTACTTTTGTCGATTATTAAACAATGATTAAACAACAAAATGGGTTGAATATAATGAAAAATCAGTAGTCCTCTTTTTGATTGTATTTTCGATTAATTTAATATGTATGTTAAGTTGTTTCTAACGAAAAAATATTGTGAGTGCAGAGCGCCCCGGTAGGCAAGTTGGTAGCGTGCTAGCTTATCAGTGCGGGGGTCGTGGGTTCGATTCCCACCAGAGGCTCCGGTCTGTTTTCGCTACAACGAGCCGATGGCCTTTGTTGCTAGTGCTCGGTTAGGGTATTAATATATAATTTGTAATTATATGATTAATATAAATATAAATATAAATAAATAAATATTGTGAGTGCATTGTTTTTTATTAATTTTTTATTTGTGTAAACTTTTTTGTGATATAATTTCTTATAAATGCTATTTTTACAGAAAGTAACATCTAGTGTATTTGTTTTAAAACTTTATCGGTATCCAACCTTGATAAATATTAATACCTATTAATTTAATTATATTGCTGTCTATGAATATTGTAAAATTTATAACAATAACAGCAATTATTGGTAAATATAAAAAAAGAAAAATTTGTATAAAAAATTCTTTAATTTACAGCAGCCTATAAAAATTATAGCAATTTGTTTTTATTTTTTTTTAATTTATGTGAAATTTTTCTAATGCTTCCCAGCAAAAATGTAAAAAAAAAACAAGTAAGAGCGGCTAAATTCGGCTATGCCGAATCTTATATACCCTTCACCATGGTTGGGAAAAAACTGAAGTTTATATATGGACATATATGGAATGGACAGATTTATATACGGACGCCTTTAAGAGGAAATTAACCATTTAGTTTGGAGATAAAACTTGGACTCGGGAATATAGGTACTTTAAAAAAATTTATGTTTTGGGCATAACTTTTTTGTATCTGAACCGATATTTCCGAGTTTTTCAGCAAATATGTTATACTAAAGATTTTCGATCTTTTGCTATATACGTCTTATCCATAGGTCATAATACAGCTCTAGAATAGTGTTTGTTGTTTGTGTATAAAAGGTGAAGAGGTGAAAGAAAAGAATTTCAACAAATCGTTAAAAGAAATCACTACAACTGCATGTGTTTTATTTCTACAAAATAGTTTGATTTAGCTGGCAAATTTACATTTGGGATTTTATTTCGCTTTTTTATTAGAAATATTTGTAATTTCTTTAGCTTAATTTTAAAAATTTGAAGGAAAATACTTTATAACTTTTTTTATAAATTATTATAAGTTATGACCTAAAATAGTTGCACTCAAAGGTAAATTATGTATAAAATTTTCTTAATATGTGAGAAATAAAATGGTTTAAAAATCTTTTTATAAATTCTTTTAAGTCGGAGCAAAAAAAAGAAATAAAACCGTTTGTATTTTGTTTGTATCAGAGGGTTTTTATAAAAATTTTGATGTTTTTAGCCTATTTATGGATTATTTAATTATTAATATAAAATTTTATTTAAATTAATTATTAAATGTAAAAAAAAAACAAAAAATAAACAAAAAAAATCTTAAGAAAATAAAAAAAAAAAATGTACAAAAAAAAGTGAATTGACCTGACCGAGATTCGAACCCGCGGCCTTAGAGAAAAAAAGTATTTGTGACATAGCGTCAAGACAACTGAGCTATTGAAGCTCACACAAAATCATCGTCAATAGAGGTACATATATAAAAGTCTTCGTTCATTAGAGATTTGTTTAGTTTTTATTTAAATGACAAATCTTTGTATGTGTGTTGTTTGTGTATAAAAGGTGGAGATGAAAGAAAAGAATTTTAATTATTAATATAAAATTTTATATAAATTAATTATTAAATGTTAAAAAAAAACCAAAAATAAGCAAAAAAAAATCTTAAGAAAATAATAAAAAAAAATGTACAAAAAAAAAAGTGAATTGACCTGACCGAGATTTGAACCTCGAACTCCGCGGGCTTAGAGAAAAAAAGTATTTGTGACATGGCGTCTAGACAACTGAGCTATTGAAGCTCACACAAAATCATCGTCAATAGATGTACATATATAAAAGTCTTCGTTCATTAGGGATTTGTTTAGTTTTTATTTAAATGACAAATCTTTGTATGTGTGTTGTTTGTGTATAAAAGGTGGAGATGAAAGAAAAGAATTTTAACACATGGATGTGGTGTTATGCTCAAAATTCTACATACATATTAAACAAAGGGATTTTACTGGAAAAATTAGAGGTAGTCCTGGTTTTTTGCTAATATCTCAGCCATTTATTAACCGATCTGTCTGATTTTTAATAGCAAACAGAAATGGATCACATGTAACAGAAATAAAAAAGAATCAAGTCCTCATCACGTCTGGGTTCTTCGGAAAACCCATTTCAACACACAGACGGACAGACGGACATCGTTAAATCAACTTCGCTCTTCATAAGGACCCAGAATATATATACTTTATAGGGTCTAAGATCAATATTGTAGAAATTACAAACGGAATGACAAACTTATATATACCCTTCCACCTGTGGTGAAGGGTATAACAAAGATACTGAGGTAACTAAATATACTGCCTTGGTAATGAAACTCCAACAATTTCTTTACTCTATAAAAATAACATGTTGAGTTGTGTATCTGGAAGTGGAAGTGGATCTGTAAGAACATTTAATTTCATTTCGTTTATTAATATACAAAATTCCTTACAGACCAGATCCAAAAAATATAATAATTTAAGTATTTAAAAAAATTTACAAAATATTGGACGTTTACTCGAGACATAAAACCTAAAATAGATGCGTTTATGAACCATTTTAAAAAATGCTGCTGGGTTACAGTTATAATTTATTAATATATTTATTTTAATAGTGTCATTAATTTAATTAAAATATATATTATTTATAAAAAATTCTATACACATTTCACATTTTATTTAAAATGAGCTGAAATACACATTCAATATTATTTTAATATTATATTGCAATACCAAGCATGTTTTTCTGTTCTGCTATTGTGTTGTTTGTAATTTAAATGCAGATGAACACCATGTGTATTCAATGTTAACATGTATGAAATCTGCATATTTAATGCAATTGAATTACAAAATTAAATTGATAATGTTATATAAAGGGAAAAAAATGTATACTTTCAATGTAATTTATTAAAAAAAATTGAAAAACAGATACATACATATGTGCGCATGTTGAAATTACAATAATAAAAAAAATATATATAATTTGTAAACGATTTTTTCGTTATTTAACAATGTAATTATATGCAATTTGTGGTTGACCACAAAAATGACAAACAGAGTTTTTCGATAATTTATTTTTTGCTTATTGAAAAAAATTTGTTATATTAAAAAATTAGAATTGAAATACAATAGCATGTAATAAATTACACATTGTTTATAAAACAAAAGTCTAATAAACTAATTAAAAATACTGATATTCTGTTAAAAATGTATTTAACTATTTTTGTTTGCAGTTCAATAATTTGTTCCATCTCTGATTATTTTAGAATTATTATTATTTCTTAACGAAGAAACTTTAGATAAGCTTAACACTCACTCATACGTCAAAACTATTCAACGTATGAGTAATATTAAGTAATTTTTGCTATATATCAACAGTGGGCTAGTGCGGTCCTTCTTCGATTTTAGTGCGGCCTCGAAGAAATTTTAAATTAGTCTTTTCATTCGATTTTTCACAAAATTTTTCCAAATATATTTTTATACAATTTTTAGATTCTCCACAATATTATTCCTCTTTGTTTATTTATTTTTTGAATTCGTTTTGACTTGAAATTTGAATTTTTTCAATGATCCTTTCTAAGTTTACTTTTTTACTGGAAATGTAAACAAAAATTCCTGAATATTATAACAGCAATTAAAAAATATGCTATATATTTCTAAATATTATAATTTTTGTTGAAAACTTACAAAAAAGAATATACTTAAAACTTCCCGAAAAATTGGTAAATTATAGTATAATAATAATTTAACAATATTGCCAAAGAAATAAATGTATTCAAAATGCTTAAAAACAAGAAGAACGCCTTACAAAATAGTGCTTGATTTTTCGCTAAAACATAGTAAATTATTCGGGTTTCACGTAAATAATGAATTTCATTGAAAATTTAGTACAATTTGTTTTCAGGCAAATTTATTATACAACACTATTATTTTCCAAGTGAAAAAGTGAAATTTTGGATTAATTGTGACTGTGTCTTTCTCATTAAATAAAAAAATCTATTAATTTTCAGAATTTAAACTGGGATTTGAGGTCAATAAAGTTCTAGTGAAATTTTATCACGGGAAGAACAATTTACTATTATTAATTCCCATTATCTCAATTACCAATTAGTCGCTGATTGACACATTCGTTGTTGTTTCCCATATAAAATTTAAATTTAACTGGAGGTTAAATTTTATCGGGACATTCAGTAACAGACCTAAATTATATTTTATAGAACTAAATATGTCCAACAAAACAGTTCGGCCAAAAAATGATATTTGGTCGGTTTTTTCTTTCTGGGAGACATTATACAGGGTGTCCGCCAGGAAGGTATACTACTTTGTTTTGCCGCCATTTTGGTAAACATTAGTCTTGATAGTTCGAATTTGGCAGTCGTGAAGTAGACACGTGGCAAATTTATTCGATAAACCAAAGTGTTTTAATCTTTAAAACAGCTCGCCCATTACAACCTCGATTTTCATGAAAAAATCATAATGAGTGACGAGGCACATTTTTATTTGAATGGATATGTGAATAAAGAGAAAAGTCGGTTCTGGGCAATGAAAAACCCTCAAATTATTCATCAGTCACCTTTGCATCCATTAAAAGTGACAGTCTGGTGTGCAATTTGGTCAGGAGGAATCGTTGGACCTTACTGCTTTGAAAATGAAAACGGCGTAACGGTAACTATGAATGGGGAGCAATATCGTGATATGATTAAAAACTTTTTAACGCCACAACTGCATGCTTTAGGCTTGATTAACATGTATCAACAAGACGGTACAACATCGCACACAGCCAGGATTACAATGAAATTACTGCGAGGCCTCTTTCCACAACAAGTTATTTCAATAAATGGTGCTGTTGATTGATGGTGCGCCTGATTTGACTGCTCCGTAGTTCTTTTTGTGCGGATATCTGAAAAGCAAGGTTTGTGCAAACAAACCAGAAACACTTGAGCAACTCAGACAAAATATTCGTGATGAAATTAATGAAATACCGCGTGAAATGTGTGAGAATGTAATGAAAAATGTGCTCAAAAGGGCTCACATTTGTGAGGCTAACAGAGGCGGACATTTATCTGATATTGTATTCCATACATAATTGCCGACTTTAAATAAAACATTTATCAATATAAGATCCATTCTCTTTCATTTAATCAAAAATTATAAACAAACAAAGTAGTATACCTTCCCGGCGCACAACCTGTAGTTAAATTTCAAAAATGATAATTTCATTAACAATTTCTAGTTATGACAGGGAAATACCATTTTTTGCTGCTCCTACATACATATATATCCCAGCAAAAAGAGGTTTTCAACTGCTTACGACCCTATTTACTTTCTAAATTACTTTTGTTCGCGATGTCCCAAAAGTAATGAGTAGTCATTATCTTCTCACTTAAAAAAGTAATGGGTCATTACACTCTTGGTTACAGGCAGTCAAAAAATAATGAGCACCCATTACTTTTGGAACATCGCGAACACAAGTTATTAAGCGAGAAAATAGGCTGGTAAGTAGTTGATACGTTGTTTTTGCTGGGATTTAGTGCTAACCGAATTGTGAAGCATATTTTGGATGCTGCTAGAAATAAATTCAGTTATAATTTTGGGTGTTGTAACTAAAAGTCAGTTGTATTAACCGAATTTTGTTGTGAAAACTAATATTCAGTTGAAGTAAACGAATGAACTCAAAACATATTCACAAAGTTTATACAAAAATTAAAAAAGGAAAGTCAGCTTTCATTGTAGCTTCAGTGACGATATATATTTTGGCTTTTTTAAATATGATGCGGCCCTTTATGATTTATAGAAAACCTCAATGTGGCCCTTGATATTAAATACGTGTCCACCCCTGCTATACATATATGAATATATTTTTTGGGTGAATAATTTGTTAAAACTTGAGAATGTATCCATTGTTTGAAATATTGCTTATTTTCTTTGTAAAATGTAAAAATCATTTCATTCAATTTTGAAAATCTGTAATCGTCTGTTTAGTAACCATTTTACTATAAAAATGGTTGAAAATGATACAGAATAATAAAGCCAATGAAAAATATTAAAACAAAGGTAAGCAAACTAATTTAATATAAAATTCAATTTAAATATTGTTCAATACTAAGTTTTATTATTTACAGTATGGGAAACTTTATAAAGTTCTTGACGTTACTACCTGCAACTTTTTTAAAACTAATTTTTTTATTCAAACCTTT